>CAMZMU010000042.1:54145774-54846858 GCA_947311845.1 Poa pratensis
ACTCTTGGAGGACTCGAGTGTTCGCTTGAGGAAGAACTTGTGAAGGTGTAGGAGTTGACGAAGAAGGCTTGTTGGCGAAGAATGCCTTTGTCTTGATGTATTTGAGCTCTTCAAGCACGTGGCGCTCGGCCTTGGAAGCTTGATGTACTAGCTCTACCAAAGAGGCATATGGTTGGAACTCCACGATCTTCTTGATGGGATAGTTGAGGCCATTCATGAAACGAGCCATGGATTGCTCTTCGTACTCGTTGACATTGGCTCTCATCATGGAGATTTCCATCTCCTTGTAGTACTCGTCAACCGACTTCAAACCTTGCTTCAACTCTTGCAACTTCTTGTATAAGTCTCTAGTGTAATGGCTTGGCACTAAGCGCTTGTACATTGTTTCTTTCATTTCAACCCAAGTGTCAATTGGTTGTTGGTGGTCAGCAACACGAGCATCTTGTAGTTGTTCCCACCACAAGAGGGCATACTCTTCAAACTCCATCGAGGCTAAGGCAACTTTCTTGTTGTCGGAGTAGCGTTGCACGCGGAAGATCTTGTCGACCTTGAGTACCCATGAGAAGTAAGCTTCCGGATCACTTGTGCCGTAGAACTTGGGTATGTCAAAGCGGACGTTGGTCAAGTCATCATAGTCGTCACGGTGGCCACCACGTGGGAATGCACGTCCGTCGCCTTCGGTTGAGTCCATCACCATTGTGTTGGCTTGACTCGTTATCACTTGACTCGGAACGTTGGTGTTGGTGACGATCATGAGGAAGCTCTTGACGAGGCGCATGTTGAGGAGGTAGCTCTTGTTGAGGAACGGGTTGCTCGACATTGTTCGCATTGTCATGGTTTTGATGACGTGGCCTTGGAGGATGGCGGGGATGACGTCCTTGTTCACCAAAGTCATTCGCACCCGGAAAGCCATTGTCATTAGCCAATGGGTCATGACGATCACGTCGTGGCGGTGGTGGTGATGGTATGCGTGCGCGACGATCATCATTTTGGTGAGGTTGTTCTTGATGCGCCTTGGCAATGTTCGCGTGAAGATCATGTGGTTGTTCAACGATAGGAGGAGGTCGTTCATGGGCGTCGCTCCTTGAATCATGTTGACGTTCTTGTCGAGGTTCATGACGTCCATGATGTGCTTGTGTCGACCTTGAGGTGCTTCTTGTACGGCTTGAGCCTGAAGGAGCTCGTTGTCGCGCAAGGTTGTTGATAGCTTCGGTCATCCGCTCCATGTTCGCATTGATTTCGTTGAAGTTGGCATCATGAGTTTGGAGACGGCGCTCGTAGCGGCCTAAGCCATCATGAACAAGGTGTCGAAGACCGACGAACTCGGATTGGGTGACATAGCCATGATCACCGCGAACTCCACCATGGATTTCCTCTCCCGAGCTTGAGCTTCCATTTGTACTTCCCCTAAACATTTTCTCAAGATCAAGTGAGATATGTGGTAAAGAAAAACCAAGACAAACTATATCCCAAGTATAATGTGGCTTGAGAGGAGAGTATCCGGTTCTAACACCCAACACACACTTATGAGGATAGGAAGGTATGAAGTGGCAAACGAAACAAGCAAACCCGCAGACAAGTATATTGTCAAAGGTAGAGAAAATCCACAATGATCAAATTACCAAAGAAACTCCAACCACAAATGATGAAAAAACACACACAAAAGCGAATGATGGGGTTGTGCGACCAAAGGGCGAGCACTCGAAGATTGACAACCTAACGAAGACTACGTGCTCCAATGTCACCCAACACAAGAAGGACGCTAGCTCAATTGCTTTGAGTGGGCAACGGATTTGCACAAGAGTTAACACTCACGCTCACTTTGGCGGTCTTAGCTTTGTCGCAACCTACAAGAGATGAAACTTGGCACCACTTGATTCTTTTTTTTCTTTTCTCTTTTTTTTTTTGATTTTTGCTTTTTGACGATGATTCCTTCTCTTTTGCTAGTGTCAAGCTCTCTAACGATACACACTCGCCAATACTTTGAAGACAAACACTCAACACGTGCAATGCCTCGCAATATCACCGAGCTAGTCCGATAGGTGAAGGTACACGAAAGGAAGAAGGGCTCACAACGGATATGATGGTGGGGGAAAAGTCGAGTCCTTGGCGGCGTCGTCACTTGGCGTTGATGAAGTCGCTGCGGAAGCTTGTCGATGTCGTAGACGTGTGGTACACACCTGCGAAGGACCCAAACAACAAAGGAGAATTGCCAAAACGAACCGAGGAAAAGAAAAAAAAATTCTGAAAAATTTGGCCCTGGCGGTAGTACCGCTGTCGACTTTTCTGCTCGAATTTTGTGCGATTTTGGGCTCCAAAACTTTCTCGAATCCGTGGGAAATTGGCAAAATTAAGGCTAGGGAACGCAAACAAGGGTGGGGGGGTCCTAAAGCAACATATCCATGGACGAAAACTACCAAAAACGCAACAAATCGACAGATCGGCTCGAATCAAGGCAAGGCTATTTTTGGTGAAAATTTTCGAATTTCTCAAAAATGAAGAAAAATTTGGTGGATTTTGGTGGAAACACAAAACAAATCCGTGTCAACCTAGAGCTCTGATACCATATGATGCGGGTAGGTCCCGATTTTCACGGATTTGTGCGGAGGGGATGAAGAACACGAAGAACGAAGAACGAGAACACAAAAGAGGGGAAATCAAACACACAAGGGTAAATAGCAAGTAGCAACCCGGCAAGACTCGATTGGTAACAAATCCCCGAGGGCAGCCCCCAATCCTCCTCTCCCAAGCACACCTTACTCTTAGTATTGTTTGTCCAATTGGTCAATCCAACCAACCCAATCTAGCCACTCAAAGAGGGAAGATTAGCAAGTAATCGCAACTACAAGCGGGTATCCACGCAGGGATCTTCTCCTCAAGAGGAGGCCTTGGTTCATCTCCACATGTGGAGGCCTTGAATCATCTCCAAAGAGGAAAGAGACACTTTGAGAAGAAGGAGCAAGGCTCTACTTTAGTTCCCAAATCATAGTCTAACCCTAGATCTAGTCCAAGGGGTGCCTTAAATAGTCCAAGCAACTAGGAGGACGAAATGATAAGGTTGCACAGCAGATCTGGTGGAGAAGTTCCCGCACTGGCGGTAGTACCGCTGGCTTAGCCGGTGCTACCGCTGGCGCGGGTCAGGCGCCTCTGCTTCCCACCTCGCCGGTACCAGTTGGTACCGCTGCAGATGCCGCGGCCGGTACCGGATGAAGCCCCCGAAGGTCTGTTTCGGCGGTAGCGCGGGGCGGTGGCGAGGAGTACCGCTGGCGCGGGAGTTTCGCCATCCCACGTCGCCGGTACCAATCGGTACCGCTGCCGGTGCCGCTGGCGGTACCGCCGGCGTGGGGCGTGGTCGTGCTGACTGGGCCAGGGGCGGTAGTACCGCTTATCCCAGCGGTAGTACCGCCGCCTGGGGATTTCTTCTCCATCTTCTCTTCTTCCTCTTCATCGCCTTGACTCGATCCTTGTCCATCTTCATGCGTCGCCTCTTGGCCATCTTCATAGGGGTCTTCAGGTCCACCATAGCTGAGCACACACAAGGTATCGGAATGAAGTAGCAAACCATTCAAAGGAGTGTCGATATCACACATAGATAGGAGTGAGTTCACCTTGTCATGGATAGCTTTGACTCTAGCTCTTGTCATTGGTCCACTTGTTGTAGGAGCCATAGGTTGGGCTACATCAATGTCTTCCTTTTTTCACCTTTTCCTATTCAATTTTGATTACCATATTAATATGTGCATTTATTCTTAGCGAAGACGTAGAGGAGAATCCTTGTAACAAATTCTTATTTCCCTATCTATATTACGTGCAAGACACAAGAGAAGGAAGCAGTTTTCGATTATTTAGGATGACTTGACGATTTAGCGAAAAAAATATAATTTGTGTTTTTTAGAAACACCAAGTACATTAGACACATGTGTGTATTTTGAGACCGAGTTTGATCATCAAATGGACCACACAATATAAATTTATATGCCACAAAAAATATACAATTGGAAAGCTCACTCAAATACGAAGACGACGATATACTCTTTGTGTCATATAACTTATGTTTCACCTGTCAAATTGGTGGTTTAACGAAAATAAGAGGAGGCTTTATACCTGAAGAGAGGGGGTAGAGGGTACAAGAACAACATAAGATAATGCTTTAATTTACACGTTTTTCTTAAATGTTATACATGAAGGATGAAATGCAAATGCTACGAGGCCGTTCAAGAAAATTGACTAAATCACAGGCCCTTCAAGGAAAATATTTCCAAATACTTAACTGCCCAGCCGTCCGGAGACAGCGCATTTCAGGACCAAGACCAGAATTCTTCGATTGTTTCAAACGGAAGAAAACTAAAACAGCGCGTAATTACCATTTCTGCCCTCGCCCCTCCCTCCCCAACTCGCCGTCGCCACGCAGGAAGCCGCCGCGCCGTCATCGCCGACGGCGAAGCCACACGTGGTCCAAGCAATCGCGAAGTAAACTGCGCGAATCGCGTAGAAGAGAAGGGAGAAGGTCGGAGGAAGGCGAGAACTTGCAGCAACCAGCTAAGCAAGGGGCAGGTAACTAAAGCAGGGAGGAGGCCGAGCGGAGCCAGTCCAGTTGGCTGGCGCGACGGCCGCCGACCTATCCGGCGGCGAGATCCCTCAACTGGAGCTGAGGGATTCCTGTCCCCCTCCGATCCTAGCCTGATCTGCCCATGGTACTGTCCGGATCGTGTACTTGTTTATGCACTTGTTTCCCTAATTACTAGCTTAGGTGCTGTGCGCTTCGCTCCAAGTGGCCGCGGATCGGATAATTATTGCTAGGGTTCGAGGTTTTGGATTCGTCCTGAAGGCTTGTGGGTGGTATGAAGGAGTTCTCGAGGATTCGGGCGTCTGAATTGATAAATTTACTAGCCTCTTTTTTACTTTTGTTACATGACGTGCCATAGTTCACAGTACACTAGGTATAATTATTAAGCCACTTTCAAAGGAGCTTCTTCTCATACATATCTGCGATAGCTAGTATGCTTTGGTGGTGAATTAGTGGTACTGTGATCAGTCTGGGGCGTTCTTCTTATTTCACTTTGTCGCGAACGAGTCATTTCCCGTGAATTACACTGATGACAGAATTTACTAGTCTAAGCTCTCATCCACAGCAAAGTTTCTTCAGCAGTAACGCGACGCAGAATGGGATACCCCAACCCCTCTACTGTGAAATATCTTACCTTACATGGCACTTCTCTATGTGTGAAATTGATGTCTGAGCTGGAAATGAAGGCATACCTTTCATATGTCAACGTGCATTTTTAGGTTATGTGTTTTTAGGGCTCTATTGTTTCCGTAAAATGATGACCGAGTTTTGAACTGGTACGAGTGAGTGAAGCTCGAACTACAACATGACAGATGTGATGTCTATATATAATCTACATAGTTATAATCTGGCCCCAACAAAATAAGCTCTCGTTTCTCTCAGTTAACAAAAGAAACTCTGGTGGTTTTCATATTTTTGCGGGTTACTATGGGTGTTCCACTGTCAAAGAGAAGTAGGTGCTATTCCCACTGATTGATTATATATATTTAAATAAAAACATCCCAACATCCTCAGTCTTTGGGGGTTGGTTTTTATTTATTTATTACAGGAGATATTTATGAGGAAATTTTGGCGAGTTGTTCTTGTGCTTATTTTGCTTGGATTTGTTCTTTCTTGTGATTTTCAGATGTGGCATGGGTTATCATCTGCTATTTCTTTGCCTAGCTTCTTGTGATCCCAGTCCCCCATAAGCTATATTCCCCATCGTTCATCTACCTCCTGTTGGAGTATGAATATATTCCCCACCTTTCTGTAGCAGCTAAGCTTTTTGGTGTAATGTTCGGTGCATGAAACTCAATATTGTATTAGACAATTAGGTCCAAGAGGTCTGAGTTTGAATCCCGCAGGCACAAATTTAGGAAAGACATAACAGTATCCGAGTTTGAGTCCATGCCAAAACCTAGAGTTGTAGGGAAAAATAATCATAGCCAACTTGAAATGACGTCATATTTTTCTTCGAGAAAACGCAACAAATCTTTGTGTCTTGATGCATTGATAGAAGAAACGAGTTATTTCTAAACCCTAAGAAGGGCCACATCCTAATTTACAACACCATTGCCCTAAGACCGGGAATAGCAGCAAAAGACCCATTGCCTCCCCTATCTCCATAATCGGGCCTTGGCCATGAATCATGATTGTGTCGAGTAGGCTGGCAATGACGACATGCACGCTATCGAATATGACCGTGGTGCGTTTCTTCTAAATCTACCAAACCGTGAGCATGATCACTGAAGAGATGCCCTTCCTCGCAGAGGTCGATGCTGAGTGTATATATGAGTATATGGCTCACCTTCGCCTTATAGCTTAAGCTTATGGGTGAACGGGTTGGTGCATGGATTTAATTCACTTTCTCATGCCTTAACATTGCTTACTAATAATAGGCTAAGTATTCATCAGGCCTCAGTGCTTCATGTTGGGCACAGCCAGCAGCAATTCAGAATATGATTTTCTTATCCATACTCTCACTAAATATGTATGACCATTCAACAAGACGTGTCACAATTCACTAGCATGAGTGCAGAAGGCAGAGTCGATCACCCATTAAATCTCAGGTTACTAATACTTCCGGTATGCTTTGACAACACTTTGATTACTGCGTCATTTCATTTTGCAGGGAACTCCGGCTAACATCGTTGTTGGTTCTCATGTTTGGGTGGAGGACCCAACTCTAGCATGGATAGATGGCGATGTTGTCAGCATAAAAAACAACGAAGTTCATGTGCAGGCATCAAATGGGAAAAAGGTGTTCCAATTTCTTATGTATCTCACGGATCTTTATCTTATTATGAATTAATTAGACATTGTTTTCTTAGTAGTTAGTATATCCTTCTTAACCTCCTTGGACTGTATTACGCTGCTCAGTTTAAATCTAAAAAAAAGGAACCTTATGGCCCCTGGTCACTATTTACACATGATTTCGCTAGGGCTTTAGGTTTTATTTATTTATTGGCAGAAAATGGAATGTGAATTTCATGCTTTTGTACAGGTTACTACGGACAGATCAAAAGTTTTCCCCAAGGATATGGAAGCTCCACCAGGAGGAGTGGATGATATGACAAGATTATCATACTTACACGAGCCTGGTGTTCTACAGAATCTTGCTACACGTTATGAACTGAATGAAATATATGTGAGTTCTTATCTTTTATGTGAATTTTTTTAAAATCGTATAACTTGCACCGCACATGATAACCATTCTGCTCCATTCTCAGACTTATACTGGTAGCATATTGATTGCCATAAATCCATTCCAAAGATTGCCACATCTTTATGATACCCACATGATGGAACAATACAAGGGCGCAGATTTTGGGGAACTGAGTCCTCACGTCTTTGCAATAGCAGACGTTGCTTATAGGTGAATTCTTGTTATACAATATTCATTTACGTTGTCATACATGGCTCAATATCAATACCTACATTATCCTGATGCAATCTATTAATATCATGGGAAACCAGGGAAATGATAAATGAAGGGAAAAACAATTCTATATTGGTCAGTGGAGAAAGTGGTGCTGGCAAGACTGAAACAACAAAGATGCTTATGAGATATCTAGCACACTTAGGTGGGCGATCTGGAGTAGAAGGGCGAACTGTAGAGCAACAAGTTCTAGAGGCAAGGACGTTCAACCTTTCTTTTTATTTTCTTACTAATTGTGGCCTTCAAATGGAAAACATATGCAATTGGCGATTTTCTTATACCCAATAGTATTTCAGTCAAACCCAGTTCTTGAAGCTTTTGGCAATGCAAAAACTGTGAGGAACAATAACTCGAGGTAATTGTTTACTCGATTGTTTTATATTTATTTTCGTTCAGTGGAATTGTTTGTTCCCTTTTTTGGGAGATCACCAGCTGGTTGTTTGACATCCTCATTGGTTTTGTAATTTTTGGTGAAGTCGCTTTGGTAAGTTTGTGGAGATCCAGTTCGACAAGACTGGACGAATCTCGGGAGCTGCTATCAGAACTTACTTGCTGGAAAGATCCCGTGTATGCCAAATAAATGCTCCGGAAAGAAATTATCATTGCTTTTATTTTCTCTGTGCTGCACCACCTGAGGTATTTTCACATTGACTCACTATTGCTACCTGACTATTTGCCTTTTGTATATGTAATTCTATGTAGTCTAAAAGATCCACTCCTTACAATGGATTCATGTAACTTGCAGGATACTCAGAGGTATAAGTTGGCTGATGCTAGATCTTTTCATTACCTCAATCAGTCAAGCTGTATTGAGGTCGAAGGAATTAATGATGCAGAAGAGTATTTAGCAACAAGGAGGGCCATGGACATAGTTGGAATCAATGAGGAAGAACAGGTCTGTGTCGTTTATACTGAAGCTATTGAGAATACCAGTTTCAGTAATAATGACATTCACCATTATCGATTTATTTTACAGGAAGCGATATTCAAGGTTGTAGCAGCTGTACTTCATATTGGAAATATAAATTTTGCCAAGGGAAAAGAAGTTGATTCATCTGTGATTAAGGATGATAACTCCAGATTTCACCTTAACACTGTGGCCGAACTATTGGAGTGAGTACATTTTCTCCTTCCAAAGGAGGTGTTGTACCTTTTATTTTCTACATTTTCAGTGACCCCAGATCAGAATGCTGACAAGTCTTTTGCAGGTGTGATTGCAATAATTTGGAGAAGGCACTGATTACACGAGTAATAGTTACCCCTGAAGAAATTATTACTAGAACACTTGATCCCGAGTCTGCACTTGCTAGCAGAGATGCATTAGCGAAAACAGTATACTCCCGATTGTTTGATTGGTAATGATACTCTGGCAGAAAACTACAATTAGATTTTTATTTACTATCAAATCTTGACATTTTGCATTGTTACCGTGACCTATGGACAGGATTGTGGAAAAAATTAATGTCTCCATTGGACAGGATCCAAACTCTAAACAATTGATTGGTGTTCTTGATATCTATGGGTTTGAAAGTTTCAAAGTTAACAGGTTAGTGTTTTCCACCTTTCCTGAATTTTATGACAACCCAGTTAACAGAATTTGCTAAAGCAAGTGGCTGCGTTCCTCTGAACAGTTTTGAACAGTTATGCATCAATTATACAAATGAAAAGCTGCAGCAACATTTTAACCAGGTATTTCATGGATTTGGTTTCGACCATGTCTTTTATTCTTAGATATTCCTTTATTTTTCTTGAACACGTACCAAATTGCGTGTCGTTCTGTAGTAGAAGAAGAGCGCTGGCAAGGCGCTTAAGTTACACACTAGATCACAAAAGTAGATATTTCTGATCTTGGATTTAACTTTGTGATGTTGTCTTGCAGCATGTGTTCAAAATGGAGCAAGAGGAATATACGAGGGAGGAGATAAACTGGAGTTACATAGAGTTTGTTGACAATCAAGATGTGTTAGACTTGATTGAGAAGGTACATATTTCTTCATATCTTTCATACTATGACATGGCGCACAAAAGGCAAGGTAGTTATCATGTAACTTCTGAAGGCAAATAGCCAAATAGAGACTGAAAGTTCAAAAAAGGCATTTAGAACTTGGGCTACATGTAGCCCTTAATTTTTCTTCACATTTTTTTCGAACTCTGAAATACTTTTTTTGAATGTTCAAAATAAAGGGCTACATGGAGCCTGGGCTCCAAAACGACACACTCCTGAAAGTTGGGCTACCTAGGTTATTTATGTTTTTCCTTGTAAAGTTGGTGGGTTGAAGGATAAAGAAATGCTGAAATTCCTCCGAAGCCCTTTAGGCTAAAATAGGAACTTTTGTTCTGTAAATTGGAAAGCCTTTGGGCTCCACCATCTGTGAGTTGGTCAATTCGAGGGGGAGTTTAGGCTTTTAGCTAATGTGGCGCCACACATGCTGCTATGACTGACATAGTCTGTGCTAAATCAGGACACCTTTTCCCCAGCAGCACGCCTTGCTGCAAAGCTCCTAGTACAACAGCCTCCGCATGTGGCATAACTACTTGAAGGGGAATGTACAGGGAGGGTAAGGGGGATGGCGAGACCACGAGACCGGACGAGAGTAGGCACGAGGGGACAGCAGTGGTTGTTAAGGCTGGGAGGGGAAAGATGTGGCAAAGTGTGGTGAATGGATGCTACATAGGTGCCACAGCAGCTGAAAATAAACACACTGTTCCTGTGTCAGGCAAAACCACCCTGTTAAAAGTTGAGTCTGTTTTATCTGGTTTTAGAGTCGAGGGGTTAAACTTATACTTCAGAAAGAGCTAAGGGGTGTAAAATAGATTGATGGGCGTTTGGGCTTAAGGTTTGAAGGTATATGTGTTAAACTAACCCCTTTTTGTGATGCTCATAACGTTCTAACATAGTCGAGTCAAGTGGTATACGTTGATATCCAAGAAGCAATACAACGTAGCTAATTGGCATTTACAAACTAGCAACTTGTAACGCTCGTAGTTTTATGACGAGCTAAGAGATGGGCAAACAAGTTTTTGGTATTTGAATAATGAAAACTAGAGCAAACACATTGCTCATTGCAAGTATTCTGTCTATATTAGTAGCAGTAACGTGTTCTGCTATTTTCAGAAAGGCGGATTGATTGCACTTCTGGATGAAGCATGGTATGTTTTGTAATCCATTACCATTCCAGTGCAAGCAACATAGATTGCTTCAACAATGATTTCTAGTATGATCGTATATTATTTGAACTGAAATCTGACATCTTGTGTCTTACAAAGTTTACTAAATTTATGTGCACAGTATGTTTCCCAGATCAACACATGAGACATTTGCGCAGAAACTGTATACAACTTTTAAGAATAACAAGCGATTCGTCAAACCAAAGCTTTCACGTACAGACTTTACAGTCGTCCATTATGCCGGTGATGTAAGCTTTCTTTATCAAATTGAAAAGTATGGTCATATAGAAAAATACAGGTATCATACTGATTGGACAATTTCTTGTACCGTCCACAGGTGACATACCAGGCTGATCATTTCATAGACAAGAACAAGGATTATGTGGTGGCTGAACATCAGGATTTGCTGAATGCTTCTTTGTGCCCTTTTGTAGCCGGTTTATTTCCTTCACTCCCTGAAGAGTCGTCAAAGTCTTCAAAATTTTCATCTATTGGTTCACGTTTTAAGGTGAACTTCAACTTGATTCTGTAGAAGCTTTTAGTGTATGTTCACGTTTTAAGGTGAACTTCAACTTGATTCTGTAGAAGCTTTTAGTGTATAGTTTATTAAGCATCAGTTGCCAATACAATCTCTTAGAGTTAGAATAGCATATGGATGCCACTGTCACTTTCTCATCAACTCATTATTAAAAGATGATATCCATGTTACGGTCTCACTTGTATTAGCCTTGGCCACTTCACGATTTGATACGTTACTGTGAGCTAGAGGTGATCTTGTTCGGGATCAGACTAGGTACAGTCCTGATTTGATTTGGGCCACTTGAGCTGGGGCAGGCTATCCTTTTAAGCTAGCTGGATTGGTAACCCGCAGGCTTGTACCCTAAAAATGAGTAAAATCATACCAAGACGGGCTAATAGAGATGTGCCTCCAGCATTTTTCTGCCCATTCACTAACTGTTTTAGTTATCTCCTGTAAGCATGTCACAGTTACAAGTAATTATGATGTTTCATTGTCCAGTACTTCAAATAGAGGAAGTAAATCTTTTCTCCTTAGTCTTTAAACTGTTCTTGACTTTCTTTCTGTTGACATTCTTTCTGTACGATTCTCAGCTGCAACTTCAATCTCTCATGGAGATCTTGAGCTCTACTGAACCCCATTATATTAGATGTGTGAAGCCCAACAATCTCCTCAAGCCAGCCATTTTTGAGAACACAAACGTGATACAACAACTACGATGTGGAGTAAGAGTCATATACTCTTCCATTATTCTTATCATACCTTCTGTTGAACTAATACTGACTTTGCAGGGTGTTCTTGAAGCTATCAGGATAAGCTGTGCTGGATACCCTACTAGAAAAACATTCTATGAATTTGTTAATCGCTTTGGTGTTCTTGGCCCCGAACTTCTAGAAGGAAGGTTGACAATCTACACAGAAACCAAAATAAAGTCTTTTGCTCACTTATTGGACACTAATTTTTATCTTTCAAGCTATTCATTAGTGTTTGTTTTAATTTGTATATTCCAGCAATGATGATAAGATTGCATGCCAAAAGATTCTGGAAAAAATGAGGCTGGAGAATTACCAGGTAGGACATGGAACCACTATTAGTATGAATCACTCATTTCATTTGACTCAGTGGCGCTCCATACCATTTAGATTAAGATAGGCAGACAAGGACATTTATCACCATGCAATGATTTCAGAGAACAAAATATTTCTCTTTATATTACTGAATGTTCTTACATCTTTACATACAAATACCGAAATTTAACTCCCAAAAGAACATGTGAGATGTTTCTTCTGTGTGATTCTTATCTACTGTCCTATCTGTGACGTCTGTCTTGACATCTACTCCCTCCGTTTTTTAATATAAGATGTTTTAGCTTCTTATATTAAAAAACGGAGGAAGTATAAAAGAGAGAGTGCCTCCGGAGCTGCTTCCATCTTCAGATGTGGATTGCAGCACTTGTCTACTTGCAAAATCAATCATGTAAAAAAAATGTTGGAAGTAGAATTGTATTGTACCCCTCTCAATTCTTATGTAGTCTATTTGGTTGATTTCCAGATAGGAAAAACAAAGGTGTTTCTGAGAGCTGGACAAATGGCTGATCTGGATGCACGAAGGACAGAAGTGTTAGGAAAAGCAGCAAGAATTGTACAGAGATTAATGCGTACATATATTGCACGGAAACAGTTTGTTTTGGTTAAAAGATCAGCAACATGTCTACAATCTTTCGTTAGAGGTACTGCCCTTCTCTGTTTGCATGCACACAGCTTAAAGTGTCGATCCGCTGGCCGATGGTCCATGTAGGCAGGATGATCCTATTGTCATATCCTGTAATTCAGTTGCTGTACCATTCTACAGATTTCATGTGCTCATCTTTTTCTTTGTTGTAACCAGGGACCTTGGTTCGTAATTTATATGAGTGCATGAGGAGAGAAGCAGCAGCAGTGAAAATACAAAAAAACGTGCGTCGTCACAAAGCACGCGAATCTTATTTGCTACTGCAAGCAGCTGCAGTCACGCTGCAGACAGGCTTAAGGGCAATGTCTGCTCGCAAAGAATTCAGATTCAGAAAGGAAACTAAAGCAGCTGTCCATATCCAAGTATGTCCTGTTTTGGTCAAATTGCTATGATATATTCATCATTTTTACTAAGCATTCCATGGCCCAAGGTCCATCAAATTTCTGAAACTTCACTACTCTCTACCCTGACTCGTTATTATAAAGGCAACCTGTGACATGACATTTTGAACACAGGCTCGATGGCGTTGCCACAGAGACTATTCGCATTACAAAAATCTGCAGCGAGCAGCTCTTACTTACCAGTGTGCCTGGAGACAAAGGCTTGCAAGAAGAGAGCTCAGAAATCTCAAGATGGTAATACCCTTACGCTTTTCATTCCTCCAATGTTCTTTACCCTGGCCCATCTGTCATTTCTGTGTAATTCATGAATCATCTGCAGGCTGCGAGAGAAACAGGGGCCCTCAAAGATGCCAAAGATAAACTTGAGAAGCGTGTTGAAGAGTTAACATGGCGCTTGGGACTGGAGAAGAGATTAAGGGTACCTCTGATTTGTTCATTTGAGTCCTAGTACTGGTCACCCTGTTTGGACTATGGTAATATGGATGTTTATATTTTATTTTTATTTTTGCAGACTGACCTTGAGGAAGCAAAAGCTCAGGAAATTGCTAAGCTGCAAGGAACATTGCGTGATATACAGCTGCAAGTTGAAGAAGCAAAGTCCATGGTCGTTAAGGAAAGAGAAGCGGCCAGAAAGGCAATTGAAGAAGCACCTCCAGTGATCAAAGAGACTCCTGTATTGATCGAAGACACTGAAAAAGTTAACTCTCTAACAGCTGAAGTAGATCAACTGAAGGTATGGTGGCAGCTGAATCAGTTGTACTCGTCTCATGCAATTATATTATTTATCTGGTTACTCCCTCCATATCACAAATGGATGACGTTTTGGACATTGACGCGCTCTTCAAGATGTAACTTTGGCCAATATATGTATAAGAATCAAATTTATACATATGATTTTGACATGTCCGATATATAGAGGGAGTACTTGGTTATAAACAATTATGCAGAGTCAGTGCGCACATAACATAACCCTATGTTTACCCTAATGTTTTGGAAGCAAGGTCATATGTTGGACATTTTTCATTGACAACAATATTAAACTCTACGTTCTTTCGAACCTAACACTCTGCTTTGTACTGAAAGATTGTCCCACTTTTTGCTTATCATATATATTCATACGAAATAAATTTGTCAAATGTCTCTGTTTAGCCCAGAAAAAAAAGTAAGAGTTCTGCTGCAGTATGTGAAGTGCTAAGTTTTTTAGTGATTGAGCTGAAGGGCAACCCAGGGTTGGAATTCAGAAACCTATGTTTGTTGTATGATAAAGGCAAACTTAGGCTGGATTTTGATTTCACAGGCTTTGCTGCAAACTGAAAGGAAAGCCACAGAGACTGCAAAGAAAGAACATGCTGAAGCTGAACGGAGAAATGAAGAGCTAATGAAGAAATTTGAAGCTGCAGAGAAAAGATTGAGCAACTTCAGGACACTACCCAGAGGTACAACCCAAATAAAACTAGCAGTTATTGTTTATTCGACTTAATGTATTGCTTGTTAAGGAGGATGCCTCTGTTTATACTTTTATTAGCAGTTTAACACTGTTTTATTTATTCTGCATATATATTTAATAGTATAATCGTGCAAATGTAAACAGGCTGGAAGAGAAAGCAACTAATATGGAGTCTGAGAACAAGGTGCTTCGTCAACAGGCTGTTGCAATTTCTCCTACCGCAAAAACATTAGCTGCATATCCTAAGTCTCCTTTCCAAGTATGTCATGCCCCTGGTACTTGCATTCTGTACAAATATATTATTATTTTCATCATAATGACCTAATATTTCAAATTGACTGACTTTGTTAGCTGAGAACTCCAGAAAATGGGAATGCTCCAAATTTGGAGGTGAAATCATCGCCAGTAAGTGGAAAGAACATGACCATACAGATGACTTACAATTCAAAAAGTAACTGATATGATAAATAACTCATGTATTGAAATCTTTGTACAGAATGTAACCCCCATCCCACTGAATCTCAAAGAGCTTGAGGCTGAAGAGAAACCTCAAAAATCACTTAATGAGAAGCAACAGGTATGCTATTTGTTGACTACTTTGTTTGCTCCATCTTACCCCTCAAAAGAAAGTTATGCACCTTTTCCTGTTTGATACTAAAAATGGTATCATTTGTGTCATTCTAATGAGATATCTTTTTCATCATATATGATTTTTTAGTTAACATTGTATATATGCATATTATGCTCCAGGAAAACCAGGACCTGCTAATCAAGTGTGTATCGCAAGATCTGGGATTCTCCAGTGGTAGGGCTATTGCAGCTTGTGTTATATACAGGTGTCTTCTGCACTGGAGATCATTTGAAGTTGAAAGAACTGGTGTTTTTGACCGTATTATTCAAACAATTAGCACTGCTATAGAGGTAGGCGTACTCATCACTTGTTTCTTTGGGAATTCTTCTTTCTGTTAGAGATACAATTCAATTTTGGTTAGTTTGATTTAATATTGAATTGATCATACCTTAGGCCTTCATGATGGACCTTGAGTTACATGTATCAAGTAAAAACAGCAGCAACAAATATTGAAATTTTAAAAATACTGCAACAACGCAGATTTATATTCTCCTTTTCGAGTTCTTCTTTATGAACTGCTATAGTGCTATATAGTCAAGTTCGAATTGTTCCTTTTCAAAGGTCCCGGACAATAACGACAAGTTAGCATATTGGCTGTCCAATTCATCCACATTACTGCTACTACTACAACGGACACTGAAAACAACTGGAGCAGCTGGACTCACTCCTCAGAGGCGAAGGTCAACTACTGCATCATTTGGGAGGGTTTTTTCGGTAAAACATCTTTCTACTATCCAGTTCTTTGCTTCTTGTTTTCTATTCTATAGTATGAGAATTTCTTAATATCATCGCTGCTGAAAACACAAGGGAATTCGAGCTTCACCACAAAGTGCCGCACGACCTTTTCTTGGTAGTCGCTTGATTGGAGGACTTGGTGATCTCCGTCAAGTTGAAGCCAAGTATCCTGCTCTGCTTTTCAAGCAGCAGCTCACAGCCTTCCTCGAGAAGATCTATGGAATGATTAGAGACAATCTGAAGAAAGAAATATCTCCATTGCTCGGTCTTTGCATCCAGGTATGATTGTTGGCTCTACAATTCCTTTTATTTCACATCAAAAGGGTAAACTTCAGGGTTTGTTTACTGTTGCTTGCAGGCACCAAGAACATCTCGTGCAAGTCTGATAAAAGGATCTCGTTCTCAAGCAAATGCCTTGGCCCAACAAACTCTGATCGCCCATTGGCAGAGTATTGTGAAAATATTAACAAACTATCTGAACGTTTTGAAAGCCAATTATGTATGTAACCTGAAACTATAAATGGGCATACTATTTTCGAGTGAATATGCATTAACATCTAATTTGTTGATATGCACAGGTCCCTTCATTCTTAATCAGCAAGGTGTTCACTCAGATATTTTCGTTTATTAACGTTCAGTTGTTCAATAGGTAAGATATGCTCTTGCTCTACTGGCGGTACATTTTACTTCTTTCCCCTAGCATTTTAAGATATTCCATATCTTGTAGTCTGCTTCTCCGGCGTGAGTGCTGTTCATTTAGCAACGGAGAATATGTAAAAGCTGGATTGGCGGAGTTAGAGCAGTGGTGCATTTATGCCACTGAAGAGGTAGATGTCAGTGATTTTTTTTTCCTTTGTGATATTTAATGTGTGTGCTAATTTTTTGTTGTCTATAGTATGCAGGTTCTTCCTGGGAAGAATTGAAGCATATTAGGCAGGCTGTTGGATTCCTTGTATGTGTTCTATACTATAAGGATTGGAAGCATTATTTGCAACTTTCTATGTGAACGTTGTATAAACTAATGGGTTGTATGCTTGTCTTATTAGGTAATTCATCAAAAGCCAAAGAAAACATTGAAAGAAATCACCAACGACTTGTGCCCTGTAAGTGACTTTGAACTCGGATGAGCTTTGCCAGTCATTAAAGCATATGTTGGTTATGAGTTATGAATTGTCCCATATTCTGAAAACTTTCAGGTCCTTAGCATACAACAGCTATATCGAATTAGTACAATGTATTGGGATGACAAGTATGGCACCCACACAGTTTCGTCAGATGTAAGCTTGCTATACTTGATTTAATTGCTGGTTGTGTTCCTTCCGTTCTAAACGGTGAAAAAAAATGATTGTAGGTCATCTCAAGTATGAGAATAATGATGACAGAAGACTCGAACAATGCAGTGAGCAGCTCTTTTTTGTTGGATGATGATTCAAGGTTATTTCCTGTTCCAGGTTCAGTAATTAGTCCACACAGTTATTTCATTGTCTCCGATCTAACATTGTCGATGATACTTGAAACCACAGCATTCCATTTTCGGTGGATGATATCTCAAAGTCAATGACAGAAATCGAGGTAACGGATGTTGATATGCCACCTTTGATCCGGGAGAATTCTGGCTTCACCTTCCTACACCAAAGAAAGGACTAAATGGGTGGTTCTTCAGCTTGTGAATCTCTTCCACATTCCTTTCCCCACTCAAGACCTGTGCACAGATCATGTACATATATGCATGCCATTTTTTTTTCTACAAATCAAATCTAGTCTGGTCAGGGTAATTGTAGATTAATTTGATATTTCTTGTTAGGTCCTCGGTTTGATTGATTGGTTCTTTCTTCAGTTTGGTCTCCCTTTTTTCTGGGAGTTCAATTTTTTATATTGAAATGCCAGGGGTCGGATGCCCCTGGTCAGGATCCGGAGCTTCTATTGGAAAAGCTCGTGGTCCTTTTAGCTTCTGGAAAGGTTTTCCACAGCTAAGAGTCAGTTATTTGTGTCGTCCATTTCAATCCCCACTGTATTGTAAATTGGCATTGCAAAGAAGATCATAGCTGAAAAAAATACAGTGACAACTGAGTTGGTGTACTCTGTTTAAATTCTTCTATCATCTGCTGTTCAATTCACAATTCATCTGGACACATAGAGATCATAAAATCTTTGAGATAAGATGGCAGATCATATGTTAACTCTGAAGAAATCTGTACACTTTTTCTCGAGATACTTTGACTTAATTCGATTCGGATCAAAGGAGAGGGGGAGTGATGAGAATGCAGATGCAGGTCTGACTCCGCCAGATTTGTAAGATCCAAACTACGAGTTTTTTAGATGAACAGGGAGTCCAGGAGTCACTCCCGGCTAAATTTCATAGATTACAGAACAGGAAATAAAGAGTGCTAGTTCTATGTAGAGAGAAGTTCAATAGGGCCAGCAACAAAAAATGAGTTCTACCAACTCTACAAGTTTGTTTTCTCAGAGGACTGCTGCAAACTAGGAGGGTCAATTCTACACCAAGATATTTACTACAGAACTTCTACATCGGCACACCGCAGTGGAGCTCGCTGAAACCGGCTTGTTTCGGTTTGCTAACTTTCAAAGGGGATTGACAGGGATTGAGGTGGATTAATTCCCATGCAAGCCAAAATCCTCCCTAATCCCCTCCCATCCAATCCAATTCATTTGGGGAGGGGATTAACCGAACAAAGCCTCATGCATATAAAAGAACGGTTTTAAAAACCAGTGGCTCTCGCTGGTGCTCATTTCGTCACTCGGTTGTTCCTTTTATTGTGGTGGTCGCCATCGTCTCTCTCTTCGCCCCATGCAGCACCGGGCTCCGTGGCGTGGAGGGTTTGCGTTCTCGTTCCTTTTGGGCGTGTTTTGATTATTTGCACTGATTTTGGCATTTTTTGCATTTATAATCCACCAAAGTCTGGTTGAAAATAAACAGGGCCCATGTTATAATATGCAATACATTTGGTTGGCACGGTAGAGCCTGTATGAGTTAACAAACACCAGGCGTTTGGTTGCATGTGTATGTTTCACAGATCTAAACTAGTGACTATTTGGTTGCTCACCGCTATTGTTCTGGTCACCTCGTTCCCAGCCCTAGCCGCCTCCCGGGTCAGTTGTGAACTTATAGGAAATACTCCCCACCTCGTTCCAAACCTAGCCGCCTCCCAGGTCGCCCCCGCCCAGGCGACTCCGGAGGAACCTCCCTCGACCCCTCCAGCGTGCTCCTGGCTGGCGCCGCCACCGAAGTCAGCGACGGTGGCGGCGCCCTTCTCGTCAAAGGACGGAGGGAAGGAGAGTGCACCGTGGTGACGCCTCCATGGGTGGTAGTGGAGTGGTGGCGGCGGTTCAAGGGTGGCGCGACCCTTGGATCCGGGGCCTGAAGCCGGAGCGGCGGGTGGCGAGCAGCGTCGGCATCAACCTCCAGCGCTGCGGTGGTGGATCGGATCAGGGCCTTAGGGCCCATCTGGGCCGTCTCCTGCCATGGACGGTTTTTGGTCGTGTGTTGCGGCCACCTTCTCCGTTGCTGCTCCGACGGCGGCGTGGGGGCCTGCTGGTGTGCTCGAATAAAGGCGGCGGTCCTAGGGTTCCTCTTGCTCCAAGATGAACATTTGTCTGACGCCTGTCCTCCTTGATCTGACCGGAGTGTCGTATTCCGGAAGGTTCCGCCGGCAAACTCCCATGGGCGCGTTATGCTTGGAGATTGCTGGACGGGTGGGATTCGGTCGTGCCCATTGGGTTCTCTGCTATATGTTGCCATCATGGGATATGTTTAGCTCCATAGTGAAGTTAGAGGTGGAGAATGGCATGGAAGCCGAGATTGGAGGACTAGTAATGGCGATTGGAGCCTTTGCGGCGATGAGGAACTTGCTTGGAGTTTCGGGATTCGTAGCAGCGATATGTAAGTGGGGGCGACATCACAGGTGAAGTTCAAAGTCTTACCTTTAGGGGTGTAAATCCAAGGTCTGGCCTTAATGTAACATCCCAAATTTGTAACCCAGCTTTAATAGCCAAAAATTGTGGGCCAACAAAAAACTTTTGTTATCTTATGTGTGTTTGTTTGTTTATGCTTGCTTGAGTTGTTGTTTGCTCTAAATAAAAACTTGAAGAAAAGAAATAAAACAAGTGCTAAAACAATAAAAATAATGTGACAAGTGTCACATTAAATCTCCAAGTGAGAATTCTAAAATTCTTCCAAAACCAAAAATTCAGTGGGGAGAGTGTGACCCCTCTCTTTTCATCCTTAAAACTTTTCTCTCTCTCCCTAATTTAAATTGTATTCTAAATTCTATTTTCAAAATTCGAAATGTTTCTTTAACATTGGAAATCATCAAAATCACCAAGCTACACTTCCAAAATAAATACCCCAGTGGTACCCCAAACTTTGACAAAACATTTTGAGGCAAACCATGAAAAGAAATTTCAGAAAATCCAATTTTGGACTTGGTTCGGGAAATAGATCGAACACCTGCTGATCACCACTGTGTTCTTCCCTAACCCGAAAATCCAATCCAAAATCCGAGCTCAATTCGGAGCAATCCCGAGCCATTAGCGTTTCCACTCACTCACCTCACCTCACTCACTCGAAGGATGGAGAAGTGACACGCTCGTTGACCCCAGAGGAGGCAAGCCGGTGGCGCCACGCCATTGCCGTCCCTGGCGAGCTCCCGCACGGGTCATTTCGTGGAGAGGGCAGACGCAACGCTGAGACGACGCCGCGCCGTGCCCGCCACACCACCCAACTCTCTCCGCCCCTGCCCGACGAGACTCGACCGCCGCAGAGCCCTCTGGCGTGCGCTCTGTCCGCGCCAGAGCACGCCGAGCGACGCGGCGACGCCAAGGTCAACTACGAGCACCGCACGCCTCCGCGCTGCCCCACCTCACCCCTCTGGTTCCGTCACCTCCACCGCGTCGTATGCGAGCACCCCTGCCCCTCTTATGCACCGCACGCACTCTACCCGACCCCAGCGCACGCGCCGGAGCACGCCGCTCGCCATGGCCGGCCGAGCACGGCATCGACGCTCGCGCGCCACCCCTGTCCCCCTCGACCACCCGACCGCTTCTGCAGCATCCCCTAGCTCCCCACAACCCCTCTGGCACCCCCAGCCGGACCCAGCGCCTCTCTTTCCCTCACTCCACCACCGCGCCGTGGAGCGCCGAGCGCCTCCGCCCGCTATAAAAACCCACCCC
Source organism: Poa pratensis (assembly GCA_947311845.1). Taxonomy (NCBI): domain Eukaryota; kingdom Viridiplantae; phylum Streptophyta; class Magnoliopsida; order Poales; family Poaceae; genus Poa; species Poa pratensis. The sequence continues at coordinate 54,167,082 of CAMZMU010000042.1, forward strand.
GCACCACCTCTTCTCCACACACCTCCACCACTTCCCTCTCACGCCCCTCACACCAGAGCATCGCCAGGAGGGCGAGCTTTCCATCACAGCCACCGTGCACACGCACGGCAGTGCGCTGCCGCGCCGAGGAAGAAGACGATCACGGCCAGGTCGTGCCTCTCTTCCCCTGCCTTCTCTCTGCCCCTCACTCGCCTCACCATTACACCCTAGCTCACCCGCCGCGTTTTGCCCGTGTTTCATGCACAGCAGCGCCGCGGAGGACTCGCCGGACTTGGAGCACGGCCGCGGAGGAGGAGCCGAACACGCCGCCGTCGATTGAAGCCGTCCCAGCACGCACTACTCACCCCAGAGCTTCCCCACTCCCTCCGCCGTCGATCCCCGTCATCTCCGCCACCACCCGAGCCCCCAGGTGAGCGAATCGAGAGCACCGCCGTCGCCGGAGCCACGGCGCCGCCAGAAAATGGTCGCCGCCGTGTCGTTGATCCTCAGCCGTAGGATTAAAGATCAAGGGTAGCGTACCGTTTCGTTTAAGTAGACACTGACTGGTGGACCCCACCCGTCAGCGTTTTAAACTTAAACCCGCGCGCGAAACGTTTTCCGTTGAGTCACTGACGAGCGGACCCCACCCGTCAGGATTTTCAACATTATCCAGTAAATTAGGTTTTTAGAATTTAAAACTCCTCTGCTTTTCAGTACTGGACTGAACTTTGAAATTCAATATCTCGAGATTTAGGAATCCAAATAAATCAAACTCAAATGATCTGGAAAGCTTATGAAATTCTTTAACTCACCAAAGTGGTCTCATCTCATTTAGTTAAATAATAAAAGTGTATTAATAAAAATGCTCCATAAGGTTTAAAACACCAAACCATTTGTTTCTGGAGTTATATTAGTCCAAATAACTTGAAACCAATTTTGGTAGCTTTGTACTAGGATCCTTTAGCTCCCCAAATTTTGGTAGAATTAATTGAGCAGTGTAAAATCCTTAGCCTTTGGTTGAACTTCAGTAAACCCTTCTGCACTAAACCAATTAGTGTGAATTAATAGTAGGTCCAATCAAACTAAACCCAATTTTGTTAGGTCACATTCAACCAAGGTTAGTTACCCCTAAAAGGATTTAATTTTGATCAATAAAACTTAAGCAGTAGCTAAAACTTGATTTAAGACCTTCTGAACTAAAACATTTGTGTAGGGAGCTTGATAACTCCAAAAGACCTCAATCCAATTGGGTTGTCTTCTACACATCAGTAGCTATCCATAGAATTTTAGTTTGAAATTTTGTGACCAACCTAGATTAATTGGTGAATTAAATGGTGTACAACTAGTTTCTGCCTTGGTTTGAAAATAATTAAATAAAGGTTTAATTCGATTAAATTGAAACCACGTTGTGTTGCTTGATGTATGCAGTGGCTATTTATAGCATTTGTGGTTGTAAGGTTGTGTTGATGCTTGAGTTAGTGTAGTGATTGTTTGTTTTGCTTGTTTAACGTTTAGACGATACCGTTGACGGATTCATCGAGGAAGGAGGTTTTGTTGAACCAGAAGATCAGGACCAGTACCACTTTGTTGAGCAAGGCAAGCTACTTCACTGAGCTTGCATTTATATACATCTATTTTAATCTCAGGAGTTGTTCAAAAGTATCACTGTTTGTTTTTGGAAAAAAACCTTTTTACAAAAACTGAAAATTATTTTGCCACTCTATGTAGAAATATAAGGTAGTTATTTACAACTATAGGATGGGAAAAACAATAATTATTCAAAACTCCTTTGAAAGTACTTGAATGGAGATGAAGTGCCGAAAGGTCGGTATGAAGATGGAGAAACAGAGAATGGTGTTGTTTTGGAAAGAAAAATGCACATTGTGTCCTTGTACTTACATCCCCAGCCGAAAAATCTGTGCGACCACATTTACCCACATATGGGAAAGGGCGTAGTCATATAATTTGCTCGTGTTAGTACTGGATGCCTCAATAACGAGGATAACCTCGTTCCATGAGGGGATGGTCTGAGGACCTACCCCCTGACCTGGGTCCTCTTAAGTGAAGTCTACCGGAAGCCGGTATGAGTGTATTGGAGAAAGAGGATTGAAGGGCTCCCTTGGGTCCGCCGGGCAGAACTACGAGTCCTCACACTTAGTTTCTGAGGATTTAAGTGTCGATGGAAAGTGTCGTAGAGGCAGGGTCCTATACTAGCATGAGCAAAGGACAGGCTATGGCCGGGAACTCAACTTCGCATACCCTGGTATGGCGGGACGTGGCTGACACGATGAGTAACCGGATGGGTGTGGGAAAAGCGTACTACCTCTGCAGAGGGTAAAACTATTCGAATAGCCGAGTCCTCGGATATGGACAGTTGGGAAGAACTACTAAGGCCATGTGCAAAGTTTTGCAAGTCCTGAAGTGTGTTGAGGAAATTGAAGTGGGGAGGATGTTTTACCTGTACCAATGAGTTGGTACGAGGTGTGGTGTGAATAGAACCATGATTGAGGAATGGTCGGAAAAAGGAGAGTTTTGGAGAAATAGCTAAAATGATGATTTCTTAAAGGATAGTTATAAACTTCTTCTTACCCCTTTTCAGTAAAGTTTTAGAGTTCTTTTTTTTAATAAATAAAAGTTTTAAGAAATAAAACTAAAACTAGTGCTTACTCAAGTTGGGGTAGTTTGCGAGTACAATCAAATGTACTCATATTGGTTTCGTCCCTGGCTATTGTCTTAGCCAGATTTCGAGGAGCCCTACGTTGAAGAGGAGTTTGGCGACGTCTATGCGAACTAAGATCTTCATAAGTCAGCTGCCTGTCGGGTGTTGTTAGGATGGATTAGCCCTACTACCGTAGCTTCCGCTGAATAAAGATGATTGGCCCTTGAAGGCACCTATGTATAATTAGGCCAGTATGGCCATGGTTGTAAGACTTTAAACTCGGTATTGTATGGATGTAAACTTTGATATTCAGTTCGGATTATGTGCAACGACAGACTGATCATGGGATCGTTGTGTTAAGCATAATCGGGTATTTCGGACGGCTAGTCCGGGGTCCCCACAGAGCTGGTATCAGAGCCATCCTGACTTTAGGAGACCTTAGTTAACATGGGCGTTAGCTAGGAGTTACAAAAGTTAATTTCTAAAACAAGGAGTGAAGTATTTTCGAAAATTTCTTATCTCCCCAACCCTCCATTTATGAAAAACCTTACACTCATTAAGAGTTATCTTTTCTTGAACCCTTAAAATTTTGCACACTTGCCTCCATTAAGTTTACATTTGTACTCATGTCACTTAACTAACTTAAAATTTTGCTTAAACTTGTAGATGGCACCCAACGTCACCGAGTTCGTCCAAGTTAGGAAGGACGGCCTGCTGATGTTCGAGCAGGACTTGTACGAGTTGAGCCAGACTTTGGGACGCCCTGTTCCAGAGTTTGAGGGAACTCAGGTCGATTCCCTCGGTGATGGGAACCTGCCTGGCTCATCAAGTCGTCCGTCCGAGGCAGGATTCAGCCCCCCGCTCCAAGGACTTGGTCTACCACGATGGACACTACTTGGGTTGACGGTCTGCCCGAGTTATGCAGAGGCTGCTAGCCCGCCTTTGTGAGGAGCACAAGGACGAGCTGGTTGGCACTCGTTTCCAGTACTTCGGGAGACGTGACGATGAGGGAAACCCCACCTACCCGCGCAGCACACTCTCTTCGGCGAGTACATCACCGATATGGAGGTGCTACTTCACGACACCCAGGAGAACCTGCGCGATGCTAGACTCAAGGTCACTTCCAGCGTAGCTCCCTCGACGATGCCCGAGTCCGTGAGACCCAGCTGAAGTGGGAGAATGACAATCTCCGCCTGAAGCTGGCCCGTCAGAGGAGGACTATCGTCAGCTCCGCAAGAAGGTAGCGGAGCAGACGAGATGATAGACGAGATGGAGCAGCAGGCGAACGAGATGGAGGAGGAGGGCGAGGATCTCCGCAAGGAGAACAGTGCCTTCATCAGCGATGATGAGGACTACTAGAGGAGATGGACTACGAGGAGGAGGACGACGAGGAGGAGTTAGTTGACGAGGAGGGGAGCCGTCTGAGCCAGTTCTCGAGGAGGAGGATCCCGAGGAGCCACCCTACGACTCAGACGTTGAGATCGTCGAGCCTGAGGTTCCACCTCAGTAGAGCGACGAGAGCACTACCTTAGGACTGTGTCGACCCCCTATGCGAGTAGAGTTTATGTGATGGTTCTAGGAAACCATGTGTATGTACATTAGGTGTAGTAGGATGTTGTAAGCTTGATGTGTGAACTCCTTGATGTGATGATTGTGTTGAATAAATGTGATGGTCTTGTTTGACTAGTGTTTCATCAACCACCCTTTGTGACTTCATCGTTAGCCAAAGCCTTTTGCCTTGCCTCTTATATCGTATCTATTCCAGGATGACGAACACTCGCCACAACCAGCACGCGAACCACCACCACCACCGGACCCAACCCTGCCAACTGCTTGCGATCATCATGGAGGATCGCCAAGCTGCCCGGGAGAGCGTCAAGCTCATCTCGCCGCCCTGCAGCAACTTGCGCTGCCCACGCCAACCAGAACAACAATGGTGGCAATGGCAATGGCGACGAGGGTGGAAATCAGCGCTCTACCCTGAGTGACTTCCAGAAGACCACACCGCCTACCTATTCCAAGGGACTTCATCCCCTGGAAGCAGATGACTGGATCCGCACTATGAGAACGACCTGGAAGTTGCCTCGGTAGGAGAGAATGAGAAGGTCCTGTATGCTACCCACTACCTTGCTGGACCTGCAAGAGCTTGGTGGGAAACTACCAAGACCTCCAGCAAGCGGGTCATGTCATTACCTGGGAGGAGTTCAAGGACAAATTCCGCAAGAAGTTCATCTCTAGCGGTCTTCTCGAGAGAAGAAGGATGAGTTCCGTAAGCTAAGGCAGGAGGCAGAGATGTGGTGGTTATCTGGATGAGTTTACCGATCTTGCTCGGTATGCTCCTGAAGATACCGACACGGAAAGAAGAAGATGGAGCGCTTTCTGAACGGACTCCATGATGAGATGCAATGTGCCTTGGTTGTCCATGACTTCCGTGATCTGGAGTCACTAGTGGACAAGGCCATTCAGCTGGAGACCAAGCGCAAATCCATGTTTGAAGGCCGCAAGAGAAGGATGAATATTCAGGAAGGTTCCAGCAGCCAGAAACCTCGCACCTTCCAGCCAGCCCCAAGCCAGTTTATCGACCACCCCCAGCTCCACGTCCCAACTATCCCAACCGTCCCAACAACAACAACAATGTCCCCCGCCCAAACACCAACAACAACTACCACCCCAATGGCAACAATCGTCCCGGAGGAAACACCAACATTTTACCCTACTGCCAGCGTTGTCTGCTTTGAATGCGGCAACAAGGGTCACTACTCCCGAGATGCCCCAATCCCAAGAGGAACGTTCAGCGCCCCAATGCACCAGCACCCAACTCTGGACAAGGCCGTAATGGAAATGGAAATGGCAAGAATGCTGCACCCCGTGGCAATGCTGCTGTTGCCAGAGGCCGTCTGAACCACATCAACACTGAAGCCCAGGAAGCGCCAGATGTTGTGCTGGGTACGTTCCTTGTCAACTCAGTACCTGCAACTGTCCTGTTTGATTCTGGTGCTACCCATTCCTTTGTTACCAAGGAGTTTGTTGTTAAGGGAGGTCTAGTCGGGAGTCTCTTGTCCAAACCCCTGCTCATACAAACCCCAGAGTTCCTAGTAGAGACCAAGCTGTTTTGCCCGACGTCTCTCTTGAGATCAAAGGAGAAATTTCCAGCTGACCTAATCATTTTAGGAACCAGGGCATAGATATCATTCTGGGTATGAACTGGTTAGCAAAGTATCATGGTCGTATCGACTGCGCCAGAAGAGCAGTATCTCTCACCACAGACCAAGGAACCGAAGTGGAGTATGCATCACAAGCCAACCAATCCCAACCTGTTGTCATGAAGGCATAGCCCGACCAGCTCTAGATGAGATCCGTGTTGTCACCTATTCAAGGATGTTTTCCCGGAGGAATTGCCTGGTATGCCACCAGACCGGGATATTGAGTTCGTGATTGAACTTATTCCTGGAACAGCCCCTATATCCCAGAGACCCTACCGGATGAATCCAGAAGAACTGGTGGAATTGAAGAAGCAGTTAGCTGATCAGCTCAGTAAAGGTCTGATTCGCCCAAGCGCTTCACCTTGGGGATCACCCATCATCTTCGTGGACAAAAGAGACGGTACCACACGCCTGTGTGTGGATTATCGCAAGCTCAATGATGTAACCATCAAGAACAAGTACCCTGCCCAAGATCGAGGATCTGTTCGATCAGATGAACGGAGCCCGAGTCTTTTCTAAGATCGATCTTCGGACAGGTTATCACCAGTTGAAGATTCGAGAGTCTGACATTCCCAAGACCGCCTTCACCACCCGATACGGATTGTTTGAATACACCGTTATGTCCTTTGGCTTGACCAATGCCCCTGCTTATTTCATGAATCTCATGAATAAGATCTTCATGGAGTACCTCGACAAGTTCGTGGTTGTCTTCATCGATGATATCCTTATCTACTCCAAGACGAAGAAGAGCATGCTGAACATCTGCGTTTGGTTTTGGAGACCCTCAGAGAACACAAACTGTATGCCAAACTTAGCAAGTGTGAATTTTGGCTAAGTGAAGTGGCATTCCTCGGACATGTTGTGTCTGCAGGAGGAATCTCTGTTGACCCCGAGAAAATCAAAGCCATTCTAGACTGGAAATCACCCACCAGTGTGACGGAAATCCGAAGTTTTCTCGGACTAGCAGGTTATTACCGCAAGTTCGTTGAAGGATTCTCCAGTATAGCCAAACCCATGACCCAGTTGTTGAAGAAGGATAAGAAGTTTGAATGGACCCAGAAGTGTGAAGATAGTTTTCAAGAACTGAAAAGAGACTGACTTCAGCCCCAATCCTAATCATGCCAGACGTCACCAAGAGTTTCGACGTGTATTGTGATGCTTCACGTCTCGGACTTGGTTGCGTTCTGATGCAAGAAGGAAAAGTTGTGTCGTACCTGTCTCGACAGTTGCGACCGCATGAGGAGAATTACCCAACCCATGACCTGGAGTTAGCAGCTGTGGTTTTCGCTTTGAAAACATGGCGACCCTATCTTGTGGGTCATCGCTGCGAGGTCTATACAGATCACAAAAGCTTGAAGTACATTTTCACTCAGAAGGAGTTGAATCTGAGGCAGAGAAGGTGGATGGAATTGATTAAGGACTATGATGTCGGAATTCATTACCATCCCGGAAAAGCCAATGTGGTAGCCGATGCCTAAGCCGAAGCCCTGCACCCTGAATACCCTAATCCAAGCAGAGCAACCAGCCTTGTTTAAGGAGTTCGAAGATTTCGGACTTGAATTGGTTAGCCATGGATATCTTGCCAACCTGGAGTTAGCCCCAACCCTGTTGGATCAAATCAAAGAGGCCCAGAAGGGTCATGAGAGTATCGAGGGATTAAAAAGAAGATACCCTTGACAAAGCACCTGGTTTTGCCATAGATGCTGAAGGAGTTCTGAGATTCAAAGGACGCCTATGTGTGCCCGATGATAAGGAACTCAAGGGTCTGATCCTAAAGAAGCCCACGATACCCCATACTCGATCCACCCCGGAGGAACCAAGATGTACCAAGATCTTCGTGAGAAGTTTTGGTGGCATGGAATGAAGCGAGAGATTGGTTCTTTCGTGGCCAAGTGTGATATCTGTCAGCGAGTCAAAGCAGAGCACCAGCGCCCTGCAGGATTGCTCCAACCCCTTAAGACCCCCGAGTGGAAATGGGATGAAATTGGAATGGATTTTATTACCGGACTTCCTAGGTCAAACCGAGGCCATGATTCAATCTGGGTCATAGTTGATCGATTGACCAAGGTTGCCCATTTCATTCCGTCAACACCACTTATAGAGGGAACCAGCTAGCAGACTTGTATATTTCCAGAATAGTAAGCCTGCACGGAGTGCCTAAGAGGATTGTATCTGACAGAGGCACGCAGTTCACCTCACGGTTCTGGAAAGCTCTTCACGAAGCCCTCGGAACCCACTTATCATTCAGCACAGCCTATCACCCTCAGACCGGAGGACAGACGAGCGAGTAAACCAGATTCTGGAAGATATGCTTCGTGCATGTGTCCTAGCCTATGGCTCTAAATGGGAAGATTGCCTTCCGTTTGCAGAGTTTTCCTATAACAATAGTTATCAGTCCAGTCTGCAAATGGCCCCATTTGAAGCACTTTACGGCAAGAAGTGCCGTACACCTTGAACTGGTCCGAGACCGGAGAAGGAAAAGTGTTTGGACCAGATACCCTCCGTGAAGCCGAGGAGCAAGTCCAACTTATCCGTGAACGTCTCAAAACGGCCCAATCCCGTCAGAAAAGTTATGCTGATCCCAAGCGTCGTGACGTCACCTTTCAACCTGGAGATTTTGTCTATCTTCGGGTGACACCACTCAAAGGGATGCAACGTTTCCATGTCAAAGGAAAGTTGGCACCCAGATATATTGGACCTTTCAAGATTCTTGCCCGTCGGGAGAAGTAGCCTATCAGTTAGAGTTGCCCCCAGAATTATCGGAATTTCATAATGTCTTCCACATTTCTCTGCTCCGGAAGTGTCTTGAAGTTCCTGACCAGCCCGACGTTTTCAAGAACATTGACCACCACTCCATCGACCTGAACCATGATCTGACTTACCGTGAGAGACCATTCAAAATTCTCGACGAAGATATTCGTCTCACCCGGAGGAACAAGATCAAGTTTTATAAAGTCCAGTGGACTAACCACTCTGAAGAGGAAGCCACTTGGGAACGTGAGGACTATCTTAGAAGCGAGTTTCCCAACCTCTTTAGCACCTAAGCCTAGCCAATCTCGGGACGAGATTTATCCTAAGGGGGGAAGGATCTGTAACATCCCAAAATTGTAACCCAGCTTTATTAGTCAAAATTGTGGGCCAACAAAAACTTTTGTTATTTATGTGTGTTTGTTTGTTTATGCTTGCTTGAGTTGTTGTTTGCTCTAAATAAAAACTTGAAGAAAAGAAATAAAACAAGTGCTAAAACAATAAAAATAATGTGACAAGTGTCACATTAAATCTCCAAGTGAGAATTCTAAAATTCTTCCAAACAAAAATTCAGTGGGGAGAGTGACCCTCTCTTTTCATCCTTAAACTTTTCTCTCTCTCCCTATTTAAATTGTATTCTAAATTCTATTTTCAAAATTCAAATGTTTCTTTAACTTTGGAAATCATCAAAATCACCAAGCTACACTTCCAAAATAAATACCCCAGTGGTACCCAAACTTGACAAAACATTTTGAAGCAAACCATGAAAAGAAATTTCAGAAAATCCAATTTTGGACTTGGTTCGGGAAATAGATCGAACACCTGCTGATCACCACTGTGTTCTTCCCTAACCCGAAAATCCAATCCAAAATCCGAGCTCAATTCGGAGCAATCCCGAGCCATTAGCGTTTCCACTCACTCACCTCACTCACTCGAAGGATGGAGAAGTGACACGCTCGTTGACCCCAGAGGAGGCAAGCCGGTGGCGCCACGCCATTGCCGTCCCTGGCGAGCTCCCGCACGGGTCATTTCGTGGAGAGGGCAGACGCAACGCTGAGACGACGCCGCGCCGTGCCCGCCACACCACCCAACTCTCTCCGCCCTGCCCGACGAGACTCGACCGCCGCAGAGCCCTCTGGCGTGCGCTCTGCGCCAGAGCACGCCGAGCGACGCGGCGACGCCGAGGTCAACTACGAGCACCGCACGCCTCCGCGCTGCCCCACCTCACCCCTCTGGTTCCGTCACCTCCACCGCGTCGTATGCGAGCACCCCTGCCCCTCTTATGCACCGCACGCACTCTACCCGACCCCAGCGCACGCGCCGGAGCACGCCGCTCGCCATGGCCGGCCGAGCACGGCATCGACGCTCGCGCGCCACCCCTGTCCCCCTCGACCACCCGACCGCTTCTGCAGCATCCCCTAGCTCCCCGCAACCCTCTGGCACCCCCAGCCGGACCCAGCGCCTCTCTTTCCCTCACTCCACCACCGCGCCGTGGAGCGCCGAGCGCCTCCGCCCGCTATAAAAACCCACCCCGCACCACCTCTTCTCCACACACCTCCACCACTTCCCTCTCACGCCCCTCACACCAGAGCATCGCCAGGAGGGCGAGCTTTCCATCACAGCCACCGTGCACACGCACGGCAGTGCGCTGCCGCGCCGAGGAAGAAGACGATCACGGCCAGGTCGTGCCTCTCTTCCCCTGCCTTCTCTCTGCCCCTCACTCGCCTCACCATTACACCCTAGCTCACCCGCCGCGTTTTGCCCGTGTTTCATGCACAGCAGCGCCGCGGAGGACTCGCCGGACTTGGAGCACGGCCGCGGAGGAGGAGCCGAACACGCCGCCGTCGATTGAAGCCGTCCCAGCACGCACTACTCACCCCAGAGCTTCCCCACTCCCTCCGCCGTCGATCCCCGTCATCTCCGCCACCACCCGAGCCCCCAGGTGAGCGAATCGAGAGCACCGCCGTCGCCGGAGCCACGGCGCCGCCAGAAAATGGTCGCCGCCGTGTCGTTGATCCTCAGCCGTAGGATTAAAGATCAAGGGTAGCGTACCGTTTCGTTTAAGTAGACACTGACTGGTGGACCCCACCCGTCAGCGTTTTAAACTTAAACCCGCGCGCGAAACGTTTTCCGTTGAGTCACTGACGAGCGGACCCCACCCGTCAGGATTTTCAACATTATCCAGTAAATTAGGTTTTTAGAATTTAAAACTCCTCTGCTTTTCAGTACTGGACTGAACTTTGAAATTCAATATCTCGAGATTTAGGAATCCAAATAAATCAAACTCAAATGATCTGGAAAGCTTATGAAATTCTTTAACTCACCAAAGTGGTCTCATCTCATTTAGTTAAATAATAAAAGTGTATTAATAAAAATGCTAAGGTTTAAAACACCAAACCATTTGTTTCTGGAGTTATATTAGTCCAAATAACTTGAAACCAATTTTGGTAGCTTTGTACTAGGATCCTTTAGCTCCCCAAATTTTGGTAGAATTAATTGAGCAGTGTAAAATCCTTAGCCTTTGGTTGAACTTCAGTAAACCCTTCTGCACTAAACCAATTAGTGTGAATTAATAGTAGGTCCAATCAAACTAAACCAATTTTGTTAGGTCACATTCAACCAAGGTTAGTTACCCCTAAAAGGATTTAATTTATTGATCAATAAAACTTAAGCAGTAGCTAAAACTTGATTTAAGACCTTCTGAACTAAAACATTTGTGTAGGGAGCTTGATAACTCCAAAAGACCTCAATCCAATTGGGTTGTCTTCTACACATCAGTAGCTATCCATAGAATTTTAGTTTGAAATTTTGTGACCAACCTAGATTAATTGGTGAATTAAATGGTGTACAACTAGTTTCTGCCTTGGTTTGAAAATAATTAAATAAAGGTTTATTCGATTAAATTGAAACCACGTTGTGTTGCTTGATGTATGCAGTGGCTATTTATAGCATTTGTGGTTGTAAGGTTGTGTTGATGCTTGAGTTAGTGTAGTGATTGTTTGTTTTGCTTGTTTAACGTTTAGACGATACCGTTGACGGATTCATCGAGGAAGGAGGTTTTGTTGAACCAGAAGATCAGGACCAGTACCACTTTGTTGAGCAAGGCAAGCTACTTCACTGAGCTTGCATTTATATACATCTATTTTAATCTCAGGAGTTGTTCAAAAGTATCACTGTTTGTTTTTGGAAAAAAACCTTTTTACAAAAAAACTGAAAATTATTTTGCCACTCTATGTAGAAATATAAGGTAGTTATTTACAACTATAGGATGGGAAAAACAATAATTATTCAAAACTCCTTTGAAAGTACTTGAATGGAGATGAAGTGCCGAAAGGTCGGTATGAAGATGGAGAAACAGAGAATGGTGTTGTTTTTGGAAAGAAAAATGCACATTGTGTCCTTGTACTTACATCCCAGCCGAAAAATCTGTGCGACCACATTTACCCACATATGGGAAAGGGCGTAGTCATATAATTTGCTCGTGTTAGTACTGGATGCCTCAATAACGAAGATAACCTCGTTCCATGAGGGGATGGTCTGAGGACCTACCCCCTGACCTGGGTCCTCTTAAGTGAAGTCTACCGGAAGCCGGTATGAGTGTATTGGAGAAAGAGGATTGAAGGGCTCCCTTGGGTCCGCCGGGCAGAACTACGAGTCCTCACACTTAGTTTCTGAGGATTTAAGTGTCGATGGAAAGTGTCGTAGAGGCAGGGTCCTATACTAGCATGAGCAAAGGACAGGCTATGGCCGGGAACTCAACTTCGCATACCCCTGGTATGGCGGGACGTGGCTGACACGATGAGTAACCGGATGGGTGTGGGAAAAGCGTACTACCTCTGCAGAGGGTAAAACTATTCGAATAGCCGAGTCCTCGGATATGGACAGTTGGGAAGAACTACTAAGGCTATGTGCAAAGTTTTGCAAGTCCTGAAGTGTGTTGAGGAAATTGAAGTGGGGAGGATGTTCTTACCTGTACCAATGAGTTGGTACAAGGCTGTGGTGTGAATAGAACCATGATTGAGGAATGGTCGGAAAAAGGAGAAGTTTTGGAGAAATAGCTAAAATGATGATTTCTTAAAGGATAGTTATAAACTTCTTCTTACCCCCTTTTCAGTAAAGTTTTAGAGTTTTCTTTTTTTTCAAATAAATAAAAGTTTTAAGAAATAAAACTAAAACTAGTGCTTACTCAAGTTGGGGTAGTTTGCGAGTACAATCAAATGTACTCATATTGGTTTCGTCCCTGGCTATTGTCTTAGCCAGATTTCGAGGAGCCCTACGTTGAAGAGGAGTTTGGCGACGTCTATGCGAACTAAGATCTTCATAAGTCAGCTGCCTGTCGGGTGTTGTTAGGATGGATTAGCCCTACTACCGTAGCTTCCGCTGAATAAAGATGATTGGCCCTTGAAGGCACCTATGTATAATTAGGCCAGTATGGCCATGGTTGTAAGACTTTAAACTCGGTATTGTATGGATGTAAACTTTGATATTCAATTCGGATTATGTGCAACGACAGACTGATCATGGGATCGTTGTGTTAAGCATAATCGGGTATTTCGGACGACTAGTCCGGGGTCCCCACACTTAATTTGTTGTGCCTGGCAATGGCCTTGTTGAAGGCATTGTTTTGAGAGCGGGGACTATCTCCAGGATGAAAACTCAAGATCAACGATCGGGCGACGACGGCGCTTGTGCACTGTTTCCTTCTTGGAGACGTCGCTTTTGGAGAACTTGGACATCAGGTGTTGTCTTGGTGGTTGTTGTGCCGCTGCTGAAAGGACTAGAAAGTGGGACTTTTCTTTTTAAGCGTCTTTTTTTGGCTATGTGCATCCGTAATGCCATTAGGGTATTACGTTGTTGCAGAGGCTGAGTGTAATTGGTATCTCCGTGATATTATATATACTCTTTATCCAAAAAATTGTTCTGGCCACCCCTTCTCACTAGTGGCGACCTTACCACAAATTAGACTATACAAACATGTAATAGAGTGAAAAATTAGCGATGTTTTAGTCCTAACTACTAACCAAATGGCAGTTCGCCACGACTGCCTGATCTACTAAACCAATAGTAGTTCGACATGATTGTCCTACCTACTAACAAATGACAGTTTAACAAGCATATGGTTCAAGGGGGAAAGTTATTTAGCAGTGGCATGGGTGGTGTTACATTTCCTCAGCCCACTCCATTCTCATGGTCTTTCAAGTTTCATTATAATTGAGATTCCATACCATGGCCCCAGTCATGTCCAAGGGTCTGGCGTCACATCACTCTCTTCTAGGATAAACTCATCAACACGAAAACCTAAGATCCAATTATGAATAATGCAACATGCAATAATGGCTTCTGACTAAGGATATTAAATTGTTATTCAAAGCAGCAAATGCACTCTCAACCATAATTCTAAGGGTAGAGTGTCTCGGATTGAAAAATTCCTTTGCACTGTTACGATAGTGCCTTCAAGAGTTGAATGAAATTTGGCGCCTCCGGTGCCTTCACTTGTTAAAAAAAAAGAGACAATACCTAGTTTTCCTGAAGGGTAGAAAAACAACAGAGCGACATGCATATCCAACATCTTCCGGGTAGAATTTTCCATCCGGAATATTGATCCCATGATCGACTCATGCTATCAGCCAGAATGCTTACATCATGATTTGTAAGCACGTTTAAACATTTGATACTATGCAATAATTCCGGCGGCTGTGTGCATCATTTTGATGTAGAGGCCGGGGATCCACACCCCTATTTCTAAATAAAATGGGCTACTCCTTCCGAACCAGCTAGTACATTCTGACAGGTGTAGTTCTGTGTACCCATGTATGCTGCGGACTGTGACCTTGACACTCTAGCTGTCAAATGAGAACCATCAATTGCACCAATATAATCCCGTGATGACATGAACAAAATGTTATGTTTCACAACAATATAAGGATGTCATGTCGTGAACTAACAAATCTGATTTTCTCAGTAAACGAAGTGGACGATTTGTGTGCAAGCTCAAAAAACTTCGACAACGTTTGGTTCCGTTGCCTAGATAGGCTATAGCTTAGCTAGCCAGCTAGCCCAGCTCGGGTTAGGTAAGCCTGCCTTGGCTATACGTTTGGTTCTGCTGCTTGCTTTTGCTGGCTAGATCAATCGGGCTAGTCGTTTGGATAGATTGCTGCAGTTGCTTTTGGAGGCAAGATAACAACTGAACACAGCGGAACATGCGGACGTGGGGCTCTTTTTTCGCGTGGATCAGTTTGCCGTCGGAAGCGAGCCAAATCGGCTCTCCCTGCAGGGCAAGGTTTTTCTGGCCCTTTGAGGCTAGCTGGCCTTCAAAAGCAATATATTTTTGTGAGTACCAAACTATGGCCTAGCCCGGCAAGGCTATAACTGATTTTGCCTAGAATCCAAACGTACCCTTAATGGAGCCCAATGGTGAGAAGACAAAACGTCCATTGTCTTGGATGATAAGCAATACTTAGTCCACGTCATGGTAAGATTAAAATTACCACTATTTCATTTGATCAACTTTTTCGTATGTTTCAAACTAACAAACCATATCGTCACTTTGATTACTCAAAGCACGCTAAGTTCATTAATAAGCCAATTGCGAACTATGGTCAGATAAGATCATCTTCGGCGGTCGTTCCAAATCCTGTCATGGGAGTGGATGCACACACTTCGCTCAGGTATATCAGCTATCTTTGGATGACCCGATCGCACGATGCGGTGATTTACTTCCTTTCTGCCCAAGCACTACCTATGAATGATCTATTGATTATGGTGATATGTTTTGTATGAGATCTTGATCTATATCCCCTCAATTAGGTAAGAGGATTTGATAAAACCGATGCCAGGTATGTATATTTTGTGAGATGGTATATCCCAAACCTCTCGCATGATAAACTTATGGTACGTCATGAGCAATTGTCCGTGAACTCGTGGTGCAAAACTGTTTAGATTATGTGCTACTAATTACTTTAGTTGTTTTTGTCCGATGTGCTTATATGTGTTGATATTTTTGGACGAGTGATGGGTAAGCTCACAACTAAGCTGAAAAAGTCATCATGTCACGAACATTGCACATAACCAAACATTCAATACCTGCACGAAACTAGCCAAACATTGGGAGTCGCTTTGTACCCTGATGCAGACAAACCCATGTGATCAACCAAACAGGTTGGAACATGGTCCAAACGCTGTAGAAGTCGGGACAGAGTCATCTGACCCATGTCGATGCCAAAAATGGCTGGGGGCA
The DNA here is from genome assembly GCA_947311845.1 of Poa pratensis. Classification (NCBI taxonomy): domain Eukaryota; kingdom Viridiplantae; phylum Streptophyta; class Magnoliopsida; order Poales; family Poaceae; genus Poa; species Poa pratensis. The sequence goes on from CAMZMU010000042.1 coordinate 54,182,908, forward strand.
ACCGAACACACCCTTATTTTGTGTTGTATCATCTTCATGGGCATTACAGTGCCGACTATGAATAAACGCAACGATGTCGATCGGCGTCGTCCAATTTTGATTGTTGTCGTTCAGTGAACAGTGATGTCTGTTGTAAAGAGTAGACATCTAACAAGCTTCCATCCACGCCGTACTGCACCTCTGGCTGTGGGCCGTGCTACCCAATTTCATTCCAACTTTACAGAATGTAAAGACTCGTTTAGCTGCCCACAGTACACACCTTAAATTGTGGATTAGTCAGACTAAGCATTTTTTAACAGAAGAAAAATGAAATGAGACAGTCCATAGTATTCTCCAGCTGTCGGATGAGATGTGAGGGCCGCTTCTACTTGACGTGCCTATAATAAAACGGTTTAGTTGAGATACATTATTTGATCCAGTGTATATTTATTAGTAGCACTAGCAGGCACTGGCCTACCAAGACCCTTGCCAATTCCTCCTCATGGTTCTTTCGTTTTTCAGACAAGAAATGCAGCAGTTTCTGCTTGCATATTCTATTCTAAAATATGCAGAATCTGCTCTTATTGATTTCGCCGTCGGCGCGCACCGCTGAAGTTTCCCCGCTGGGAACGACCTTCAGATTTCCTTTCTCGCTTTCTCCTTTTCCCTGGTAATGTTTTGAGGTGGCATGTCCTTGTTCCATAGTAAAGAGCAAGTCAGGGCAAGGGAAGGGAAAGTAGCTAGCCAGGAGAGGCTTTGACAGGGCAGGATGCAGCTGCCAGCTGCTGCAAGACGATGTGATATCTGCTCGTGAGATCGATCGAGCATCTGATCTCACACGCTGGTAAGCTAAGCTGGCTTAATCGATCATGTGTTTTGTGATCACCTACCTACTCGATCGTGTCATTCTCCATCAGTCTGTTGACCTCCGAGATCTCACACACATGATCTGCCTGCAAATTAAGAACAAGAAGCCTCATGGAGATCATGGATGGAGATCGGAGGAGGAAGCTAGCCGCGATCACCGGCCGGCGCGCGGCCAGGACAGCCCGGCGCGGCGCCTGGTCGCGTGGCTGCAACTTCTCTTCAGTGAGCGATCGATCTCAGCTCGTTCTCAATTGCCGCCATCGATCGAGCTCGCTCATGATCCGGCGATATGCTTTTATTTGGTCGTCTCTTGCAGAGGCTTTTGTTCAGAGGTACAGCTGGCTGGCGAGGTGGGACGCCGCAGGGCGCCCCGCGTTCCTGCTCCTCTTGGCCTTCTTGGTCCAGAGGAAACTGCGCCGCTCCCTGTCAAGGCAGAAGTCGCGGCTGCAGCTCCGAGCCGCCGCCGCCGTCACCGTGCAGGCGGCGTGCCGGGCGTTAGCGGCTCGCCGCGAGCTCTCGATCCGGAGACGGACCAAAGCAGCCGTATGCATCCAGGTAACTACATATATATACATGATGCAGTAAACTGCAGTACTAGTGTCGTGTGTGAATCATACAATGAACATTTTGTCGTGTTCGTCAAAAAAAAGGCGCAATGGCGCGCGCACAGGGCTCTGTGGAGCTACCTGACGATGAAGAGAGCCTCAGTGATATGCCAGTGTGCTTGGAGGCAAAGCATTGCGAGGAGGCATCTCGGCACGCTCAGACTGGTCCTCTCCTCATTCATCATCTTCTACTTGCTCACAGTGCCACAATTCTTTGAGTAGTTGGTCATCTAAATTTGTTGAAATGAGCAGGCCAATGTTGAGAGGGAGAGGCTTGATGAGGTCAGCAGGCTCCACGAAATGGTGGATGTGCTGCAGCAGGCGGTCGAGGACGCGGAGGTGAGGGTGATCGCTGAGCGGGAGGCGGCAATCAGGGCGATAGCGGATGCGCCTCCAGTCATCAAGGAGACGGTGGTGTGGGTGGAAGACACTGAGAAAGTTAACTCGTGGAACGCTGAAGTTGGGCGCCTCAAGGTTTGTCACTGTCGCGCCAATGCTCCATCCAGAGATTTTACAATGTGCTATTGTTCACATGAAATTTTATTTGGAATTAGTCTAGATAAATAGAGAGATTAATCTTGGTTCTTGATTTTGTGTGCTGCAGGTTTTGCTGGGAGCAGAAATGCAGGCGACTATTGACGCAAAGAAGACGCTGGCAATGGCTGAACTGAGGAATGAAAAACTGGCTAGGTTGCTTGGAGTTCAGGAGATTAAGAACAAGACGCTGCAAGATTCTCTCAAAAGGTTTTTTTGTGCATACTTACCCTTTTGCACATTTCCTGCTAGACTCCTGTGTGGTACTGGTAGATAATTCGGTGTTTCTCACGGGTGTTTAACAGGATGGAGGAGAGAGCTTCTGATCTCGATGCAGAAAACAGAATGCTCCGACAGGCTGTTGCGTCGACCCCTGCTATCAAGTCACCAGCTAGTGAAAACCACAAAGCACATGAACTTCAGGTACCTATAATAACAAATTATTCTATTAATAATTATGATGCCATTGTACTAAAACATGTATGTGCATGTTGACAGGTAACTCATGAGGATGAGAAAACAACAAATGGTGCTGTGAAGCCCATGATAGTTTACAGGAGCAATGATAACCATAATGTATGTATAATCCTACAGTTCAGTTTCACCAATTATTTTGTGGATACATTGCTACTTTAACCCAGTGGGATCTTTAACTAGGTTGACAATTCTGAATTGCCTGGCTCAAATGACTCTGAAGCTGAGAAGCAGCAGCAGGTAGTATTCAGGTTCTGAATTGTTTGATAACCTTTGAACAATATGATAATTCATATGGTGCGCCTTTACAACATTTCTAACGTTTCTGAAAATCTAGGAGCTTCTGATCAAGTGCATATCTGAAGATCTGGGATTCTCGACCGGAAGGCCTATCGCTGCCTACCTCATCTACCGTTGCCTGGTCCAGTGGAAATCATTTGAAGAGGACAGAACCACAGTGTTTGACCGCATAATTCAGAAGATCAATGCTGCAATTGAGGTATGTGACAACCCTGGGCATCATTTTCTGATAAAAGCAGCCTTCATTAACTCAAAACTCGCATCAACCCGATACAACCGACCTTTTTTTTACACCTGACCTCTAGCAGACGCTTTCTATGGTTTGTACAAATGTACACATAATTTGATGTCCTTCCTTTCTTGCAAGGCGCGAGACAGCAATGAAACGTTAGCATATTGGCTATCCAATTCATGCACATTGCTGTTTCTCCTCCAAAGGACACTGAAAAACAATGGTTCAGCTTCTTTGGCGCGTCAGAGGCGAAGACCATCATCCCTCAAGTCACCCAAGGTAATGCTGAAAACTTATCATTTTTATCCTAGTTTTTTTAAATCAGTAAACTTGAAATTGTGTACTCAATAATACCAAATTGAAATCTTTCAGGAAAACCAAGCTCCTGGTCATCCTGAGCGTTCAGTTCCAGATGGACGGTTGGTCGGTGGGCTAACTGATATTTCCCAGGTTGAAGCCAAGTACCCAGCTCTTGCTTTCAAGCAACAGCTCACGGCATTGTTGGAGAAGGTCTATGGAGTGATCAGTCAGAACCTGAAGAAGGAACTGACCCCTCTGCTTGGCCTGTGTATTCAGGTAAGCATTGCGCATCTGGTAGTTTTCACAAACATGCAATGGATGATCAAAAACTTGCAGATGAAATCTAAACCTTCTGTAGGCACCAAGAACATTCGTCGTCAGCCCCAGAGGATCAGGCTCTCAAGGATCAGACATGGCACAGCAAGCCTCCATGGCACATTGGCAGAGCATCATCAAGATCCTGACGAATTCTCTCAATGTTTTGAAATCAAATTATGTATGCGTCAAAACTATAATGTATACTGTTGTCATTCGAATGTCCAAACACGCCTCATTTCATATTTTTTCCATTGCAATTGCAGGTGCCTCCGTTCCTGATCTGCAAGTTGTTCACCCAAGTCTTTTCATTCATCAATGTGCAACTATTTAACAGGTACGTACATGCATATGTGCTACTGTTAATCAGTCATATACTCTATGTCAAATCTAGTAGCATGAACATCTGAACTCACATTATAGTTTTTTTTTGTTGCTAAATTGCAGTCTCCTGCTACGCCGTGAATGCTGCTCATTCAGTAACGGGGAGTACGTTAAAGCCGGGCTGGATGAGCTAGAGCATTGGTGCCATTGGCTGACGGATGAGGTGACTGCATTTCTCCACCATCGTTCCAATACAGATCTCACAGGAAGCAGCTGGTAACCAACCTTGGTCTGAAAACAGTATGCAGGTTCTTCCTGGGATGAGCTGAGGCATATTCGGCAGGCGGTCACGCTTCTGATACTCGAAGAGAAGCACAGCAAGTCTCTCAAAGAGATAACTGACGACTTCTGCCCGGTAAGTCTGAACCTATATCCTTATTACTTTATTAAACATCTTTCTGATGTCATTAATTTTTTTGGATGCGTTTCTGTCTTGCCAATATTAGGCACTTAGCATGCAGCAACTGTACCGGATCAGCACAATGTACTGCGATGACAAGTACGGAACCCTTGGCATCCCGTCAGAGGTAGGCCCACTCCAACATATGCACTCTTGACTCTTGACAACAGATTGCAGTTTGGTTTGTTATTGTTTCTTAGACTGAATGATCGAAACCGCAGGCCGTTGCGAGCATGCGAGCCAAGATGATCGGTGGATCGAGCAGTCCATCTGCGCAAGATGACATCAACTCTTTCCTGCTAGAGGATGATTTCAGGTCTTCACTTGATCCCCTGGTCGCCCTTCCTTTTCCGTTAACTGGCCCCGTTTGGAACATAGAATTTGATATCTTTTATCTCATTCCTGTGGAAATTGATGTGTATTTCCCTATTATTACAGCATACCTTTCTCTGTGGATGACATCTCGAGGCTGATGGTCCACGTGGACACGGCAGACATGGATCTGCCGCCACTGATCCAGGAGAAAAATGGCTCCCCGTTTGAGCTCTGAAACGAAAAAGGGAAAGAGAACTGATGATCAACACGCCTTTTTCGTGTTGTAGTGATGTGTGTACATAGCACCACAGTTTTGAGTTTTGGGTACATAAATATATGATGATTTTTTTTTCTTCTCTTCTGGATGGTTTTTGAGTTTGGAGTGATTCATTGGGAACAAGTGAGCTATGTCTAACTATGTATAGTCATGCTTGAAAGAAAGAAAAAAAGGACGAGATTTTGGGTTTTGAGAGGTTGATGCTTGCAAGCAAAGTGTATGGTGCTGCCTGCATCCGTGTATATTTGCCAGATGTGCTACTATGATCAAGGTGTTGAAATGTTATGCTTTTCTGTCACGCTCGTACGTTTTCCAAATTCAAATCTTGAAGTTGACGCCTGTATATGGGCCTATCATTGCTGACCCTGTCAATGCGATCTGGAACCCGCCAGCACATAGATAACTGATCACGGGAGGAGGTCGACCACTACTCGTACCAGGGCAACATCAGTGGCATTGTGACTGACGGCGATGTAACAGTAATGCAGATCAAGAGCAGGGACACCTGCTCGTATCGTATCGCAACCAAAAACTGTTAATTGTCTAATAGGAGCGTGTTCAGCCCGAGTACAGATTTTGCTAATTAATCCAGCGGGCAACCACCTAAAGATAGCAACCAGTTAGCGTTAGCGTAGCGTGATGCACGTGCGGGCTGACCATGCTTAATACTCCCTACGTTTCAAATTATGTCGTAGATTTAGTACTCTATCCAATCTAAAATAAGTGTCGCGGTTTTGAAACTGTGAAACTTAGAGCATCTCTACTCGCGCCCCCTAAAACGCGTCCGGATTTGAGCCGGCGCGAGTGCTTTGGGGGCGTGTCCGGACCAAACGGCGCTTTTGGGGGCGCCCTCTCCTCACTCGCGGCCCCCAAACATAGTTTAAATTCAAACATAAAACGACATTTCATTCATAATTTTAGAGAAATTTAAAACATTCGAACGAAATTTAAAACATTTAAACTAAACTAAACTAAAACTAAACTAAACTACTGATAGAAGACGTCGTAGTCCTCCTCCTTCACGTCACCACTGGGCCCTGCCTCGCCATCATTGGCGCCGGGATCGAAGCCGCCGGCGTCGTCGTCGCTGCTCAGGTCGAGGAGTGGCGTCCCGGTGAGCTGGGTGTGGTCAACGAACGACCACACGCAGGCCTTCTTGAGCGGCATGGGCGGGACGTTGTTCTTCGACGCCTTGATTGCGGCGGCGATGCCTTCGGGGTCGTCGGGGTTGGCGCGTTCAAGCTGCGCCGCCTCGAGCTCCGCCAGCAGCGCTGGGCTCGCTCCGTCTTCACCTTCTTGGACGGTGGCGGCGGGCGGCGAGACGCGGAGCGGGAGCCATCGCTGATGATGAGGGCGCGGGAGCCCGGCTCCGGTTCGGAACGCGCAGCGGCGCCGAGCGAGCGTACGGCGACGCCGAGCGGGACGACGAGCCCGAGCGTGAAGAAGACGACGTCGTCCTCCTCGGCTCCCAGTGGGGGTAGTCATCCTCGGGCGGCGGCGTACCCAGCGGCTCGCCGCCGGCGGCGATGTGGGTGAGGACGGCATCCAGAGTGCGGCCCGGTATGCCCCAGAAGGCGTACCGCCCCTCTGTGTTCTTCTTGTCGCGCGGGTCCGGCCCGGGGCCGTCCCACCGCGCCATGCGCTCGGCGTGTACCGCCGAACTCCGCCTCGTAGCGGTCGGTGTTCGACGGATTCCACTCGTCCTGGCGGCGTTGCTCGGCGGTGAGCTCGTGCCAGAAGTGGCGGCGCACCTGGGTGTTCCAGTCCCGCTCGTGCGGCCGCAGCGGGTCGGGCACGGGAACGCCGCTGACGCCGATCGGCCAGCGGTCCCGGCGCGCATGTCCGGCGGGCACGGGTACCGCGCGCGGAACAGCGCCTCGGCCTCGTGCTTGAGAAGCATCCTCGGGCCGAAGCCGTTCGCGGCGGCGCCACTTCACCTCTTGTTCAAGCCCATTGGTGGCGGCGGCGGAGAGAGGGAGAGAGGCTAGGGTTTGTGTGTGGCGACAGCGAGGGAGGGCACGCCTTTTAACATCGGCGGCGAGGTAGCTGGGCCGATGGCTCGCATTTACGCCGGCGTGGGAAGTTACTGCGGCGTCGTGTGGCCGACGGGACGACACACTGCGGCTTCGGGCGGCGACCAGGACGAAGACCGGCCTCTCGCCTTCCTCTCTCTATGACAGGGTGGCCCCAGGGCGCGTTTGGTTTCGTCCGGCCCTACCAACACGACCCCCATGGTAGGGGGTTGGGCCGGTAGTGCCGGATGAAATTTGGGGCGCGCGAGTGGAAGCCGTTTTTGGCTCGGCACACTCCAGAGGCCTTTGGGGGGGCTGGCTTTGGGGGCGACGAGTGGAGATGCTCTTATTATCAATGGAAGGGAGTACAATGCTCAGACGTTCTGAAAGAAGAGAGTTGTTGCATCGCAACGTCGCGCAATTCGTGCTATGGAGCCATGCAATGACAGCTAGCTAACCGTATGACCAGCTGGCCAGTCCGTTCATCCCCCACTGTCGAGGAAATTACAAAAAACTACCACAATTGGGGCAGAATTAACGGGTTAGTACCGATTGTACTATTTTTTTCAAAAATCTACCAACACTGGGGTAACGATAACAGATTGTGCAAATTCCTGTCTAACCGTATTTTGACATCCATACTGATTGGTGGGACCCATCTGTAAGAGCCTTGTTGGAAGCACACGTGGACATGGAGCCGAGGTGGACGTGGGACCCACCTGTCAGCCCCACTTTTTTTCTCCACCCGTCTCTTCTTCATCCTCTGTTTCTCTCCAGATGCGTAGGGGTAGGAGGCGGTGGTGGGTGGGCGCTCGTCACGGGAGCTGCCGGGCGAGTAAATTACGGCGAGTGGCCGGCGGCCGCCTGCCCGCCCCCGGCCGAGGCGAGGAGATGGGATCGCGAGGAAGGGGTTTTGGGGCATGACAGGACGGCGAGTGGCCGGCGGCCGTCGTGGCGGTGCACGCGGCCGTGCGCTCGCTCGGCCGCCTCCTCGACGACCAACCACCTGGCGGCCTGGCTCAGGATGGGGACGGAGACGCGGAGCCTCATCCGTGTCGCCGCCTCCCAAACCGGCTGCGGTTGCTGGAGCTCCGGCGGCGGCGCGGCCGAGGCCGGTCTAAATTAGCTCGTCGGCGAGGTAGGACCTAGTCCAGAGCGTGGGGCCGTAGGCGGACGAGGGGCTCGCCGGCGAGAGGTGCGCCGCGCTGCGCGGCATCCTGGAGTGGCTGCCCCCCATGGCGCATGCCACGGCGCGGTGGCAGGCAGCACGACAGTGCAGTGGCAGCCAAGAGACGAGGTGTTCGCCGGTGCTGGCCTGCGGTGGAGGAGCTCCCTTGGTCGGTGGTGGAGGAGCTCGGTGCGGACGCGCAGCTCCATCGCGAGCTGGGAGGCAACACGGGCGCCGGTGTCGTCTGCGTTCCCGGCGTCGATCTGTCCGGCAGCAGAGAAGAAGTGGGAAGGGGAAAAAATGGGGGCTGATAGGTGGGACCTACATCCACCTCAGCTATTTTTCCACGTCGGCTGCCAACTAGTACCTTACAAATAGGCCCCACAAGTCAGTGCTCCTGTCAATATGCTTTTAGAGAGACGTTAGTGCGATCTGTTGTCGTTACCCCAGTGTTGGTAGATTTTTGAAAAAAAATAGTACAATCGGTACTGACCCGTTAATCCTGTCCCAATTGTGGTAGTTTTTTGTAATTTCCTCCCCACTGTCCCGGCACGAAAACTGTGAACCCGGTTGGCATGCCAATGGCCTAATCCAATGCGTATATTTGTCCAAGCTAGTAAGAGTGTTTGATGGATGGATTAACTCCTCAGGGCATAATGAACCAATTCGGGCATCGCCAAATCAAATGATGTAGGGGCCTGTTTGGTAGGCCGCATCACTTTCTCGTAGTCTTGGGGGCAGGCTCCAGGGGGCAGTGCTGAGTAGAGCCACCCCTAAAACCATGTTGTGCTTGTTGTTTGGTAGCCTGCAGCAAGCCTGGCCCGGCTCTCTTCGTGCAACACAACCAAACAACGAGATTGTGTTTACATATTCGGTTAGTCTCACCATTTCCACATAGGTGAAGTTACCTGACACCACCACACTTGGAAAGCTTTATGTATCACACCCATGACGACTGGCCGCAGCGACGGAGGTCGCCGACGAAGGATGCGGTGAGCACGACGAGTCATGGCGGACGCGAAAGGTCGACTATGAAAACATGGCATGGTGGTGGCGAAGCTTGACGGCAGAGTTGGACGGTGAGGAGACGGCATGGCAGCTGCGGAACTCGACGACAATGACACATGACAACGGCGGAGCTCGACGGGAGACGCCATGGCGACAACAGAGTTGGACGGCGACGAAACCGCATGACGGCGGCGGAGCTCGACGGGACACGACATGGCAGCGGCGGAGCTTGGTGACGACGACACAGCATGGCAGCGGTAGAGCTCGACGACGACGACGAAGAGAGGAGGTTGAAGAAGACACGTACAACAAGAACAGTCTAAATACGCATAGCAGATCTATCCATCTACAAGCAACGAAACGTAAAACTTACAACACGATAGTTGTGCGGAATGATGAGATACAACTACTCCTCGAAGGAAATCGCAAACGGTCAACTGTGTGCGACAAGATCTTCAAAATTCGGTCAAAAAAGCTTCCGACAAGAACACGAAATTAGGACTGCACGGTTAACAAAAGCTCGAACTGATCGCGGGAATGGAACCGCAGCATCAAAGCCCATCATTTAGGTGTACAACCTTTTTTTTTTTTGAGCAGTGTATGAAGAATTGGAAAAGGGTAGATGAAAGAGAGAGTGAGCGGAAACAACGAGATGGAACGAGGTTGCATGAGTATCGCTACTTCTTGCAGCTGCGCGGCATGGCCGCCTGGAAACGGCCGATTCGGCCGTTCCTCCAGGGCCTGGCCCGAGCCTGCTTTAAGAAGCGCGCTGTGCAAAATTTGGGCTGCAGACAAGCAAACGCGCAGCCCGTTTCTGCAGCCAGCGGGCCTGGCCCGGCTGGCTGCAGGCTACCGCCCTAGTTGAACAAAGCAGAAATTTAAAAGAATAAAGTCTACTTTTCCTAGGGTGGGATGAGATGTGACTAGTTCAAGATTCTTCTCAAAAGTTCAAATCCCATCCGACCAAAAGAAAATGGTGAATTGTACTGCTGCTTGCTTCACCATCTTGAAACTGACTGGCTTGTTGAGCCGCCAAGCTTGAAGGAATGAGTATGTCGGCATGAAAAATCGACCACGGGATCCCTCCATTGTGCACGGTGATGACAAGAGCCGCCGCCGAGTGTGATGACAATGTTGAGTTTGACATCTGTCCGCGCGAGCAGGGAGCTCCGGAGGTATAGACGTGTTGGGGGATGTTGGTCAGTTTGGTCGTCAATGGGTCAACAAACTCGTGGGTCATGCAAGAGCAGGGCGACGTGAACTAGCCGGACGACAACATAGTTGGGGCACCGCGGGTGCTTTGAAGGTTTGGGGGTTTAGACTCCTAATGGGGATTTTGACTCGGTGGAATATGAGATCAAGATCCGGTTCCAATTTAGGCTAGTTTACCATTTTTTGTGCTACAAGTTGCCCACACAAGCATTTTACCTGAATCAGATGTCATACGGATCATTTTTCAGGAGTTCAGGGTTTATTGTAGACCAACCCAAAGATTTACAACAAAAAGTGAACTTCTCGAAAAGTTTAGGAATGAAAAGTGGACATTTTTCAAATATAAACCTGGTGGGGAAATAGTCAAGACGTCAAGTGTGGCGCCTCATCCGCAAGATTAGGACATGAAAGAGCCATGCACTCACTTATAGTATGATTGAATTGGAAAACAGAAAAGGGAGATACAAAGGTGGATAGAATGAGGGTGTCATCTCGGAATCCATTACTGATATATTAGTCACGATTAAGATAATAGTAAAATAACGGCCAACAACGGAAGAAACAAAACTTTCTCTGGTTCTAGAGCGTCGCCCTCCCTTTCCTCTCCCCGCTACAGTGCAGAGAGGAGATTTGTTGAGAGTCCACCGTCGATCCACCGTTTCCGCCGGTGAGGCGTGGGTTCCTCCCCCTCCGTCGGCTGCTCCGGCGGCGGGAGGGTGGGGGAAGCCCGTCTCACGGCGTGTATATAAGGTAGGGTATGGGGGGTGGCCGGCCGGCGGTGCTTCAGAGGTGGAGGCGCTGCTGGATCGGTTTTTGGTGTCGTCGCGGTTCCCCTCTGTCGGTGGTGCTCCCTGGAGCTCCGCCGTCTCGCGCGCGACTTGTCTGAGCTCGAGGATCTCCGGATTTCTCTGGCTCGGTTCACCACGGCCAGATCCGAGTACGCGGCGGATCTGGAGGGAGATCATGAAGAGGTTGATGCAGTGGTTCTTCGCGGCGGCGCTGGCGGTTCCGGCAGTAGTCTCTCCGGGGCGGTGTTCGATGACTTCCCGTCTGCGGTGTGGTGGGCTCCGGCGATCCAAGGTTTGGGGAGCTTCAGCAGCGGCGCGCCATCGTCAGCTCCGGTTCGTCGTCTTCGTCGTCGGGATCTTGAGGGCTTTGTTGTATTTTTCCTTTGTTTCAGGATCTATCTGTAAGATCGGGGAACCTTTGTATTATCCTCTTTTCGCAAAAAAAAAAGATAATAGTAAAATATACCGAACCACGTCAGGATGCAAGTAGATCAATGCGCACGAAAGCTACACAATTGTTCAAACGAAAGGCACTCACTCCCGAGTTTTGAACGAATTATGGATGAGAAGGTGTTTTCGGAGTGGGTCTACGGAAGGACATCTCCATGTTAACAAACAGAAGGGCGCACTAAAAATATTGTCGCGCGCGGGCGCTCTTCTTCTTTGCCTCCGGTGGCCTCTCCTGCTCTGTTTTTCTTTCGACCGCATGTTGATCGATGACAGGAGTCGGAACGGTAGCCGCCGTGCTCATATGCGCTGAGCTTAAATTTAAACTACTCCTGACAGTCCTCTCACAAGCATTTTTCATGTTTTTTCTATTCTGGAGCTGGTGATGCCTGCGGCATTTCGTTGTCTACTCGATGGATGTTGCCCAACCACACGAGGCCCAAAATATGATACTCCCTCCATCCGGAATAACGTTCGCAGCTGTACACAAAATTTGTACTAGGGCAGTACGTTCTTCCCGAACATTATTTCGGATCGGAGGAAGTAACCGCAACTGGCCACAATCAAGGCAAATTATACCCCAAAGGCCCAAACCGCAACAATCCAAACACTCAAATCATTAATTAAGCTAGACAGCTAATGCAACACTAGAAACTTAGAACAAGTACGTAGGAGTAAGCCACAATACCGTACAGAAGGTGTAGTATTGTTGCACGTAGTACGACATGATGATTAAAACAAAACTAACAAAAATGTAAAGCTCTATTACTTTCTGATATATAGACACATGGAATTCACATCACATCACCTAATGCGACATCTGGGTAGAGCTTTCTGGCCATTTTAAAACAGGCACATAAAGCTCTCTATATCACTCTTGTTCAATTAGAGTAATGTCTCTCTCACTCACTCACTCACTCACTAATAATGTACTAATAGTCTCAAACCTTGCATTGATCCTCTCCATCAGCAATCAATTACCCGATCTCACTGTCAATTCTGCTAGCTACCCACAAAAATCAGAACAAATCTCATGCGAAACACGGCAAGTAATCCAAGAAACAAAGGTTTTTTTTTTTGGCTTTTTGATTTTTTTAATTTTTTAATTTTATCTTCTTTTCTTTCAAGCGTCAATGTAACACTTTCGGAAGTCAGAAGTAAAATTAGTAGCCGACGGCGACGGCAGCCGCGGCGGCGGTTGCCGGCGTCTCCGGCATTGACATATCGTCATCATCTTCGAAGAGCGACCCGATAACCATGAATTCCCCGTCCTCCTCCGCCACGGTCACGGTCACGCCTTCTTGGATCTGCAACTTCTCCCGGTACGAATTGATCTTCTCCAGCTTCAGCCCGGCGCGGAAGCGTTCGATGAAGTTTTCCGCCTTAGTGTTAACGCCAGGGCTCGCGCAGTACGAAGGCGCCGGCGACGCCGTGACCGACGGAGCCTCCTCCTCGCCCTCCGACATCGCCGGTGGAGGAGGGGGCGGTGGCGGCATTGGGGGCGATGGCGGCGGGAGCGGGTAGGTGTAGTAGACGACGCCGCGCCCGGGGTACACTGGCGGCTGCTGCGGGTACCCCTGCGCGCGTGGTGGATGCTGCGGGTGCGCGTACGCGCGCTGCGGCCGTGTCCTCACTGGTGCAGGCGATGCCGGCTGAGGAGCGGGGCGAGACGGTGGCTGTGGTGGTTTCCTGGATCGGCGCGTTGGTGGCGGCGGGGGAGGCGGTTTGGGCGGCGCCAAGGAGTGGATGCGGCGGCTCTTGCTGCCTCCTTTCTTGAAGAGGTTGGAGAAGATGGATGACGGCGGCGGAGGGGGAGGGGGTGGAGGTGGAGGTGGAGGTGGCGGTGGCGGGGGATTGTTGCGGGTGGCGGCTTCGGGGCTCGCCGATGCTTCAGACGAAGGCGACGAATAGTGGTCGTCAGAGAGATGGTGGTGGTGGTGGTGGTGGCTGTGGTGGTGCCTCTCCCTCTTCATGATAATGCTCTTGCGCTTCTTCTGGTAGTGTATCTGCAACAGAGAATAATCCACAATACCGTACACAAGGACACAAGGTGTAGTATGTTGTACAATGCAACTTGATGATGATAAAAAATTAAAGCAAACTGTAAAGCTCAATTACTTTCTGGTATATAGACACATGGAATTCACATCACATCTGGGTTGAGCTTGCTGGCCATTTTAAAACATGCACATCAAGCACTCTCTGTATCACTCTGTTCAATTAGAGTAATGTTTCTCTCACTCACTCACTAATAATGTACTAATAGTAGTATCAAACCTTGCATTGGTCCTCTCCATCAGCAATCAATTGCCTGATCTCACTATTAATTCTCCTAGCTACCCAAAAAAAACAAGAGTTAATCTCATGGGAAACACGGCAAATAATCCAAGAAACAAAGTTTTTTTTGGCTTTTTGGTTTTTAAATTTTGTATCTTCCTTTTTTTCAAGCGTCAATGCAACACTTTCGGAAGTCAGAAGTAAAATTAGTAGCCGACGGCGACAGCAGCCGCGGTGGCGGTTGCCGGCGTCTCCGGCATCGACATATCGTCATCGTCTTCGAAGAGCGACCCGATAACCATGAATTCCCCGTCATTCTCCGCCACGGTCACGGTCACGCCTTCTTGGATCTGCAGCTTTTCCCGGTACGAGTTGATCTTCTCCAGCTTCAGCCCGGCGCGGAAGCGTTCGATGAAGTTGTCCGCCTTGGTGTTAACGTCGGGGCTGGCGCAGTACGAAGGCGCCGGCGACGCGGTGACCGACGGAGCCTCCTCCTCGCCCTCCGACATCATCGGCGGTGGAGGAGGCGGTGGCGGCATTGGGGGCGATGGCGGCGGGAGCGGGTAGGTGTAGTAGACGACGCCGCGCCCGGGGTACACTGGCGGCTGCTGCTGCGGGTACCCCTGCGCGCGTGGTGGCTGCTGCGGGTGCGCGTACGCGTGCGCGTGCGCGCGCGGCGGCCGTGTCCTCACTGGAGCAGGCGGTAACGGAGGATGAGTGGGGCGAGACGGTGGCTGTGGTGGTTTCCTGGATCGGCGCGTTGGTGGCGGCGGGGGAGGCGGTTTGGGCGGCGCCAAAGAGTGGATGCGGCGGCTCTTGCTGCCTCCTTTCTTGAAGAGGTTGGAGAAGATGGATGACGGCGGCGGAGGGGGAGGGGGTGGAGGTGGAGGTGGAGGTGGCGGTGGCGGGGGATTGTTGCGGGTGGCGGCTTCGGGGCTCGCCGATGCTTCAGACGAAGGCGACGAATAGTGGTCGTCAGAGAGATGGTGGTGGTGGTGGTGGTGGTGGCTGTGGTGGTGCCTCTCCCTCTTCATGATAATGCTCTTGCGCTTCTTCTGGTAGAACAGAGCAATGGCGGAGGCCAGTTCCTTCGCCCCGCCCACGCTCCCGCTCCTCTTCTTCTTGCTCCTAGACGACATTGCTCCCGGTGGCGGCGGCGGAGGAGGCGGTGGCGGTGGTGTGCTCGGTGGAAACATGGCAGTTGACGAAGGGAGCTGGTTACTATCGATCCCTTCGACTATAATCTCTTTGTCCACTTCCTCCATTGTCGGTAGGTTCTCCACGCTGTGCCGGCGACGCCTAGGCCGCGTAGCCGCCGGCGGCAGTGGTGCTGCGGACGCCGCCTCCGATAGCGTAGCGTTCAGCTCCTCCGGGCTCCACGTCCTGCTCCTCGCCGGCCTCGCCGCCGCAAGAGTCTCCAGCGTGGGATGCATCCTCTCCTGTTCCTCCACCACCTCAGCCATATTGGGGAGCCTCTCCGTGCTCCGCCTCCGCCTCCTCGAGTCCTGAGGCACAGCGTTCAGCAGCTCCTCCGGGCTCCACGTCCTGCCCCTCGCCGGCCTCGCCGCGAGAGGCTCCGGCATCGGATGCATCCTCTCCTGCTCCTCCTCCACCTCAGCCATCTTGGGGAGCCTCTCCCTCTCTGCGCTCCGCCTCCGCCTCGTCCCATCCTGAGGCACGCGCACCTCGTACTTGTCCACCGGGATTGCGTTCACGTCCGACGCCGTTGTCCTCAGCGCCGGGCGATCCGCGTCCCGGGTCCGCTCGGGCCGTGTCCGGTACATCTGGGCGTCGTCGTAGGAGCGCCAGGCCAGCTCCGGCGACTCTAGGGCCCACACGCCGTCGCTGCGGAGCCTCAGCTCCGGGTACGAGCTGCTGCTCTTCATCCGCCGGATCCCCGTCGAGTGGTTGGAGTAGGTGTTGTTGAAGCTCGCCCACACCTCCTCGGTAGACGCCTCGGTGCCGGCCTCGGTGGTCGCATCGGCCGCCACCGCCGGGGACACCTCCCGGTGGCTCTTCGCCGCCGCGGCCGTAGCAGCGGCCGCGCTGGGTGATTCTCCGTCGCCATCGCCGCCGCCACGGCCGAGAAGGCCGCAGAGGATGGCGAAGAGCACGAGGCAGAGGTTGACGACGTCCCAGCCGCTCTTGAGCGTGATCCCTCCACGCTGGAACCCGCCACTCGTCCCACTCCCGCCACGGCGCACCGCGGACGGGAGGAGGAGCAGCACGATGAGGGAGAAGAGGAGCACGAGGACCCAGACCTTGGCGCCGCCTGCGCCGCCGTCCTCGTCGGTGGAGTAGGATGTGCTAGGAGGGTCCGTGCCACCAGCGCTCCTTGCCTGCACCTCGTCGTCCATCCCGCCGCCGCTGATTCCTCGCGCGCACGGTGGAGCAGAGATGCGATGGCCAAAAGAGCAGAAAGGCCAAAGCGGCAGCAGCGGATGAATGGTTTGGTTCGTGTCGAGCTTTTTGGACCTCTCGCGCTAATCTCTGCTGCTGTCTCCTCTGTCTGCTTTCGCTGCTTATATACCTGGTGAGGCGAGGTTAAGCTCGAGTACTGGAGTATTACGGGCTTAAGTTGTTTGTCCGGTTATATAATGTGGCACGAAATCGAAACGATTCGGTTGGAAGAAAGCTGGGAATGACGGAATGAATGATTGATCGTTCGATTAGCTTTGATTGTTTAGCCGGTCTATAGCGTACTCCCTCCGTTCCAAATTAGATGGCTTCCATTTCTCTACATGCGGATGTATCTAGACATGTTACAAGTATAGATACATCCGCATGTGGACAAATAGAAGTCATCTAATTTGGAACGGAGGGAGTAAATGTGTTGGACTAGGTGAGCGTCAATGTGTTGTTAATCTAGTCTAGTACCGGTAGGAGTAGTAGAACCAGTTACGCGCTTCCGTGTGGCCAAGTAGACAGTTAAATTAGTGGAGTACATTCTGATTTCTTTCAAACTGACATGTGAGCCCGTCGAACATAGAACAAGGGCTCGCCTAGAGCTCAGTATGAGCCCGTGGAAATCCGATAGAACAAGGAAATCGCAATTCTCACCCATAGAACTAGGTGTACAGTACAGATTTTTTTTTTAAAAAAAACTAGGTAGCGTACATACATTGTCCACGAGTGGAGTTTGTTTCTCCTGAGATTTATCTTTAAATTCAAATAATCATATTTACGAGTTTCGAAAGAAAAAAAAAGAATGTAGCCAGTTGTATCTCATATAAATCCGAATTCTTCCGTGGACTAATAGTAGCCGTGCATAAGTGCATAAGGGCCAGGTCCCGGGTTCGTGTCCTCACTTCTATCTCAATGACAAAGCCGGGGTGGAGTACCCCCTTCGGTCTCGTTGTTCTGTATCATATAAACTTTAGAAAAGTTGTATTCTGAGATGCAACAAAATTACAGAAGTGTGGATCCGGGTATGCATATTTACAAATCTCAAAACTTTATCAGATTATCATTTTTGTGTGACCCATAATAAAAAATAAGTTTTCATTGCACTTTTTCATCCTATGTATAGAACTTTTCCTCAAACTTTTGATGAAACCTGCAAATATTCCTTATGAATATTTAAGAAGTCGGGAGCACTGAAATTAGGGAGGCAAAGACATTTTCTGCACTGTCTAGACAAAGTTGTGCCCACTAATATGGATCGGAGGGAGTACTAGAGTTTGTTTTAATGCGAGAGATGGCGTGCGGGTTTGCTGTTAGCTGAAGCAAGCAATGTATGTGTGCGCAAGCTGTTGCAACAATCTGCTTGATAGTTGTAACGTCCGGACGCGTGTTGTGTTTCCTCCCGGAAAAGCTCTTGAAACGAACGGCTCATTTCCGTCCCCTTGAAAGGCAACACGCGGATCACAACAACACTTTCAGCCTTCTCCTGGCTGCGAGCTGGCCTGGCTGCCGGGATTTCGGTACGGTATCGCGGAGGAAACAGAACATCCGCTCGACCGCTCCCAATTTGTGCCGTGGCAGCCAGATCAGTAATTCCGATTGATTTTTTTTTCTTCTGCTGGATTACATGAACTGAATGCTGCATCACCATTCCCTCCTGGCTCAGATCAGCTACCCTTTTCTTCTTATTGGAGGTGGTCATGCTCCTCAAGCAATGATCAGTGAGCGCCTTCCAGCGGAGCAAAAACTGGAGCGCAGGCCCCTCTTGGCTCATCATTCACGGCACGACCAAACCCTGGGAGGAGAAGCACTCACTTAAATACTTTCCATGTCCTGATATCTGGCCGAGTTCCTCCACGATTCTCTCCTGAAATCTCTACACTTGATCCAGGTGTGAAGTTATCTGATTAATAAGAAATGTTCCAATGAAGCCAGAGTTATGAGGCGGAAATGTTCCACCATCGCCGCGGAGGCCGGGACTCCGGCCCGATCCTTCGTCGGGAGGGCGCCGCACCTCCGCCCTCGCAGTCGCAGCGCGGCCTGGGTGGAACCAGGCGCAGGAGCCGCACTCCTACCAGCAGGCAGCGCCATGAGGCGGAAATGGTCGTCGACGCCAACATCACCCTTCCGCCGCCACCTCCGCTGCCCAAGCACAGCCCTCTCCCGCAGCGCATTCCCCTCGACGGAATTGCGGACGCCTCGCCTCAGCCTGCTCCGGCCCCGGTCTCGCCGGTCAGTCCTGCGTCTGCTCTGTCCGATGATCCTCTGGCGGACTTCATGATCCACGGCAGCGCGTCCTCCCTTAGCTGGCCGTCGCTGGGGACGGACCCGATGACGATCGAGCTGGAGGCCTTCTGCAACGACGCCACCGCGAAGCCCATGTCCTTCCCGCCTTCCCCGGGCACAATGCTGAGCTCGGCGCTGGGCTTGGGCCGCAGCCTGGGCTTGGCTGGGCCAGCCAGCCCACCTGGAGCTCTTGGGCGCCTGCTGTTTTCTCCTCCCAGGATGGGCCGTGCGGCTTCCCCATCGCCGCTGGGTCCAGGCGCTAACTCTGAATTCTCTAGTGTTGTCTGTCAGGTTGCGCAGCTCGAGCTCTCTGCGGTCGACGCGCCGGTGGAGGGGCCACCGGAGTTCCTCGACATGCTCTTCGCGGCGCCCCCTTCTTCGATCCTGGCGCTTCGCCCCCGTCCCCGCAGCCTGGACGCGGAGCGCCCAAGGACAAGGTCGCAACTCCGTCAAGGCGCAGCGTCAGGCAGGCGTCCCTCTCCACCTCCACCATCCCGGTGGCGCAGCGGGCCACCCTTCGCCTGGCCAAGGAGCTGAACGTGATCGCCGACGACGAGCAGCGCCTGGAGGCGGCGGTGGCCGCAATCACCGGCCACCTCAAGGGCGAGCTGGACGAAGTGGACATCGACGGGCTGGCTCTGCTCACGCGCATCGACAAGGAAGCCATCGTCCGCGCCGCCGCAAGGCCAGCAGCACCGCCGCCAAGGCCAGCAACTTCGGAGCCGCCATGACGGCGCATTAGTTTCCCAATGTTAGCAAATCTTCGTAGTTTTCGGCACCGGCCGGCTTCACGCCGGTTCAAGTTAGGTTTACTTTCTGGGTTGTGGATCGAGCGTCGGAGGCGATCTTCTTGGGGTGGCAACAGTAGTTCGGATCGCCTCCTACCCCTGTATGTTTGGTTTGTGTTCTTCAATATCAGTAGTCTTCGGTGCCGACACGCTCAGAGTTCTCCAAGTTTCCCCAATGAGTGACTATCTCTGTCCGATTCTGTGCTGGAACGTGCGCGGCATGAACAACCCAGCTCGCCGCGCCGTTGTCTGTGCCATGGCCTTCTCCACAAAGGCCGCGATTCTCTGTTTCCAGGAGACCAAATTAGACCACATCGACGCCGCGCTTGCCGCAGAGATCGCAGGCCCAACGCGCCAAGGATTCATCTTCCTCGCTGCCAGAGGAACGCGGGGAGGGGTAGCCATCTTCTGGGATGAATCCATCGTCAGCATCACCAATCCGTCTGTGCGGCAGTTCTCCATCACCGCCAATGTGACGGTTCTGCGATCAGGCCTCTCCTTCGTCCTCTCTTCGGTGTACGGGCCGGCGGAAGACGCAGACAAGCACCTGTTCCTGCAGGAGATGAAGAACATGGCGCCGCCTGCCGGCACGCCGTGGTTGATCAACGGTGACTTCAATCTCATCTACGAAGCCCGCGACAAAAACAACTCGAACCTCTGTCGACGCCTGATGGGCCAATTCAGGGCTGCTCTGGACCACGCTGAGCTCTTCGAGCTTCGCTGCTCCAATCGGCGTTTCTCCTGGAGTAATGAGCGCGCGCAGCCTACTCTGGTCATGCTCGACCGCTTCTTCTGCAATGCGGCGTGGGATGCGCTGTTCTCGCCGTGCGCCGTGCTTGCGCAGTCCTCCTCGCACTCCGATCACTGTCCCCTCCTTCTGGCCAATTTCTCCAACCCTCCGCGCAAGGCTCGTTTCAGATTCGAAAATTTCTGGGTTAAACACCAGGGATTCCACGAAACTGTAGCGGCCGCCTGGAACGAGCCAGTCAGCACAATAAACCCGCTCTCCCGTCTGCGGATCAAGCTGGGGCGCACGGCAAAGGCGCTCCGGGCCTGGAGCAAGGGATTGTTCAGCGACGCGCGATTCCAGCTCCACCTCGCCACCGAAATTGTGCTGCGTCTCGACATCGCGCAGGAGTCCCGCGAACTCAGCTCGCTGGAGTTCCAATTCCGCAAGGCCCTCAAGGCGCGCATCGTCGGCCTGGCGGCCATTGAACGTAGCCGTCGCCGACAGGCGTCACGGGTCGTCTGGCTCAAGGAAGGTGACGCGAACACGCGCTTTTTCCACATCAAAATCAACGCGCGGCGGCGCAAGAACTTCATCCATCAGCTTTCCTCCGGCACGGGCGTCCACGTCGCTCACGAGGAGAAGGAGAAGCTCCTCTTCGATCACTTCTCGCAATCCATGGGGACATCGGTGCCGCGCAGCCGTTCCTTGCTCTGGGATGAGCTGCAGCTTCCTGTCTTGCCCAACGTCGGGCTGGACAACCCCTTCTCGCTGCGCGAGATTTGGGAGGCAGTCAAAGCTTCGCCGGCGGAAAAGGCGCCAGGGCCGGATGGCTTCACCGGCGTCTTCTATCGGAGCTGCTGGGCCACCATCAAGTTCGACGTCCTCGCCGCCTTCAACCACTTGTTTTGTTTGGGTGCTGGCAACGCCGCGGCGCTCAACTCAGCCTTCATCTGTCTGCTACCGAAGAAGGAGACGGTGGAAACAGTGAAGGACTACAGGCCAATAAGCCTGATCCACTCCTTCGCCAAGCTCTTCAGCAAGGTTTTGGCTCGCCGGCTCACTCCGCACATGGGCGAGCTCGTCTCGCAGGCGCAGAGCGCTTTCCTCAAGTCCCGCTGCATTCATGAAAACTTCCTGTACGTGCGCAACGTGGCACGAGCTCTGCACCGCAAAAAGAAGCCAGGACTCTCATGAAGCTTGATTTTGCAAAGGCGTTCGATTCGATCTCCTGGGAGTATCTGCTCGAACTGCTCGAAAAGCTCGGCTTCCCGGCTCGGTGGCGGGACTGGATCGCACTCCTCCTCTCGTCCACATCCTCTGCTGTGCTCCTGAACGGGGCGGTGGGCGCACGGTTCGCGCATCGTCGCGGCCTCCGGCAGGGCGACCCCCTATCGCCGCTGTTGTTCATCCTGGCGATCGATCCCCTGCACCGCCTGCTGCTGCGCGCCACCGAGCTGGGCGCCCTTTCGCCCCTCCCAATAAGCGAAGCCAAGTTGCGTGCGAGTCTGTACGCGGATGACGCCATCCTGTTCGTCAACCCGGTGCGTCAGGATATTCAGATTTTGCTCGCGATCCTCCATGCCTTTGGGGATGCCACTGGCCTACGTATCAATGTGGCTAAGTGTTCGGTAACACCAATCAGATGCGACGGCCTCGACCTGGACGACATCCTGCAGCCCTTCAATGGCGAGCGGGTAGGTTTTCCCCTGCAGTACCTCGGGCTTCCGCTCACTCTGGGCGCCGTCAGGTTCGTGCATCTCCAGCGCATCCTCGATCGCGCGAAGTCCAAGTTGGCGGGATGGAGGGGCCGCTGGATGAATGCCGGCGGCCGCCGCGCGCTGTCCACCTCCGTCCTCAGCGCGCTGCCCATCTTCGCCATGACGGTGCTCAAGCTCTCCGCCAAATTCAACACTGTCTTCAACAAGATTCGTCGTCGGTTCCTGTGGAACGCGGAGGAGAACTCGGCGGCAGGAGGGAAATGCAAGGTCGCCTGGTCAAAGGTGTGCTCGCCGCTTGCGATGGGCGGTCTCGGGCTTCCAAACCTCGAGCTCTTCGGCCGAGCATTGCGTCTGCGCTGGCTATGGCTGGAGTGGACGGCGCCGGAGCGGCCATGGGTAGGAACTCCAACCCCCTGCGACGACATCGACAAGGAGCTGTTCGCCGTGGCCACCAGAGTCACCATTGGCGACGGGCGCACTGCCTCGTTCTGGGAATCCAACTGGCTGGGCGGATCGCCGCTGCGGGCTCAATTCCCATGCCTGTTCAAGCACTCTCGCCGGAAACGACGATCGGTGGCGCAGGCTCTCCTCAACAACAGATGGGTACTCGATCTGCGCCACCACCTCACCAACGACCTGCTGGCCGTGTTCGTCAGCGCATGGCGGCTCATTCAGAGAGCAGGCATCGATCTTCAACCCAATGTGCAGGATCATATCAAGTGGGTGCTCACCGCCGACGGTCAGTACACCGCCAAGTCAGCCTACCTGCTGCAATTCGAAGGAAGGACTCGCACAAACTACGTGAAGTGCATTTGGCGTACATGGGCGCCTCCGAAGCACAAGTTTTTCGCATGGTTACTCTTCCAGGACAGGCTGTGGTGCGCCGATCGTCTGCAGCGGCGAGGCTGGCCAAATGAGTACTTCTGTACTCTGTGCCGGCGAAACCTCGAGACTAGCTGCCACCTCTTCATCGACTGTCCGTGGGTTGGCCAGGTCTGGAACACGATCGCTTCCTGGCCAAACTGCAGGGGTTTTGCTTCTGCTGTACAAGCAAAGCCAACTTCCATGGAGCAGTTTCAGCAGCTGATCGTGGCGGGCACAAGGGGAGCTCACCAGAAAGGAGTTCGTTCGCTGTTCTTTCTGGCGCTAGCTGCGATTTGGCGCGAGAGAAACGAGCGAATTTTCAGAAGCAAGGAAATGTCAGTTCAGCAGACTACGACGTTCATCAAGGATGAGGCCCAGGAATGGGCGTTCGCCGGTGCGAGAGCTTTGCGAAGCTTACTGTGGGAACCTCCCTGAACTACAGTTTTGAGTTTTTTACTTTTTTGTTATCTGATCAGTGTTGGGTGCCTTAGGGCGCTGTGTAACTTGTTTTTCCCTCTGCTAATATAAATGGAAGCCAGCAATTGCTGGACCTTTCGAAAAAAGAAAAAAAAACCCAGAGTTATGTTACTCCTGCAATTAATAGCTGTTCATTCTATGTGTTCTCCTGAGGCAGCTATTTATTGTGACATCCTCCAATATCTAAACTCCCTTGAATAGAGCACCCTGACTGCTCATATGTTTACCCTTTTTGCGGAAAAGACCTCAAATCTATTATCTAAAACAGTTAGTACAGAGCACTCCAAAAATTAGAATATTACAACCATATCACTGAGGAACCAAACCACTACCGTCACATTGCTCATATGTTTACCCTTTTTGCGGAAAAGACCTCAAATCTATTATCTAAAACAGTTAGTACAGAGCACTACAAAATTAGAATATTACAACCAGATCACTGAGGAACCAAACCACTACCGTCACCTATGTGAGGGGAGAACGCGTCGCCACTGCCGCACCCCTCCTGGGCAGGCAAAACTTTTGACTTGATCTGCGGCATGGCTTGATGTGCGGATGGGAAATCTTATCCTTCGCTCGATCTTCTGAGCCACATGACAAAGATGTAAAATATTGGAATAATACAAACTGCACACAAACGTTAGGGCTGGTTTTTCTATATACCACACATGAATCTATAGACCGTACCTCTATTAGACTATTTTCAATAGTTTCCGGTTTTAGGCCATAACATAGTTTTAAGCCATCTGAGATCAACATCTTACTACAACAACTGCTCTTGATGTAATTTTTGCTAGAATTTCAAACAGTTCAAGAGAAACATCATCAAATATACAGCACTTTGGTTGCCATTGTGAAACAGAAACGCTAACGAGCGCGCCAACTATCAATTTGAAGTTCCATGTCGCCCTCCCGCCTCTCCTCGTGTGATCGCCTCACCGCCTCCTCTACCATCCATTTGACCTCGAATGCGGCATCTCCACCAACTCTGACCGATCTGAGCACAAATACACCACTGCTCGAGGGAACCATTGATCGGCTGGGATTCGGCCTCGAGAGATGTCGTCTCTCTCCTCCGGCGCGCGGCTACCATCGCCTCCCTTCCGTAGCTCTGGCCAGTGAGCCACCCGAGTGGTCGTCCTCTCCTCCCCTTTCTCATTGTGCTTTCTGCTTCACTGCAATCACGCACACGAGCGATGCATGCCAGCTCTGATTCCGGTCTCATGTGAACCAACGCGCCTCACACGTAGCCACCGGGCTCGCCCTCCTTTAGAGATTAACAAATCCACAATTGTTACTTTTTTATTATACCTTTTATACTGTAATCATAGACCAATACGTACAATATATGTTTGAGAAGGCTATGGATTTGTACCTGCTCTTGTGTGATTCACTAATTTTTAATCGGACCAGCATGTCATGTATTGACCACCACAATAATATTTTCGGACGCAGCAAAGCGCGCTTCGTTCCTAGTGCAAGTATAGAAGAAATTCTCACCGGAGAGAAATTCTAGTTCGTAGTGCAAGGGCGGAACTGTTCCATCCTAAATTGCTCCCATGCTGGTTCCAAGCTGAAGAGGCAGCTAAAGTCCACAGAAAGCAGCAAGATGTGACGCAGAAAAAAAGGAATAGTTTGGAGAGTAGCTACGCATGAACAAAGGGATGAGAGGAGGACAGAGAGCACAAAGTACGCCTCTCTCGTATCAGTATATCTGTACGGTGTCTCTTACTCCGGTCCCGACAACAAACCGGAGAAAACAACGGCGATCGCATCTTTAAAAAGTGCGGGGTGAAAGCGTACGAGAGTGATTCCCAAGCTCGATCACATGCCTCATCATGCGAGAGAGAGCCCAATCAAATAGCCAAAAAGGAGTGAGACCAAGCTGGGAAAAAGGGCGCTGCAGCAGCTCAGGTGTTGCATCTCACTGTCATCCATCCCAATATTATGTCTTTCGACTTCTTCAAAAATTAAAAAATTAAATGTCCTTCGCCAGGGCAATATTTCTTCTCGGATATAATCAGGTTTCTATCGATCGGTCGGACCATCTGCTCGTCTGCTTATCTTAATTTCTTCATTTTGTTGCTATAGTACCTTTTTGTTTTTTTTGCGTTTGTTGGGTGTTCCGTCGTGGACCGGTTGTGATTGGATAGGGGTATTTGGACGGTGGGCGGTAGGGACCCTCTGGTCTTAATCCCGGTAGTTGTCACTCAACTCATCAGGGTTCCATTCCATGGATGGATGGTCCAGGCCAGGGCGAGAAAGCGCAGCTGCACCAACAGCTTGACACGCATATATGGTCACCGACTCACCGGTACCTCCTCAAGTCCTCATAAGGGTGTCGGGTTAGGTCGTACTAAGGGTCTGTTCGTTTTTTGGATTCTGTGGAACGGAATGGAACGGTTCCATCTTCCTGTTCGGTTCCGACAATTTTTTTTGGAATGGAATCGTTCTCTCCTGTGTTCGGTTGAAGAACGAAAAGGGGAATGCAATGGAAGGATTGCAAAATCAGAGAGGAAGGAGGCTAAAATCGAAGATGAAATCTGCCAAATTGGGCAGGAAGAATCTAACGAGACTGATTTGAGCCGCCGTCGCGTCTGATTTCCGCCGCCGCCACTCGATTTCCGCCGTTGCGAGCTGCTTTTGGCCTCGGTCGCCGTCGGGCCCCTTGCTCCGCCCGTCGTCCACGCGGCCTCGCCCGGCCCTTGTTCCGCCCGGCGCCGCCGTGGCCGCCTGAGGTCCGCCTGGCGCTGCCCGTGCTCTGCCCTTGCTCTGCTTGCCTGGCGCGGCCGCGGTCTTGCTCCGGCCCGGCCGCCGCCGGCTCTGCTCGCCTGGCGCGGCCTGATGACGTGAAAGACACACGTTCGTTGGGAACCCCAATAGGAAGGTATGATGAGTACAGCAGCAAGTTTTCCCTCAGTAAGAAACCAAGGTTTAATCGGACCAGTATGAAGTCGGCGATGTTCTGAAGGTTGTTGGTGAAGGAGTGTAGTGTGGCGCAACACCAGGGATTCCGGTGCCAACGTGAAACCTGCACAACACAATCAAACTACTTTGCCCCAACTTAACAGTGAGGTTGTCAATCTCACCGGCTTGCTGAAAACAAAGGATTAGCCGTATAGTGTGGAAAATGATGTTTGCTTGCAGAGAATGAAAAAGAACAATGATTGCAGTAGGTTGTATTTCAGATGTAAAAGAATGGACCGGGGTCCACAGTTCACTAGTGGTGTCTCTCCATAATAAAATAATAACATGCTAGGTAAACGAATTACAGCTGGGCAATTGACAAAATAGAGAGGTGCATAACAATGCATATACAAGTCATGATGATCACTATGAGATTTACTTGGGCATTACGACAAAGTACACAGACCGCTATCCAGCATGCATCTGTGCCTAAATAGTCCACCTTCAGGTTAGCATCCGCGCCCCTTCCAGTATTAAGTTGCAAGCAACAGACAATTGCATTAAGTATGGTGCATAATGTAAACAATACAAATATCCTTAGACAAAGCATTGCTGTTTTACCCCTAGTAGCAACAGCACAACCACAACCTTAGAACTTTCTGTCACTGTCCCAGATTAAATGGAGGCATAAACCTACTACCTAGTATAAATACTCCCTCTTGGAGTTACAAGCATAAACTTGGCCAGAGCCTACACTAATAACGGAGAGCATGCAAGATCATAAACAACATATATATGATAGATCAATAATCAACTTGACATAGTATTCAATATTCATCGGATCCCAGCAAACACAACATGTAGCATTACAATAAGATGATCTTGATCATGATAGGCAGCTCACAAGATCTAAACATGATGACACAAAAGGAGAAGACAACCATCTAGCTACTGCTATGTACCCATAGTCCAAAGATGAACTACTCACACATCACTCCGGAGGCAGGCATGGCGATGTAGAGCCCTCCGGTGATGATTCCCCTCTCTGGCAGGGTGCCGGGAAGAGCTTCAGAACCCTCCCGAGTTAGGGTTAATGGCGGCGGCGGCAGCGGATATTTTCTGGAAATATGGCTCGGGTATTTAGGGTTTTCGCCTCGGGGGAATAAATAGGCGAAGGGGCGATGTCGGTGGAGGCCCGAGGCTCGCTCCCCACCTGGCTGCGCGCCAGGGGGCCCACCCGCGCCATGGGGTGGGGACGGCGCCTCGATGCCCCCCTTCGTCTCTCCTTCGGACTTCGTGAACGTGTCGGGAAAATAGGAACGTGGCATTTTGTTTCGTCCAATTCTGAGGATATTTGCAGAACAACTTTTCTGAAACCAAAAACAACAGAAAACAGGAACTGACACTGTGTCATCTTGTTAATAGGTTAGTCCTAGAAAATGCATAAAAATGCCATGAAGTGTGAATAAAACATGTAGCAATTGGTATAATACGAGCATGGAACATAAGAAATTATAGATACGTTGGACACGTATCACGACCGCGTCTTGCTCCGACCCGGCCGCCGCCACGCCTTGCTCCGGCCTTGCTCCGGACGGCCGCGCCTCCGAAGGTCGCTGCTGGCCACCACGGATGGGAGATTAGGTGGTCTAATTTTTTCCATTAGCTGTCGTTCCACCTCGTCCGGCCGATTCGGCCGGACGGGTGTATTCCCAATCTGCTGCGAATATTCGCTTCCTAGGAACGAGTTGGTTCCGTTCCAATTTAAAACTGAACGCTGGAATGCTTCTCAGGTTCAGAACGGTTCCATCCCGTTCAATCGTATTCTGGAAACGAACAGACCCTAAGTCGTCCGTTTCCTGTAAAAAAAATGTCCCGTTTGCTCCTTAGGTTCGAAACGACCCGTTTTATAAATTTAAATTTCGACGGCCGAACTGATACAAAGTCATGAGTAGAACATCTTATGAAGCAGGTCAAAGATTAAAACCAAAACTTTCCACCGAAGACACAAATACAAGCTCGAGAAAATCCAAAACTCCACGATCACGCCCCCAAGAAGTTAACGACGTAGCGCGTCATCATCCTCGAGACCGAGATGGTCACAATTTTCACCCGAAGCCCTTACACGACAAACATATTCACAACAACGCTCCCGAAAAGGTAAGGACAGTGCCATTGACACCTAAACAAGTAACGATGTAGCGCGTCGCCGTCCACGAGACCGAGATGGGGTCTTCACCCAGAGCCCTAGCACGGAGAAGATATTCACAACAACGCTTCCGAGAGGGTAACGATACGTGGCCGCAGACACCGTCGTCGTTGACGTTGGACCGCGGATTTTTTTGCTTGACAATACCTCCGCACGACATACGGAATGTCGGACCGCCCACTAGCTTCGTCTTGCCTCTAGGGAAAGACTTGGGAGCTGACTTAGCCAAATTGTCGCCAATGCCAGAGAACGCCGCCACCCCCTCCTCGTCGTCCACAAAAACCAAGGAGAAAGGCCACCGTCACCCCCACATTGCTCGCTGTAGAGACGACACTGTACTCCACCTTCCAGGGCCACCGCCCCGGCATCCGTGAACTCGAGTCACGTGAGCAACATAAGTGCACCACGAGCGCAACATATTGGACGAGGTAGGGATGCAACTGATCCAAACCAGCGTGGACAGGAGTCCGCTCAGCAATTCATAGGAGGAAATTCGTCGTCCTCTATCGCCAAAAGCGGTCGCCGACCGGACGCATCAGGCAGGGCCAGTCAGGCCCAAATCCAATCTAGATAAGTCTGATCCGATCTAGATCAGGCCCGAGTAGCACCGCCACCACGTTGCAGCGCCAAGGCCGTCGTCGTCACCATCCATCGGCATATCCACATCGCGCCTACCAACCTCGACCTCGCCAGGAACCCGCTGCTAGACTAGAACCGAGCCCCTTGCCTAGATCCGGCTTACAGGCTAGATCGGGCCAGCAAGTTTTCGTTATGATAGGGTGAGGTTACAACACACTCTGTTCTTTTCGATTCCTCGGGTTTCGGACATCCAAGTGTTAATTTGTTTTTGTTTTTGCCGTTGCTGTGATTTTTATGTCATAATGTTGCACATTAATCTAGCATAGGCTGTCCATTCTAATATGATATCCTATGGAAGTGGAATTGTAGTGGCACTGTGTGTACGGTACGGCATCATGATACTCCATCGGATTCGATTCCTTAAATCTGTTGTCACCTCGATCGGTCAAGCAAAGAAGTGAGGTCTCCGCCCTTTCTGTTCCAGAAAAACAGGGGAGCCGAGAGAAGGTTGGTGCGGCACTTTCGAGGAGCCTTAGCTAGCTTGCCTTTCAGTGCAAATCATTGCTCCACTACAATACTCCTTGCTGTATACACTAGTACAGAGATTACGTAGTAATTGCCAGGTGATCTACAGACATGTGAACGATGTTTTTTTTTTTTTTTGAGGAAAGGACCTGATACATATAATAGGAAGCAGAGTACACATTACAGAGCGATCCAACACAGAAACAAAAATACAAAGGAACCCCTGCAAAAATGCACAGAGCACCCCAAGCCTCCTGGAAAGATCACGATCAGGTCCACCGCCACGCTCCCGAGAAACCTAAACGGCGCCACCGTCGCCGTACCACCAGCCGCCGGAGGAAGGACACCACCACTTGTAGTAGACGGCCGCAAGGTCCATCCGCCGCCGCGCGACGGAATCTAAGCACGCTGAACGAACACGGCCAGAGCACCCTCTCTCCAGGTCCACCTTTCTTCCAGCCGACGCCGCGCCGTCGAGGCCCGCCCGCCGCAACACCCGAACTCCGACGAACACCGCACCCCTCGCCACCCCGGCCGGCCGATGCAGAGAAGCCGAAGAAGAAGAACACCACCACCAGCTACCACCCGCAAAACCAGAGCGCCGAGCACCACCAGCTCCTCCCCCGCGACCACCGCCGGCCAGAGGACAGATGCTCGACGAGACTGCAGCCTCCGGACAGCCACCGACCACCGCACCCCAAGCACCACCTCCCCCTCGCCTCCTTGGCCGGCCGGGAGCTGGTGCAGAGCCGCAGTAAAGCAGCGCCACCGCAGGACAACGCGCTTATTGGAGGAGCCGGTACCCGAACTCTCCGCCGTCTTCGACCTCCGAAGGAGCAGCTCGCTCACTGACGCCCCTGTTGCCGCGCGCCCAACAGCAGCAGAGAAAGGCTCCAAGCAGTACTTTTATTGGCGAAGATGCCTGGATCCCGAACCACCGGCGGCGAGCATCCCCACCACAGGAACACTACCGCAAGGAGGAGGAGACCAAGGGCGCATCGACGGCGACTGCAAGCCGACGACGACCTACTCCCAGACTGCACAACGGCAACACAACCACCTAGATCTAACCTACCACCACCACTGTACACACCGGCGCCGCCCCCTCGCCATCTCCGGCCGGCCAGGCCGCCGGATCCGGCTTGGATTTGGCCCGGGAGCACACAGGAGACTCTCAACGGGGGAGGAGAGAAGAGAGGGGGGAGGAGAGAAGAGAGGGGAAGAAGGGGAAGAGAGTTTTTCTCTACCTCTTCTGGACCGGTTTGAGATGCCTACATGTGAACGATGTTTGCGTACAGATATTCGTATATATGCCCAGGTCAAGCCACGTTACTCACGTAGTAGTGGCGTTGGGTCCGCGTTGGTTGGTTGGGAGTTGCATGCCGCGTACGGAATCGTCTCTCGTGTTTTCTTCTTCTCCTGCTCATTAATTTCGTGAGTCAAGCTCTCGCGTCTCCCCCCATTTCGTGCGTGCCTAATGCGGCTGCTTACGTGCTAACCACCGGCTGGACTCACAAATCGCAAGTCACGCCATCAGACTATCTATCTATGAATTCATATATGTCCATGATCT
This sequence comes from Poa pratensis, assembly GCA_947311845.1. Lineage (NCBI taxonomy): Eukaryota > Viridiplantae > Streptophyta > Magnoliopsida > Poales > Poaceae > Poa > Poa pratensis. The sequence continues at coordinate 54,213,861 of CAMZMU010000042.1, forward strand.
AACGAAATTTATATTTTGTTGTGTGGGTAAACGGTCTTTTTTGGGGTGGAGGGGGGTAAACGGTGTGGTTTTACGAGTAATATACTACAACCTCCGATCCATATTAATGGTCTTAACTTTATTTAGATACGAATGTATCTAGTTAAGTGTTTAGACTAGATGCATCCGTATCTAGACAATGTTGAGACCATTAATATGGATCGGAGGGAGTACTAAGGACGTTAACTAAGACATACTTAAACAAGGCCCAATAATAAAGATCAATATGATCAGAACCGAAAGGTACATCGAGATTCTACAAGGTCGTCGTTATCGCAAGTTTCTCCTCTTGCATATTCATGTTCATCCATATATCTCGTGGACACACGGGAGAAGATCAACATGCACGATTTGAACTAATAAACTTAAAAGGTTTATAAGAGCAGAGTAAGATGACAGACAGAGCTGGGATGCGAGGGTTGACCCTCTTACTCTGTGTTGTTGTTGGTCCCAAGTCTCATGAGTTATCACCCCAAAAGAAAAGAAACTAAAATTGTTAAACACACCGTGAACAAGAACACACCCACTGAAAGTCGGCCACACCGATGCTTACTCGGTACTCGGTAGACATAAAGAAAAGAAGATTGAGAGCACAAAGAGATGAATTTGAAAACCACCTACATATAAAACGGTCAACACCATCAAGCCGAAGCATCAGGCGATAATCCAAGGGAGAGGCTTTGATCGCGTGGAACCAATACATCGCGAGTTCTCTGCTGGTTTTTTGGTTGCATTGATCGCCATAGCCATACAAGGGCAATGATAGTCGTGGGATTTGACACACCTTGTAAGATGTAGTGAATTGACGCAGTAGTGTGCACTGATGATAGATTAGAGATAGGGGTGTGCATATTGATAGGAGAGACATAAAAATACAAGCATACACGGAAAATCCACAACATAACACCAAGACTAGACTACACTAGTCACAAAAGGCCTACAAGTTTCCACCTATCAGCTTCTTGCACAATGCCATCCAGCACAAGAGCCACCGTCGAGGATTCAGGATAGACTATCGAACACTATTATTGTGATCAAATCAAATTGAAAAGACACCGGATCTTCTTCGCCGGGCAGCAGACAGCAGTCATTGACTCCATGGAGCTCCGCCCCCTGTGTAAGACGCTACGGAACCGAGAAACAAATGAAATATAGTTTACTTCAGTTTATATGTCAAACTAATCCAGTTTGGACAGCAGCTGCTTGCAGATTCGTAGGGTCACACATTTCAAGGTTGAAGTGAGAAAGGTGAGTGGACGATTATCAACTGGAAGATTTATAAGTAGGAAAGAAAATGGAATCCATGTTAAGGTTAGTGCCTCTACTATGAGTCCTCACTATCTTGTACGCTACAGTATCTCTCCGAGATGAAAATGAAGACGTACTAGATTATGTTTGAAGTCCAATGAGATACCTGTAAAATGAAAGGACGTGAACTAAGACCCTTACAGGATTCCGGTGAACGGGTGTGAGGTGAGGTTTCAAACAACCGCACATACCTTCCCACGAAGTTATTTTTCCTCCATTGCCAGCTCGCGAGTAGTTTCAAGAGGAATCGGTGAACTTAAGCCAGTCCACAAGAGATCTTCAATTTAAGGCGTGTGCCTGTGTGTACATGCACTCTACCCTGACTGACTACCCTGCACCATTCTCAAAGCACAGTGGAGGTCTCCGCGAATTGAATCTTTTGTAATTACACCAGAAACGCTAGAAAAGACACACCGTGCTCGACATTAGAGAGCGTCAGGCAGCATTCATAGTAAATTTAAAGCTGAACTGCTACGTACACACTACACCAAGAGCAGTGTCGCTAATATGATGATACCAAGCATAGGAAGATTGAGTATTACAGGACAATTTTCTGGAGCTACAACAATAGCAGTTTGGCGCCACAGTACCAAAAAATCGATAAACAAAAATTATGCATCTTCAACAGTTACCTCAGATGATATGATATGGGCACCATTCAACAAACCAAAAATTGACATCCCTCAACATAATACCCTCATAAATAGAACATAAAAAGGCATAGAAACATCACAGACTATGATTCCTCATTCTTGGACACCAATCTTATGTTCTTGCCATCAACAGAAAACCTGGAGCTTGAAGCTATCTGCACCAACAACAAAACAGTAACCGTTTAGCATCACCGCGCAGGAGTCCCAAATAGGAAACAAGGGAGCAAACGAGTATCAAGCTACAATTGTTTCTTTCGTGCTGATTACCTTCTCCGTTAACAGAGCATGCAGCTGCTCCTTATCTTCAGACAGACCACATTCCAAAAGTTCCCTCAAAACTAGCTTTTCTAGCTTCTTTAACTTCATTACTCCATCTGAATTCTGAAAGAAAATACCAGATAAACTGTTAACAACAGGTAGTTTGGAGGACAAATACCATTGGACAAAGAAGTATATCCTACAAAGAAGGGCCACAAAGCTTACCGTCTCCAGTATCTTAGAAATAATTTTCTTCCACTTGATCTTCTGCTTTTTAGCGTCTTGATGGTTGGTGCCATTGACTACTTCATTTGCAGCACTCTTGCTCTTGGTTTTCAGTTCTCCATTTGCAGATTGTATCACCTCTCCGGTCTTCAAGTTCGATAAGTTTTGTCTTTTGGCGTTATCTGGCTCCTCCAAGGCTATACTATCTGTTCTCTTTCTTTTCGTAGCCTCTTTGTCAACATCTTTTTCACTGTCGTTTGTACCCTTCCCATCATTTAGTTGTGGAGGCTCCTTCGCTGGAGCTCCACCAATTTCCTTGTCATTTGGAGTTTGTTCAGCTCCAGTTTCTTGCTTCTGAGAAGCATGGTAGGCTTTTGCTTTTGCTCTATGTTTCCTGCCATCAGCATGCCCCAAGAGAGTTTGCTGGCTAGTGGTAGTTGTATTGCATAGGCTGACATCCAAACACAGGATAAGTATGTTAGAACACAGTGAAAATTGTGACTGCTTAAGCTGAAATGGGCTTAGTTCACGGTCAAACAAGGAATAACTTAACTAAACAACAATGGCATGATTACTCTATACATCAGAAGGTTCAAGCAGATCCCCCAAACTATGGTGGTCGTGAAGGGCATTTGCCACTAAAATTAATCGAAAAAATTAATTTAGGTGGTCTGCAGCTTGTAGAGCTGGTAAACCATTCTCAGTTACCATTTGGGTGTGTTCCGATAGGGGAAATAAACTATTAATTTAAATCATCTTATAATCATGGAGTCAAGCTGTTTGTGATTGGTGACAAGAGCACACAAAATAAAGCGATTATGAACAGTAAGTGTAATATAAACTTCAATGATTAGGAACATATCTATATAGTTCAGAGCTACTGTTAGGGAGCAGGGCTGCACTGCGAAAAAAATCTGCAAATTTCGTATGCTGAGGGATCAAATTAGCATACCTGCAGAACCAAGGAGGCCATGATGACAGCCCAACATTGATATCAACATCAGCATTTGGCTTTGGCTTGTCCGGCTTTCCCTGTGCACTGTTGGATAGCTTGTTCTGTCCCTTGGGGCCATACTTCTCCTGAGAAGATAGTACATCATAGGAATGAGTACATGACCAATAAACTACTAGAATTGGTCTATCGTCTTGACAACCTCAAAGCCATAGATGTATACATGATGCAGAACCCACTAAGCTCTGGGAAATGCTCTTCCGAAAAAACATCAAAGAATACTGATATATGCACTAAACTAAGCCTTGAATTACAGATAGAGTATCCACAGAAGCTGACATATCAATTCACATTACGAAACCGAAGCCAAATCATATACAAAGCCACCTAATTGCCCCCACAGGCTAAGACCTCTACATGTAAGCTTACACACGAATTGTCCCAATCCAACCACCAACAAATTAACATGGTACTCCACAAATTTTACGGCCAAACGTGTCAGAGTACCGATAGAAGCATTGGAACTCACGGCCTCGGAGATGCACTGGGTGTGCCCCTGGACGGTGTCCTGGTTGAAGACCGCGCCGCAGTCGATGCAGGAAAGCTGCACAGAAAAAACGAACCATTCGCATGTCACGAACCCGACAATCAAAACCAAATCGACGCGGAGCGAAGGAGGGGCGGGAGGCGGGGACGGCGCAGAACCTTGTATGCTGAGCATGAGCGGAAGTGACCGGCGAGCTTGGGCTTCTTGAGGTCCGCGCCGCAGTCGTCGCACTGGAACCAGACCATGGCGGCGGTCCGGAAGCTTCCCGAATGCGTCTCGGGGCCGGACCGGCGGGCGTGTGTTAGGGTTTTTGGCTGTGGGGACTGCGGTGACGGGACGAAGGGTTTCTCTGTGGCCGTGGTGGTGGATTCTTCTGGAGAATGGCCCAAGGGCCCATCTACTTTCTTGGGCCAAGGCTTTCGCGAGCTCGTCACACTTAGCGAGAAACGGCAACCTTCATGAGTCTCTACCGTGGGGAAAAAACAATAACGCCGCTAATAGTATGTTATAGCCTATTGAGAATTGTCCCACTAAATCAATCAGTGTATAATGTTTTTCTAATATCACGCTATAAAGCCATATATAACAGCCCAAACCAAAACCGTCGTAACAAACTCTCCTTCCTCGCGAAAAGAAAGAAAGGCGGCGGCTAGGGTTCAACCCTAGCCGTCGCCGCTGGTGTCTGGTGTCATCTGCAGCTTCATCGTCGCCGCCGGCAAAGATTCGACGGGTCCTCGCCTCCTCTAGTTGTCGTTCTGTCACTAGAAGGGGTGGGGACCTTGGACTTGCGCACGGCGCTATACGAAGGTCCCTAATGTTAGATCTTGGTTTTCGTCGTCATCTTCTTTGTTAATGGAGATGATATCGTCTGCAATAAGTGATCTCCGACGCTTCGCTCGACGACGAGATATCCTTCCCGACGTCAATGGTGGCTTTGGAAGATTATGTCTGTCTAGGTATGGTTCTTCAGATCTTGGTTCGCTAGATCAATCTTGGATTATTTCTTATGCTTGCCGCGAGGAGGTTTGTCCTTACAATATCTATCCCGGCTACTACGTCTTCGGCAATGGTGATTCGTTCTCTCGGCTCCCAACGACGTCGACAACGTGGTTCGGTTATTTGTCCCTGAAATATCAGTGGTCGTGCTCATGCCGATGTTGCTTGATTAATTTAATGGCTTCGTGCGTGCACAAAGTCTTGGCATTGCGGCTCATAATTAAAAAGGGAGAACCTTCGGTGGTATTCACAGGTCTATGGTTTGGTGGTTTTGGCGTTGTTCTACGGCTGCCTTCAGAAAAGTACAAGATTATGTCATGGATGAAGAAAGGGCTTGAAGATCTCATAGATTTCCTAGTCTATTTTAGGTTTATTTTTGTAATCGATGTAATCGTGTACTCTGTGTTGGTTTAATATACGTGGTAATATATAACATGCTAAGAGCATCTCTAGTCGGGCCGCCCAAATGGCCGCCCAAATGCCTTCGGGACAGGCCCTTTGGGCGCTGTCCGGAAGGGCTGGCGCATTTGGGCGCCGTCGATCCCCACTCGCGCCGCCCAAAGGGGCCGCTCAATTGTTTTTTTAACATGAATTCAAATATTTTAACATCGGCAAATCAAACAGACATAAATATTTAATAGTTCAAACACATAAAATTAAGTTTTACATGTTATCGAAAAACAAAATTACAACTAAAACGTCTTCCTCTTCCTGGGGTGCCGCCGCCATGCCCCGTCGCGCCCACAAATGGTCCGCTAGATCAGCTTGGAGTTCATTATGAGTAGTTTCATCACGAATTTCCAAATGCATTGATAGATAATCAGCAAAATCTGCCGGCACGTTGTGATCAACATGTGCATGAGAACCCTCAAAGTCATATTGGTGATGATCCTGCACTGGATTGTTGCGCTCGCTCTCGATGATCATGTTGTGCAAAATCACACAACAGTTCATCACCTCCCACATCTGCTCATTCGACCATGTCAGAGCAGGGTACCGAACGATAGCAAACCTTTGTTGCAGCACTCCAAATGCCCGCTCGACATCCTTCCTGGCACTCTCTTGCTCACTTGCAAAATGACAAGCTTTGTTCCCCCGAGGATTGGTGATGCTCTTCACAAATGTTGCCCACCTTGGATAGATGCCGTCGGTAAGGTAGTACCCTTTGTTGTACTGGTGGCCATTGATCTCATAGTTCACAGGTGGGGCATGACCATCAACTAGCTTCGCGAACACAGGAGAGCGCTGCAACACATTGATGTCGTTGTTTGATCCTGCCATGCCGAAGAATGCGTGCCAAATCCATAGATCATGATCGGCCACAGCTTCAAGAACCACACTGCAATATCCTTTGTGGCCTCCTTTGTACAATCCTTGCCAACCAAAAGGACAGTTCTTCCAGCTCCAATGCATGCAGCCTATGCTTCCAAGCATCCCAGGCCATCCTCTTGCAGCATTCTGTTCCAGGATCCGGGCTGTTTCTTGTTCATTTGGTCCTCTCAAATACTGTGGGCCAAACGCACCAACCACCGCCCTGCAGAACCTGTACATTGATGACGTGAAAGTCACACGTTTGTTGGAACCCCAAGAGAAAGGTATGATGAGTACAGCAGCAAGTTTTCCCTCAGTATGAAACCGAGGTTATCGAACCAGTAGGAGATGAAGATACTTCTGAAGGTGTCAACGGCGCCAGAAAAAGTGGTGTTGGTGGAGTGCTTCCTCTTCCTAGCAATGGTGCCAGAAAAAGTGCGGTGTCGTAGGGGAGGTCCTGGCGGTTGACTTGGAACCTGCACACAAAATAACCAAAATACTTTGCCCCAACTTAACAGTGAGGTTGTCAATCTCACCGGCTTGCTGAAAACAAAGGATTAGACGTATAGTGTGTAAAATGATGTTTGTTCGAAGAGAATGAAAGAAAACAATAATTGCAGTAGGTTGTATTTCAGATGTAAAAGAATGGACCGTGGTCCACAGTTCACTAGTGGTGTCTCTCCATAATAAATAACTAACATGCTGGGTAAACGAATTACAGCTGGGCAATTGACAATATTGAAAAGTGCATAACATGCATGTGCAAGTTGTAGTGTCTACTATGAGATTCATTTGGGCATTACGACAAGGTACACAGACCGCTATCCAGCATGCATCTGTGCCTAAATAGTCCACCTTCAGGTTAGCATCTGCACCCCTTCCAGTATTAAGTTGCAAGCAACAGACAATTGCATTAAGTAAAGTGCATAATAAAACAACACATTCATTCTTAGACAAAGCATCATTAGGTTACCCCTAGTGGCAAAGCACATCCACAACCTTAGGGGTTGCTGTCACTCCTCCAGATTAAATAGAGACTGAACCCACTATCTAGCATAAATACTCCCTCTTGGAGTCACAAGCATCCACTTAGCCAGAGTATCAACAAGCAACGGAGAGCATGCAAGATCATAAATAACATAGACATAATATTTCAGTATTCAACTTGACATGTATCAATATTCATCGGATCCCAGCAAACACAGCATGTAGCATTACAATAAGATGATCTTGATCATGATAGGCAGCTCACAAGATCTAAACATGATGGCACAAGAGGAGAAGACAACCATCTAGCTACTGCTATGGACCCATAGTCCAAGGATGAACTACTCACACATCACTCCGGAGGCAGGCATGGCGATGTAGAGCCCTCCGGTGATGATTCCCCTCTCCGGCAGGGTGCCGGGAAGAGTTTCAGAACCCTCCCGAATAAGACCCATAAGCGCTTTTCTTTAACGCCTTTCAGCTAGGCGCAGAAAGTGAAAATCAAGTGTTTACAAGTGAAGAAGCATCCAAATCATAACTTGTTCTAATAATAGAATCAAAAGGCAACTTCATTCTCTTTCTAGGGAAGTGTTCCATACCTTTCTTGAGTGGGAATTGGTACCTTATATTTCCTTCTTTCATATCAATAATGGCACCAACAGTTCACAGTTCTAAGAAAAGGTCTTCCCAAAACAATAGGACAGGATGCATTGCATTCGATGTCCATAACAACAAAATCAACGGGACAAGGTTATTGTTAACCATAATAAGAACATCATCAACTCTCCCCAAAGGTTTCTTCATAGCATTATCAGCAAGATAAACATCCAAATAACAATGTTCCAAAGGTGGCAAATCAAGCATATCATAAAGTTTCTTAGGCATAACCGAAATGCTAGCACCCAGATCACATAAAGCATTACAATCAAAATCATTCACCTTCATCTTAATGATGGGCTCCCAACCATCTTCTAACTTTCTAGGGATAGAAGCTTCATGTTTTAGTTTCTCTTCCCTATCTTGTATGAGAGCATTTGTAATATGTTTTGTGAAAGCCATATTAATAGCACTAGTAGGACTTCTAGCTAGCTTTTGCAAGAACATAATTACTTCAGAAATATTGCAATCATCAAAATCAAAATCATTATGGTCAATGGCAAAGGAACCATTGTCTCCCATATTTCGAAAAATTTCAGCACTCTTATCAGGAACAGTTTCAGTGGTTTTGGGCAATTTTAAACGCTTTGCAGAGGTAGCAGAAACATTGCCAACACCAATTATGTTACCATTGATAGTAGGAGGCTTACTAGCATGTGAAACATTAGCATTACTAGTGGTGGTAATAGTACAAACTCTAGCTATACTATTCTCTTTTTCAATTTTATCCTCTCTTTCCCACCTAGCATGCAATTCAGCCAACATCCTAATATTGTTGTCAATTTTAACTTGGATAGCACTGGCAGTAGCAAAAGTCTTGTTCTCTTTAACATCATTAGGCATAACTTTTAGTTTCAAAAGATCAACATCAAGAGAAAGGCTATCAACCTTAGAAGCAAGAACATCAATTTTACCAAGCTTTTCCTCAACAGTTTTGTTAAAAGCATTTTGTGTACTAATAAAATCCTTAAGCATGGCTTCAAGATCAGAGGAAACACTTCTATTATTGCTGTAGGAATTACCATAGGAATTGACATAACCATTACCACTATTAGAAGCATAAGGCTTATAATTGTTGTTACCAAAATTATTCCTATAAGCATTGTTGTTGAAGTTGTTGTTTTTAATGAAGTTCACATCAACATGTTGTCACATCCCAAATTTAGAAACTAAGAAAAACTTAGTTTCACAAGACCCAAATTTCAGAACCAACAAAAACTTTTTGAAATGTTTCACTGATGATTGTGTTTCACTTCCCATTGTTGTGTTGACCTTGTGTGGACTTGATTGTGATGTTGATCTTGTTGTGTCTGTTGCTTGTGAGGACAATTCCTCAGCAGTGCCTAACACTAAAATAAAACCCACTGGTCACAAATTTGGAATGTGACTTGAAAACCAAAACAAGGCCCCTATGATTACTCACCACCCTCAAAATAAAATCATGATTAAAAGAAAGGATCTTATTTAATTTCCCTCTCTACCTATTCTCTATTTTGTTATAACACTTATTTTATCTTATAAAATCCAGGAATGAGATGATAACCATCTCATTATCATATTACTCTCTCCTCAAAGTATCCAATCTCCAATTACAAAGGTATTTCAATTTGTCAAATTAGAATTACCAAAACTAACATATTTAAACTCTATGAACAAATATAGTTCAAAACATTTTATTTTGGCACGCCAATTTTTGTGGAGCCTCTACATGTATTGGGGAGGCTACATGAATATTTTCAGATTTTTGTAAACTGTTTTAGTACCTCAAATAAATCCCTAAAAAGCTACTGTTTTACAAAGGGAATTAAAGAGAAATTAAATCAGAGGAATACAGGGAGGTGTAGGGGGTTTTCTGCAAAAGCTTCATAGCCATAGCCTCCCTGTAGCGCGACAGTGCTGCGCACCGCCGTGTCGTCGTCCTGCGTCGCGCCGCCCGGACCCCCCCTTGCTCTCCTCTCCCCTGCGACAAGGATAAGAGAGCACCGCACCCCTCTGCTCTCCTTACTTCCCCAAAATATCTAGCTCTCCCTCTCTCTGTTTCTTCCCGAACCCTGGCCGTGGCCGAGCCGAGCCGAGCGCGCCGTCGCGCGTCACCGTCGATTGAGAGCTCCCCGAGCCAAGCCAGGACCGCCAGAAGCTCCGCCTCGTCCACCTCTTCTTCTCCGTGCAAAAAATCGAGCCGGGGCGTCGTCGTTGCGGAGATCGACGCCATCTTCTCCGCTTCCGGCCGCCAACCTTCGAACAAGCTCGCCGCCGTTCCCGTCCACCTCAGCACCAACGGAACGCACTCACGCATCTAGGGTGAGCAGGCGCACCTCCTGGACATCTCCGTCCCCCACCTCTCCCGCTATTTTGTCGCGTAGAAGTAGCTCCGCCGTTAGGCCGTAGCACGCGCCGCCGTAGCTCGTCGCCGGAGCTTCTCCCGGCGACCATTTGGGTCGTAGCGCCGTCCCTAGCCTCCGCGTACACGTATGCGTCGATGCCGTCCAGTAGATCGTCCCCGCGCGTCCTCTGCCTTCGATCCCGTGCGCGTCGCCGCCGGTGGTCACCGCGTTACGCGCGACGTCGCGGTGCACGGCCGTCTGTTTATTAGGGCTCGCGCCCTTATCCTAGCAGGATCCACCGCACAGCCCAGTGGCAACGGCCACGATCGCGTTCGCGCGCGTCGCGAGTTCGATTCCCCGCAGATGCAAGGCCCTTTTTCCTTTCTTTTCCGCACTGACAGGCGGGCCCCACGTGTCAATGACCGTGGCGGCCAGCGCAGCTCCCCGCGCTTGCGTGGCTGCCAGCGTGGCCACGGGCCCCACCTGTCAGCGGCTGTGTCTAGCCCAGGCCGTAGTACAAAATGTTCCACTAGATTTTCTGAGAAATAAAATAAATAAACAGATTCGAATATAAACTTCTAAAATCCATATCTTTTTGAATACTAATCCAAAAATAGCAAACAATATATCAAAATGATCAGGAGAAATAACTTCACCTCATAACATCATTTTCATGTTGAACTAAACACTGGAAATAACTTTTCCTTGCACTTTAGTAAAATGGCAGAATATAAAATGATTTTTGTAAAGTCCATAACTTTTTAAATATTGATCCAAAAATTACAAATAATATACCAAAATGTTCAGAAAATTAAAGTCTGTATGTTGGTACAACTCACACATCCAACTAATTCAGTTTAGTTGCTGTTTTATTAAAATAATGAAAATGGCAGCAAAGAACGTTTTTGGGGAAATTCATAACATTAAGAATAATGATCCAAAAATTAAGGTTGACCTATCAAAATGTTCAGCAAGTGATAAACTTCATGTTCCACCTTGTTTCCAAACATGGATAATTACTTTGTAATGTTGTTTAAAAAAAATTAACAAAAAGGGCAGATTAAAAAAAGATTTTATAAATGAATCTGTAATAAATTGTGGAGTAAATCCAATTGGCTTGTCTTGTGCATGATTAGGGTTACATGCTCCTATCATGGGTATCTTGTTAATGTCTCTACCAGCTTGGTGAACTATTTTGAATTACCGAGACTAATTGGTGGCCTAACTTTTGTCTGAAGTATTTCCTGTTTAAAGGAAGGTGCTTGTTGTTAATCTTGCCTAAGATAGTTTCGTGATCGATGGTCCTAGTTTGTGTATAGGAGTTAGACTACTATTAGTATAATGCCCTTGTAAGTGTAGATCTTAGTTTGTTGCTTGAATGATTAGTTTGATGCTTGTGGTTTGTTACTTGTTTGTATGCCACTTGTGGTTTGGTTTGCTTATTGATTGTTGTGTTACTTTCATGTTTGCGACGCTAGAAAGGATTTGTTGAAGAAGAATCGGAGTTTATTTCTCTGATCAGTGAGGAGAAGTCCAGGAACATTATGCTGCAATCAGGCAAGCTATTCTCTGAGCTTGCATCTATATACATCTATTTTGGTTCACATGTTTTACTTATAAAGAGCATAAGTGATTTATGTGGTGTTTGCCACAAAAGATATGATTTTGAAAACCCTTTTCCAAAATATAAGTATATTATTTTGACACCCTATATGGAGATATTAGCTGGAATTTCCTTTTTAAACTATAGGATGGGAAAAATATTGTTTACTCAAAACTCCTTTGAAAATGCTCGTGTGGTTGTGGAATACCGAGATGTCGGTGTGGAAGTGGAGAAATGGTGATGTTTATGAAAAATGCACATTGTGTCTTTGTACTATGACGACCAGCCGATAACCTGTGCGACCACATTTACCCACATATGGGCAAGGGCGTAGTCATATAATTTGCTCATATTAGTATGGGATGCCTCAACAACGGAGATGACTCCGTTCCATGAGGGGATGGTTTGGTGACCTACCCCTGACCTGGGTCCTCTTAAGAGAAGTCTACCGGAGGCCGGTATGAGTGTATTGGAGAAAGAGGATTGAAGACGCCACCTTTGGGTCGCCGGGCAGAACTATGAGTCCTCACACTTAGATTCCGACGGGCTGGGTTAAGTGTTGATGGAAAGTGTCATAGCGGCAGGGTCCTATACTAGCATGAGCAAAGGACAGGCTATGGTCGGTGACTCAACTTCGCATACACCTTGTATGGCGGGACGTGGCTGACACGATGAGTTGCCGGATGGATGTGGGAAAAGCGTGCTACCTCTGCAGAGGGTAAAACTATTCGAATAGCTGAGTCCTCGGATATGGACAGTTGGGAGGCTGTCCTCTGACCATGTGCAAGTTTTGCAAAGTTTTGAGATTTGAAAATAAAATGGAGATGTGTTGTATCAGCAACTCTACCGACGGGCTGGTATGAGGTTGCTGGAGAATGATTTGACCATGACGGGCTATGGTCGAGAAGTGAAGAGTTTTGTGATTTGAAAGGTGAAAATGTTTTATGCAACTATGCCAACGGGCCGGCATGAGGTTGTGGGATCGAATGACCATGAAGGGTTATGGTCGAAAAAGGAGGAGTTTTGGGGAAATAAAACCGGGTGATGAATTTCGGGAAAACATTTTTAAAGAGACCTCTTATCTTCTCCAATAAAGATATATTTTCGGGAAAGAGTTTTAAAAGAGACTTCTTACGAAGACAGGTTTATGGGAAAAGATCTAAAAGCCTTCCTTTCTTTTTCAGTAAAGATATAGAGATTTCAAAACAAAGTTTTATCAAACAAAAGTCTATCCTTCCCTTTTTAACAAGGATATAGAGTTTTCAAAGCAAACAAAGTTTTATTTAAACAATAAAAAGAGTAGTGCATGCTCATTTCGGGGGTAGTTTGCGAGTACATTCAAATGTACTCATATTGGTTTCGTCCCAGGCTATTGTCTTAGCCAGATTTTGAAGAAGAACAGTTCGAAGAAGAAGACTTCAATAACGTCAATGCGAACTAGGGCGCTTCCCAGTCAACTGCCTGTAGGGTTATGGCAAATGACTTGGGCTCCACGTTGTTTGGTGATATCCGCTGCAAGTACCTGTTGAAGTTACGGCTTCAATCAAGTAAGTATATTTATTTGGTATTTATGGGTGTTCTGTGGCACCAATTCGAGTTATGTGCAACAACAGACTGATCATGGGATTGTTGCAGGAAACATAACGAGTATCTCGGATAGCTAATCCGGGGAGCAACCAATGAAGCTAAAGGAACATTATTTGGATCAACATGAGATTTACCATTCACAAGCATAGACATAATAACATCAATCTTATCACTCAAAGAAGAGGTTTCTTCAACAGAATTTACCTTCTTACCTTGAGGAGTCCTTTCGGTGTGCCACTCAGAATAGTTAATCATCATATCATCAAGAAGCTTTGTTGCAGCACCCAAAGTGATGGACATGAAGGTACCTCCAGCAGCCGAATCCAGTAGGTTTCTTGAAGAAAAATTCAGTCATGCATAAAAGGTTTGGATGATCATCCAAGCAGTCAGTCCATGGGTGGGACAATTCTTTACAAAAGATTTCATTCTCTCCCATGCTTGGGCAACATGCTCATTATCAAATTGCTTGAAATTCATAATGCTACTCTCAAGGATATAATCTTAGCAGGAGGATAATATTTTCCAATGAAATCATCTTTGCATTTAGTCCATGAATCAATACTATTTCTAGGCAAAGATAACAACCATTCTTTAACTCTTCCTCTCAAAGAGAAAGGAAATAATTTCAGTTTTATAATATCCCCATCTATATCGTTATACTTTTGCATCTCACAAAGTTCAACAAAATTATTAAGATGGGCAGCAGCATCATCAGTACTAACACCAGAAAATTGCTCTTTCATAACAAGATTTAATAGAGCAGGTTTAATTTCATAAAAGTCTGCTTTAGAAGCAGGTGGAGCAATAGGAGTGCATATGAAATCATTATTATTTGTGCTAGTGAAGTCACACAACTTGGTGTTCTCAGGAGTACTCATTTTAGCAAAAAGAACACTAGGCCGAAATAACAAAATAAAAACAAGTAACTAATTTTTTGTGTTTTTGATAAAGAGAGCAAACAAGACAAAATAAAAATAAACTAAGCAAGACAATAACAAAGTAAAGAGATTGGAAGTGAGAGACTCCCCTAACAGAAAGCTTGACCTCCCCGGCAACGGCGCCAGAAAAAGTGCTTGATGACGTGAAAGTCACACGTTCGTTGGGAACCCCAAAGGAAGGTATGATGAGTGCAGCAGCAAGTTTTCCCTCAGTATGAAACCGAGTTTATCGAACCAGTAGGAGATGAAGATATTTCTGAAGGTGTCAACGGCGCCAGAAAAAGTGGTGTTGGTGGAGTGCTTCCTCTTCCTTAGCAATGGTGCCAGAAAAAGTGCGGTGTCGTAGGGGAGGTCCTGGCGGTTGACTTGGAACCTGCACACAAAACAACCAAAATACTTTGCCCCAACTTAATAGTGAGGTTGTCAATCTTACCGGCTTGCTGAAAACAAAAGATTAGACGTATAGTGTGTAAAATGATGTTTGTTTGCAGATAATGAAAGAAAACAATAATTGCAGTAGGTTGTATTTCAGATGTAAAAGAATGGACCGGGGTCCACAGTTCACTAGTGGTGTCTCTCCATAATAAATAACTAACATGTTGGGTAAACAAATTACAGCTGTGCAATTGACAATATTGAAAAGTGCATAACATGTATGAGCAAGTTGTAGTGTCTACTATGAGATTCATTTGGGCATTACGACAAGGTACACAGACCGCTATCCAGCATGCATCTGTGCCTAAATAGTCCACCTTCAGGTTAGCATCCGCACCCTTCCAGTATTAAGTTGCAAGCAACAGACAATTGCATTAAGTAAAGTGCATAATGTAAACAACACATTCATCCGTAGATACTCATCTACAGCATCAGCAGGTGCTCCATATGCAAGCATTCTTATGGCTGCAGTGCACTTCTGGAGTGAAGAGAAACCAATAGTTCCCACGGCGTCCTTCTTCAACTTGAACCATGGATCATACGACCTCACACCTTGCACGATCAGGTTGAACAATCCACGGTTCATCCGAAAGCGTCGACGAAAATCCTTGGCGGGGACGACAGGAACGTCCGCAAAGTAGTCAGAGACTAACATGCAGTGGCCTTCCATTCTCTGCATCGGCTTGCTCTTCCTCCTTCCGAACGCCGAGCCTCCTCGTTTTGGTGCGGCATTGGCGTCCTCGACGGCTTGAAGTTCGAGAAGACATGTGAGAATCGCTATGTTCTCATCTTCCTCCTCGGCAATGGCAGCTTCTTCCAACATCATCACGGCCATCAAGTTGTCATCGCTGTCCATCTGCACATGATGGCACGTTGTGAACAATGGTGCCGGCTGGAGTCATCGGATAGCCGGCGGATTCAATTCTGTACAAAACCAGGCGTACCAGTAATTCCGCCGAACACCTTCCAGGCGGGGGAGAGGAGAGGTCGCCGGTTCCGGCTCGAGTCGTCGAACTGCCGGTGGCGCGGCCGAGAAGCAATCCGCGGCGAGGAGAGGAAAAATTAAACAGCGGCGCCGGCGTCTAGTCGGGGGTGGAGGCAGCGGCCGGGCGGCGGTCGTTCCAGATCGTGGCGACGGCGACGACGAGAAGTGGGAGGGCGACGAGGAGATAACGACGAGTCTTTGTGGCCGTGTCTCACTGCCAGGCGTGGCCCCCGCGTCGGGGGCGTTATTTTCGTAGTGTCCGAGGCCGCCTCAAGCCTACCCAAGTTGAGAGCGTGGGCTGGGCGTGCCGGACACAAAACTGGGCCGCGCCGGACCGAAAACAGATTTGGGCGGCGCGAGTAAGGGGGAAAATGTGTCCTGCACGCCCCCAAAGCCCTTTGGGCGGCCATTTGAGCGCCCCTACTGCAGATGCTCTAATAGTGTGACTCTCGCTATCTTTTCATTGGTCTCTACGCGACACGTATCAGGGCTGATGAAGTGATGAGCTAGGGAGCAAGAACGAGTGGTCAACTGTTTGTCTAACTGAAGTGAGTATCCAGATAGCTAGTATCATTAGATAAGCCCGTCAATATTTCAGGCATATATCTGGAAATCCACTTATCCAGGTCCACTTGCACATAGCAAGTGGTGAAACCAAGTTTAGTCTCCTGCCAACTTCCTATGTCTCTAAATGTAAGTTTAGCCAATCGAATTCCCAAAATACACATATTTCATATGTAGGTTCACTTACTTTATTATGCATGTAGATAACGTGTGTAAAATCTAAAATATCTTATATTTAGGAACGGAGGGAGTACTATAGAGAGAGTTAGATCAACGAGGCTTTTGGGCGACCCCGCGTGTGCCAGCTCGCCGCCGGCGATCCGTGCGATTCCTCGCCCTCCGGCGGCCGCCTCGGCGGCGGGAGGACGGGGGATCCACGGATCTCGGCGTGTACATAGTCTAGGTGTGCGTGGTGGTGTGCTAGCCGGCGGCGCTGGGGAGGTAGCGGTGGTGCCGGAGTGGCTTTTGGAGGCGGTGGTCTTCTCCTCCGTCGGTGCGGCTCCGGTGGAGCTCTGCCGCGGATCTGCCGCCCCGTCCTCGTTCGCGGCTCCACGGAGTGCTCAAGAGGATTCCCCCTTCGCCGGAGTCCGAGAGGTGGCGGATCCGGCGATTGACGATCTCGAAGGTACGGTTGCTGATGGCCAAGTTGGTGTTGCCGTTCGTCGCGCAGGGTGGAGGTGCTTTGGCACCGAGCAGCGTCGACTTCCTTGTCGCGCAGGGGGGCCTCCCAGTCCAAGGTTTTCGGAGGTGGTGCGGCGGGTTTTGCCGGCGCAGCGTTCTGCTCGAAGACGACGATGCCGGAGTTCAGAAGGGCTTCTTTGTAATTTCTTATGTTTTCTGGGCTTTTCTGTAAGAGCTTGCCTGATGTAACTGCGACTTTCTCGCAAAAAAAAAATGTAAGGTGGTGTTTGGTTGCCTGCATAATACAGCAAGCCCGATCACAGGTAAATTTTGGGTATTCGATTTGGCTACACGAGAACTCGTACTCTTCCCAGTTCCCACACAAGTTTAAAGCATTAGCTGTGCATGAAGAGAAATGTGCATTTTACATGGGGACTCAACGGTTTTTAGAAAAATTGTGCAACATAAGATTCGAACTCGAGACCTTAGCACGAGACCTTAGCTTTGATACCATACTAAACTTCATGCGCTCACTAGTATTTTAAAAGACCGATTTGATGAAAAGACTCAGCCAGTCCACTTATACACTCAAGAACCAACTCTACAAGTTGAAGGAACTGCAAAAAAAAAACGGCACTGCCATGTGGTACGGCAAAAATGCTTCTAACAAAGCAAACTTGCTAGGGCCCAAGCGGATGTAGGGTGGCTGAGCTCTGGTGACGGAATAAATGGCTTGAGCTCGGGAGATGCAGGTGGAAGTGGATGAGAGAAATGCCTCCTAGCCAATTGAGATCATATCCACCTCTTGAGCTCTCACCAGCTGGAAACATCCTCAACAACGAGCAGATAAGCGGCGACATCCTCTTGTGGGTGGTGGTGGTCGGCAGAACTGCTGTCTTCTTGTTCTACTATGGTATTCATACTCCTCACCATCCTCCCTGATGCGTGTAAGAAAGCTCAAACAACAGAACTGTTAGCTCAGATCACTAACGTTGTTTTTATGATTATGTGCTATATTTGTAGGCATGTGTATCTCTCATGCACGGCCTCTAATCCATCTTTTATAAGAATCTGCAATAGATTAATATGGATCAAAGGGAGTAGTAGCTTCTACTCCCTCCATTTCAGTTTATTATGCACAATACCAAAACCAGATTTTATCAAGAGTTAGGCACAATTAGCCTTAATGATCTCTTAGGAATGCTCTTAGCTACCCAATCTGCGTGCGATTTAGCCAATGATCCATTCAATTAGGCCGCTTCCTATTAGTTTTCCTAATTAATTGCATGATTTAAGAGTAATTATCTAGACCGTAGAGAACTCCAAACGCCAAATACACCGAAATGGAGGGAGTAATACTTTGATAGCTAATAGCCCTATTCATAGCTAGACCAGCGCACTATCATAAGGTTGCTAATAGCTCCTCTCCAGAGAAAGGTAGCCAAGACCTTTAGAGAAACTGTCAGACTGAAGGGTCTACATAAGCAGAGTTCAAAATTGTTCAAGCATATGCTGATATGCCTGAAACATCAAAAGGGTGACCCTCGTGTTAAGAACAATCACACACAGAAGTTTGCCTCCGCAAGCACAGCACAAACGGAAGACTTGGCACCTAGATTTCATAGTCAGGGAGAACAGTACAGAATACTTTATACCACTTGTTCCATTTGTACCCTACAGGCTCAAAATATACATTTGCAGATACATGATGGCCCAGCTTAACAAAAAGAATAAGGGGCAACAAAGGAAGAAGAACAGAAAACAGGATCACCCCGCCATCAGGAAACATAAACCCTGATGAGGAATTTCGTAATCTGTACTGTATACAGCAATACAGCCCTTGGCAGCCCAAATGATGGAAAAAAAGAAAAGAACGAACTGGGCTACGTAATGTACTAAGGCGTCGGCCTAAACTGATCGAATTTGGATTCTCCAAATCTATATAGATCCCTAGGAATTCTTTTGTCATAAAGGTTGTCCATCAAGCAGTTGGTTTAAGATTTGCTCTTGAACTTCCTCTGTGCCTTTAGGTCAACCACAATAACCGAGATGTTGTCCTTGCTCCCCTTCTGGAGAGCAAGCTTCGACAAGCATTCAGCAGCTGCTTGAGCAGCTGGGTCCGGGGAGTCACCACTACGTTGGACAGATGACGAGTTTCCGCCGTTCTTCTTATGCCATAAGAGTATCCGTTTGCGGGCAACATCGCATACCTCCTCATTCGACAGTACATCCCAGAGGCCATCACTGGCAAGGACAAGGCACTCATCATCCTTAGCTCGAGGAACAATTGTGACCTCAGGGTCAGGAATTATCCATGGCTTCAGATATCTGTCGCCTGTAATAGGTATAGAAACATCAGCCCATAATATGTTTACATACTATGCAACAAAAGTACGAATCTACATCAAGCAGTGACTGCACTCGATACATGAAAGTGCAGGAGTAACTCGCAAAAAAATGCCATTATACAGTCACTGTATAGTCTGATCGCAAAAAAGCACACTAACTGCAAGAGCTAACTGACAGAGGGAGGTTAAAAGGGAGCTAACTGATAAGTTGAGCCTGCAGATTCATCCCAGAGATTTATAAAATATACATCTTGCCCCCGCAAAACTTAAGTCAGAAAAGAACACGAGTAATTAACGCAGGCAGCAGTACACATTTAGCAGTTACAGCAACTCATCTACGATCATCGTGACTGAACAGGTAGAACAACAGTCAACAGATGTACATACAAAGAGGGATTTTTTAGTAGTACTACACAACTAACATGCTATACGATGCAGCCATCCACATAACATTTGCGCAGGACAGAAAAAGTTGATCAACCAGAATGCAACAGAACTACCTGGGATAGATGACAGAAGTACAAATTGTCATACTGTGAATTGCTGACAGCTCCACTATTGTTTTGTCCTATGGCAACTAGAGAACATTCATGTCAAAAAAATTTAGCCAAAAGTCATACAATATCTGTTATCTTATGTCTTGAATCTTTTATTGCATCTAGATTTAAATAGATCTTGTTGATAGCTGTTTATCTTCCTGCCTCAATGTAATCTAGTTAGGCAACCACACTGATTATTGCGCTCCACAATCAAACCTCCATGCTAACATAAGATACCAAAAGGAAGACTTGATGTGACCAGAGACCGATGCAGATTCATCGAGGTTAATCTGAATTTGGAACTAGAATTGCCAGAATACATCAATACAAGGAATTGAGTCAAAGTAGTTCCACTTTTTTTTAACGTCAATAATTAAGTAGCAAGAAATTGGTCAATAATTAAGTAGCAAGAAATTGTAGGAACAGTACACAACGTAGATGCACAATCGATTTCAGTTAGGTATCAGATACTACAGATAAGCATGTGGTGAGTATTCGCACAACAAGTACCCCACGGACACACCACATGACCAGCTACCAACTACATTTATACGGAACCCGCTAAAAGGAGTCTAGTACAGCAGTACCATTGTTTATTGTGTGAGTCAATGAAGAGGAAACACAAAACTACTATATCATCACATACAAATATATACTGTGACAAATAACCAGGACCCAAGCTGTGTGCAGGAAGTCCTAGACAAAAGCTTTATGGCTTGCCTTATATTAGGGCTGAAACACAAGTAGTTGCTGGGGTTAACAGCTTATCGTTCAGCTGTTAACAGCAGAAATTCAAATGGTGCATGCCAAAGTAAACATCTCACAGGATGAATTACCATGTAGCATTATTGTGCAATGGCGGCAGATTGAGTCAAAGCAGACAAAAGAAAGAACAAAATATAATGAAGAATTTGCACTACCCTGATCTAAGGAACTTAAATGTGAACGATAAGGACATAAATATCGGCTCAATGGGGGGACAGGCTTTTTAGAACAGAAGGAAAAAAGAGCCATCAAAACCACCTTTAAGCAGATTGCCAGCAGCTTTAGCATCAATATGAGATTTAGACAATGCAGCGAAGTCACTTCACACTTTGGTTCATTTACATAATCAAACTAACACATCAAATTATATTCTATGCGGGGTAAGACGACTAGGATTGTCAGTACATATCAGGAGACACATGCTTCGAAACATTTGCCTAATATAGCAGCCTTATGCCATATCAGGCTATGCATATTTTTAGTTATTTGGCGCCACAATATTACAAAACAAGCAAAGGGCAACCCAGGTCCTTCTTAACCAATGGAAGCATGAATCAAGATGGAACCAAATAAGTGGAGCAAGGATAAGAACCTCTTATGCACAAGCAACTTTGTGTGTTCAGATTTTGCAACAAAGACAATTTCAATGTCAAGGCTTTATAGCATTCTTCACGGGGTGTTTATCCTATAGCACATACTAGATTGCAACAAATATAAGTGTTAGGTCTAAACAGACTCCATTATCTTCCACGCAGGGTACGGTTCAAACTCAACCGGTGTAACCTATTAGGCTATTACTCATTGCTATGAGCTAGTTTTGCCAGCGTTGTTGGGGTATTCACCTGTTTCCATGGTTTGTATCCATACCGAGTTTGAACAACCCTAATTTGATTATAATATGAAAGTAATCTGGTACTTGGAAGATTTATAGATGGAAGTACAACATCAGGTGGATCAAAATCATTTAGTCATTGCTAAGACTGTTAGACACCCGAACAGCTTTCAGAAAAACAATAACTAATAAAACTAGTACAGCATCTTTCATGCTTGGAGGAAGATTTCCTATAGTGGTCCCTACATGCATTAGTCCACTATGGCAGTCATACTTTTGCAACATGAGTCAAAGCATTTACCAACAAAATCAGAACTACAAAGCATTTCACCATTTGGTAAGCAACTAATCAGAATCGGAGGAAAGACATCCAAAACTCCATCTCATTCCAATAATAACTGAAGTCGGTTTTCTTATGTCAGCACGACAGATGTTCTGGAAAGAAATAGCAAGCATACCAATTGATCGCGACATGGCAAGAACACCGAAAACTCGATAGCCATTCCACTGTATGACCTTGCCACCCGCTGCCTCAATCCTTGCATACTCATCCTCCCTGTTAGGCTGAAACCCAAAGAGTGAGCATAAAATGATTAGCATGTGAACCAAAAAGTTGAAGGCAACAACGAAAATAGTATAAACCTCAGGGAGGATGGGAGCTTTACTTTATGATCCACTGACAAGGGCACGGGTTGCTTGCCACGGCAGAGCACTGCCCTTGAGTCTCCACAATTGGAGACAATGATGTGCGAGGAGCAGATGACAGAGACCACCGCCGTTGAGCCCACGGTCTCAGGTGCTACAGGATCTGTCACAGGGGCTGAACTCGTGCCTGCGTCTCCCCCTCCTCTACTGGCTTTACCGCTACCTCATCGTCCACCCTCGTGAAGCAATCGACAAACGCCTTTTCCCACTGCTTCTTGAACTCCACAGCTCCCAAGTTGGCGCCAGACACGGAGCGTTCTATCCTGCTGAGCTCCTCCACCAGCGCTGCGTGGAGCCGATCCCGACAGTAATCAGCTACCTGCACACACAGCAGAACGCAACTAAGTCAGTATGGGAAACCGTGCGCAGAGTTTTCACTTGGGATTGGGAACCAAAATCAAATCAAAGTGACTAATGGTGGGGGGAATTTAACCTGTGCACCGCCGTGGCCATCATACACACCGAAGAAGTGCGCGGGGAGGCGAAACGAGATGGGATCGAGCCCATCGACCATGTTGCTGCCCGTGAGCATCCAGAGCGGCAAGCCGAAGAAGCGCGGCACGGTGACGACCGCGTCCTCCATCTCGGGCCTGCGGCCACAGATGGACGTGTACCCCCAGAGCGGTACGCATTCGACGGCGAAGACGCTCCTCCCGCCGCCGCGACCCTGGCCTCCGCCTCGACGGTGGCCGCGGAGGCCGCCGAGTCCTCGAACACCACGGCGCCCCCCTCCACCCCCGCGGAGAAGAACCCCAGCCCCACCCCCTCGAAGTCGGCGCTGGCGACGCTGCTGCAGTCGCTGTTCACCGAGCACGGGCTCCCCGCCGCGGAGGCCTCTCCGCCTTCTTCTTCTCCTGCTGTCGTCGTCGGTATCTCGTCGTCTCCCACCGCCGTCCTGACCGGCGGCGGCACTGAAGCCTCCATGGCGGCGCCCGCCGCCACCACGGCCACAATCGGTTCCGCGGCCGCGGCGGCGATTAGCGTGGTGAGCCCCGCCGTGGCGGGGCTAAACACCTGCGCGGCCACGTCCTCCATCGCTGCGTGCTCCTCCAGTCGCATCACCTCCCCAGCACCCCATCGCTGCCTCTACAACAACAAGCCGCTCCGCGTCCTCTTGTGCTCACCCGCCGGCGCCGGCGCCTCATGTGCGTCCAGATCTGCGCCGATCCAGGTCGAATCCCAAGGCCTCGACCAGCACACGGGGGTGCGGGCGGCTACCTATAAGCAAGCCGCGGATCCAAATCTCCCGAAATCAGAGACTCACGGGCGGTGCCCTGGCGAGCAAGGAACGCCGGGAGGGAGCGACGGACACAGCCACAAACACCACACGCACGCGGGCGAGGGAGGGAGGAGAGAAAGGGTGGAGGGGAGCGAGAGGGACAGAGCAGCGTGGCAGCAGCGGTTGAGAACTTGCCAGTAAAAGCAAAGCCGTGAAGGTGAAGGCGGAGCAGAGAGAGGGGGAGGGGAAAGTTACGTGCACTTGCTCCGTGTGGATGTGCGGGGAGGGACAGGTGTCGAGGGTGCAGTGGGATGGGACACGCGGATCGCCGGATCGGCTGCGGGGCCTCCACCAGCGCCCAGCCGGGGACGCGTGTCGACTCGGAGGTGGGTCCATCTGGAGACTAGTACTCCTCCTAGTCTGAGACCTACGGTTGGGGTGCTTGGACTCAGACATCGGCCAGCAACAATGTCGCTGCTGGTGCGTCGGCCAGCAACAATGTGTCCCCTCCCAAGCTCCCCTGCTCGATAGTAGATGCCCAATCCTAGAAGCATTTCCATTTCTTGCGTAGAAACCGCAAATTCCAAGAGAAAGAAAATTAGGCATCCCAGATAGGAGTAGATATTATCTTCCCCGCGCGACACGTCCACCACATGTACACCTACACGGCGACAAAAGGGAAAAAACTGTTTCTGTTGGACGAGGGAGACGTGGCTTGCGTGAGGGGCGAGAACATCTTTTTTGTGGAAAAAGGTCATTGTCCTATAAAAGGGGTGAAAAGAAATCGGAAAAAATGGCACGTCTCGACTGTTCATGCCGCCACGTGCTGGAGGATGCTGGCGACGGAACGCGACACGGCCGCTACTGCTTCGATCCATGCCCCAACAGCCCACAGGTACAGTAAAAGGCTCAAAGGCCAAGCCCGTGCGGAGAAGAAGTAAAACGCGGGCAGGCGATAAACGAGCACCGACCCCGCTGCCGTGGGACTTCACGAATGTTTTTGGCTTAAAAGCATCTCGGGTATATCCTTCAAAATTCATACAACAAAACCGGTTGGAGAAACCAGTAATTTGAGGTCTTCGAAAACTATTTAGATCACCGTATGGAGCCCGACAGAATAGGTCTCTAAACTCGCACCGTTGGTTTTATGGTACGAGTTTAGAGATTTGTTCCACCCAAACCCACGTGATACCATAGACTAGTTTTGATTTGCATATATATTTCTACACCAACGCTATCTAGTAGTGCAATATACCTAAGAATAAGCAAAGAAGATATTACAAGACTAACTCGACAACGGTGCGGATAGAAAGAATGGGTAATCAAACACAATTAGACGATGATAAAATCGAGTAACATCATTGTTGGCTTAAAAGCATCTCCATCTCCAGTATATCGTAAAAACTCGTAAAATAACAAACCAGCCTGTGGTTGAATGGTTAGTAGGGTTGTTGTACACTAATTCAATCAGAGTTCAAACCCCGGGTTTGACATCTCTGTGTTGTATTTAGTCGGAATATTTTTTCAATGGGAGGTGACGTTCCCGCTACTGCTTCCATGGATTATTGGACTTCACGAATGCTTTTGGCTTAAAAGCTACCTCAAGTATATCCTTAAATATTATAGATACATCCAAATTTGAATAAAGTTGAGACATTCTTTTTGTGTACGAAGGGAGTACAACAAAATATGTTTAAGAAACCAATAATTTGAGGTAGTCAAAAACTATTTACATCACCGTGCATAGTCCGGCAGAACAAGTCTCTAAACTCGTATTGGTTGGTTTCAAGATACGAGTATAGAAATTTGTTTCGCCCCAAACCCGCATTATACCAGAAACTAGTTTTGATTTGCATATAGATTTCTACGCTATCCAGTAGTGCAATATATCTAAAATAAGCACACAAAAAAAGGTATTACAAGACTGACTCGACAACTGTCCAGATCGAAAAGAATGCGCAATGAAACACAATTACACGATGATCAAATTGAGTAACATCACTGTTGGCAAGACCATCTTAATTAACCATCAGCAGTCATAGTATACCATCATCGGGCAGAAGGACCATCGCCAACACCGGTCTAAGCACCACCACCAGTCGAAGGACCATAACCACCGACCATAGCAGCACGAAGCTCTTGCCTTCGCGGTTGCATTATCTTCGTTTTTCAATACTCTCTTGTCACCATCCCACTCGAATCCACCAGCATGAGTCGGTTCTTCTCATTGATCATGTCGGTCTTCACCTTGGATCCTCAAGAGAGATTTTGCGCTCCTCGTAGGCGACATTGTGCTTCTCATCTTGCCCGATAGCTTTCAATTCTGCCCCCTTCTTTTATTTTTTTCTTCTCAGACATATCTTGTTTTGTAAATGCTTCTCCATCAATATTTATTTTTACGTCATCATCTCATGAATTCGCTCTCCCAAGTTTGCGGCCTCAGCTTTTCTCTTTGACTTGTCCTTCTCTATCTTACTACCATAAGATTTTCTCTTATTTCTTCCCTTAGGTTCATCACTATTTTTCAAATCATCCAAGCTAATGAATGCACTTTTTATAGGGGCATGTTGATCCCTCAAGCTCCTCTCCTAACTACGTTCAACCAATTTCTAACAATGTTGGCGCAAAAAATGGATTTCCTTTAAGTGTCTACATTTGTTTGTACTTTCACGGGCAACGAGATCCTGAATTTGCAAAAATGAAAAATGTGAGCACAATGAAAAAACATGATCACAAATATTTGAGACAGAACGATAACATACTCACGTAGATATAAATGGTGCAACAACTTTGTAACATCCCAATTTTATCAACTTTTAAGTTTTTTTTTCTAAAATACAAACTCCCCTAGAAAATTCTTCTTTTACATGATTTAAATATACATAATATTTTATTTCCATAATTTATAATTAATTTGATGAATCTTAAATAAACTATGCTATTTTCCTTTTATTCCAACTGAAATGGGCCTAATTCTCTAAGCAAATATCCCCCTTTTTTTTCTTCAGAGAATGAATTTTCTTGGGCCATCTCCTTCTCCCATTTTGTTTTCCTTTTTCCCTCCATCGTCGTGGGCCTCACTGGGGCAGTAGCCCAGGCGCATGCTTCAGCCGATCCATTCATTCCATCGATCCCTTCATGGAAATATGTGGTTGTCGTCCTGTTCTCGAAAAAAAGTGGTTGACGTCCTTTCCAAACAGACCTACATACAAACATAGATATCTTGAATTGGAGAATTTGAATCGAATTACATTTATTTCTACTTTCCCTAATTAAAATATACCATCTCCATGGACCTAAAGCCCGTATAAATCGCAGCCCCGCGAGACATCGTTCCAAAGTCGAAACTCTAATTTGCTCCCCATGATCGTAAACTTAGTTGACGCTTGCCTCATTGACGAAACTTGTAGATCCCATCAATATCTTTCCATCCCAAAAAATCTCACCTCTATTCATCATCTTTGCCAAATAAATTCACTTCGCGAGTTCTCACTTCTTTTCATCCACCACTAGCCTTTTATGTGATTTGTCGCGAATATTTGATATGTAAATCTCTATAACTAATTTTATGGTGTAACAATTGAGGCTTCATATAAAATTTGTCCATTACATCCTAATGGACACAAAAAAACTCATAATATTTTGACAAATGATTTTCAAAGGTTCTACAATGTTTTCCATCAATTGAAGCATAGACATACGGGGCTAGCGGTTAGTTCTGGTTTCAAGAGGACTAAATAGTAGATTAGATAACCAAATGGCGAAAACAACAACAGATTAGACTCTGGTGGAAACTTCAAAAAAAAAAATCATAGTGGTGGTTTGTGCAACACATAGTAGTAGGATATGGTAAAAGCTGAGAAGTATTTGATTCATATGTAATTTCTTCTTCGTTTGAATATGCAAACTTGGCCTGCATGATTATATGAAAAAAAAAATGAAATACATGTAATATGCTCGCACGGGCTGCTAACCGTTGAACTAGGCCAACCAATTGTTCCTTGTTTGCTGGAGAGATCAACTGTGGGTAGTCGGAACTCTTTTTCATATGGTAAAAACTAGTTCCATCTCTCAAAAGAAACATATATTCGCTCGGAAACAACAGCACGGTGCTATTTTTCTCCGGTGATAGCGGAAGATTTGATTGCTTGACAATTGCATCGAGGATTCATGGAGCAGTATAACCGACTGTATTCTTCTAGTTTTATCTTGCTTGTGTGTGTATCAAATATGTGTCTTATATTATTGGTTTATTATTATGAATACAAGTGATGTATAGCTGTGAACATACATGGTAAGTACTGCTTTTCGTCGTCGCTAGCTGGGCGTTGGCAGTCCAAGCCAACGATCGAACAAAATCTCTGAAGGCGCGGACCTTTGTTGGATTGCACCGTCTTGATCAGGTTAAATTACAAGCAATCTAGGCATCGAGCTAAATGTTGTTGAATATAAAATATATAGCCTAGCTCCTTTCCATCAGTTCGGACATATGCTTTAGATGGCTAGTGCAACAATTTTATATGGTATCAGAGCCAAGAGGGGGAGTGCTGAATATAAATATACAGCCTAGCCCATTTCCATCAGTTCGGACCTATAATCTATATGGCTAGTGCAACAATTATGTAAACCATACACTGCATATTGAATGGGCATTACTGCACCAGATTGTCCTAAATAGTGTCGAATGATGTGTTAGGGACAAGGCGTGCACTCGACAGTTTCAGATTGCGGGCGATCAAACACAACAGATGAGTTCAACCTCACGTCGGTAAAACAACACAGCGCAGGCCGAGATAACAATGTTCTTCACTGAAACCAACTCTGCTTTGTTATTTGTCGTGTGCAAATTAAAATGTATATCTTCAAGCACTAAACCAACAGTTCCTGCCCAATTTAATCACAGGATGTTTGCACGAGTCTGAATGTCGTGCAGCAATCCTACCAAAATGCTCTACCCTACGGCTAAAAAAGAATGACAATGTGTGCTAAGTACTTGATTAATTCATTTGTACCGAAGAAAACCGAAGTGATCAGAAGAATGTTGTGCCGGCGAAGCCGCGGTGGAGGAGGTTGTGCGCGATGCTGTCCCTCTCCTGCTTGGCAGCCTCGGAGCGCACGGGGTTATCCGGCGTGGTATCGTCGTCCTTGAGCTCGAACGGGATCTCCGGCTCGAGCTCCTCCCGGCGCATCTCGCAGATGTTGTGCAGGACGCAGCAGGCGCCAAGCACGACGGGAGGTCCTGCAGCTTCACCTCCGTGCGCTTCTGTAGGCAGGCCCAGCGCGTCTTGAGACGCGCGAAGGCGTCGACGGCCACGTTGCGGATGTCGCCGACCTTCTCGTTGAATGCGTGCTGCGTCCAGGTGAGGTTCTGGTGCGTGTACGGCACGAGCACCCAGTCCATGAGCGGGTAGCTGCGCCGCCGACGAGGCAGGCGTCGTGCATCATCCCGGCCGCCGCCCGCTGGTGCAGCATGGACTTCTCGAGCACCTGGTCGTCCGGCATGGAGCCCGGCCATCCGATGCAGACGTCGGTGAAGGCGCGGTCGGGGCCGACCACGCCTGGAGCGTGATGGAGTAGGACGTCTTCTGGTTGCGCTCCGTGTGCCTGCGGTTGAAGTAGGCGGCGACGGAGATCTTGGGCGCGATGATGGGGATGTGCGTGGTGTACATGGCGCCGATGACGTTGGGGATACCGAAGGACCTCTCGAAGCCATCCTTGAACGTGGTCGCAGCGGCCTGGTCTGGCCACTGGAGGAAGCGCGGCATGAGGACGGACTTGATGGCGCCGCAGACCTCGAGGACGAGCTTGTGGCAGGTGGAGATTCCCAGGCCGAAGCGCTTGGAGACGAGCCGGAGCGGCTCCCCCGTGGCGAGGCGCCAGATGCAGACGGCGACGCGCTGGCGGACCGGGATGGCGGCGCGCAGCATGGTGTCCTCCTTGGCGACCGCGGACCCCAGCGCCTCGCAGATCATGTCGAAGGTGTCGCGGGACATGCGGAAGGCCTGGCGGAACTCCGATTCGGGGAAGTCCGGGCTGTTGCATCGGTCCCACCACGCCTGCGACCGGTCCTTGACCCAGAGCCGGCGCTGGTGGTGCTGGCCGGCCGCGCGCGGCGGCGAGGCCGTGGACGCGGTCGCGGTTGCGGCCTCCTCGGCGGCGGCAGCCACGGCTGTTGCCGCGGAGGCCGTGAGGCGGGAGCGGGTGGAGCGCGCGGCGGCCTCGAATCGGCGTCGGCGTCGAAGCTGCCCTCCATCTTGGCGTAGTAGTCCATCATGGCGTGCGACTTGGTGTCGGCGTTGGACTCGAGCAGCGCGAGCTCGCGGCGGGAGGCGTCGTCGGCGTCGGCGGCGCCGTCGGCCTCGAGCGCGGCGAGGGAGGTGATGATCTTGGCGATCGAGCGCTTCTTGTTGTTGTTGCCGGCGTTGTCCGCGGCGGGGTCGCGCTTCCTGCGGCGGTTGTTGGTGTTGGGCATGGCGTCGACGGCGGCGGCTTGGTCGAGCGCGGCGGGGTCCTGGAAGAAGGAGTAGTAGAAGGCGAAGTCGTCGTCGGCTGCGGCTGCTCCACCTACTACCGCTCCGCTGGTGGGGCGGACGCCGGATGGGGATCTCATATACCGCACGCTAGCTGGTGAGTCGCGGTGGCCGGTGATGTGGTGGTGCGCGTCAGGTCAGCGAAGGAGAGGAAACGAAACGAGGGAGTCCGGCGAGATGCTCTGTCTACCGTTCGAGACTGGTGTGGAAATGGGGAAGGATATAAATACGGTGCGATCCATTTGAAGCGATGGCGAGGTGTGAACGCGGAGGTGTTGCTTTTTGGACAAGGAAGGTAGGAAAGCGATACGCCTGGGTGTGGGTGTGGTGGTGGGGCAAGGAGGAAGCAGGAAGGTGGGCGCTGCGGCTGCCCGAGGAGGACGCGGTGTGGTGTGGTGTGGCAGGCTGACAGACAGCGAGCGGGTGAGATGCGTGCCGCGGGATAACGCGGTTTCGCGGGTCGCCGATGGGGTGGGGGAAAGGCTGGATCCGCACGACACCGCGTGGACTGGACCGACTCTGACTCCTCCTCGGCACGGCACGGCGCGGCGGTGGGAGAATGGGAACCTACTGAACCAGAACGAACGTGGTCAATGAGATGGCATGTCAGGCGTGTCGCAAAATGCGGTCCACAATCTCCTTCTCTAAATTCACATAGGGTCCTCACAAAGACTGACTACCGAATTTCACTGCCACGGCACTAACCCACAATGTCGGAGTAGAGGACGTCGTGGTCAAGGACGTTGGAGTAGAGGACTCCTCGTAGAGTCGTAGTTGGTGTAACGGGAGATGGAGGCTCCCCATGCGGAGCGAGTCCAACGTCACCGTGAACTAAGGCAGATGAACTCAATAAACTATTAGGCGTTCGTCCTGCGTATTAGGAGAAGTCGAGTACTTCGCTGAGCATTGAGTTTCCAGCTGGCGTTGACGAGCGTGGTCATCGTCGTCTGGACCGAACGTCTACCCACATACATTGAGCCGCACACGCCCGTCTGCATGAAGAACGGGGGTGGAGCGGTGGGGGGCAGGGACGTCGACGCACCTGGGCTACCATTGGATTCGCCGGTGTTGATAAAGATCCGCGCCTCTCAAGCTTGATTTAGGAATTTCAACGACTCGTTGTGGGCCCAATCCGGTGCCACATCTCCCCAAATATGGTGGTCAACCATAGTGGGAACCTT
Source organism: Poa pratensis (assembly GCA_947311845.1). NCBI lineage: Eukaryota > Viridiplantae > Streptophyta > Magnoliopsida > Poales > Poaceae > Poa > Poa pratensis. The sequence goes on from CAMZMU010000042.1 coordinate 54,244,970, forward strand.
ATGTGGACGTATAAATCAGGCTTAGAGCATCTCCAAGCATGACCCTCATAGTCATCCCAAACGACCGGGCGGACAGCCCAGATGGCATTTGGCCCAAAAACCTCCACCCAACCGACTCCCCTATTGGCAGTCCAAACGTCTGGGCGGTCCGGCACACCCCAAAGGCAGCCCATATGTAGGGCGGGTTTGGGGCCGCTCGGACGCGCCGGACGCGTCCGCCACGTCGGATCTGTCAAGGCGGGCCTACCCAATTTTCCTCTCAAATCGGACGGAATCCATTGATTCTTCCTCTTCCACCGCCGCTCCGTCCAGTTTGCCCGCCCAATGTTCTCCGTCGCCGCCCCCCTTCGACTGCGCCGCCGCCCCCGAAGTCACAGAGTGCGCGCCCAAGTCCGGGGCAGCCGTCGGAGCCCGTTGGCCGCATCGTTTCCGGTACGTTTTGCATCGGCCGACATCCACCTCGCTCTCAAAGTGTTTGTTGAAACGCCGGAGCCGGATTTTTGAGCAAGTTTCCACGTATGTAGGCATGAATTCTTCGTCCGATGAGGAGTACGATTACTCAGCCGTCGATGAGCTCATTTTCAAGGAGTTCATCGACGGATCGAGTGATGAAGACAAGCTTGACGACAGAGACGAAGAGGACGTCATGTCGATGATGAGCATGCAAGAGGAAATGGAGAAGAAGGAGGAGCATGTTCTTAACTTCAAGGGATCAATTAAGGGGCGGATCACCGTGGCCCGTGACAGGCTCAAAGGCGCTCGAAATCTCTATGACGATTGCTTCAAGCGTCTGAAACCAGTGTTTCATGAGGAGTTTTTCCGACGCCGGTTCCGGATGAGCTCAAGGCTGTTTGAGCACATACAGGAGGAAGTCACAAAGTATGATGATTATTTCAAGTTGAGGTATGATTGCTGCCGGAAGCTATCATTCTCCCCTATGCAGAAATGCACCGCTGCTTTGAGGATGCTTGCATATGGGAAAGCCGCTGATGCCATAGATAAGTATGTCCGGATGGGAGAGAGTACATGCATCGAGGCTATGGAGCACTTTGCATACGCTGTCGTGAAGGTTTTTGGGCCAAAATATCTGCGAGAACCTAATGCCGAGGATACCGCAATGCTACTTGCACTACGAGAAGCAAGAAGATTCCCTGGTATGCTGGGTTCAGTGGATTGCATGCATTGGCAATGGAAAAACTGTCCAACGGGATTGCGTGGGCAGTACCAAGGGCACAACAAGGAGGCCACAATTGTACTTGAAGCTGTGGCATCTCAAGACTTGTGGATTTGGCATGCTTTTTTTGGCATCCCCGGTTCTCACAACGACATCAATGTGCTTCAGCGCTCCCCCTGTTCAAGAGGCTCTGTGATGGGGAAGCTCCACCATGCAACTACACCGTCAACGGACATGACTACACCATGGGATACTATCTTACATATGGTATATATCTTCAGTGGACGGCTTTTGTGAAAACTATCAGTAATCCCACTACTCCCAAAAGACGTGCATTTGCAGCTGCGCAGGAATCAGTTAGGAAAGATGTGGAGAGGGCATTTGGTGTGTTGCAAGCTCGTTGGGGCATAGTTCGTGGAGCGGCTATGATGTGGGATCCGGAGGTTCTATGGCAAGTCATGACTTGTTGTGTAATTTTGCACAACATGATTGTGGAGATGAGGGAGAAGGGGCTGCTCGCACTGACTTTGAGAAGCCTGGAGAACATGTCCACCTACCTGAACAAGAAGCAGAGTATGTCATGCAATTACTTGAGATGCATCGACAACTTCGAGATGAAGCAGTGCATACCCAACTACTCACAGATCTGGTGGAACAAATGTATGCCTTCATAGGCAGGGACTGGTTTTTAATTTGCAATGATTTGTGTCCGAATAATGTGAACTTTTATGTCCGGCTACTTTTATTTGTTTAGATACAATTATTAATTGTAATAACGTGGTGTGAACTATTTATTTCAACATCAAAACTACCTCGATGATGGACGTGCATGGCTTGCATGGATTTGGGTGTCAAAATTTGAACATTGTGGTGGTAGGACACTAGTTTTGGGGATGTCCGGTCACTGTCCGCGGATGCGTGCGGACTTATCCGCGGACACTATGGGGGCGTATTTGGGGGATGCGGTTGGAGATAGCTCTTACACGTCGTATCGGTAGTTTTTCCGAGTTTGAGTACTGTTTTCTCAAAAACAAAAAAAAACTATACACGCACTTCACTATTACTGTGACGTGCTCTGCGTAGTGGAGTACTAGGCGTTGGCTAAAGCCGAAGAGCGGCAGGCATGGCACGGCGTTCCAGAAACCGCGGCGGCTGGCGTCCTTTCATCTACTTGCTGCGTACCGTACCGTCTCGCTGACGTATCGGAAAAGCCCGGCGGATGGATGGGCCCAACGATATCCTGCATCTCTGCGACGCGCGTTGCTGATTTGTTGACGGCGACGCGGGCGTGCCGTAGCTGCACACCGCAGTGCGCCCCACACCAGACCAGAGTGAGCACCACGGAACCACGTATGGATGCCTTTTCAACCTTTTCCACCGGGAAATGAAAGCCTGCAAAAAGCTCTTCGGTGAATTCGCCAAATACAGCACAGATATGTTTCAAACAATACGGCAAATACAAAACGACGATATAATTTGATAACTATTTTTCCTCCTGTCATTTTCTAGTAAACAACCTTATAATTCAGTGTGAAACTGGAGCTCGTCTCACCTGAGCTTCTCAAGTCCGTAGTTGTTTCATCAAGTTTCAATTCCGCCATCTTTTCCAAAATTAATGATTCGATAATTTACCTCGTCTGAAATCTCGATGAAACTTCGGTGTTAAACATATATGATTTCATCTAGTTTTAATGAAAATATATATGTTTGGTGAAAAAATTGGACGTGAAACATTTCATTGAAAACTCAGAGAATCCGAACAAGCTAGAGCACGAGTACATCTGAATAAAATACAAGAACCCAATGTAAATCTTACAATAGCCATCGGATCACGGCAATCTCTTCTCCATCCAATGGCTAGGGAGGCATTGGATGTAGCCCGTACGGATATTTACCTGGTGCGCTTCAGATATGTTTTCATAGCTCATCCTAGTTTTGCTATAGATTTGCAATTGACGACTCGATGAACATCTCCATATCCCCTCGTATCTAAATAAATCTCACGGATATGATTGATGGTTCTTAGCAAGCCTCGATTTACACTAGTTATTCTCCAATCGCCTCATAGTACAAAGCCCAAATTTGTTCTCAAAACAAGCTTTCAGAAAATGAAGCTACCTTAACTCTTGAATCAAGCTACCTTAAGTAGGTATTCTAATCTGGTTCTATAAATGGGTTCCAAGTAAGTTTCTACACGAGACGGTATTAAGCAAGGTACCTTATAACCATAAGGTTTGTATTAGTAACGTGGAAGAATTCAATTTCAATCAAGCTAGAAACCGTTCATACTAGGTTTGTACCATCTTGAGTTGAAGATTCTCGAGCAACTTAATTTCGAACCGTACTAAGCATTTATTTTTCAGTTATCTTCTCACCACAAAAGGGTGATAAACTAACCGAAACTCCTTTCAACTTGTTGCAAAAGAGTATTTGTTAATTCAAGCTATTTTGTGGAAGAAAAATTCAAGCTATTTTCCTTTCAACTTGTTTGCTACACATTTTATGTTCTACCTAACATGTTAATTGAAATGATCTTGAGCATACAATAATACTCTACTTGCTTTTGTTTTATCGTATGAACGATGCAAGTATAGTAGTCTAAAATCTAAAGGGAGACAGAAAGTGAAAAGCTTGAATCAAGTATGAACGTGCATGGTCGGAAGATTTGCTTTTACTTTTTGAAAGAAAACGTATAAACGTACGTTCACATAAGTCGAACCAAGCACACGTGTTTCAATATCTGGGATTGACGGATTGTGATTCGTGAGTGATGACACCGTGGAAAAGTCGGTAGGAAATGCACCACTACAAGAAAGCCACTGAGACACAGCTGGTCGCTTTTCCCGTGCACCAGGTTGTTCAACGAAGAATAGACCACGAAGAGCCTGTTCTGAGTCGACCAGAGAAAAAAGGGCCCGTTGACGCCTTCCTTTCTCCATCTACCAACCTCCACGCCGAGGATTTCTTTCTTAGATGAAGTTGAGGAAAAAGATCTATCGCGGGAATGCTTTTCTGGTTCTCCCACGTTGACACTTCGGTTCAAGGGAAGAAAGGCACATGACATAATCTCGAGAATTCACGAGCTTATATGGCATCCATCATTTCATTTCAGCAAGTGAAATGACAGGGGTACGTATAGGAATTGACATAACATACATTATGTATTGACGAAATTCAAAATGAAACGATATGTCCAATATCATGACATAAAAACCTTTAATTCAGGGTCTGTAATCACAAATAAATTACATGATTTCAATTCAAAATAATGGCTACCAAATGACTTTACGTTTTGGTAAATTGTTTTAGTTTATTAAATTTATATTGTGGTACAGAGGGAATATAACTGATTGCATGCTCAAAATAAGCTTGAATTTAACTAGTACACAACACAGATGAGCACTTTTTTTGGCCTAGACGAGTACAGATAGACACCAACACAATAATCTGTGCCTTTTTTCGTCAAGGAATACAAGCAAATTTCACTTGCTAAAACTGCAAGGGCCATGCCAAATACACACACCATGATCAATATCATTTCAGTCCCTGGGCAGTCAAGAAGCGGTTGAATCTAGATTTAGGACTAGTTGAATTTTGCGTGGCGTGACCCTTAGTGAATTAGTATGCTTGTATTTTGATAATAAATAGCGTTTTTTTTAGCATTTTCGATTTAGTCTGTGAAATGTCGGTATATTCGCCCAAATGTTGGCTAAGTTGGAAAGTTCAAACATGTTTTTATTTTCTCATGAGCAGGTAGCATTTTTGTCGAGAATTTTTTGTTATATTTTGTACAATATTCCAGCGTTAAGTGAAATTAGGAAAAGTGCATTTGAATTGTTCGCACATTCTACGAAAATTTGAATATTCATTTTTTTATAGCATAAGTAGTTTGCATGTATTTTTCTGTCTGTTTTGATATTTTGCCTGCATTTTTGCACTGGATATATTCAGGGGGAATCGATTTTTCGACGGTGCCAACATTTAATTTAAATTAGGAAAAGTGCATTTGAATTAGTCGCACATTTTGTCAAAATTTGCATATTCAATGTTTTATTTGTAGCATAAGTAGTTAGAGTGTATTTTCTGTTTATTTTGATATATTACCTGTATTTTTGCAGTGGATATATTTAGGGACGGTATTTTTTCGATGTTTTCTTTTGTTTTTTTAATGTTCAATGGGCATACATTTTTTATGTTTGTGCATTTTTTATATGTTTGGTCGAATATTTAAATATCTAGTAGTCTGAAATTTTCAAATATTCACCAATTAAAAATGTTCCAACATTTGTTGTTCCCTGCAAAAAGTTGTTTTTTTTTGTGAGCAGGCTGATATATTTTAGAGCATCTGCACTTTTTTAAGCAAATTGAAATGTTCAAAAATTGTTAATTTTAAATGTAAGTCTACAATGAGTGGAAATGCACATTTTTTCATTTGGATTTCGTACGTAGAGTTTTTTTTCTTCAAATTCAACTTTATGTAATTGGAGCAAGTGTATGTTGAATTTTCAAATGGCTATTTTGTTATCCACATTTTTGTCGAAATTGGTTTGAATTGATTCAGAGTTGTATTTCAAAATTTGCGAAGGTTTATTTAGCAAATCAAAATATTCAAAAATAAATGTATTCTGCGATAAATAGATAGAATGTATTTTTCAGATTATTTTGATATTTTTTTCCATATTTTTCTAGAGGGTAGATTTTAAGTAGTTGATTTTGCAAATTCAAACATTTTTCTGTCAAAAAAAAGACGCTGCCACGTGGGGCCGTAGATGATATCGTGCTGACGTCAGCCGTCATCGGCGGCCACTGCGGCCAGGGCGGATCACGGCGGCGCCAGCGAGCTACCAGTGTTTCTGCACATGTCTCGCCACGCGAGCTACCAGTGTTTCTGCTAGCGACTCGATCTGGCGTAAACGTGCGGTCCTGCTGTAACATCTCACATTACTAATAGCTTTCGTTTGATAAGCTAAACGCGATGCAAGATCATCGGGCGCTTAAAAGAATCAATAAATACAGATTACTGAAATTCGAAGAGTGATAACTCGAGAGTCCGTTAAAATGAAAGTGCAAACCATAGCAACATTTTTTCTTTGAGAGACTCTCTAAATTACATATAGAGAATCAAATTTGACCATTTCGTTGGAGTTTGCCACCACGTGTGCTTTGTTAGAGAAGATAGTGGAAACGATCGAATTGAGGAGTAGGGTTACAAGAGTCGATAGAATATTAAAATTGGGTAGTACCGATCTTTTTAATTCAAAAGTTAATTTGTTTTTCTCACCCCGTTGCAACGCACGGGCATTTTGCTAGTTCACAACACAATAAGCACTTTTTTGTCCAAGACAAGTATACTACATTACTACCCATTTTTGTTTTCAGGATAGGCACCAAAACAATAGTCTGTGCCTTTTTTAGTCGACGAATACATGCAAATTTCATTTCCTAAAACTGCAAGTGTCGTGCCTAATACACTAAGGGCATGATCAAGATCAATTCAATCCATGTGCAGTGAAGAAGCGGCCGAATCTAGATTTAAGAATACTAGTTTTAAAAACAACAATAAAATGGGGAGCTTTTTGTAGGTAAAAAAAATCAAGAACTATGGAATACTTTTCACGGTTGGCATGCCAACGTGAAACATGTTTTTTAGATTGTTGAAAAGCACGTATTGTCTGACGTCCATCATTTGGTGCCCATATCACGTCGCCGTCGTCTTCCCGCCGTACATCCGAGATCCGACCTCGCAGCATAAACCAATTGCAGCAACGCGGTTTGGGCCGTGGCGCCACAGTGACGCAAAGGCGGGTTGGCCTACGCTAGAAATGACGAGTTATTGGGCAGCATTGACCAGGTAGTTAGCGTTTTTTTTTTTTTTTGAAAACACCAAGTAGTTGGCGTCCTAATCAACACTAGTGAACATGCACGTGCAACGCACGTCTATATTTTTTTTTAAAAAAATTCTTGTAAATGTTTTAGTTTAAATGAGTTTTAAGACATTTGTATGTTTATATATGTATAAATCCATGTAAATAGAAAAACTCTGGCGGGAATATGTTTAGGTCAATTGCTCATTTTTGAATGGAAATAAGAAAACATTTAATACCCTTCACATACGTTCTGATTTTTTACCGAGTCTCACAACCAACGTCTACAAATATGTGAGGCAGCCCGTCAATTACCACATCTTATCGTGTTCTCTGTGATCCACGTCCATGTACACAATAATATGTGTTAATTAGATAAACAATGCCAAATATAGCAATGGGATTTTTCTAACTACTCTGCAAGACACTGAATGACTTTATTGGCGGACAATAACAACGGAAGAACCGGTTGTTAAAACAAATAGAACAACCATACCAATTCTAAATGTCCATCTAAATTGTCAAAATTACAGAGATACATGATGTGGTGCGAATATGTGTTATGTAAGTGTAAATGCATGCTAAATTAGTCAGTGCATACCATATCATAAAATGTGTCGACATTTGACTGGTTCTTCCCTTTTAATTCTTCATAACACTGGGGAAAGAGATAAAAATGATTAAGTCAAGTATGAACAACCACATCGTATGGCAGATTATAAGGACAAAGCGCAACAAAGCACATCCTTCAGTGTTAACCCTGCAAGATTCAACTGGTATATTTGTCACGGCCATGCAAAAACTTCAGAGACTTGCATAGTCTTTTTCAGACATGCAGTATCTCCTGAACGTAATGCTAAATTCTTGAGACAAAGAACAATGAGAGGAGGTACATACTTCAGACAAACAAGACACGCACATCTCTTTGGACTAAACTCTCCCCATGTAAACAGTCCAACACCAGCAAAGCTGTAGCAAGTAATATAATGTGAAAATCAACTGCCTAAGCACCCCCGCTTGGAAAGGAAAACACCAGTTAAATCAGTGTTTGACAAAAGAACCTCGCTCAACTGCGAGCGCGTCGTACGACAGGTCTAGGATTAGTGCAGCACCAAGCTCGTCTTTGTTGGCGGCAAAGAGCAGCAACACGTACATCCACACCGGATTCCCCTTTGTCCACTCGTCGGCCGCCAAGCGTTCCCCGCCGCCGTCGTCGTCGTCGCGGAGGTCTACGTCAATGGAGGAGGTGTCGTTCAACGCTGGCCTCGCTCAGAGCGCAAATCCACGGCGACGCACAAGCAAAGCACGGTCATGCCGTGCGCCTTCACGTTACACGCGAGGTTACACCGCGCGCCACCGTGCCGGTCCCAGCCAAGGACATGCCCGTCCGAGCCGGCCGCGTACACGCACCGGCCCCGTCGGCTCGGCTCTCCGCCGCGAGGATGGCGTTCCAAGACACGACGTCGTGGGTGACGAGGACAGCCAGGAGGGAGTGAGTCGATCCGTCGCTGCCGGCCTTGCCTTTCTCCCACGCCTTAACGCGGCCGTCGGCGGAGGACGCGGCCGTCCTGGTGCGCCGAGAAGACCCGGCCGCCGGCCGCCGCCAGCGCCTTGACGGATCCCTCGCCGCCGCCGCCGCCGCCGAAGCACGCGGGGCTCGCCGGCAGGTGGGGTACGGCGCTAGTCAGGAACCTGGAGCAGTTGTAGAGGTTCCCGGCGTCGTTCATGTTCCCGTCGTACTACGATTTGCAGGAATCACTCGTCCTCCATCACCCAGTACACGCAACCGTTGGATAAGAAGCTGTCCGTCCTCGCTCCTCGTGACCCAGAGGCGGTGCGAGTGCGTGCGGGGTAGCGACATGCTGCTTCGTGTTGTGGATGGCCGGGGACAGACCAAAGGCGGATCGAGCGCGAGCGGGGCGGCGGCGTGCTCGCGTTGGCCGACGGCGGGCTGGGACAGACGTAGCGGTGGCGTGCTCGTGTTGGGGAGGGCGGCGGGGGACAGACCGGGCTCGAGCGCGAGCGCTCGCGGGGCGGCGGCGTGCTCGCGTTGGGGACGGCGGCGGGGGACGCAGCGGCGCCGAGCTCGCGTTGGGGATGGCGGCGATCGTTCCGTGTTTGTTTTTTAGGCGGTGGCAATCCTCGTAATTATCAGGAAATCGAAAAGGTGTGTTGAGTTGTCAAACATTGGAGCGATCTGGGTCGTTAATCAGATATTGAACGGCACAAATTTAATGTATCCCGAACATGTTTGCTCTTTTAACAGTAGTATAGATAGGAGAAGGCCGCACTTGCTGATGATTTGGACAGCGAATCCAGAATACATTAATGCATATATAGTCATGAAGATCAGACAGAAAACCCAGGCTAACTGCTTAACTAAAGCTCACCTGGTCCTCCTTGGATCTAAGGAATGAAAGGCCATCTAGTTTTTAGGGTCACTAATTTTGTGCTTAATCTTATGAAGAAGCGAGTTGTCAATTTTGGTGGGTAGACTGCGGCCGGGATAAGCTCACATAAATTGTTCTTTTGTTAATTTGGGCTTCCATAAATTTATTATCTTTGTTACATAATATAAGTGTCGCTGATTTAATACAAAGTTGTACTTAATTAGGAGGTCATTGTAGCTTTGATGTTAACATTTTCACAAGTTTGGCACCATGTACATACCAAAATAAAGAAAAAAAATGATCAGTGCTCATTATATTACAATAAGCTCTTTGGATGTACCTACTAAACATTGAGGGACTAGAGGCGGGAAATTAAGTCTTCCATATGTGAATCATTTCGATCAATCAATAGAAGTACAAAACAACAAAAGCATGCACACATATGCACCCCGAGTTACGGAATTGTCCAATGTATAATATAGGCCGGCGAATCGTCCATTGCCCTTGCAACCGGCCGTCAAAATCTGGCAATCCAATATTAACCTCGACGAAAGAAAAAGTGGAGGGTTGAGAGTTGATCCCAGATTGATGACTGTTGATGTGCACAACTTGCACTTTAGAGAAATATGCTTAGTGGTTGCTCTTATTTAGATAGTATATAGATATAGGAGGATTTCAGTCCATAATATTTTATCTTGAGAAATCCTTTTGGATCAAGGAATGACACCTCCAAAAAACAATATGCATTGTATTCATATACCCAATCTTACAGGATTGAGACATTTTTCCTGTTATTTGTGTGTTTTATCCAAATGACCATCCCTGAAGCTTTCCTCTGTTTGGTAATCCTTCATTTTTGCGCCTGCAATTTTATCAAATTCGTGTGTTTTTCCAATTCCTGGCCTGATCCAAAGAAGCCACACAGGTGCATATCCTCGTTAAGGAAACACATAACGAAACTACGTTTTCCTGTAATATGCAAACAAGTCCGCCTCCTTTCTCCTGGAAATTGATACACATTTCTTTGAAGAAAACGTATAGCTACAACTACGTTTTCCTTGGATGCAAACAAGTCCGCCTCCTTTCTCCTGGAAACTGGAGATCTGGCGGAGGCGGTTCTCGAACCGGACTGGGATCCTCTAACTTTGCCAATCCTAACTTTCCCTAACTTTGGGTCACTGACATGTAGGACCTACCACACACGGGACCCATCGGTCACCGACTCAAAGTCAGGAAAAGTCAGGGTGCCAAAGTCAGAGGATCCGGCTCCGATCGAACCAAGCTCAAACAGGACCCGTACGAACCGGACCTCCCTCAGAAAAATCATCGGCACAGGCCGACCTGCCGGAGCGCGCGAGCTCAGGCGGCGGCCGGCGACGAAGAGGAGGTCGGCAAGATGTCGTCCATCTACGTGCTGGAGCCGCCGACCAAGGGGAAGGTGGTGGTGCAGACAACGGCCGGTCCAATCGACATTGAGCTCTGGGCGAAGGAGGCTCCTAAGGCCACGCGCAACTTCGTTCAGCTATGCTTGGAGGGCTACTACGACGACACCCTCTTCCACCGCGTCATCAAGTCCTTCCTCATCCAGGGCGGCGACCCCACCGGCACCGGCACCGGTGAGATCCTGAACCCTAATCAGACTTATCTAGGGTTTCTTATTCTTCCAGATTTTACCATCACTCTTTACCGAACTTTGAATAATCGTGGATGTTGGTTCAAGTTGCCGATTAGTGACTCAAAATTTAGAAAATCTGTGCCTGGTTAACTATCTTTTTGAGCCATAAGTTCGATTGGTGTATTTGTGGTGCTCTCTGAATTGAACCTGACGATTGTCTGATAACAATTTGCAGGTGGTGAGAGCATATATGGGGCCCCGTTTTCGGACGAGTTCCACTCGCGCCTGAGGTTTAACCACAGGGGTTTATTGGCGTGCGCCAATGCTGGTACGCCTCATTCGAACGGAAGCCAGTTCTTTATTACTCTCGACCGCTGCGATTGGCTTGATAAGAAGAATACTATTTTTGGGAAGGTATCCTGTCTAGCTTGAGTGCCATTGTGTATGTCTTGGCATAACACATTTGTTTTTCTGGTGGTGATTATGCTTGACCTCGTCGGTTTGTTTGTGTTCAGGTCACTGGGGATTCTGTCTTCAACCTTCTGGCCTTGGCTGATATAGAGACCGATAAAGATGATCGGCCTGTGTACCCACAGAAAATTCTTTCGGTCGAGGTAGCTTTTCCCCTTGTGTTTTATGATCATTCGGTTTCTTTTGGTGGTTCTGCGATGAGACAAATCTTCTGTTTGTTTAATTGTTACTTGTGAAGCCTAACTAGCTATTGACTAGTTACATGCGTTTCTGCTTCTATAGGTACTCTGGAACCCATTCGATGATATAGTCCCAAGGCAAATTAAGAAGATTCAGCCTGCTGCCAAAGCTGATGCTGAGGGCAAACCAAAAAAGAAAGCTGTCAAGTATGTGCTCTTCATGTTGGAACCTATTTCCTTGGCAAAGATAGGGTAATGACGTTGGATTTGTTTTGACATGTCCATTCGTTCTATAGGCAACTTAACGTCCTTTCCTTTGGAGATGAAGTAGAAGAAGAGGAAAATGAGGCAGCTACCTTTGTGAAGGACAAAATAAAAAGTATCCATGATGTGTTGGACGATCCCCGTTTTCTTAAAGTTGAACCACAGGTTGAACAACTGGTAAGTATTATCCCTTGTGTGACTTGTGTAGCTTCTAGTCGAAGAAATCTGAAGGACATTAACCAATCATTTGTTAGGAAACTTATCAAGCCAACAGAATCAGGGAGAGGCCTTATCTAGCTAGCAGACATAGCATTCTATACTGCGTAGCGCTGTTCTGTGTTAGTGTGCATACCATCTGACACCAGGAATTGCTGTTGCCATCCTTTCCTACTTTGTTAAGCTTATCCTTTTGAGTTATACCTGCGAAAACCGAAGATTATGATTACACTGGTTCAAGTTCAATATTTTACAGTCACAAAATGAGATCATTTTTTTGGGAGCATCCTCTATTTAACACTACTATTAACTACCTAAGGAGCATGTTTTTACCCCTGAACTAATTTTCTATGTGGTTTGTCTTTTATTGATTATCCCTGCCAGTTAAATATTCCCAATGCACACTGGGTAACTCAAACACAAGTTTTCTTCTTAAGTTGGTTTAGGACATCAGTTGTATCTTGGACTCTGGTCAGGTCGTGTATGTTAAGAGATACTTGTTTAATATTCAATAGTTATAGACATTGTGAAATTTTTACACGGTTGTGTTTATTGCAACCTTACAGTCCAAGGAGGAGGAGGAGAAGAAAAATGAAACTGTTATATCTATCAGGGAGGCTTTAATCTCGAAAAAAACTGACTCCAGAGAGCCAGAGGATGATCCAGAAAATGACGATTCTCCTGAAGACGAAAATGAGGAGGATTTCGACAACAGGATGCGTTCACGAATTCTAAAAAAACGCAGGGAGCTTGGGGATATACGGCAGAGTAATAATTCCAGGAAAGGTAACTTATTCTTCCAGTTTCTATTAACATAGTTCTCCATATATGGAACACATTTGTTCAGCAATGTACTGTACGGTGACAGACTTAACGTGTGAGGCAGGATACTGCAGTTACTTGCTTTTTTAGACTGATGTCACATAATTGCTAAACAAGTTTGAGAACTGAGCAATTTATGTCTCCCTCTTTGTTACAGATAAATCTCTTCGGAAGGATAAAGATTTACCAGCTCGCAGGTTCTGTGATTTTGTCTACATTATTTATATGTTCCTGATTCCCTATGTGCTGTGACTGTCTTTTGCATATGTCTACTAGTAACGATAGAACTGTCGTTTGGTTCTAACATGTAGGTTATCGTTATGATGTCTTGAACGACTGGAGCATATATTCTTTTGAATAACCTGTAGTTTTCCTATATATCCTTGTAGTAATGTTCTCTTTACTTTAATATTAAGTGATCATTTTCTGGAAACTTAACTCAAAAGCAAATACTTGGTAATTAGCACTAAGTTACTCAGGGACATAATATCACCATTCTGAATGGAAGAATTATGTGAATCTGTAATCTTGTAACACAATCATATAAAAATAATATCTTTAATTTTCATTACCTTGCCATTTTAATACATAGTTTTGTTCTGCACATTCGCAATCATAATTCTTCTTGGTAGCAGGGTTACCATGTATTAAATAAAACATATGGTAATCTAGACTTATCAATGGTACTGGAAGAAGTGTCTTGTGTCTATTTACATGTCTGAAACACTTCGAACTTAGCATTACTGGGTAGAAAATCTAATCCAACAGTTCTGAAGTTATTAACGTGTAGATAATGTACACAGGAGTGACGATGAAGATGGTGACGACGATGATCAACAGTTGTCGAAAACACGGAAACTATCCTTGAAGAAAAAAGGCATTGGCTCTGAAGCCAATACTGAAAGGATGTCCAGAGGAGATGATAATTTGCAACTGCTAAATCCAGCTGAACAAGAGAAACATCTGAAGAAACAGAGAAAACGCAGCCTCCAAGGCCGTGAAGAGGAGGTACTATTTATCTGCTTTCTCATCAGCACATTTCTCTGTGCCATTACAAGATTGATTATGCATGTACATATTCCAGCTGACATCTCTTCTACCTCTCAGTTTTTGTACATCAAGTTGAGCGCCTAACTGTTTCTTAAACATCAAATTTTGTTGTTAGACTCTAGCAAAGTTACAGAAGTTCAAGGCTTCCTTTCTTAGCAGTAAGCCTGCTAATACGGAAACAAAGCCAGAAGATGGTGAGGGCTCCAAAGAGTGGCACGCCAACCGCCTCACTTTTGCACCAGAGTCTTCGAAGGTATGCTGGTATTCTTTCCGCTTTCTTTTCCCGCACATACACACACGGGAAATGGGTGCATGAGCTAATTTTGTGTTTGCAGGATGGTATGACTAGGAAGGATGATCCAAATGACTATGTAGTGGTCGATCCTCTTCTGGAGAAAGGAAAACAGAAGTTCAATAAGATGCAAGCGAAGCTAAAAAAGAGAGATCGTGAATGGGCTGGCAGATCTCTCACCTGATCCTTTAGGAGGTGCGTCACTGCTAATCTCTGTAGCGACCAATAAACTGGCTAGCAACGAACAATTATCTTGAGCCTTTTGTGTAGCTTATACTACCACATTGTAAAATTGCAGTATGTATAATTCACCATGTCTCAAACTTGATGCACCTCTTCTATTTTCAGTGGGCTGTACTCAATGTATATCCTTCTAAATTTCCAGTCGCTTCCTCTTAACTAATAAGTATACCTTTCTTTCCCCCCAGAAGTGCAGTGTGCAAAAATACAAACCAGTCTTACCACACAATGCGGATGCTGCACTTTTGATGTTGGGTTGGAATTGGAACCTGAGCATAACAGTTGCAGGTTCATGATGTTCGAGTGACCACATATGGACTGTTTGTAATTGTATCATGGTCAATGATGAAACTGTAAATAGCAACTGTAGAACACTTGTTTGTTTACCCTCTGAGAAAGCAGCGTTACGGTATGTCTGAGAAGCATCATGTCGCAGAGGAGGTACAGTACGGTATGTCTGAGAAGCATCATGTCGCAGAGGAGGTACAGTACACATTCTGTATAACGCATGTCATCCATATTTATCCAGCTGGGTTAGTGCCGTGTTCCATCTTTCTGAAGCAGTTCTTTGTCCAGCTGGGCCGTGTTCAGTGTTATCATCAAGTCATCGTGACATCATGGTTGTTTCCAGCTGTGTGCCGTGTTCTGGGTACGTCCGTCAGTGTTATCATCAAGTCATTGCCCAAGTTTAGCTCTTAAATGATACTGATGAAAATATCATGGTTGCTCCTCAAGCTTTCTGGCCAGAAGTGGGATATCAAGAAACAATGAACCGATAGTTCAATGGCAGATCAAGTGGTTCAATCTGTCTGAAGCAGTTGCTGGTTGGGAAGACGATTCATCGTAAAGGTTTTTCCGAGCTTCCATACTTAGTAGAGTATGATCTGAAAATGGAGGTTTGTCATGATTTAGTGTTCTGAACTTGCACCTAGGTGAGACCTAAATCAGTTCAGGTATTGGACGACCATTAATTCCTGATATCGTTTCGCTTAAGTTCCAGTCGCCCAAGTTGAAGTGGCAGGAGGCTGTTGGCTATTCGCACCAGCATGTCTTTCTCTGACCTAGGCTTCGTCGTCGTAATGTACCTTATTTAATTTCTGTTTAATGGCTGTTGTATTTGAGCTATTTAAGTGCTGGATTTAACTCAACGATATCAATCAAATATGCAAGAAATTTATGAATCGAATTGTGACCCGGCATTGCTAACATGTCAATTTAAGCATGCGAGGAACTACATACACCAAGGTAATTAAGTACCTTTAACCCAAAACGAACGTGGACAATTGACATTGTCCCTCCTCTTGTAATTAAGCTCACTCTATCTGACACGGAGTTACAGAAAATTAACTCTTGTGTGCACCAATCCTAACTCTCTGCCGTTCTCCACGACCCGTCAACCGTCGGTGAGCTGACATTAGTTTTCTCCTGCCCGCGCGAGCTGCTGTCGCTGGAAGCGCCGCTCGCCCGCGCCTGGTCATAGGCGATGCCGAGGTTTCTGAGCCGGTTGAGCTCCGGCAGGATGACAGTAGCAAGGTCCGGTCGGTCCCTCCTCCGCATCTCCGTGCACTTGAGTGCGAGCTTGGCGAAACCGAGCGCCTCCTCGACGGGCCAGTCCTTGACGGTGATGTCGAGCATCTGGGCGAAGGTGTCAGCCTCGACGGCCTTCTCGACGTGGTGCGTGAGCCCCATGGGCGGCCGGGCGGTCACCACCTGTAGCAGCAGCACGCCGAGCGAGTAGATGTCCGACTTGACGCCAAGCTTGCCCGTCTGCTGGTACTCGGATCGATGTAGCAGAAGGTGCCCGCCGTGGCCGTCAGCCGGTACTGCGTCACGCTGTCCGCCACCGCCGGCGGCACGAGGCGCGCAAGCCCGACGTCGCTGATCTTGCTCACGTAGTTGCGGTCCAGCAGGATGTTGGCCGGCTTGAGGTCTCGGTGCACAAGCGGCTCCGGCCTGGTCCCGTGAAGGAACAGCAGCGCCGTGGCTATCTCGGCCGAGATTCTGAACCTCTGGCTCCAAGGGAGCGACGCCGTGCCGCCGCGCCGGAAAGGCGGTCCTCGAGGCTTCCGTTCTCCATGTACTCGTAGACGAGGCACCGTACTCTGGGCAGGCGCCGAGGAGCAGCACCATGTTGGGGTGGCGGATGCAGCTGAGCACCTCCACCTCCTGGTGGAACTGCTTCCTCCCTTGCTGGGCGTCCGGGCGGAGCACCTTGATGGCCACCGGCGTGTGATCGAGGCTGGCGCTGTACACGGGGCCGTAGCCGCCCTCGCCGATCTTGAGTCTTTCAGAGAAGCTCTCGGTGGCGAGCTCGATTTCGTCGATACTGTACTTGCGGTAGCGGAAGTCGTGGCTGGCGATGGCATCCAGGGCGCGTACCTTCTCGTCGGCCTCTCTGCGCGCGCGCACCTCGGCGTTGCGGCGACGCTGCGCCTCCAGGTCGGCCAGACGCTGCGCCGCCTCGGCAGCTCCATGGCGGCACGGCACTTGACCTTCTCCATCTCGGCCAGCGCCAATGCGGCCTCCTCCGCCTGCCTGGACTCCTCCAGCCGCCGCGCTCCTCCATCTTAAGCAGGTGCATCTCCTTGGCCCTCTGCTTCGCGTTGATGGCCTCCTTGCACGCTGCGTTATACATGTCCATCGTCTGCTTCAGCTCCAGCTTCAGCCGCCTCATCTCCGCCTCCACCTCGCGCTGGGCCTGCATGCCGTGCGTAAGCATTTGGAAACGGAAACGGAAGGATTCAAGAATGTCTATTCATCGGGCCGGAGGAAGATGAACTGACGGTGGATAGGGGTGAGCAGGAGTCCCGGGGGCTGAGGGAGAGCGCGTCGATGTTCTCCCCAAAGTCCATGGAGGAGAAATGCATCGCCTGTCCGAAGTCGGGGTCAACATTGGAGTTGGAGGGATCGTGGGAGTTTGTCCGCAGCGTAGCGCGGTAGGACCCGTCGGTGCTGTCGATCCTGCCCGACAGAATATAAGGTTGGTCGCCGACGCCGGCAGCGAGCGCTCACGGAACGGCGGGCGGGTGGTGAGCTCGGGCCCAAAGTTTGGGTCGACGGAGCGCCTGCTGCAGGATACCGACTCCGGCATCACCGGCGGCAGCTGCCCCCTGGAGCCCTCCTGGAGTAGGTCCCGAGGCCGAAGTCGCTGTCGTCGGCCGGCACGCCGCACTTGGCGAGCCTGACGTTGACGGGCTTGCCCTTGGCGACGACGTAGATGTTGCAGTAGTCCGGCGCGCCCTTCATCAGGTTGGACGGCACGTCGGGGTTCTTCCATTTCTTGGTGAAGGCGTTCCTGTTGGATGCGCCGAGCGCGATGCTCTGGATCTTGTTCACAGTGATGTAATCTATGATGGCCTTGGAAACGTCTGCCTCTTCCAGTATCACCTCGGACTCTTCCACCTGCAGGTTCATCCACTGTCAGTTTACCTCCCATCTTCATGGAGCCGAAAGAATTACGCAGGGTGCATGATTTCTCAATTACCCCATTCCTGGAGCAGAATCCTCTGAAGGGGACAAAGATCTCCTTCAGTTCAGCCTCCAGGGCCCCCGGTGTCGTCTCGGCCATGGCAAATCCATCTACGCAACAACGACTCTACATCATCAGTTCTTACACTTCATGGGCGAATGATGTGAAGCGGCCAAAGTTACATACGGTTGGCTGCAGGATGGTGGGCGGCGATGTGGAGGAGAATGATGTGGGAGGCGCCGGAGAGAAGGTGGTCGACGACCCATTTCATGGCCAGTTGGCTGTTCCGGTCCCGGTCGATGGCGACCACGATGGTCGACGCCGGCTGGTGTAGGCTCGGCGGCGAGGTCAGCCGGTGCTCGTCGGGCTGAGGGGGCTACCTTGCATCATCTTGTCTTGCAGTAGTCCGGCCAGTAATCGAGCACTCGTACGCCTGTCTCGTCGACTGGGAATGGACGCCGGCGATGCTCCGACCAGCTGATCGTGTAGTTGATGTTAAAAGTTAGAAAGGGGCCACGATGAGGAAGAGATGCAGCGAGGTTGAGGGAGCGACGGAAGCGTCCCTTCTCCTCTTCCTCCCGCTCCCTTCCTTCCTTGCTACAGAGACCTCCTTCCGCCATGCTCTCATTCCCGCATGCATGAAATGGCGTAGCGACGGAACAGGAATAGCCTAACCTCATGCTATTCTTGCACCCATTAAGCTCCCACTTTTCCTCCTGGAGGAGCCTTGACCGAGAGCGAATCTAAAATTAAGCATGCAGAAAACCAGGAAAAAGGAATACTGGTAACATAAGAGAGGACCTAAAAATGGCCAGTTCAACTATACATGATCCACACTTTACTCCACTACAGAGATCTACTCGACCGCCATAGCCAACAAACGTTGTAGCATGCCAAGTGACATCCAACCCCTCTAACTATGTTATGTACAACTACAAAAAACTGTACACTTTCTAGAATTCTTGCAGACTAGTGAAATGGTTTTACAAGGTCAGGTAGGTCCTGATCATTGCCGAGCCTGTCGGGTCAGAGAGGAGGTGTTTGACCAGGTTCATTCGCAAATTATTAGGCGCAATTGCAAACATGTAGAGTGCAAAGAGCATGAGATCCACTGATGAAAGCGTTGAACCAAGGAATCCTCGCCACATCCTGTTTGAAGAAATTAAAAGTGATGCGAAATTGCTGGAAAGATAGATTATGTACCGAGAACAAGCAATAAAGCAAAGGATGGGCATAATTACCACTTGGGTAACCGGAAAAACGTTTCGAAGAATGTTTGGATGCCTTCGTTATCCAGTTGTATTATCAACGCCAATCCAAAGAGGAAGAATGAGCGTTGACGCTTCCGTTCTTGAGGCCATAGCGTTCTCCAAGCTGAAATATCAACAATGGTTAGCAGCAGACAGTTTTGCTCATTCTCCTATTTTGCAGAACAGAAATGCGCTCATCTTGAAGTGATTTAATTCTATCTGTTGAATTCATTAAACAACGGAAGGAATCTGTACCAAGCATTGATGGACTGGGGTCTTGAGAACTTCCAGGCAAATATTGTCCAGAATTTACACGATTTCGTAAGATATCCGATATCACAGAAGCATATCTTGGAGCTTCGGACAAAGATCTGACCACCGAGTATCCTAAGAATGTTCTACAATATCGTTAATATCCATCTCAATTGGGAATGACGAGTTCAGATTGAGGACTTGTACGTACCAGTTGCAGGATGGACCATACTCGCTGCAGCACCAAATGCAAGATTTTTCTGGTCTGTGTTAGGCAAGGATCCACCAACAGGAATATAGGACCACTCCTGGAATCAAGGTTCAACATTCAACCGAAATTGAAGTACACATATGCAAGACAATCAAATATGAATATGAACCCATAACTAGTTACCTCTTCATATACTTTTAGGATACGAACTCCCATCGCATCCAGCCGAGACATCAACCTCTTCTTAAGCAGATCAAATGGCATTGCATCTTTTGAAGCTAAGCATGTTTCCTGCAATGTATTACTTTGGTCAGTAACCTAAGAGTATGGAAGCATGTCCATTACAGAAACACCGTGCTAAAATTTTCATATAGACCTCGAAGAAAATTCGGGTGGAAGACATGGCCATGGCATAGAGAAATGTTGGATTTGCTTCCTCAGGATGTGAGAATTTCTCGTTGAAACATTCTCTGTAGTCCATGAAAACCATCAAGCTGGGATCGTACGGATATTGTTCAACCTGAAATTTACACAAACATATGAAATTTCAACTTCAATGATATCAATGAAGTGTCATCTGCAAACCATGAAGAACAAGCACTTTGCGCAGGGCTAATGTGTACCTCGACTTCTACACCGTACGCAGTCTGCACACAAACACGCGGCCCTCCAACCTCATACTCTAGAAGCTTACCAGATGCTGCTCCAGATGCAACAATGGCAAGTCTGCAAAGTATCTTCTGGTCCGTTCACAGTATACTATTCGATGCCCGTCTGGAGATTCTATTATCTGTTCCACCTTCGAGTTGAGGTATGTAACACCAGCTTCATTGCATCTGTCAATTACTGAATCATTGTTACCAATCAAGAAACATGTTATATCATGCTGCCTGATGCTTCTGAATCAAGGGTCGTTAAGGGAGAATGTACCTTCTCAGCAACTCCTCGTGCAGCAAGTCTCGTTGCACCCGACCATATGCCCGGCCAATCATTATCGGCTTGTTACGGTCTAGGTACACAACAGTATCCTTCCAGACATGCTCAATACAGCTCTCCAGACCGAGATCTGAAAAGAAGAGAGAAAGGTATATCATCTTGCTAATATCATCCTGGTGAAGATGTTATCCAAACATGCGGCAAATACTGTGCTACCTTTGAATTCGTCCTCCCATACACCGTAGTTGTTTGTGAATGGAAGATCAGGTCCAATGAGACCGACAGTGAGTCCTTTCTTTGCTGATTCTGCAGCCA
Source organism: Poa pratensis (assembly GCA_947311845.1). Lineage (NCBI taxonomy): Eukaryota > Viridiplantae > Streptophyta > Magnoliopsida > Poales > Poaceae > Poa > Poa pratensis. Next base: position 54,265,980 of record CAMZMU010000042.1, read on the forward strand.
GAGAAAGGCCAGCAGGACCACAACCAATGATAACCAAATCAAGTACTGAAGTTTCACCAGCTATAGGCAACAGCTACAAACAAAGATTCAAAACACAAAATCAACTAGTTGAAGAATGCAACAACACACAAATTATGCAGTCCAATCTGCTTGAACCCCAATAAAATCAACCCTTGAAGAGAAATAAACTGAACAAGGTTTCGGTAGAAAGAAGGAATGAAACATTCTTAAGGAGTACTATACAATGCATATATTTAGGGTACAAAAGATCAGTTAAAGTTATCACAGTGAGCTTAAGGCTTCTTTAACTCGCAGGATTTCGAAAACGCAGGAATGGAGAAACTCATATAGGAAGGCATGTGCAAAGTAGAGAATTAAAAAGCAGACATTTTGCAGACTTCGATGTTTGATTTGAAGTAATTCTAATAAGCACAGTAAAATCAAACAAACTACTGTCAAAGTAAATTAAAAATAAAACCCTCGTCTTGGTGCATACGAATTTTAAAAGGAGGTCTGAGTAGAACATAAAATTCCCGCCTTCTCCCTTGAAACGGAGACCAAAGGAAACATTCCCGCCTTCTCTCTTTTTTCCTCTCTTTGAATAGAAGAATGAATAGTGACACTCAATGGCAGAGCAACATAAAGAGTAGAGACCATCCTGGGTTATGGCCTTCCCATGAATTTTGTATGTCTCCATAAAATAGAAAGCAAACCCTCCACGTATACTATATATGTTATTATTCGCAAAAATAAAAAATACTATATATGTTATTGACGAAAATGGCGAGGCGACTTTCAGAGCGTGCGCATGAGGCACTATCTCTGGATTTAGCCGGTGAGCCGGCAATGGCTGTGCCGGGGCATAAGGTACCTTTTTTCTTCTATCGTTGTACTAGTGGGTGGTGCTTTGTCACCTTGCTTGGTGCCTTCAGTCTATATGATTGTTGTAAGGCGTTTTGCCGGTCTTTGTTGAATAAATGAAATAAATTAAGTCCATATGCATCTCTTCGATGCAGATCCCGAGGTAACTCCCCCTTTTGAAAAAATGTATACTATATGTTATAAGCTCAACTTTAGCCCTGTCTAATCGTAAGGTTTTCCATTCTTATAGTTGTCCCTCTCTTGTTGCTCTAGAATAGTCGTCCCTCCTTTGATTTCCTATCTAGCTCCACCACTGTTGCCACAAAGAAAAAGAAATCCTATTGCAAATCAAAGATAAACTCAGTAGCTTGAACAAAAATTCCTGGTTCGTTCTTATCAAGAGCCCGAGGATGATGTCTTAGAAAATAGTATTATGAAATTGGGGGAAATGCATGTCCCTAATACCCCATTGGACCAATCGAACGTAAGCAAGTCAAAGGCGTGACACTGGGACGGAATGGATATTATTATTGCCCCTGTCATCCGGTCCAACAAATTCAACATCACTGTGCCACGGGCCGCATACATGTTCTCATTTTCCTAAGGTTCAGTTAATGAGCGACGTCGAATGGGATATTGTGAGAAAATGACTGAAAACTACGACATTTGGGGCTGAGTTGTTCCGGAACTACGACAATTGGAGTAAATGACACATGACTACCATCTCAGGGGTATGGTTGTGACACATTGCACTAATTTCTCGATTTACTGGTCTTAACCCGTTTTCTGACAGGTGGGCTCCATTGTCAAGTCTGACGTGGCAAGCAGACCGCGTCCAAGGAGACATACATTAATCTATACACAGTTTTGGACTTGTTTGCATTTTTTCCGGCGGGACCACTTGTCAGCTGGTCTCTCGATCTAAAAAAGAAAAAAGAAGAAAGAAAAAAAGGTCAACGACGCCCATGGCCGTGTTGGCCTCGTCACCGGAGCCGGCCACGCTCTCGGAGGGGCCATCCACGACGCCGGCGCCGCCACTCCCACGTGCTCCTCGCCGGAGCCGCCACTCCCACGTGCTCCTCCACCTTCCATTCGCCGCAGAGGTCGGGGCGGACTGGCCGGGGCGTCGGCCAGCGAGGTCGGGGCGGCCTGGCCGGGTCGGCGGCCAGCGAGGTGGGCGGCGAGGTCGAGGCGGCCTGGCCAGCGCCGCGGGGGAGCAGGTCCGCCGCACCGACGACCCAGGAGATCGGGGCAGGAGGTCGTCGCTGTCCAGGGAGAGCAGTTGCACGACTCCACGCCGGCGACGCGCTGGGACGCGTCTGTGCTCGTACTCCACGCCGTCGCCGTCGCGTAGCACGGCAAGGGCGCAGGGGGAGCTGCTCTGCCACAGTCTCAGCACCGGAGCTCGGGGAGCAGATCGGGGCCGCGCAGCTCGCCGGATCCCCGGAGCCAGTAGCTCCTAACAGCTCAACCCCACCCCAGCCCGTAGCTCCGGCTGCGCGCTCGCGATGCGTCCGTGCTCCGCTGCGGGGTCGGGGCGGCCGGCGGCGGCCAGGGAAGCCACGGAGGGGCGGTCGGCCACGCGCGCTAGGAGGTCGGGGCGGCCAGGGACGCGGATCCGGGTGCGGGGCGGCCGACGGCGGCCAGGGAGGGGTGGCTGGCTACGCGCGCCAGACGCGGCAGGAGGTCGGGGCGGCCCGCGGCGACCAAGGAGGTCGCGACGGCGAGTTCAGGGCGGCCGGAGGGAGGCCAGGGAGCTCCTGGCCGTCGTGTGCAGCACCGGTCGGCTGCCACGGGTCCCTGCTCGCCGGAGAAGTTTGACATTTCTTTTTCTAAAATTGGAAGGATAGAAAATTAGAAGATATAATTCATAAAGGTTCTTCTTGTAAAATTGGTTAAAACAAGTCTTTTGTTTTTGCCACGTATATCCGACAAGTGGGCCCGAGCTGTCAAAAAAGTGTTAGCACTCTTAAAACGAAGAATCAGTGTTTTGTGTCACGACCATGCCCCTGAGATGGTAGTCATGTGTCATTTACTCCAATTGTCGTAGTTCCGGAACAACTCAACCCCAAATGTCGTAGTTTTCAGTCATTTTCTCGGATATTGTTAACTCGTATGAGTTTGCCAGGAAGGCAAGAACTGCCTATGACACAGCACGGCACGGGCAACCGAAAGACCATTCGTGCTAGTATGACGTGCTTTTGAAATCCGCTTGCGTTCTACGCTGCAATAGTGAGGTTGATTGCTCAGAACGAATTTCGGTGTCCTTAATAATTTCACTACTTTTTTTGAAGCGGGATTAATAATTTCACTACTGCGGTGTTCGTGGGATTGAAACCGAATAATTTTTAGTACGCGATAAGTCCTGAAGTACTAGTTTCCTCGAAAGAATAAATCCTGAAGTTCGTGCAACGCTAATTAGGGAAGGAGAATCTTATAGTCTATTGAAGAACATCGAACCACGCGTACAATAATCAGCAATTATCTAAGGGAAGAAAACAAAGAACAAGATACTGGCTGTACCGAAAAGGATAGAGGGGGTTACGGTATTACGGTACCTTGGAGGCGATCTTGGACTGGCTCTCCATGGCCTTGGTGGCCTGCATTTGCACGTAGAGCAGCTCGCCGCCGCCGCCCTTGACGTAGTCCTCCTCGTCGGCGAAGTCCACCTCCAGCCCCGCCGGCGCGGCCGTCTCGTCGTGCTTCTCCGTGGCCACGCAGCTCACCCTCCAGGAAGTCCTCCACTGCTCCGTTCCAGTGGGGCTGGAAACCACGCGCCGCCTCCTGCCGTCGACGCCCCAGCCGGGAGGCCGCTGCCCGCCGCCGCGCAACGCCCGGCAGCCAAACGGCGCCGAGACAGTGGCGCCGGTGAACTCCATTGCCCCCGTGGCTGGAAGGGGAGCGGGCGGAGAGGCCGGCTGCTGCCTGGGGAAGAGCGGAGCGGAGGAGGGGGAGGCTGCTACTGACTGACTGGAGGGAGAGGTTTTGGAGAGGGTATCCGGGATATGGCACGTGGCGCGACGCGACGCGATTAGGCGTGGCGACATGGAACTCGGATATGGTTTTGCTTTTCTTCTGGGGAGGTGCCAAGGTCGTGACTCCTCCCTCCTCCGGTCCACATGTCAGTGAGTGACGCCGAGGCGGTTTGCGAAATGGGCTGCTGGGCCGGGCTGGGCTGACCTCGCTGCACTATGAATTTTGCGCTGATTCCGTAAAAAAAAATTCAAGTTTGCACGAACTCGATCTCGATGGCTTTCAGGAACTCCAACCAATTCATCTCTGCCAAAAAATGCCACATGAGGGAATTGCCCTTTTTCTTTTGCCGGGTGGTAACCAGTGAGCCAGAGAAACGTCAAGAGATCGGTGCCACGTAACGGAGAACCAGTCCGCACAGAGCTCTCAAAGCAATGTCTTCAGCAAGAGCATTGCCAGACACAACCAATTAAGGACAGGCCTTGGATTTTCACCCTGAAAGGTAGGATTTTGAACTTCACCTGTGATGTTGCCCCCACTAACATGCCGCTGCTCCGCCTCCTGCAACTCCAAGCAAGTTCCTCATCGCCGCAGAACCTCCAATCGCCATTTGCTAGTCTTTTAATCTCAGATTTCATGACATTCCCCGCATCTGACTACACCATGGATTTGCCCATGATGGCACAGAAGCAGAGCTTCACACCGCTCCCTCCGGCGCGACCGAATCCCTCCGCTCCAGCAATCTCTAGGCATTAGCCCATGAAACATCACCGGCGGAGCCTTCCGAAACTCGACACTCTTGCCAGATCAAGGTACCGGCGTCAAGCAGATCTTCGTCTTCTCGCGATTTGGAACCCGAGGACCACCGCCATTATTTTTAAGCCTCGCAAGCCCCCACGCTGCGAGACTGCTCCCAGCAGAAACGGCAACGCAGGAGGGGTAAACCAGAGCACAATTTGGATCTCCGGTGTGGCCAAAGCCACAGCCAAACCACCGTATCGGCCATGGCCGTGCCTCACTGGCACAGATCGAAGCCAAGTAGGCCAGATCGAGCACCAAGGCCCGGAACGACCCGCGCGATTCGCACCTGGACGCCATGCGTCGAGAGGGCTACCACACGCGGCGCCCCACCACCTCCGTCACGCCGCGCCGCCGGGAGCCAAAGCGCCGGCGACCACCGTGCGCCGAAGCCACCGCCGAAGCAGGTCGCGTCGACCCTGGAGATCCGCGCCGCCTCCCTGCCCTGCGCCCCGATCCAGCACTGCTGCTCTGCTCCCAGAAGCTCCGGCCCGGCGCGCCCACCATGCCCTTCGTCGTAGACAGGCAGAGCGCCGCCACCGCCGCCGGCGGCAGCGGCCAGAGGAGTCCGATCTAGGGTTTTTTCTGGGGCTGCGGTTGGTTCCTCCGGAGTCGCCCGAGGGAGAGCGACCCGGGAGGGCTCGAAAAATTTGGGTGGAGATAATGTACAAGTATTTTTTTAGCTTAATGTAGACTACATATATATCAGTGAAGCTATACAATACACTGAAACGTATCTAAATACGCGAGATTCAGGAAAAAGTTAGAACATCTTACACATAGAAACGGAGAGAGTACATCCTATAATTAAAAAAAGTCATCCTAAATTTCAAGTGAACATGTCGTATATATTAAAGTATGTGAATGTATTTGAGAGCAAGATTATGTTGGGTCACGTCGGGTGCAACTGTTGCAAAAAATAAACTATTTTTTTAACGCAACACTCAAGATCCTACCGAGGGAATAGGCCGTGGAGGCTTACCACTAGAGGCATAGGTGTGGAACTGATGAAGTGTGTCGTAATGCGGTTCTTGTTCCTCGTCTTGAATATCTCCGTCGAATTGGGACCGGCAACATCGACATTGGAGAAGGAACCCTTCCTTTCTGTGCCCGTGTCTGATGCTCCACTCGTGAGTGCCTCTTTTTGACCACCTCGGCTACCACTATAAATAGGCAAGCCAATGGACTAGCGATCATATGAACTTTGTGTGCCAACTAGAGTCCAACTCAGTCGCACTGCTCTCGTCGAAACACTTCCGACTAGCTCCCATCCTCATAAGTGTGACCCTGCAACTTTACATTCAGTCGGACATGACATGACATGAGTTCTCCTTCGAGTTTCCGCCATGAATTTGAGTCGCCAAACTCCTTTGGCTAACTCGCCCTCATAATAAGCCGACCCAACTCAATAGTCGGTAGCAGCTTTTATCAAAGCATGTTGGTTCCCAAGAGACATGAAGCTATACAGATTTTCATGTCCAACATTTCATCAGTCCAGTCTCTTTGCCTCGCCATGTACCCTCTCAAATCTATGGAGAAGAGCTTTTCATCGCTACTCTACTCTCCTTGTGACATTGTTTTACCGAATCAACTCTTAATCCTAGTCGACTAACTCTTAACCGAGTCGCATGGCCATGCTTTCTGAATCAAGTCACCAAATGGGTTTAGTAAACATGCATAACATTCAATGAAACATCTTACATGTCGATATCTTGGACCGCTGCCGCCTTGGTCCGCTAATTCCATCGTCGCTCTGTGGCTAAAAACTCTCTTATGCTCATGGAGCTGAAGCAGCCTGAGATGGCAGGGCGTCTGGCAGCACGGAGAAACCATGGATGGCAACCTCTTGCGCCGGTTGTGTGTCGCCTCAGGAGTCGCCCTTTTGTGCGATCCAGGAGGCAGTTTTGTTTGAATTGACAGACACAAGATATTAAAAGGGGAGAACCTTCGTCGGTATTCGCAGATCTGTGGTTTGGAGTTTGCGGCGTTGTTCTATGGTTGCCTTCAGAAAAGTACAAGATTGTGTCATGGAGAAAGAAATGGTTTGAAGATCTCATAGATTTGCTCGTCTTTTTTAGTATTGTTTTTGTAATGAATATAATCGTGTACTCTTTATTGGTTTAATATATATGAAAAAATTAAAAAAACCACTGCTGCCACACGATTCTGCGAGAATTGATTTGGCACTACTGTGGCTTAGATTGGTGGTCGTGCCCGTCGTTGTCACATTGTGTCATGGAGAAGGAATGTGCACGTGCCACCATGGATACAAGATTTAGACTTCAAATGGAGCATTATTTTTCTAGATTTATTCTTATCTTTATTCCTGTGACATGATTCTTTAAGTGGGACACGACTTGGTCCTCAACTACACCACGTCTATCGTGACTTCGCCAATCTTAAGACTTATCGATTAAACGCTTAAGTGTACTCTCTACGTGTCTAAATATAAAATGTTTAATTCTCTAGGGTAGAATTTCACTTCCCGGCCTCTGCACTAACTAAAGATGCACACGACCTTTTAAGCATGAGCACCAGGATTTTTTATCCTGATTAATAACCAAGCCTGATACTCAGAATAAATTGTATGAGTATCAGCAAGACCTGATCCTGAAGTATAAATATGAACCTAAATTCGCATACCTTGGAACTTGACCTGGGCTGAGATTGTGCATCCACTCCCCCACCCAACTGAGCTAAGCTCCACTCCTGAACCTGGGTGTTGGTGTTGAGCTGTATCTCAGGTTTTTTTGAAAACCTGATGATTCACACTTTTGGGCAAGACTTATGGCTACGAAGAAGTTCCTTTTTCCCACATGGATCATTCTCAATTAGGGATGGATCAAAAATTCGTTTCTGTGAGGATTAATGGCTTGGACAATCAATGCTCCGAGAATAATATCCGGCTTTGTATAATATTGTGCGAAACAAAGGCGACACACTCGCTCAGGTGATGAGTACTTCTCCAACAAATGTATCGTACAGAAAAAGTCTATTAGGGCCTAGACAACCATCCTGGAATGCTTTGCTTCTCCGGTTGGACTCGGTCTAGTTGACGGAAGGCCCATATAAAATTTGATGAAATCTCACTAAGAATGGTAAATTCTCGGTTGATTCTATGCATAGAGCTTTTAATACGGCCTGAAGTCCCAGTCGATAGTAATAAGAAAATTTAAAAGATTAATATTCCGCTAAAAACGAAGGTGTTTGCGTGGTATTTTCGTCGAGGAGTAATTCTTACAAAAGATAACCTAGCCAGACGCGATTGGCACGAGAGCATAAAGTGTGTCTTCTGTCAGCATGACGAGACTATTAAACACTTATTTTTCCAGTGCGAATTTGCTAGGTCTATATGGTTAGCCATCAATATAGGTTCTACCTTATACCCCGCGCAACGTTGCAAACATTTACGGCAATTGACTAAACGGGGTGGCTCCAAGGTTTAAACTACTTATTAGGGTGAGAGCAATTGTCGTTATTTGGCCGCTAGGGCTATGTAGAAATGACAAGGTTTTTAATGATTAAAACTCTTCTATTATGCATCTACCAATGCACGGCTACTCCGATCATGGTTGGCCCTGCAGCGTGTGGAGCACCGCGAGGTGTTTTCGGAGGTGCCATTGCGTTTGGAGGCTGCGGTGTGGGAGTTATTCTCCCAGCATGGATGACCACATAATCTCCGGATCGATCCTCCACCACCTTAGGCGTCTTTACAATTTCTCATTATGTTACGTAACATTCTTCGTAACGTTTAAACTCATTGAGCTGTGTGCATTCTAGTTATGTATAGCCCAGGTGTAATGTGTAAAACTCTTTAAGTAATATAAATCCATTTATCGAAAAAAAATGGTTTAAATTTTTTGCATGTTGATTAGATGTGGATTAAAATGGGCGAGTATACACACTAAAATGTGTCTACATCATGTGAATTTGAAAATACTAAAACATGTTATACTTAGAAACGGATTGAGTATTTACGTGGATACGGTGTGCGCCCATTGGCTAACCGTACATGCTTGCTCGTGAGCACCATGCATATTCTCGAGAATAAGACAGAACATTTCAAGGAAGCACCGTTCACTTCGATGCAGAAAACGAAGTTGGTTAGCACTAAATCAACGCGAGCTCGAAAGGTGCAAAACACATGCTCATGCTGATGCATGCAGCCATATGAAATTTTCCAAAAGAGCATCTCGAGATTTAAGAGTAAGAACTTAAAACCGAACCGTCAGATTGCAAACGAAAACTGAATCATCCATGTACTCCCCATCCCGCCATTCGGGCGCTATGACAATCAAGATAAAAAGACTGTGATGTGTCTTTTTTAATTCGAGCATCTTTCCTTTTTGTATCAAGCAAAGAGCGTTTATATGCTTCTGCTTTTCATAGATTTCAGTGCATGGCACACACAAATCATTGTTTTTTTTTTTTGAATTTTCCAAATATATAGATACCCACCAGCAAGCCGCCTCATTAAAAAACCCCCAGTCCCCTTAGGTACCCTGGTGGGGAAAAGAGCGCGTCTGAAACTTGCTGGCCTCAGAGTTCAAACAAAGTTACATCGTGAATTACATCCGGAATAATAAAACTAGGGGCATCACCATCCCAAACAAAAGAGCTATCAGAATTATAAGCAAACCTAGCTAATTTATGTGCTACCGTATTTGCCTCTCGACTACAATGGCGAAGAGTGACCGATCCAATGTTTGCAGCACGGACAAAGCAATCAACCAGAATCGCCGTATACGGGCTCCAGACTTCAATATCTCCATTGTATGCTTGACATAACTCCAAACAATCAGATTCAATAATAGTAGGGGACACACAAATCATTGTTCATTGACAGGATGCTTGCAAAAGAAAGGGGAAAAGAGAAGTCATTGAAAGGATCAAGAGCAACGGCCGTGGGTCACATGGCTCGCAACGTTGGCGGCCACAAAAGACGTGAGGCAAGAAAAAAAAAGCTGGTGGGATACGTCCATGGGCCCATGGTATACCTGGCCGGCCATGTTATGTGCCGACCCGGCCCATACAGCTTCGTCAGTATAACAGATCAGCCGTGTGCGCAACGATTGTCTTAAGCAGAAAGTACTGCGTGATGCTCAGTTCAATAAAGCGGCGTGAACTTCTCAAAAAAAAAAAGTACTGCGTGATTCAGTGCCGAAATGCGAGGCAATTTTCGGTTTATTTTTAGTCTGTGTAGTTACTGGAAGTGCTCGCATCGAGGAGCAAGAGTGGAAATTCTACGGAGATTAGGTCGGTCACGTGGGCCCAAAGCGAATGTGTTCGACGGATGAATCGGACGGCACAAGTCCAGCGTGGTCCATACAGCTTAGAGGTCATCTGGTCAAGAGTCAAACAAAAAAAGCGGAGAAAACATGTCAATTTTTAAGTGTGGCGTGAAAGTTGTAAACTTGTGACTGGAAGAGAATAATATACTCCCGGCCCATTATTAGTGGAACATATGATATCATGATATGACTTCCGTTTAGAAAACATCGGCCATTGTCCTTTTCACCTTTTAGAAGGGTAATGAGAGCTCAGCGATTACGCCAATATCACCGGCGAGACACACCCATGCCATACAAGCTCTATCTTTTCTTTTTAAAACGGAAACGCTTTTGCGTCTGTTATTTTATGGTGATCCGAATTCATATGAAGATAAAGAGTAACCTTATGTCGTAGCGAAGGAAGACCTGTCACCGAAGGTCGAAGTTAGCCCATCATGTTGCCATATTGTACATGGTAACGCCTCTGTGTGTGCGGTGTGCGTGTGGGGGGTGGGGGGGGGGAGCCCCGGCTGTACGGATCGTTACCGAGTCGAACTCTTGCCGATTTACGGTTCCACAATTTTATATAACTTTTGTAAGCCGACGGTTTGGGATAAGTCACACGCTGTAAATCCCTGATGTTTGTAACTTTCCCGATATATAAGTTTTGGTCGCAGTCGTCCGTGGTTTTTTCTATTCCTCTTTAGAAGGATTTTCCACATTAAAATCTTGTGTTCCGTTGTGTTGATCTTATTTACGTTTATTTGAACGGCCTACCGCTTGGCTTGTGCATCAAAATGATGACACAACCCTTTTATAAATTTATTGCTTAGTTAAGTAGTTTAGAAAGTACAAACATATATGAATCATGAATCACATAAAGTGGACAAAAAAATCAGCCAAAAGGAGACAGAAGCCGTAAAAATATAGTTTTCTCATGCGCCGCCAACCACCCCCTGAAAATAGGCCGAACGACCGTCGTCAGTCAAAGTCATACGGAATCCATATGATCATGTTGGTCGGAGGGAGTAGGCAGGACCACATGTGGATCTACGTGCTTCACTATTGTATCACCCCCAGTTAACCAATTATCAAACATATTAGTCGCACGGGTAGGAGGGATAAATATTGAACATGAAATAAAATAATCTCTAAATACTTTGTGTGGAAGAAGAAGAAATAAACAAGTGGTCCACAAAATCAGTTGTGTCATAAAATACAACTTTTTTCCATCTTGTCCAACGCCTTTTAGCCAGATTATCTTTTATTCGTAAAGCATGCCGATTCACAAACCAAAGATTCAATGTTATTTTAAGGTTCCACAAGTATTTTTGCAAAAATACGATGGGCCCATTCATTAAAACATTACAAAGAGATATAACCGTAAACTAACATGATCTCGCCAATCTCTACTTAACAAGAACATGCTTATCGGAAAGAGTAACACACATCAATCTTTCCACGAGGTGCAGCCATGATATCCATTTGTCACGAGTTAAATCCTTCGAAGTTGAAGGTTTAAATGTGACCCTGCCTTAACATCGGCAACTAAAACGTTTTTACATCACACCTTATTATAAAGAGAATGAGATTCCACAGACAACAAGTTGTCTACTAGCAAGAGTCTCCCGAGAATCTAGTTTGTAGGCCATTGCCTACAAAATTCTCGAGTAAAAAAAATCTGCTTAACACTCATGATTCCCATCCAAAAAGATAAATGAGTAGGTTTGGGGTTTACTTGTTCCACCCAAATATTTGTTATACAAAAGTTCCCGCCACACTCCTTCCCCTTTAAAAGTTTAAAAAACAATTTGCTAAATAAACATTTCTTTTTTATATCAAGCAACTCAATTCCCAAACCCCCTGCTCTTTAGGGCGGCAATGTTCCACTTCGTTAACCTATTTTTTCCTTATTTGATCACTCGGTAGATAAAACGAGAGTGATAGCAAAATGGAGCCCAATTTTCTTTCAAGCGATCTTTCATAGGTTTTTATTCATTGTGTAGAAGTTTTCTATCAATGTTGTGAAAAATTGGCATCCATACTATCTGCCAAAATAGGAACATGGTTCTGCTACCAACTGTACAAACACCCATAGTATGTAGAACATGGTTTTGCCACCGATGGATAACATCATGACGCACTCATATCTTCAACACCTACACTATCCGTCTTATTCCCAGAAGACTAAAATACTATAGAAGCGACTAATTCGTGGATAATTCCACATCGCGCGGCAAACCAATTCCAAGCACAATTAAACCTCTATCTATTTTCTTCGGCGTGCGCACGAGGTGGTTTACACCCAGACCCAGGAACAAATAAGTGCACCGTCATCTCAATGTAGAAGAGATCAAGACACAGGAGACACTGGCCTCTGCTTTTGCCCCTTCTTGTGGGCCACTTTGATGCTTTCTTCTCTTTAGCTATCTTCCATCCACACATCAAGGAATCAAATCTTAAAGTTTTATTTGCTCGCACCAATTCCTCCACCATTGTTTTTCATTTCATTGACCAAAGTGGGTCTAGTTTGTGACATATATACCCCATGGGGCATCCTCAAGGTCGCTGCTTTGGTGCCCCCTGGGCATGGCGAATTGGAGAGAAGAGCATGCCAGATATATGGAGGTTGCTTGACAACGTGATGGAGGAGCTGGAGGGAGGCGGGAATGGAGGAGCCGGCCTCCGATTCTCTCTCCCTTTTGATCCCATGAGCGCTGGGTTTGATCGTAGTCTTGTGAGCGTCCCTGTTTCCGCGCTTATTAGCCACCTGCTTGGATGGAGCAAGAACATCAGTCAGGGAAGGCCGCAGGGACCCGTGATGGTCGGCGCCGCCGCTGCTATTTACTTTGCTGCGCTCTTCATCTCAAATCAGCAGACTCGCCGTCCTCGCCGGCGACGTCTGGCTGCTTCTGCTACCGATAAACCGAATTCTGGTATGAAGCGGCTTGTTTGTTAGTTTTGGTTGTGTCCTACGTTCATCATAGTGCTTATTATATGCGATTTGTCTGCAGGAGCTAGACCTCGTGCTCTGCCTTCGCCGGGGGATGGGCTCAGAATTCTGTCATCCAATGTAAGTTGTGATCCTTCCCTAGAACGCCAATTTCTTGACATGCAAACGAGCTATGTCTAATTTCTTGTACCTTCGCACTAAAGGATGAACATTCGGAAAACGTGATTCACGGCGCGTCGATCGGCGCCGGGGACGACGTGCCGGTTCTTGTAGCAAGAGTTCAGACTCTGCCGCCCCACGTGGCAGGATCAGCAAGCTCTGACGGCGACTCGGAGTACGACCAGCCGGAGAAAGGGCAGGATGTGATCGACCGGTTCAAGGAGCTGTGGCTGTCGCTCGTGGAGCGGGAGCAGAAGCTGGAGCTCCGGCTGATGGAACTCGACGGCCTCAGGGAGCAGGAGGCCACCGTTCGGGAGCTCGAGAACCGCGTCGGTGTCGCCGCCGTGGAGGCGCGGCACCTTGAGCTCAAGGTCTTGTCGCTGCGTGAGGAGAACGAGAAGCTCAAGGCGCAGGGGGCGGAGCTGGACGCTGTCCGGGCCCAGCTGGACCGTGCTAAGGAGAAGCTGCAGTCGCTCGAGGAGGAGATACAGGTCGAGCGGGAGGACGCCCAGCGCGAGGCGGCGGCGTTCCGGGAGAAGGTAACGGAGCTCGGAAAGAACGGCGAGGAGAGGGAGAAGGCGCTGGCGGCGGAGGCAGCGTCGCTGCGGAAGGCGAACGCCCGGCTGGAGGAGGAGAACATGGAGCTTGCTCGGAGGTTGCAGGATGCAGAACAGGCTTCCTCCTCTGTTAGTCTGGTCCATGAGGTAATTGCATTCCAAATTCTTGAATTCAATGCAGCAATTTCTACCGTTTTGTTTGCGCTTTAGGACGATTAGTGGTATCACGTTGTTCAGAATTATTTGTCCATTGTTGAAAGTTTTGCTTTGGACAAGTGAAGAAAATTATCTTTCAGATAACAAATCAATAAAATACGGGAGTGTCGATCTCCATGTTGACTGAGAAATACACTTTTCTAAGGATACCGTTTCAAACTTGCTGATTCTGAATCAACAAAAAAATAAAGTGATAGTCACAAATTCTTCAAATTATGTGCAACCGTGGCAGATCTCCACATCCAACTCCGGGTCTGAAAACGTGCAAGTTTGTCACATAGAAGAAATAATTTCTTCGCCGTCTTTAAAGTGTAAAATACATTACCATTTAAACAGTACATTCTTTTTGCGGGCTACATTAAACATTACATAAGAAAAAATAATTTCTTTATCATCTTACAAGTGTCAAGTACATTGAAATTTTCACCAGAAAACAATATTTTGGTATTTGGATGACTGGATTCAGTATGTAATTAGTCTATCACAACGATGCTACCATAGCTTGTTTTGTGCCAGTTTGCAGTTTTGTTGGATAAATGACGTTTATCATCTCATTGGTCTGGAATAAACTGGTGGCGCCAGGGTTTATGTGTGTTATATGTCACTCTCAAAGCTTGAGTCTGACTTGGGTTGCTCCAACAAATTAGCTTTCCTCTCTGTCTAAAATAAAGCCATACCAATCCCTTTCTTTTATTTTGGCAAGCCTCACCCATCCCTCATTTTTTATTCTGATGCTAATAAGGTCATGTTTGAGTTATTCTTTGTTGTTTGATCTGACTCTTGGGTGGTGCGATAAAACATAAGGTGAGCAATTAGTTTATGTCATGGCTACAGCTTGGACATGATGTCCCAAACAACAACATTGGACATGAAATATATTTGACAGGCTGAAACCCAAAATTATGGAAGTTGTGACACGTTTGGGCACATATTTCTCAGTCTTTATTCATTACCTTCCCAAAGAGTTAATTTCACTTTTTATCCCATAGTTGTGTGTTTGTGGCACATATTATCCCATTTAGCGAGAATTCCATTGAAATATCCCATATAGAAAACTTTGAACATGGTTTTTAGTTTTTACCCCATTTTAGCATCTGTTAGATAAGACCAACGTGTTAGCCCGATGTGGCGTAATTTTTTTGAAAAAAATAGGAGGGAATCATCGGTGATCATATTCATGTTTCTTTTGTCACATTGTTCCATTTCTCATCGTCGTCCCCGCATTTTCGAATCTCAATTATCACACCTTACCCAACAGAAATGTATCAGAAAAAGAGAGTTCAAAGTTTTTTAAAACATGTAATCTTTAGAAATTTTGGAAGACGTATAATTTTGGAAGACAGCAATTCACTCCTTTCCAAAACGTATTAAGTTCTTTTTTATGCTCCGTTCGGATGTTCGCATTGGGAGCCTCGATATTATATTGGGTTGAATATCAATATCATGGGATATTGATATTGAGTCTGAATGTCAATATTTTCTGTTTAGATGTGTTAGATATTCAGACCTAGACAAGATATTGAGTTTGAATATCAAATGTTGTTTGGATGTTATAAAAGCGATTTTTTGAGACATTGATCATTGTACTGTTATATTCATGACAAAATGTGCAAAATAACCACATATTATGGTAGTACAAACAACACGATTGTACAAAATGTGCAAATTCAAAGCATAATTCATCATAAATTTCTGAAATTCCAAATGAATGTCTAAAATCAGAGGACTAAATACATCATGATTTTTCATGTAAGAAATTCCAAGAAATTTTGATTGTACATGAGTAATGAGCACCTAACTGACTACCATTATACATCTAAGCAATTCGAACTGAATCTGTACATCAACAGGTCTGTACATGCCCAACTGAAGGTCTATACATGTCCCTGTACACGAAGGATTTGGTAATTTCCTTGGCGTCGTGACGGGGTATGGCAGAGGCGTGACCCTCCTACTCACCGACGGCAGCCCGCCCCTCCCTCTCCTCCAGCGACGGCGCGGCCCCGCGTCTTCTCTTCCTCCCCGTTGCAGCGGCCGGCGCAGGTCCCTTGCTCTCTCTCTCTCTGATGCTGCGGTGTGGTGGGCGCGGTTCCCCTTCCTCTCCGATATGGCGGAGCAGGAGACGGCACCGGGAAGTAGGGGCAGACGCGGGAGGCCGGCCGGATCCGCGCCTAGATGCCGGGAAAAAGGAGCTGATGCCTAGACGCCGGATTCTCTCTCTCTGATGCTGCAGCCAAGGCGGAGGTCGGGGATAGCGTCGGGATTCCCGTGGATCTCAGGGTGCGTCGGAGACATAGGGGAAGGGAGGTGGGACAGGAGGGAAGGCGGCCTAGATCACCGGAGAAGGGGGCGACGGCGATGGCTTCACTATGCGCCGCCTCTCTTTCACGGGAAGAGGAGACGAGCCAGAGATAGAAGGGGAAGGAGCGAGGAGAAGAAAGAAAACGTTTCGGCCCGCGAATATCTTGCAATGTCGAGCTCTTACCCTCTATATTCGGGAACAGGCTGCGTAGGCCAAAACGGTGGTGCTCAATATTCGGCCTGAATGTCTAGTCTGAATATAGAGAACATCCAAACACGTGATATTTGTGGTATTCGGGCCTGGAGAATATCAATATCCAATATCAGGTCCGAATGCGAACATCCGAACTGAGCATTAGGGAATTCCGCACGCAGAAGGGGAAAAATTCACGTTTGTTGGTAGTAGACTTTAGCATAGCTGTCACTTTCTCCCGGCCCCTCTGAAACCCGAATAAGCACAAAATGCCGATTAATCTTTTTTGCCAAATTAATCTTGTTGAAGTAGCAAGAAGCCTGAGGCTAACCCAGTCTACTTTTTGTTGCTTTTCTGAATGTAGGAGGACATCGTTGATGAGGCTAACTACCTGAGGGAGACAAACGAGAGTCTGACGAGGCAGATCGAGCAGCTGCACAGCGACCACTGCGCGCACGTCGAGGAGCTCGTCTACCTCAAGTGGGTGAATGCCTGCCTCCGCCACGACCTCCGCGGCAACGATCACCACCCCTCGACTGCCCAACAAGATCAGGACGTCTCCGGCGCCGGCATGTCGTCGGCCATGGGCCTGAGCAAGAGTATGAGCTACCGCTCCAGCCAGAGGGCCAAGGAGCTCATGCTCCTGTACGGCAACCCCGTCCTCGACCCCACACTCTTGTCACCGCTCAACGAGTCGCTATACGGCGACGGCGAAGATCACCAGCGGCGCGGAGATCATGGCGAGCCAGGGAGGAGCCCGGGCGTGTCGGCGACCGCTGCCGCCACCGCATCCAAGAAAGGGCCGGGCATGGCAAGCTTAAGTTTCTGAGGAACATGAAGAAGCTGCTGTCGAGCAGTAAAAAGGGGCACGGCCACGACCGCAAGATCATCAAGGCGCCAAACGACGAGCATGTTGAGAAGGCCATCCGGTGGCTGTCCTCTAGCCACGACGGGCTCGGCGGAGACAGCTCGTACGAAAGCACGCCGCTGTCATCTTGCGAGCGGACGCCGTGGAGCAGCGTGACGACCGCTGACTCCCGCGCCCGTGCGCGCGGCGGGGACACGGCGTCAGAGCCAGCCACGGGGGTGCTCGTGAGGTCGAAGAGCGACGTCGGCGCGTCGTTCGGTCGGGAGGCGACCAGGTACCACGCTCTGCTGCCTGATCACCCAGCTGGCGTCAGGCCGGACGAGTTTCAGGCGCCGGAGAAGATGAGAAGTTACTCGGACGTGTTGAGTAGCTCCTGATCACCCATGAATTTGTTGGTGCACGAGACGTGGTGCTAGATGCAGGGTGATGCTTTTCCACAATTAACTGATTAACAGCAACCGGTATGCAAGATAAAATGCAGATTTTCTCCATGTTCTTGTGTGAATATTCAGGGAGAAGATACTAGAAGTCCACCCTTCTACTTTCTTAGTCAAACATATTTAAGTTTGACATATTTTATGGGGAAAAGCACCGACATCTTGATATCTAATGAATGTATCATGAAATATGTTTTCATGATGGATTAAACAAAATTATTTTGACGAACCTTGTCAGAAGGTGGGGCGCTCCCGCATTGCATTAAGAAGAACAAGCAGGAACCAGACCCAAAAATCATACAACACAAGATTATCCTATATATAACTAAATAGTTCATCCTCACTAACTATTTCTCTCAACATGCAGCCTATCCACCTCAGCAGTATGCCATGTCATCATTTTTGTTTTCCACTTATCTTTTTGCAACAGATTATCAATATAGAAGGCTACGTCAAAATAGCTTTCTCTTTAATGCTCTGACCAATGAGCTAATTGTCCTCAAACCGTTCTAGCATTGAAGCTATCTGGGCATTGTTGGCTTAACTTAATAGACGACCCCACTATCTCATTTCATTCTCCGCACATGCAGCCCTCCCACACCACCATTTTCTCATTTTTATGTGCAATAAATTATCATTTTTGTTCGTCTGATCGACTGGGCAGTGTGCACTCCAATAGTCATAGGAAACGCCGAGTCGCTAACCATCCATTCATCTCCCCCACCACGCATCTTCCTCTCTTTTCCAAATTCCAATGGGCTGTAACTGGCCACCGGACCACCACTTCCACTTCCAGATTCGGGTATATATATCTCAAGTTCTCAGCATTGTTACCTCACAATCAGCATTTTCCTCAATCTTTGGCTCATAGTCTTTTCTTCGGTGCCATGCAGAGGCCCTTCGAAATGCTGCTCCGACGGATACATACCGTGCCGGCTAATGGCACTGAAGATCAGGGAAGTCCCCGGTGGAGTTGGCACAAAGAGGTCGAAAATATTCAGTGATTGCGGTGAGAGGAACCGGTGGAAACAAAGCAAGCAGAGCACACGACACGATGCAGGAAACCTTCGTCTTCCTTGAAGCACGGTGATGGGCCAAATGGCTATAAATTGTATTGCTCTCTTTCTCACTGATCCTAACGATAGTTACTGTGCATGCTTCCTGGTTGTTGCAATCATTCCATATTCTTCTTTTTTATTTGATCCTATATTAGGAACTGTAGAATCAGGGGATTTTTCAAAATATTACTTCAATTCTTTGGCAATAGTCCAGTCCCTGTGAGAGAGAACATTAAGTTTTTTTTTCTATAAATATTGGCACGTCTAAAGGGTAAAGGGCATGGCAAACTTTCTTTATTCAACAAAATGAAGATGGACTGAACTTCACAGCGTTCCTTTCTGCTTATACTAACTGAGTTTCTCACAATTCATACGGCCTCGATATCTCTGTCAGACTGTCAGGCGAAGTCAATAATATGAATATGGAGTTCAGAGCATGAGTTACTGACCCTATCCTCTTGCAGGGTTTGCACGAGTTAATCCTGGTTGCTAATCAAAGTAATACAAATCTATAGCATTGTCTGTTAGGCTATCCGACGAGTATCTGTTTTTGAACGAGGTTAAGAAAAAATTGATCCCGTTGTGCATACCCTGTTACATTTTGCATGTTCTTTTACTTCGACTAAATGGCATGACGAACCTTTTCCCCTTTTTGCAGCATGGCAAGCATATTGCAGAGTGAAGTTTACGCAATCTCTTATATAAGCGACCCGACCCCTCGCGCCGCTCCCCCAAGCGGCGCCAGGGGAGAGAAAAGCGCGCCGCCCAGGCCTCCCCGTCCGCGCCTCCCTGCCGCTGCCGTCGCCGGCTCCGGCCGCGGCGGTGGCGGCGCCCCCCGCTGCCAAAAGGGTGGTCGGGGCGGCTGGTTCCTCGCGAGCTTGTAGGAGGTGGTCGGCCCGTGGGGGCGGCGGCGGCCAGGGCTGCGGATGCCGAGCCGGCGGGCTCGGGCGAAGATGGTGGTCGGCGGGAGCTCTGGCAGCGGTGCGGCGCGTTGGGTGCCATCGCTGCGGAGGTCCTCGCCGGCGTGGCGCTCGCGCGCGGGATCTCGGGCCCGTCGGGCCCGATCTGGGCCTGGCGGGCCCATGCGGGCGGCGAGCTGGCGGTGCCCTCTGGGTGCGTGGGGTGTCAAGCAGAAGGAGCCAGCGTGAGGATGGTGCTGCGTGCAGCGGAGGAAGGGGGTTCGGCCCGTCTGGTTGACTGGTTGAGCAAGGGCGCAGTGGCGATGGCGGAGGTTCCGGCGCGGACGCAGGAGTTTATCCTGCTGATGTGCTCTGGCGCCCGGGTGGCGTGGAAGCCGGGGCGGCGGCCCCGGAACGAGGATCTCTGCGGTGCGGCATGGAGGCCGCGGCCTGGGCGCCGTGGCCGACATAGCCGTTGGTCAAGGTGGAGCTCGGTGGTTGACGACATGGCCGGGATGTCATCCCGCTGCTCCCGAAGCTTTGCGGTCGGGTTGAACTCCGAGCGAAAGCTCGCATGGACTTCGGTCAGTGCCGACGACGGCGGCGCCCTCGGGCGTCGTTCTCCTTCTTGATCGCGTCGTTGTGGAGCTTTTCGACCTCGACTAATGCGTGTGGTTCCAAGAGCTCCGGGTGAAAATCTATGCTCTTCGGGAGCAGCGGCAGTGACGATCTCGTCACTACCTTGTTGGAGGCGCCACTTTGGAGCTCTTAGGCCAGCGCGGTGCGACGGTTTCGCGACGGATGTGCAGAATGGCGTGTAGTCATGGGTGGTGGACGTCGGGGCGGCGGCCCCGGATGGTGGTGGACGCCGAGGCGGCGGCCTTGGTCTCCCACGCTACGACGGTTCTATGAGGCAGTGCCGTTGTCTAGCGGGGGACTGGGTGGCGACCTGGATGAAGACTGCGTGGGCAGAGGGTTCGTCGACCTGACTGGATCACCTTCGGGCAACGCGAAGGTCGATCTGGTTGCTATACCGGGGCGGCGGCCCCGAAACATGGTGGTTTTGGTGGCAACCTGGATAGAGACTGCGTGGGCAGAGGGTTCGTCGACCATGACTGGATCGCTTCCGGGCAATGCGGAGGTCGATCTGGTTGCTACGCCGGAGCGGCGGCTCCGGAGCGGGTGGTGTGTGTTTGTGGCGTTTGTCCGGCTTGTGTCGTGTGGGCGACGGGTCGCTTCGTCTGTGTATTCTTTTGTACAGTTTGTATGGTTTTTAGACCCGGTTTTCCTTATAAACTGGGTCAATTCTTTCTATCTAATCGAACGGTGGTACGACCACTTTGTCCTCAAAAAAAATATAAGCGAAGAACTATTTATTGATCACAAATTGACTCGACCAAATATTTCATTTGCTGCGTTATCATGACCTCAGGTACTGTATTTTCGTTAGTGTTTTATTCATACATTTTACTGTCCACACGTATGTAATTTATGATCTTAATTTTATCACATAGTATATCTCAGACCCTAATTATAACTAAAGTTGTTTTACGAGTCTCCGCAGCAATGCACGGGGTGTCATCTAGTTTAATTAAAACCGGTGAAAGCTGCACACATATGGCGCTTGACTAGCAGCAATCAAGGCATATCATCCGAGCCAGATAAAAGGTCGCTAGGCTCAAAACCATCAGGAACACCTCATACCCAACGAAGATAAGACTGTACCACATCAAAAGCACTCCCACAACATGTTCTAGTATCGCCCCAGGACCCAATATCTCAGCCTTAGTAACATGTTCGCAACTGAACCAGACCACAGCTGAATAACATTAACAGCTGATACATAAGTACAGACCATAATTTGTTAATAAGCCGAACCATCATCCAGTTTTACTACTTAAACAACATGGCAATACATGAATGAGTGGTTGCCCATGCGCATTGATTTTGCACCTTTCAGTGAGCAAAAAATGAATCATCACATGGCCTCCTCCAATCCAGAAGCCATTGCACATATGGACTCAGGTAATCAGCAGAGTCTCATCTGTGCTCTTCCCCGAACCAGACCAGTGGTGTCTAGGGCGTCACATCCCTTTTCCACACCCATAATCAAATTCTTGTGTGGACTAATATAGATACATACATTGATGATTCAGTCGAACATACAACTAATTTCTATAACTTCTGACAGCCAGTGCGTCACGGTCACTGCGACTTTCACTTGTTGCCAGAAGCCTGTATGGACTATGTTGCAGTTGACATACTTGAGGTGAAATGAGCGGTCCATTGTTTGCGGTTCAACCGCACGTAACCTCCACAACAGCCCTTTTCATTGTCCCAGGACATGGATCACCCCCAAATACCTCTGGGACTATGCTTACCCCACAGTGTTCTTGATTAATACAGTTCTGCACGAACAGACTTTTTTTTTTTATAAAGAGGAATAAACATGACTAAGCAAAGAAAGCACATGCAATGGTTGCAAATCAGTTACCTTCTTAAATATGTCATACGACTTGTGTGCATGACATGCGCCTTCTGAGTAGCTCCCGCAGGATCCGTGCGGTGTGCCAAAGCTGGCGAATTTTATCTCAGTTATTCTCCGTCCATGATGACACTGTAAGTGGACCTTAGCTTTCTCGTAGTCTTTCGTACGCCAGTTCGTGATCGATGGCTGCCATTCAGACACGTCAGCACACACACTTCCAGTTGTTCTTTTCACCATTGAGATTCCAGTTGGGTCACCACCCATCTCCTCGAATATCACCAAAAGGTTCCCAGTAGGATTAAGCCATGAGCGAGGAACATGGTACCTGATGGAACATAGCATAGATGTAAGAGCTTCTTCACTTGTAAACTTGTCATGGGTAGTTTGCAGTAGTTACTTCTAAACCATGAAGTTCCTACCATCTCTGAGAAGAGTCACCGCAGTTGGTTTGACACTTGGTCTCATCATATTCACCGCGATAATCACAGTAATCACATGTTCCAGAGGCCTTGTAGGCAGGCCAATATCGTCCAATTCCTTGTCCATTTATCCAGATTTGCCCCTTCCCCATGCTATTCATGTCCAAAGCTAGTGGCTCGTCACCATCTGGTGCATTAAAAAAAGCCTGAAAAGCATGGACTGAGGGATAAATCTTCTGAAAAATAATTGTTGTCTCACATGGATACTAGATAATCAAATACAAATGTCACCATTACCTTGTACCATGTCAAAGGCTGTTTCTGCACAGGTTCTCCCATTCTACTGCTGAGCTTCTACTAAGTGAATGAAGACTCATAGCCTCACCTTTCAAACCAACCTGCCCAGGTACAATAGTTCTTTTAGGTTCATATGTTCGGACAGTACACACAAGGTTAATAATTGACATTTTGACAAGACATCACAATGCCACACGTTACCTGATAGGTCCATTTCTGCCATGCAAGATCTCTTTTTCCCTCATTCAGGCCATCAAGTGTGACTGGACCAAGAATTCCAGCATTCCAAGTCTCGAAATGTTCTCCAACATTCTACAACAGAGGGAGGAATTGAAATGAATATATGAAGGGTCAAATAGCACATAACCAAGAGTGCTGTCTTCAGAAGCAAACTATCCACTTACTGGGAGACCAACTGCTATACTTAAGCAGGAAATAGTGTTGCTCCCTGACCATAGTTTCACATTCCCAGTATATGTAAGCTTTGGGTTTTCTACATTGCCATACACCGTTCCTGCAAACATATTAGAGAGCACTTAAGGATCCTTTTGCTTTTGACAGTCAGAGATACACAATTTGTTAGCAAAGAGTCAGAGACTCGTGATTACCTGATAATTGTCCATTAATAAAAACATGCAAAGCATGACCAGCCGACATCACCGTGAGTTTGGGGTTCTTCTCACCGGTGAGGAAGTGCTCATCCTTAGCAACATCAACACTGAAAATGAAAATTTAGTACCACTGAATTGCAAAGAATCATAGCCCATGTTTTCGGTGGAGTTAGGCTACTTACTACGTTGTATACCACAAGTAGTCTGTGTTATCCCTCGTCATATTTATTTGTTCCAGTAATCCTACCGTTGTAAATGTTTCCTCCTCACTAAAGGAATTTATCTCCTCATTGTATGACTGCCACGAAAGTCCTCCAGCCCATTCCATTTTCATTTGCGAAATCTGATTGCCAACCTGCAAAAACGTATTGTAAAAACTTAGAACAATGGTAAAAATGCATAAATCAGAATGGATGCAAATTTTAAACGGCAGCAGTACAAAAGGAAGTTGCACGGATTAAAATAAAATGGACCAATATACGATGTAAGCAAAGAAAACTAAATCAAATTTGAAAGAAAATGGCTGAACCAGATCACTGAAGTGCCCCTTTTTGGCTGAAAAAAGTTTGCAACTAGTTGCGTCTACACCCCATTGTCAGATGCCCCACTTTCCAGTTTTCAAAAAATATGAAATAAATCATGGACATATTTTATGTTGTATCATGTGCACCCACAAATTTTCATCTGAAAATATGATCATATGTGACCTCTGAAAAAAAGACAAATGGAGTATGGATAGGAGCACATGATACTATTCACTTAGATCTTCCTCTCTTTTTTTCACATGTCGCATATGGTCATATTTTTGGAGGAAATTTTTTGGGCGTAGAAGATACAGCATAATCTATGGTTCATAATTTATTTCGTATTTTCTGAAATCTCTGAAGTGGCGCGTCCGACAATAGGGTGCGGGCGCAACTAGTTGTGAAATAGTCGCACTCCATTGTCCTGAAGTGCCTAATCTTACCCTAGCAGTGTTGAAGACTGTTGTTTTGCAGTCCGAAAGAATACTGATAGACCATGGAGGCAGGTCATAATGCATTCCGTTGAACGATACCCTTGCATAAGATAGTTTATCCTTGTTCTCGAGAAAAGCTGCGCAAGCTCCTGTGTTTGACCTAAAAATGGATGACTGAACAGAAAGTGACAAAAAACAAAAGTCAGTTATGACTTCTGAACAAAATATTGCAGGACTCAAATACAGAGGAGAATAGTGTCATAACAACCTTCTGAGCCTTCCCGAGTGAAGATATAATGGGATCTCCTGCAACCAAGGCAGGTTCACAAAGCTTGATGGCCCTATGCAACTCCTTCAAGTGGCCCCATTTTGGTTCTCTCAACAAGCCTGATGAAGCGAAGGGGCGAATGTTTGGTCAGATCGGTATAGAAGAGTAGATAATACCAAAGTGCATGTTGTATAACATCGAAGAAGAAACAAAAAACAACTTTTTTGTAATATAGCACCAATGCCACAATGACGATGTAGCTGTTATCCATACATGGATCAGTGGTATCGGACACTGCATTAGTACTAATCCATTGCTCAAATAAAGAAATTATTTTCTAACTTTATCTTTCAAAGGTTAAGGACTTTTGAATTATATTAAGCATCAGAATGGAGGAAAACCTCTCAGTTAACTCAGGCAAGGGTTGTGACTTTGGATACTGCAGGGTGAATGTGAATCCCATATTGCTTTGTACTGTTTACGAACGAAGCTCTCGGAAAATATCGAAACTGCATGTTCTTTTTCAATCAAGTTCGCTAGAAAAGAAAATTGTGTACATAAAAGGCCGCCTTCGGACAAAAAAATATACAAGTACCAGGGTGAATGTGAACCACATATTGCTTTGTACTGTTTAAGAATGAAGCTCTCAGAAAAACTGCATGTTTTTTTCATTCAAGTTCATTAGAAAAGAAAATTGTGTAGGGCCACTTTCGGATGAAAAAAGATACAAGTAGCAGCAACCATTACATGACATGAAATAGGTTCAAAGTATACAAATGTGCCAAAAGACAGCATATATTGTAGATTAAAAAAGCATGGAGATGCTGAACTCACCATATTCATCAATAGGAGCATCATAGTCATAGCTAGTCGCAATGAATGGACCTCCAGCTGTGCACCCAAAGTTTGTTCCTCCGTGGTACTGAAAAGAAGCATTACAACTTGGGACCAAATGTTTTGGTGACATAATAAGCTTCAGTTAAACAGAATGATCAGTTTGACTTACCATGTAATAGTTAACAAAAGAGCCACCCTTTTGGATAAACTTGGCAACACCATATGCTAGATCCTCTACTGGTCTATGTGGAACCGGAATACCGAAGCCAGTATACCTTCAGTAAGGAGAGAAGTAAGATTTACAAGGTGAAAGATAGACAAAGGAAAATCGTATGGTAGTAGACTTTTATAGAGAGAATAATGAAATTACCAGGCAGTCCAAGCCTCAGTCCACATGGTAGGCTTGTGAGGTTTATTTGGGGTGAACCAATCACAGTAAAATCCATTGCATGTATTAATCTGCCAGCAGTAAATAACAGTCAGATCCAGTGGAGTGAGAACTCCTAGTCCAAATTATATCATGAAAGGGTGGAAGTTATTTTTAGAAAATAAAAGGCTTGGCAGATCATCTAGTATATATGATGACTCATTTTCTTTCCTTTCTTGGACACTGGACAGAAAGGTGACCCTACCCCAGCACATTAAAAGTTACAAGACAATGCTGCCTATGGTACCATAATACATACAATTGGATCTGGGGCATCATCCTCTTTGCACATGATCCATGGAACACCTGTGTTGAGCGCAATCGCCATGTTTGCTGCCCATGAAGCGTAGGCCTTGGCAGGCTCACCCTGATCCCACTCCAAGGGCCCAAACTCATTCTCGATCTGTAAGGACAATTGTGAGGATCTAAAGGTGGGTTTAGCAACGCAGATGAAGAATACTTCATGATTGTAAGCATACCTGGGAGAGGATTATCGGCCCTCCTTGCCACTCAAACAGCCCTTCTGACTTCATCATGTCGACGATCTTCGTGGTGAACTTCTGCATCTCATGCTGTTTGAAGAATCACAATGAAGATTGTGCAGATTTTAAAAGAAGCTAAAGATGAATAAAACGGAAGTAGAGGTGCCAAAACGATTCTTTACCTTGAATGGCTCATTATCAGTTCTGAAGCTGATGCCGGGGACATACTTGAGCCAAACAGGGAAACCACTGCAGCCAGGAGGAGCAAAATTTAGCATGTTTCAAATCAAAATATCAAATCAACATCAAGAAACAGCTTCTGTATATCCATAATTAGCAATACTGTAGTGGAGTAAATGATTTCAGTCTTCAGAGGAGTCACCAGCAGCTAGAAGATCACTGAAACTAGTCTAACTACCTTACGGAAAATAAATAAACAACCTTAATTTATTTTGTCGCCTTGAAATCGACACGCCCTAAAAGAAAAACTAATGTTGGTAGTGCATAAGCATCTCAACCCAGTAACAAAATCATGTCGCAGAAAATACGTAGCTACAATCACATCAAATCTTCAGAGCAATGCGAGGTGCACCCAGGCAGCAGTTGACTAGTTACCCGAAGTTCCACTCGGCGCAGACGTAGGGGCCAATGCGGAGGTGCACGTAGAGTCCGGCCTGCTTGACCAGCTTGATGAAGTGCACCAGATCATACCTCCCCTCGAAGTAGTACTGCCCGTGCCCAACCGATTCAACAACCAAGCAGCAGCATCAGAAAACAGAGCAAATTAGAGCAGGCTGTGGTAGGTTCTTGGAGGGAAGCAACTACCACAAACCTGGCCAGGGGAAGGCTCGTGGCCGTTCCAGAAGACGTAGGTCTGCACCACGTCGAGGCCGCCGTCCTTGGCCTTCTGTATCAGATCCGGCCACATCTGCACGAGCGCGCCGACGGGAACAAGCGAGAAAACAGTGAGTGAGCCGCGGGCGGGCCGGCATTCTCGGGGAAAGGGAGCGAGGCTGTCGGGGGAGCAGGTGGCGTAGTACCTCGGGACGCTCCTCGGGTAGTGGATGGAGCCGGAGAGCAGGATGCGGCGCCGCCCGTTCACCAGCACCGCCTTGCGGTCGTAGGTGACGGCCGCCGACGCCGACGCGGCCAGCGCGGCGGCCACCGCGAACGCGACGGTGACGGCGAGGGCGGCCCGTGCCGGCGGCGGGCGGGAGGACGGCATGGGCAGCTGGAAAGGGGAGTGTGGTGAAAAAAAGCGAAAATGCCGCGGCTTTCGGTGCTCTGCTCTCTTTTCCCTCCACCGGGAGGGACGGAGGTGGGAGTGGAGTGGAGTGAAGTGAGACGCTCAGCTGGCTGGAGCGGAGGCTTCGCTCGTGCTCCGCAGCTGGTCTCCGACAGGCGTCTGTTTTTTTCTTGGGTTCTCTCCCTCTCTCTGCCGCACCTGGTCCCCGACAGGCGTCTGTTCACTGCTCGTCTACTTGCTGGTGAAGACAGTGGACATTCCTGCTTCTTTGCTGATAGTTTTATTGCAAGTGACTCAATTTTTTCCTGAACGAGGAGCGACAGTCGAGTGTCAGTATGTTCTAGGGTTCGGGTCTGCTCAAATTTTAGTTGCATTTTGTTGTACGATTCAAATACATGTAGTAGCAATGTTTGTGGTGTCATTTTCAAGTTAAACCATCCCCTCCGAGGCGAGGCAAGACGTTCATAATAGAGGATTTAAACTTTACAGTCTTGGAAAATAAGATCGAAGAAAATTTTGGGCTTGTTCAAGATTTTAAACCGGAAGTTGGGGGAGACAATAAAGAAGATTGGAAAAGAGAAAAAGAAAATAAAAGAAGAGAAGAAGAAGTTGGAAGAATAGAAGATGATGGTGAAACAAAGGAAGATGGAAATGGGTTTGCATCTTGCCGACATTGCCGATGAGTATAAAATCAAAATGGATGCAACTCAGACAAAAATAAAACGGATATGAAAACATGTCATGGATAAGGAGATGCATCTCCAGTATGAATTGGGAGACATAGTTATTTTAGTTATAATTATAATTTATACGTATGGTTTATCATTGTGCACTAGGTAGATTTATGTAGATAAATGTTCAAAAGAACCAATATACATTGAATGCATAAATTTGAGGAAAAATAGTGGTTACCATTGGAGCGCACAACATTTGGAACTTGTTTAGAGCATCTCCACTGGGGGCCTCTAAAGGACCCACAAAGGCCCTTTAGGGGGCCGGACCACAAAAATCATCACCACCGGGACACTCTAAAGGTAAGTTCGGACCAAAAATATGTCCGGCACCCGAGGCCTCTATACTTGGAGGCCCTCCTGGGTGCCGGACATGTACCACGCTGCATGCCTCGCTGGCCCACAAGTCAGTGAAAGAAAGCTCTTTTCTTCTTCTTGCTCCATGCGATGCACACCATAGCTCGTCGCCACACCATGGAGATACTATAGTCCATATCCCGCTCGCATTTCACGCCAGGGGAACCGCAGCGTTGACCTCCTTCGTCTCCCGCTAACACGACAACTAGAGGAGAACGAAAGCCGCCGCGACGACCTCGTCTTCAACCTACGGCCGGACGCGCGGTGTCGTCATCCGTGCTTTTACCAGACAAACGGTTATGTCCTGGAGGTGCGTCGTCGTTGAATATGTATGGAACCGGAAGGATTCGAGGTAGAACACAAGGGATCATCACTCATAAGGTCGTCTTCCTCCTACGGCCGGACACGCGGTGTCGTCGTTCCCGTCAGCCCGCACTTCTCTAAGCCAAACCGTCATGTCCTGGAGGTGTGCCATCGTCGACTACGTTCAGAACCGGAAGGATTCCTGCTCCCGTCGTTTGCTGCTCCCGTCGTTTGCTGTAAGGTTTGCACGCGCCGCGGCAAGAACCTCACGGTGCGCTGGCTGCCCTTAGAGCCGAGGTTGCCGCGCGACGAGCACCGGAGGTCGGGATTCGGGAGGAACGAGCAGCAGAGGCCCGGAGCCGGGACGAGCCGGTCGCTGGCCACGCTGGCGCCGGATAGCACGACCTGGGCGAGGTCGTCGAGGGTGGCTTGGAGCACGTCCACATGCACCAGCCCCGCGGCCACTCGGAGGCAGACGTCTAGAGGTAGCAGTCGTCCTACTAGCTTGCCGCCCGCCTGGACGAGGACGTCAAGAGCCCGGCCGCACGTTGCTCGGGTGCGATCTGATGGATGCGATCTGTGCGCCAGGTAGGTGTCATTTTCGTCAGGTTCAGTTTGGTCAGTTAGTTTGTTAGCATTTTTTCGGCTACAACTGATGGATGCGATGTGTGCGCCATCAATTAGTTTGTACGAAGTCAAGCACGTTGCTCGGATGATGGATTCGCGTGGCTAGCTGATGCTGGTCTGCGTTGTAGGCCACCAAATTGTAGACATGCCGATGCCGGTGTGCGTAAGCTAGCTAGGTTGTTAGTTGGAGCGGCCGTGGTGTGCGCGTTGATCGCATCGTGAGCACGAGCGGCCGAGCATGCAGATCGCGCTCCCCGGGTGGCGGAGCGCCACGGTGCCCCGCGGCACGAACAGCAGCAGCACGGGGCTGGCACCGGCGTGGTCCGCTACGAGGTGGCCAGCTCTGGCCGTGCTCCTCCTGCAAGCTGTTGGAAAAACACCCGCTGCCGGGCGAGCTCTTCGGGGTCGGACGGCGCGGCGGCAGACTCGACGGCCACCTCCACCTCGCGTTCCAGATCGACATGCGCTGCTGTGTCTTACGGTGCCCACGACATCGCTCGTCTCCGGCAGCAGCAGCTCATGCCCGCAAGGTGTTTGTGATAACTACTGAAAGGATAGAGGGTGCTGATTGGGGGTGCCGCTGTGGCCACTCCTCAAATTTTGTCCGGACGTGTGTCCGGCACCCCTCAAAGAGGGTCCAATTTAGAGTGTGCCGGACACAATTTAGGAAGTGCCGGTGGAGATGCTCTTACATGTGCAGATTAGTAGTGGAATTTGAGAAGGCCAGTTGAAGATGCTTTAGATAGTCAGATGGCCTAATCTGAACTTAATAGCATTTTGTTATTTCTCCTCTCAGTCCACTTTATACGCCACGGGAAATTTCAGGACTAGTAGTTCGGAAACCCACATGGATTTTCGGTGGCACATACCGCTTTCGTGGAGTATTCGTCCACTAGGCTGCCGGAGGAGAAACGCGTCTGCTTTGCTTATCGAGTTTTCTCGAGATCGACGTATGGTGCTGTCTAACAAGCGACATTCAATGATTTCTTTCCCCTTTTCTTGTGAGAATCTTGGAGCTCGTCATCTGCATTTGCACGAAAGTAGCAAGCCCGGTACGGAGAATGCAGATAGATCACGCGCCGCCCACGTCTCTGCGCAACTGAAAGTCATGCTGGGCGTTCGGGTTTATCCGAAAATTCGGGTCGGGTTTTTCGGGTAAAAAATGATTCGGGTTTCTAGAAATCATACCGAGATGCGTCCCAAAAATCTGCTACCCGACAATTCGGGTACCTGTATTTTCGGATCCGGGTCTGGGTAATCCCGAAATACCCGAATCACAGCAACATAAAAATCAGGAACATGAACTAGAAGAGGGCGGCGGCCGGCGGACGTCGGAGCCTGCTTCTCGTCAGCGTCGTCGCGGGCCTCGAGGGTAAGATGGAGGTGCCGCTACCGCGTGCCCGCGTCGGAGAAGAAGGGAAAGAGGGCGAGTTCGTGATGCCGGCGACCGTACTAAATAGGGGCGGCTGGGGCAGCGGACAAGGTGGCTTGTCCGGTGGCGACAGTGGCCTGTGGCGGCGGGCGGCGGCAGTGGCCTGTGGCGGCTGGGGCATGCGAGCCTGGGGGCTCAGGTTGGGGAATGCGAGTGCGACTATGCGAGATAGGGTTTCGAGAGAGAAATGCTGGACTACTGGGCCGTGCTGGACTACTGGGCTAGGCTGGGCCGCGAAACGTTTTGCTTTTCACAGTTGTTCGGGTTAATCGGGATATTCGGGTTCTGTAGACTGATACCCGTATTACCTGAATTAATTTCGGGTTTCTAGGTGTGATAACCGATCAATCACTCGGGTTAGTCGGGTTTGGGTTATACGGGTACGGGTCTGGGTTTTTCGGGTTCAGGATTCAGGTTTCGGGTTTTATACCCACCGTGAACTGAAAGGGCCTACCCTGCACCAGCGTGTGTTGGCCACTTCATTTTGCTTGAGTAGTAATATACTAATGTACTAATGTACACAAGCGCTCTGGCATAACTACCGCTTAATTAACTCGACGTGCAGGCCCGCCTGCTATGAAACTTTACCTACAGTACTAGTACTAGGCAAATCAAAGCCATACAGAGGCGGTGATTCATCACCCTCATTGTTGTGGCTCCACCGAATCTAATAACACGCGGACGGTGAATTAATGGTGCTGTTGCTCATGGAAGTGCATTGCTGCTGTACCGGGTTTTACGTTCTTCCGGATCGCTAAACACTCGACGAAATAGGCCGTAGCTCCGCTATATAAATATAGCAAATACCCGATACAACTAACAGATTTGACATGTTGGGGCGGCAACAAACATACACCCAAAGAAAACCAAAGAGAAACAAAAAGGAAACATAAGCGGATTGACTAAACGACGGTAACTCGGAACCGCTGCGCCCTCTCCGAAGAAGTACCACCACGCTCCTACCACCGAATCGACGAGTACCAAGCAGCACCTTCAAGAAGGAAAGCCATGCTGCTGCCCGGACCAACTGGTCCTAGGGTTTTCCCCGTCACAGAGGAAAGCGGATGAAGGGTAGCCACGACGCCCTGCAGGAAGGAAAGGTGCCACCAAGAGCGGCACCGCCTCGGTGTCGGATGAACCGACAAGGATTTCTCCCGAAAAACCCTATCCACAATCTCGTGCGATCCGTAGCACAGGAGCCCCACGAGGACAGGCCTCGACACCACCAGACAAACCGCCCACCAACATGCGCCCAAACGATTCCGAAGCCACCAACACCGTCTCACCAAAGTGGTCGTCACGAGGTCTACAAGACGAAGGTGGGACGAAGCATGAACCGGGGACGGCAGAACCACGGCTACGCGGGAGGGAACAACCTTCACCATCGAGGACGGTAGTCGACCGGACGAGGCAGCAAAGCATACCAGTCCCCGTCAGGTCCGGCCGGCCCCAGCGGGCCCGTAAAGCCCCCACGAGGCACACCAGTCCTAATAGGGTCCGGCCGGGCCCAAACTAGGCCCGTGAAGCTCGCCGCCAAGCTGCAACAAGAGCCGTCGTTGCCGCTGCCCCCTGTCACCTTCACCTCACCGACAGCTGCAGAATGCACCTCGGAGCAGGGCGGCCCGCCCGGACCCAGATCTGGGCCGCAGGGCCCAGCCGCCGCCGCTGCCTCGCTGCGCATCAGAGCTTCACCACCGCGCCGCCCCGCAACAACGAAGACCGCCGCCGCGCCGCCACCCTCCGGCCTAGGCCGGGCCATCGCCTCCTGGGACGCACCGCCGCCGGAGATAAGCCACCCCGCGCGGCCTCCTTCCGGCGCGGGTAGAGAAAGGCCGCCGCCGCCGGCACCGCCCGAGCCTCGCTCGGCGGCTCGCGCCGACGGTGGCGGAGGAGGAGAGGTGAGGGAGGGGAGCGAGGAGAGGGCGGAGAGGGCCGCGCCGGCCGCCGCGGGGGTGGCGCGGACGCGGGGCGAGAGGAGAGGGTCGGGGCGAGGGCCTTTTTCAACCGCATCACATATGTCTCCATCGCTAAACACTCCACTACTGTTTGTGTTTGTTTCGAACCACCTGAGGGTTTCTTTGAATATTCAAGAGAATATGATAAGATTTTTTGGAGAACTGAAACTTATAGAACTTTTTTCTATATAAGTTGTTTCATTTCTAGGATCATGCACCATAGTAACTAATCCCATGCGAATCTTTTGTAATTCTCACAAGAAAAAAAGCATGAGGCCGGACCTCATGGAAAATTCTTTTCCCACAATCAAAGAGAATCCATAGGATTCAATTGGGCATGTCACTCGAATCACATAAGTTTACTAATATTATACTTTTCATATCCTCAGATGTCGATATTGAGCATCTCGTATTGATCGGGTTGAGCCTACTTTTGGGCATGTGCTGCACTACCAGATCGGTTTGGTTGTAGATGAACTAGATATGTTCGTGTTGCCGCGCCCATACATCTGGTAAGAAGTTTGTAAACATGCAACATATTTAGTAAAAATTGCAGTTCAGTGAAATCTGAAATTTTTCATTATGAGTCGATCGATGGTTAACAGACGGTGCGGATCAGACGTGGGTTTTGATACGAGTTATTTAACCCTATTTTGCACTAATCTCCTAATTGATTTTTTGGGGTCATCTTCTCGAGCTATTATGGCAATTAGAAAGGAAGAGGACGGCGACTTTTCCCTTATCCCCGACACGACAGAGGCTTAGGTGGCTGCCGACGTGTCCCCACACGACGGAGATGCGGTGGACGTGACGTCGACTTCATGGACACAACGCTAACTACGACGGCGGCTACATAGGTGCCCCAACCATAGTGGAAAATACTTATGTTTCTACACACATCCTATTTTTTACATAATTTGTACGGTCTTACCTCGAGAGTCGAGAAAAATGCAAGAGCATATAGACATATAACCTTTTACGTGACATAAAAAATATGTAAAATACACATTTTGTGTGATTTTTATGCTGTAATGAGTCACATATTGTATTAGTTATGTCATTTTTATTTAGGTCAATATGAATATAATTATTTGTGTCCCAGAACATGAATTATGAATGTAAAAAAAAGTTGGGTACAAAATAACATACTAGACAACCTAGGAGCTGAATAACATTTTTCCTCAGCTATTCATCTGAAAATTTGCAACGCATAAACTCAGTGGTTGGACTACACCAAAACCAGAATAACCACGTAGAGGCTCCATCTCTTTTTCCGTAGCATGACTTTGCATGCCCAATTGTATCAATGGAGGAAGAAAATAATTAACACGGCCTCCAGTCAACATATCAGATCTAGTACAAAATCGCATAACTCTTTTTGTGTAGTATATATGTTGGGGGCACCTGATTCCAATAGTCAAACTGCAAAGTGTTTTCAGTGCAGTGTGTCTACCATCAGTTATGAGTGTTTTAGACCATGTAAACCGTATGGCTGGTGATTACATTGTATCTATTGATCCTAGTTTCACTAAGTTAATGATTCACTTAGAAGATCTAGAGTCCGGCTCTTTTTCTCATTGCCAAGAAGGAAAAAAGGTAAAATATACTAACATGAAAGGTTATACAAGTGAAAATGTCCTGGCAATCTGTGATTTTGAAACAAGGTTCACATTTGCTTATGGACAGATAATCCGCTACACTTTTCAAATTTTCACACCCTCCTCGTGTCCATTTCTATATGCAATATTTACAGAAAATATCTGCTCATAGATATTGTAGTGGCGTTCTTTTTTTTTCCTACTAATACAGTAAAATACTATCTTGTTAACACCGAATATCCAAACAAAGTTATCCCGCCCCCATTCAAAGGACAACACTACCACATTCGGGATTTTCAAGGGGCGCCGTCAGAGACAAGCAACATAAATTCAATCATCGTCGTTCGTCTTTCCGAAATGACATTGAAAGAGCATTTGACGTACTAAATAGGAAGTGGTGTATTCTGCTAGCTGTACCACATGATGATCCTCATACCCAAAAGCTCTTTTATACCGGCGAAGAAAATTTCGCTCATAATGATAATGAATTGCGCTATGAAGGTAGTACGCATGAAAATTGCTGAAAGATTGGTAACTTGATACTCCCTCTGTCCACAAAAGGATGTCTCAACCTAGCCCAAATTTGCATGTATTAGTATGTAGATACATGTCTCAAGATTGATAACTTGAGACATCCTTTTGTGAAAGGAGGAGTAGTGTATTACTATAATTAGTAAGAAATAGGACATTTTTTATTTTGGTATGTATCAAATTATACAGCTACACAACAATTTATTATGAGTTGGTTGTCGATAATTTTCTTGAATCATTTTATGCTTCTAAACTGTGAAACATATGGTAATCTTCGCTTATATATGTCATATAGATTCAGGAACAATATTGACATTACACATCTCTAAAGGTTAAACCCCATAAGCCCAAAAGGCCGGGGAATAAAAGTTTCTAGATGTTTCTCCCCGCCACAGTTATCCCCATTGAAATTTATAAACTTACTTCTCCGTAAACTTAAGCGTGAAAATAGGCCTAAAATTTGCACCAAGTGATTATACTCAGCCGGCTGTTAGTTCAAGAAAGCGGGCAAGAAATGGGTGGACTGCGTCAAAGAAGATTGTTGTACCTTTGAAGGCAAAATCCCTCGACAACCGGCTGACTGTACCTTTAAACTGCTATTCTTCTCGCAGAATCGGCTACCTCTCTCCAGGAGTAAAGACCATGGCATGATGGAGGAGCTCTTGCAGTTTACCAGGAACCTGCTACCAGCAACTTACACCAGAAGATCTGCGGCCCCATAGTCGTCTCTTTGCTGTTTAGTTCATGTCAAACCCTATTAGATGCATGTGAGCTCACCGACGCCGGATGGCCTCTCCCGGCAACCAAATCGCCGCGCGCAGCTAGCATTTTTTTTTCACGAGGGTGAGATGGCTCGTTCCGCAATAGGCGGAGAGCCGTTGGAGGTGACTCTCGGGCGATTCTGGGCACTCTCCGGGGATCTCTCCGGCGAGGACAGATCGGACGGGGGGACGGAGGAGCGAGACGCGGCGGACGTCGGGGAGGAAGAAGAGGTTGGCTCGGGTGCCTTTGCGTACCTATGCCGATCTCCCACACCGGACGCCCTCGCAACCATGGAGGAGAGAAGCTCAAGAGCAAAGAAGCGGATCGATCGGAGGATGGCGCAGAGGTATGCTGCTCTTTCTTTACAGGTGCTTTCGCCGGCGGGACATGGGGGGCTGCTCTTCTCTGGCAGTCCGGGGTTAGCCGGTGAGCGGGTGGATGCGCCGCTCCGCTCACCGCGCGGGCGGCTGTGTAATCTCAAGCTCCCAGTGCTGGAACCATCCACAACATGCGATGATGGCGTAGGGGGCTGGGAGTTGGTTTGCAGGCGGCGGAGGATTCACACCGGCATTGCGTCGCCGGTGGGGAAGACGGTGACCGGGATCTGTGGATCTCAAATTTCAAATTTGGAAGAAAATTCGTGCCGTCCAAAAGGTAGATTGGGCCGGGAAATTTTGTTTGGGCTGCGAAAAAACCCGAAGTCAATCCCTGGGCATGCGGCCCACGTTGGGGACGGATCAGAACTAGGATCGGGAAGAATTTTTCTGTCTAAATACACGAAGGTGCGTTCACTAGGGTTTATTCGATCAAAAGTGAGTCTGCCGCCGCCTTGTGGTGGTGCTGACCCGATCATGGCGAACTTTGGTGGAGGCCGTGGTGGCGGAGGTGAAGACCGTGGTGGTGGTGGGTATGGGTATGGCAGAGGGTTTGGCGGTGGTGCGCCACCGGGTCGTGGAGCTGGGGGCGGTGGCTATGGTGGCAGCGGTGGTGGCCCGCCGCAGCGGGAGGACATGCCAGGACGGGCGTTTCAAGGGGATTTCAGGCAGCGAAATTTCGAGGTGGGCAGTTCGAGCGGATCATCAGGATCAGGGTACCGACAGCAAGGTTTTCCGCATGATGGACCACCGCAGTTTGGTTCCTTCAACGCTGGGTCTGGTTTCCCTAATGGACAGCAGCGTCAATTCAACAACCACAGACCATTTCAATTTCGTGGTGAGAGGGCAGAGAGCGGAAGACATAATTTCAGGGGGGGTTCGTCGGCGGTTGGATCTTCGGGTGAGAGAGCGGCTGATCTCTCGGAAGAACAGCTAACCAAGATCATCGAGCAGGTTACCCGAGCTTTGAAGCAATCAGGCGGAAATACAGTAGCAGACAATGCGAGTCTCACTGTGGCTAATGCGAGGGGGGCTGGTCCTATCCGCTCGGCTGCTGATCTGGTAGCAAAAGGAGCAACACCGGTGGGAAGTGGATCTACTCCACGGGGAGCCGCCGATAGTAGTCAGAATCGGCAGGTTTTTGACAGAGATGCGGCGAAGAAATTCAAGAAGAGTGATAAAACTAGATGTTACAGATGTGATGGCCCAGGACACCATGGGAAGCAGTGTGAGGTTGAGGTTTGCGAGATTTGCGAGAGCAAGGAGCATGTGCCTGAGAAGTGTCCGCTTCTTCTTGCTCCAAAACCTCAAGTTATTAAACATGGTTATCTTATTGAGGGGCTTACCTTTTATGAACAGCCTATGACAGAGACCTACAAACCGAAAATTGATAGTGCCCGGACTGCTATGTTGACGGTGGATGGGGGGGAGATGTCTATTCCTAGTATCGTGACACAGCTGCAGCGGCTGGTCCCCAATACTCAGTTCCGATGGGAACTTGTTCAGTCTGGTCACAATGTGTTTAAAGTCCCGTTTCCGTCTCGACATGAGCTAGACAGAATGTGGACTTTCGGCGCTTACAGGGTTCCCAATAGCGAATGCACGATAACGGTGGTTCCTTGGGTTGCTACAGTTGAACCTTTAGAGGCGCTACCAAAAAAATGGATTCGGATCCATGGTATCCCTCCCAAGGCGATTGGTGATTTTTTATCTTTGTGGAGTCTTGGGTCGCTGTTTGGTAAGACCATGAAGGTAGATATGAAGTTCACACGTCAACGTGGTGTTCTGCGTATCCTTGTTGGCTGTGTTGACTACACTTTGATCCCGGACAGCTGGCCTATATTCATCAAGGATGGTTTTTACAAGCTTTCTTTCAAAGTGGAACATCCGTTGGACGTGGGTGATAAGGAGGATGATGATCCGCGGTCACCTCCACCCAATGATTCCGATGATGAACCAAGAGATGATGCTAAAGACAAAACTGAAAATGATGAGAGGAAGGGAGGAAGTGGGCAGACGGAGGACATGATCACAGAGGAAAATTCAAACAACAGCGATGTTTCTAAACAGAAGGGTGTTTCCAGTCCGGATGTCATGCAACATAAAATGACGGGCGTCGTGTTTTCTCCAAAGGTTCAGAGGCAGATTTCGCAAGCTAAGCAGGAGCTGCTAGCTATGTTTGTTGAGAATCGTTCTGCTATGAAGAATGATAGGCTCGGGGGCGCTGAAGATGGTGTGGTGGTCGATCTGAACTTGACGGAGAAGGATGTGGGCAGTTCTCCCGGCAGCGATTCGTGCCGCGGCAGGGAATTGGACGTTTTTGCTGCCGGCGGCAGCGGCTTGGCCAGCAAGTCCGACAGCGGCCTGAGTTGTGACGGTGCGCCGTCCGACTTTCATACTGAGACTTACGACAGTAGCTTGGCTGGAGCTTGTGCGTCGAGTGAGGCGTGTGGAGATGGCTGCCATGTTAGCAATTCAACTGCTGACAGTATATGTTGTAGTCTTGACTTGGGTTCCGGAGGAATGGGAGTTGCTAGTGAAGATCTGAGGGGCTGTGACTTGGATATCCCGATGGAATGCGCCGGGGGGATGTATATGGACAGATTGGGGAACACCATTGTGCCGACAAATTTCTTGTGCGGACAGCAGTCTTCTGGTGGGGTTGCGGCTACTGTTGTTGAGGTGGTGGAGAATAGACCATCTGAGGAGGAGATCCTGGCCTTCGGTGGTATGCGTGACACGGAGGTGAGGACTAGCCGGAGGTTGAGGGAGCAAGAGAATGCGCATCTGCCTCAACTGGAGCGTGCGAAGGAGTTGAATTCCCGCAAGCTTTATGGCTCTCCTGCAGGTACTTCACAAACATCTAAGTTTTCTTTACGTGCTTTTTCCAATTCTGAAATTAAGCAAAAATCAGCTAGATTGGGTATTTCTTTAGGTAGTAATGATGAGCAAATTAATTCTACTATTGAGGGCATTATGTCGTTAGAGCATGAGAGAGAGGTTATCTTTTTGAAAAATAACTTGGCACCTTCTAAAGTTGATTCGGAAACAAGTCTTACTTTAAAACGAGCTATGAATATTTGTGAGGACTTAGAGGATGAGGAGGCTGAGGGTTCGGAGGATTTTGCGGACCTCAATGAAACCCTAGCGTCGATAAAGAGTAGAGGAAGGAGAAACAAGAAAAAAAACTCTCTCTCAAAACGTGCGATTAGACGGGGAGTGAGATTAGCTATTTACTCAAGATTTTAAAGATGAAAGGTATGATTTGGAACTCCGACGGGTTTGGGGATACAGCGAAGCATTTGGCGGTCAGTGAGTACGTTAAAGAGCATAAGCTTGACTTCGTAGCTTTAATAGAGACGGGAAGATCTGCGTTTTCAACACCTTTTCTTAAGTTCCTGGCGGGGGGCTCGGATTTCACTTGGTTTTGTATCCCACCGCATGGGAGATCGGGGGGTATGTTATTAGGTTTTAATTATGATGCTATGGAAATTCAGGAGGTGGTTTCAGGTGACTTTTGCGTTAAGTTACATCTGAAAAATAAATTGGACGGGTTTCGTTGGGCTTTCGTGGTGGTTTATGGGGCGGCTCAAGACAACATGAAACCGGAGTTTTTGGCGGAACTAGTAAGGATTTGCGAGGGGGAAAATGTGCCTATGCTGGTTGGGGGAGACTTTAATATCATAAGGAGACAGAACGAGAAAAACAATAATAATTTCAATGCTAGATGGCCAACGATTTTTAATGCTATCATTGAGAGTTTAAATTTAAAAGATCTAGAATTATCTGGAAGGAAATATACCTGGGCTAGTAGACGAGATACGCCAACATATGAGAAGTTGGATCGTTTTCTAGCTAGTGTCGACTGGGAACAGAAATACCCTTTGGTAACAGTGCATGCTCTTACCCGTGGGGGTCAGATCATACGCCGTTGCTATTAGATACCGGGGAACATGCGTTTAAAGGTAACTCTCATAGATTTTCTTTTGAGTTATCTTGGTTCCGCCAAGAGGGTTTTGCGGACATTATTACGCGAGAATGGAATGCAGTACAAGTAGGTGACACCCCCATTGAGCGTTGGCAAAATAAAATTCGTCACTTGCGCCAATTCTTGCGGGGATGGGCAAGGAAGCTATGTGGGGACTATAAAATTCTGCGAGATAAATTGGTCATGCTTTCGAATGAATTGGATATTAAAGCTGAAACCACCCCTTTAACAACAGCTGAGCGGGCTGCCAAACGTGAGGCGGATGATAAGTTGGCTCAATTACGTAGAGATGAGGAGTCTAAATGGGCTCAGAGGGCGAAGGTTAAATATATTCAGGAAGGAGGGAATAATACGAGATATTTTCATATCATCGCTAACGGGAAACATAGGAAAAAAAGAATTATTCAGTTGGAACAAGACGAGGGTACAATCGTTGGTCAGGAGAATCTAAAGACTTATATTTCTGAGTTTTACAAAAAATTGTTTGGGGCGCCGGTCACAACAAATTGCGTGTTGGATGAGGATGTTGTGCATGATATGCCACAAGTGTCCCAGGAAGAGAATTTAATTTTGACCCGAGAATTCTCTGAGAAAGAAGTTTTTGAGGCCATTCAACAAATGGAACATAATAAAGCTCCAGGGCCGGATGGGTTTCCTGCAGAATTCTATCAGAAATTTTGGGGTTTGATAAAAGCTGATTTGATGGCTATGTTTGCGCAATTGCGAGCCGGAAACTTGCCATTATTTAAGCTGAACTTCGGTATTATCACATTGTTACCCAAAAAAGATGATGCTAGTAAAATTGAACAGTACCGACCCATTTGTCTTTTGAATGTGAGTTTTAAGATTTTTACAAAAGTAGCCACCAACCGGGTTACCTCTATTGCGAGTAAAGTAATTCGGCCTACCCAAACTGCGTTTATTACGGGTAGAAATATTCTTGAAGGAGTGGTAGTCTTGCATGAGACAATCCATGAGATTCATAGGAAAAAATTAGATGGAGTGCTATTCAAAATTGATTTCGAAAAGGCTTACGATAAAGTAAAGTGGTCTTTTTTGCAACAAACTCTAAGAATGAAAGGGTTCTCGGCAGATTGGTGTAATTGGATTGATCACTTTGTCCAAGGGGGGAGTGTCGGGATACGTGTTAATGACGACATCGGTCATTACTTCCAAACGCTCAAGGGGTTAAGACAGGGAGATCCGATGTCTCCTATCTTATTTAATCTCGTCGTTGACATGTTGGCTATTTTAATTTCTCGTGCAAAGGAGGATGGACAAGTGGGTGGGTTATTACCTCATCTTGTTGAAGGTGGGGTTTCGATACTCCAATATGCGGATGACACGATTCTATTCCTCGAGCATGACATTGCGAAAGCCATGAATATGAAACTCATTTTAGTGTTGTTTGAACAGATCTCGGGTTTGAAAATTAATTTTCACAAAAGCGAATTATATTGTTTTGGGGCGGCCAAAGATCAACAAGCTGAGTATTGTTCGATTTTTGGGTGTGGAGTTGGCTCCTTGCCTTTTAGGTATTTGGGAATACCGATTCATTTTAGGAAATTGCTGAACAAGGAATGGAAAACGGTAGAAGATAGGTTTGAAAAGAAGTTGGCAGCTTGGGTGGCAAAGATGTTGTCTTACGGAGACCGTCTTGTCCTCATTAATTCGGTTTTAACAAGTCTGCCAATGTTCCTACTATCCTTTTTTGAAATTCCTAAGGGAGTCCGCAAACGGTTGGATTTTTATCGTTCTCGTTTCTTTTGGCAAAGCAATCAACATAAGCGAAAATATAGATTAACAAAGTGGAACCTGGTGTGTAGACCAAAGGATCAAGGTGGGCTGGGCATCTCGGTTTTGGAAATACAAAATAAATGCCTCCTTAGTAAGTGGCTGTTTAAATTATTAAGGGAAGATGGCGTATGGAAAGAATTGCTAGTTAACAAATATCTAGGGGGTAAATCGTTATCACAGGTGCGTGTGCAACCTTTGGATTCGCCTTTTTGGAAGGGAATCATGAGGGTAAAAGATGATTTCTTTCAACGCGGAAGATTTAAAGTCGGTAACGGGGAGCAAGTCCGGTTTTGGGAGGACAGTTGGCTAAGTCCAAACCCTTTATGCGATGAATATCCAAACCTGTACCAACTTGCGTCTAATAAGAACAGTTTGGTGGCTGATGTGCTTAGGACAGTGCCTATCAACTTACCTTTCCGACGGACTTTGATAGGGAATAATAGAACGGTGTGGTTTCGCCTTGTTGAGAGGTTAATGCGGATTCATCTTAGTGATCAGGAGGACTCGTTTTCTTGGGCTCTCACTTCCAATGGCATGTTTACGGTAAAGTCATTGTATGCGGACTTTCTAAACGGTCACACTAGATATTTGCGTAAGTATCTCTGGAAGTTAAAAATACCACTAAAGATTAAAATTTTCTTATGGTTTCTCAATAGGAAAGAAATTTTAACAAAAGATAATTTGATTAAACGAAGGTGGGTTGGTAGTAAGAAATGCGTGTTTTGTGACGACGATGAAACTGTTGAACACCTCTTTATTAAGTGTCCTTTTGTGCGTAATATTTGGAGGCTTGTTCACTTCACTTTTAATGTATATCCTCCTACAAGTATTGAGAATTTGTTTGGCTCATGGTTGAATGGAATTGATAAAGTTACAACAGCTCGCATTCGTATTGGTGTTGCGGCCATCTTGTGGTCTGTTTGGAACTGTAGAAATGATATTGTGTTTAACAAATCGACTTCATCACATTATTTGCAGGTTATCCACAGGGCGTGTTATTGGATCCGCTCTTGGTCATGCCTGCTCCCTGCGGACCAGCGTGGACTTATGGATGCCGGATGTACCCGTTTGCTGATGGTGGTGCGGGCTATCTTCAACCGGGCTGGATGGCTTCATACTAGACGCTTAGATGTTTAATCATTTTCTATTTGAGTGGTTAATCTTTGTGGCCACCTTATGTGATCCCTGAATGTTGAACTTGTATAACTGTGATCTCTAATAATTGCGGATGGCTGTGTGCATCTCTTGGATGCAGAGGCCGGGGATCCGCACCCCCTTATCTAAAAAATTAGATGCATGTGTCATACAATTCCAACCAGTTGGTTCATCAAATTGTACATCAATCATTTGGCAAGGATGAAACAAATATATGCCCACGTCTGAAAATAGGTTATACAATCTATTCATCCGAGCTAGTTGTGTTCTCCCGATAAACAGGCAATTCAGATACATATATCTACTGGTGCACCGGTGCAGTAACATCTATGAACCGACTTTGTAACCTGTTTTTTTTTTTTTTGAAACGGACTTTGTAACCTGATTCTGACAAAATAATGGAGTTGCATAATTACAGCACGTAACTGATGATCAACTGAATTGGACTCTTATTTTATTGGGTCTCTCTACGGCTCAGCTGACTGAGACGTAAGCTATGTCTCAGTCAGGTGATGTCACCGTACAGGCCAACCCACCAAAACACGGATCGCAAAGTAAAAGGACGATCGGATGGCCACGGATGTGACTGAGACATAAGTTATGTCTCAGCTAGCTGAGACTTAGCAAAACCGTATTTTATTTACAAGACGGAGAATACTTGTGATTTAAGTGCAAACTAGAATTGAGATGCAACGTTTTCCATATAAAAAATCTAGGAAATTAAATAAATAAAACTGTACTGATAACTAAAGCTCCAACAAGCCATTGATCGTCCTACAGCTCGTCGTGGTCGTCCTCCTCGGCGCTGTTATCATCCGGTGCACCTCCAGACCTCTGGTACACCGCCGAGATGACAGGGTTGCACACGTCTTCGACCTCCCGGAGCTTCTCATCATAGTCCTCCTTGTCTGCCTCCGGATTGCTGTCCAGCCACTCCTTGGCTTCCCGCACGGCCTCCTCGACCTTCTCCTTCTCGTCGCTTTCCATGGCATCGGCCATCTTGCCATCCACAGTGTTCTTGATGTTGTACACGTACGTCTCCAGCTTGTTCCTGGCGTCGACGCGCTCCTTGACCTTCCGGTCCTCCTCGGCGAACTCCTCCGCCTCGCGCACCATCCGGTCGATCTCCTCCTGGCTATGCCGACGGTCGTCGTTGGTGATGGTGATCTTCTCCGACTTGCCGGTGCCCTTGTCCGCCGCCTGCACGTGGAGGATGCCGTTCACGTCCACCTCGAACGTCACCTCGATCTGCGGCGTACCCCTCGGAGCCGGCGGGATTCCAGATAGATCAAACT
This sequence comes from Poa pratensis, assembly GCA_947311845.1. Taxonomy (NCBI): domain Eukaryota; kingdom Viridiplantae; phylum Streptophyta; class Magnoliopsida; order Poales; family Poaceae; genus Poa; species Poa pratensis. The sequence continues at coordinate 54,310,461 of CAMZMU010000042.1, forward strand.
TGCCGAGGAGCCTATTGTCCTTGGTCATGCTCCTCTCGCCCTCGTACACCTTGATGGACACGGTGGTCTGCTTGTCCTGGTACGTCGTGAACACCTGTGTCTTCTTCGTCGGCACCACCGAGTTCCGCGGGATCAGCTTCGTCATCACACCGCCCACTGTTTCCATACCTAGGGTAAGCGGCGCGACGTCGATCAGGATCATGTCTTTGGTCTTCTCGTCGACATGTCCACTCACGATGCTAGCCTGCACGGCGGCGCCGTACGCGACGGCCTCGTCGGGATTGACCCCCTTGTTGGGCTCCTTGCCGTTGAAGTAGTCCTTGAGGAGTTGCTGCACCTTGGGGATCCTGGTGCTGCCGCCGACGAGCACGATCTCGTGGATGTCAGCGTTCTTGAGCCCAGCGTCAGCCATCGCCTTCTTCACCGGCACCATGGTCTTCCGGAAGAGGTCGTTGTTGAGCTCCTCGAACCGTGCCCTTGTGAGCGGCTCCGAGAAGTCGACGCCGTCGAAGAGCGACTCGATCTCTACGCGCACCTGGTGCTGGTTGCTGAGCACACGCTTGGCGCGCTCGCACTCCCGGCGCAGCTTCCCCAGCGCGCGCATGTCGCCGGTGATGTCCCGACCATGCTTCCGCTTGATGAGCTTGATGAAGTAGTCCATGAGACGATGGTCGAAATCCTCGCCGCCGAGGTGAGTGTCCCCGTTGGTGGCCAGGACCTCGAAGACGCCGTTGTCGATGGCCAGCACGCTGACGTCGAAGGTGCCGCCTCCTAGATCGAACACCAGCACGTTCTTCTCAGACCCCTTCTGGTCGATGCCGTAGGCGATCGCTGCGGCGGTGGGCTCGTTGACGATGCGGAGGACGTTGAGGCCGGCGATGACGCCGGCGTCCTTGGTGGCCTGGCGTTGCGCGTCGTTGAAGTAGGCCGGCACGGTGACGACGGCGTGCGTGACCTTCTCGCCGAGGTAGGCTTCGGCGGTCTCCTTCATCTTGGTGAGCACCATGGCGCTGACCTCCTCGGGGCTGAACACGCGCACGTCGCCGTCCTTCACCTGCACCTGGACGTGTGGCTTGCCCTTCCGATCGACGACGGAGTACGGCAGCAGCTTGATGTCCCGCTGGACGAGAGCGTCGTTGAAGTCTCGCCCGATGAGGCGCTTGGTGTCGTAGATTGTGCGTTCCGGGTTGGCGGCCGCCTGGTTCTTGGCGGCCTCGCCGATGAGCCGCTCGCCGCCGTCGGTGAAGGCGACCCAGGAAGGGGTGATCCGGTTGCCCTGGTCGTTGGCAATGATCTCGACGCGGCCGTTCCGGTAGACGCCGACGCACGAGTAGGTGGTGCCGAGGTCGATACCGATGACGGTGCCGGTGTTGCCGCGTGGCTCGCCGTCCTTGGCAGCAGCGGCAGCGGAACCTGGCATTGCCAGAAGCAATGCGGCGAAGAACATCGGAAACAGCCACATCGACGCACGAGCCAATGCCATCTCGACTTGTTTGTTTTGGGTTTGCTCTATCTCGATTGCCAAGAAACGAGGAGCTAGGCTGGGATCTTTATAGCGGACGAACTTGCAGCGTCAGGGATCCCGACTCCGATCGTGGAGTGTTGTTGTCTGTCGAGTCAACCTTGGACGCGTCACGCCAGTGTTGTCAGCCGTTGATTTCGCTGATCGGACGATTAACATGATGATGTGACGTGTTAATGCGTAGACATATGCATGACGTAGCTGGCCCAAACACCATTGGAAGGAGTATTTCTTTCAGAGTCGGTACACCTTTTTCTAGCTACTAGAACCTTCGGATTTACTCGCAAAAAAAAAACCTTCGGATTTTTTTTTTTCAAATCTAACACAGCTAAGAGACGGCTGATAAATTGAAATTTATGATGAAATTCTTGTGAAGTCGGCAACGAAGCTGTACCCCCTCAGTTCACAATTATATTGCGTTCTACATTTACTCAGGGTCATTTTTTGTATGTTTTGACCAATTATGTAGCAAAAAACTTCAACACATACAATATAAATTTAATAAGTATCGTTTGAATCATCATAAAATATATTTTCATATTATATGTAGATATTATTGATGCTGATTCTTTGCTCGTACATACTTGGTTAAATTTTAAAAAGTTCAACTTTAACAATATCCCAAATGCGAATAAATAAAAATGGAGAGAGCACTAATCACATGACGTACTACCATGTCTTTGCTAAAGACTGTAGCGTACAATGTAGGCTAAATTTTAATAGTTTCTTGAGCACAACATGAGTAGCCCAACCTGAGAGGCAAACCATGCTGAGCGCACTAACGCTAACATCCACGGATCAAAACACTGAGGACCAATCGGAAAATACGGCTTCAAGGAAACGACGGCGAATCGCGACCGCCTCCTGATCCGTCAAAGTGTACCAAGGGATTTCACCTAAAGACAAAGTGGATGGGCATTACCATTTCCTTCACTACCACCGTCGGGATCTATCCTGATAACCTGTTCCCATGGCCTACAGATCCAACCGCCTCTCTAGCCTAGTCATTTGAGGTTGAAACCACACGGAAGTCAAAGAATGCACAAGTCGATAGACCAAGGTTCCAAAGTGAGGAGAGGTCGGCGGGGATTGATATAGGTCATAAGCTGCATATTAACCCGGAAACAACCTTTCTCACATGAGCTCAACTGTTGTTACTCTTAGAGACTTTGGGCATGTGCAGTGGCGGAGCTGGCACACAACCGTTGGGTTCAGATGAACCCAACAAAATCTTGTAAAATCAGTGGTAATCTAGTGTTTCATACTGCAAAAATATTATGCACAGAACAGGATGAACCCAATGACTCTATTCTGTAGCTTCGCCACTGGGCATGTGTTGTTTCTTGATGTGAGAATTGTAACCTATTTCTTATCACTAGCTTAGGTGGAGATATGGTTGATATTTGGAAACAAACGTAAAGCACAGAACCGCTCCTACCAAAGGGCTTTGATCGTCACTTATCCCTTATTCCCTGGAAAATTTTGAAAGATATTAATATCAAGGTCTTCTACAGAAAAAATCTTGAATACCTACTCAGGTGGTGGCGAAATTAAGGAGGATGGTCGTTAAAAGATCAATATATATGGATACCCTAGAGGGAGGGGTAAATTAGTTCCTACAAATTTTATTCATAAGTTTTAACTTTGCGGATACATAAGATGTGCCTATAGCAACTATGTGAGGCAACCTATATGATGATATAATATCATTTAAGCATGAAGACTATCACAAATATAAATACAAGTGAGAAATATCAAAAATAAATAATCAAGGCACAAAGAGGCATCTCAATGTTCATTTTATCGAGGGGGAGCTAATCATTATCTAAGAGGTGTGTTTACCATGAATAACCCCAAAACGCCACTATAGTATCTCGTTCTTCTCCTTGACTGTCATCCATAAAGTATAAGTTCAATCAATAGTGGAGGCCTTAGGGATACCTCCAATCCACCACAAACTCTAATCAAAGTAAGCATTAGTGACTCATATTGCTTAGGTATAAAACTCCTACACTAACAATATCGAACGGGGGGAGGGGGAGCTTGCAACCTGTACAAATCAAGAAATTGAGCATCAAATGAGGGGAGGAATGTATCTTTGTTAGGGTTAGCTTCTCTCTCAAATCCTCAGAGTCCTCTCAAGGCATAAATAAATTGAAGTAGGAGAGAATGCTTTTCATATATCCAGAAATTAATGAGTGATTGATGACCCTATCAACGGAGTGGTAGTAGCCTAAAATAGAGCCCTAAAAACTATTCGCTTTAGTGACTGAGGCTAGGGCCAGATAGTCCGACCATATTGGACCTTGTAGCCGATAATTTAGAAATCAAACAAACAAAGGAGTTAGAAAACACCCTAACACAGGCAAGACAGTTTAGCCTCAACTCGAGAGCATTTGGACGGCCTTAACTCAAGAGCACCTGGACAACTTCAACTCGAGAGAATCTGGGCAGCCTCAACTCGAGAGCATATGGACAACGTCCGGACAGTTCAGCCTCAACTTAGAGAGCACCCCTGACAAGATGACCTAAACATGCACTACAAGAAATGTGCTAACTTATGACCTTTTGATCGTGACCCTGAAAATATTGGTCATAGATCTATGACCATTTTACTCTAATTGGTCATGCCCCACTTTGGAGGGTCGAAATCTTAAAATTTAACGGCCAAACCTGTCAAAAAGGTCACAATGTCGTTTCATGGATTGGTCATAATGCAAATATCAATAATTTAGAACATTTTTTTCAATTTAAATGGTTATTCTCAGTCAGCAGCTTCGTCTACGTGTCACTGCTTATGTGTCATTTTCGCTTACGTGTCAGTGCTTATGTATCATTTTCGCTTACGTGTCACTACTCATCCATTTGTTGATCTCAATGACATGTAGGACCTAGCATATGCACATTGACTCGTTGACTAGCCTGACCGGTGGGACCCACGCAGACATATGGGACCCATGCTCTGACATGTGGGTCCTACTCTTACCCCATTGATCCTGACATATGGGTCCCACCCTTACCCCACCCATACTGACATGTGGGTCCCAGCTTTACCCTACCCCACCCATCATGACATGTGGGTCCCAGCTTTACCCTACCCCACCCATCATGACATGTGGGTCTCCCACTTACGCACCTATATCAATTTGGGATCCTAGGTCTTTTCATGCTATGTGCTGCTTCCTTTTTGCATGCTCCGCTAGCAAGTCCTTTGAAGCATGGTTGTTGCAGCATTATTTTCACTCCCAACCAAATGAACACTTGTGCTTTCCAAATTTATGTAGACCTACTAGGTATTCTCTTAATTAAAGCTAAGTATGGCGTTACCTCTCATTTACACACTACAACATGATAGGCACGTAGAGACGCTGATTTGGAACCTAGAGACGCGATATTTCATCCCTAGAGGCTCATAGAGCCGCTTTTATAAAGCGTCATTCGAGCGTCTTCTTATCCACCGTCTCAAGTTATGTAAAGACGTTTTCTAAGCGTGTCAAAATAGTGTAGGGACGCTGCATAGAGACGCTCAAAAGCATGTCTACTCATATAAAGACGTTTTAGTAGATACGCATTTGTAACGTCTCCACTAAAATAGACACGTCATATTTGCGTCGCAAGATTAGTTAAAGATGCTTTGTTTGTATGTATTATAGTTTTGTCTACATGAGTTTATACAAAATTTGTATAATACACATGATGCAGGTATATGTATTCACAATAATGTATATGCGTGATTTGACAAAACATCTCACAGATATCCACCAGTACAATTCATTTATACTCACAAATTTTGTACAGTACACGATCATGTTTTGCACAGCAAACTAAAATAATCATCGTACACTGTTTGCTGGGGACCTTGTACGTGGGACGAGGGATTACAAAGTGACGTCGAAATACACATCACGTTGCAGTATAGCACACGGGTGGGGAAAAAAACTATGTACAACATCGTTTCAGAAAACGAAAAACTGAACGGCCGCCGTTGACTCCGCCGATTCTAGCTGCGACTCCACACGGAACGTTTCTGAGCAGGGGAAGAACGCGGTCGGTGCTGGATCCATCGACTACATATCTATGGCTGCCGCCTCTGGATCCAGCGAACGCAGGAGCGTGCCACCGTTTTCACTGCCACCGATGGCATCTTCTCGACCTCGAGCAGATCGCCTCGCCCGTCACGAAGGCATGCACCAGCCCACCGGTCGTTGGTTCGAGGGAGAACACACGCGACGTTCGCCGCCATGTGTAGGATCCGGATGAGGGCGAGGCTGTGAAATTGGAATCGAGCAACCTGCAAAAGCTAATGCAATTAGCTAGCCACGGATGGCCCAATGATTGGTTACATAGATCGATTATTTGGGGTGTGCAAGCATACCTTTTATTTAATTAGATCTGCGCTTGACGAAGGGAATTGCTAGAAAGAGCCCTCGAGAGAATGAGAGATTTTCACAAGTGCGATCTGGGGCATGGGGCGGCGTGACTGGAATTAGGGTTAGAGGCGCTGCTTTATAGAATACACTAATGGGCCTGCTAGGCCTATATTATTTCTAAGAGACGTGTTCCAAAACGTCTCAAAATTCGTCTCTACTTATCTAGAAATTAGCAAATTAATTTATTTGGTTGGCTTATAAAATCATACTTTGGGACGCTTTGAGGATCGTCTCAATAAACGTCCATACGCAGAGGTGATGGACTATCCTAAGGACGAAAACAAATGCGTCACATAGAAAACGTCTCTAGGTGCTAAGTTTGTTGTAGTGACAGGAGCTCCAGGCCAAAGAAATTTGAAGCATGAAGGCTGACAAAACAAATAGTAGTTAGGTATAATTGTACTTTGTAGTAGTCAGCATATCTGGTTGTATTAACACTCTGTAAATACTATAATCGGCTGATTAGCTGGCATTTGAAGATTCTCGTATGATTTCTTTCTGTGTTATTTGAAATATTACTCATTTGTGTTATGAACAACATGAGGAATGAAAGTTAACGAGTTGGACCTGCCTAACGAAAAAAAGGCCAAGGCCCAGAAAATAAATGTACTTTAAAAAGGCTGAAGCCCAATTAAGATTTGCACAGTAAAAGTGATTATGGCCTAAAAAGGACTGTAAAAATAATATATAAATGGACTCTTAAAAGGCCACGGCCCAAAAAGTAAACATGCTGAATGTTGGGCTCGGCCCATGTTGCTGAGAAATATTCTGCAAAAAATTATATATAATGGGCTGAAATATTGGGCCAGGCCCATTTAGAAGGCTGAACTGGAATGGGCTGATTCTGATTTACGACCATTTCATTTGGTCATAATTTTGCCACGTCATCTCTGCCACGTTGGATCAGATTCACAGTGACCAAAACAATTGGTCATAAAATCAGTGACCCTTTATTTTTGGTCACAACTGTTTGCGACCAATCCCAAAAAAAGGTCACAGGAAGTCATTAGTGCCGCTCATCTTTTGACCAACTATTTTTGGTCACAGAAAGGTCACAAATGACAAAACGTGACCATTTCTGTGACCACTTTGGAGGGTCATAGGATAGCATATTTCTTGTAGTGATGTATGACAATCATGAATGACCCCACACCTTCGGCATTTGCCCATTAGTTTAGAAAGCCAGACATGCTGATCAACTGTGAGAAGTTGGAAAACATGCATGGCCCAGAGAACATGGTTCACCAAGTTTAGCCTTCCATCCATGTAGAAGTGTGCATGATTCCAACATTTTACCTTGTATTCAGCTTGTCGATAGTCGGCTGAAGTTCATCTTTGTGGGTTCGTCTGTCAGAGAGAGGCATTCCAAGGTATGTACATGGGGATGCTCTGATCGGGCATTCCAGGGCTTCGTCCACAGTGAGGTCGATGTCATAACAAACATGTGTTGTTGAACATCCCATTTAAAAGCAAAAAGATCGTTGGTAGACGCTAATGAAATGAGAGTCATTTTTTGTAAAAAAAAAGCTACTGAGTGGGAGATAATAGAGAACTGCGATTTTAGTTGCAGATAGGGTTACACTGAGATTTTTATTAGTTCCCGGTGGGTTGCAACTGAGATTTTTTTGTTGTGCATGGGGTTGCAATTGAAATTTCTTCGGTTACAAGAAATGTGATTGCAACCAAGAAATTCTGCAATTGTAATTGGAGTTGCGGTTGTGACCGAGATTTTCCAGTTACAATTATGTCAGTAACTAAAATTAGATTTTTTGGGTTGCAAATGATATTTTTTTTGTGTTTAGAATTATTTAAAAATGTACAAAATGACTTACAAAAACTTAAAAAAGACAACATGCAAAGTAACAAATGAAAAAAAAAACCTACACATCGTGGGCACCATCCCACACTAGCTCGACATACAAAAGGCAACACAAATAGATGCAGCCAATTTTGGCCCGTATAGGTCACCCTTTGCCTAGACAAAATCACAAAATACTAACAACATAAAAAGATGCTCAGCACGCACGAATCTCCTCACACCACATCTCATGGCTACGAATTGTCGCGGACTTAAGCTAATTCTAAGCTGTCTGAGGATTGGTAAATCCACATTTGTTTTTCTCAATGTACATTGATGTAATGCTTATAATTTGCGGTTGTTAATTCCTATACAAACAACTACTCTATCTGTTTTAATATAATATATTTTAGTCTTTTCACGTGTCAATGTATCCACATGTATATAGACATGTTTTATTTTGTATGTGCACTCACTTTATTGTGAATCTAAACAACATGTACAACAACTAAATTTTTTATATTTAAAAAGGTTAAAAACGGAGGAGTAGTTCTAAATTACAAGTAGAGTTTTCCTACTTCTGAGACGTTTATTTATTTTCGACTCGCCGCTGAGAACACAACTAGTTCCAAATTACAAGTAGAGTTTTCCTACTTCGGAGACGATTATTTATTTTCCGGTCGCCGCTAAGAACAGATCAATCAGAAATCAAAACATTCAGATTTGTACACGCACAAAAAAAAAGATGGCACGACCATTATCGGGTCACGGCTAGTCGTGGTCGCTTCCTTGCACGACTCCACGGAAGACGGAATTGGTAAAGGGTGAATAGCTCCTATGCGACGTCGTTGAGGGCAATTGTCCGGCATGCGACGATGTTGGCTGAAATAGCCCTGGTGCGACGTTTGTTTGCGTGGGAATAGCTCAGACAGGATATGGCCGTTAATTTATTATCCCACACGGTAAACCCCGTTTGACCGTTCAATGGATAAGTTTATGACAAGTGGGACCTCACGCGTGCGTGCTCTGAAGCCGTGATAATAGCTCCGATGCGACAGCTGCATCTGTTCATCGTGGGGGAAAAAACTCTGCCACGCGCCGGCGTCCCTCTGAGCTCACTCCTGTCCTGCCGTCTCGGCTTCTCCGGGCTAGATGGAGCGGCCGATTCGAGCGGTGGCGCGAGAAGAGAAGCGGCAATCGATTCGAGCGGCGGCGCAAGAAAAGAAGCGGCGGGCGGCGACGCAGGGCTTGCGGTCGCAATGCAAGGTAAGGGCGTCGAGGGTGGATGGAGGTTGGGGTGGTGCGGGTCGCCGGTCGCGGAGGCGACCGGCGGCCCTATTTGTGACTCGTGCAGCGGCGAGGGACTCGTGCAGCGGAGGCGACCGGCGGCCCTACCGGATTTCGGTGAATCAGGTCTTGAAGCGGGCGTGGAAGCGCTACGGCATCGACGGTAAGGGTTTTTCGCTCGGCGGTCAATCGCCGCCGATGACGAGACAGAGGTATGCATCGATGCGAAAACTTGATGCGGGCGACCAGAGCAGTACGGGCTGGAGCTCATCGAGCAGGGGTACCACATCGAGCAGGGGTACCACATCGAGCAGGAGTTCAGCTAGTTCATCGAGCCTGGACATCGAAGTAGCTTTGATCCTATGCGAGATGAAGAATCAGCTACAGAGCTGCTAGATGGAGCTGGAAGCTTGAGCTGCATTATGTAGATAGAAAGTGTAGTGAATTTTGGTAGGGGAGCGTGTGGGGGAGTAATTTTGTGAACTGGGCATGTCGACTGCGTTCTGTCGAACACCCTGGGGGCGTGCTCTGGACATCCCGATGTTGTCATTCGCACGTTCCGTTGGGTTAAACCTTGTAAAAAATGTAAATTATCGTGTCATCTGTAGAAACAATGTCTTACTTCTTTATTTAGACTTACCAGAATGATTTACTTGTTCGGAATATTGCTGTAGAGGACGCAGCCGTGCGCAGATCTTTTTTTTTTCGAGAAAAATGAAAAAGTTTCACTGTGGGCTAGATGAATGGGCCAACTCCATCCAATTAGGCCCAGTAAGTGTAGGAGCCATTTCAGCCACTTTTGCTTTTTTTTATTTTTTTATTTGAGCCACTTTTGCCTTTTAGTGTAGAATGCTTAGGGGTTTCCAAAATTTAAATATTGCTAGTGTTGCTAGTGTTACCAAAATGTAAACATTTGTAACTATTACCTCCAAATGGTGGTAGATTTTTCGCAAACAGAGGCATAGCCTAGTGGCAAAGGGTTGATGCTCCCTTTGCCCACCTAAGTTCGAGTCCCCTTGCTCGCAATTTAGGTGTTGCACATTATATGTCCTAGTCCAGTAGCTTTGTGGGTCGGGCATCTCACTATTATAGAATTTCTATAATAGTGAGTTGTCCCATCCATTAAAATATTGCACTTGGACAAATTCTTTTGAATTTTTGAATATTTTGATTCAACTTTGAATATTTGAATTCAACTTTGATGTACATGTTATTTGTACATGTTATTATGTAGTAGGTTGATCTAACTTGGTCATCCCCATTTCTAATCCTGTCATTTTTCACATCGGTTTTCCAAAATGAGCTACAAATGAGCCCCAAAGGTAGCCCAAACAGCACCATTTCTAATCCTGTCATTTTTTCGACCTTCTCCAAATGATCTCAAACTCTAGGGTTAACATATATTGCACTAATATAGTGTCCTAGAACAATTTTTAACTCAAAACTTGTTTAAAAGTTGGTTTAATTTTAGTTGACCAATTTTTGAAATATTCAAAAAACATCAAAAACATGCAAATCCAGTGCACATGGTCTTAGTTTATCATGTACTAACAGCTCCAACTGATAAACAAGGTCTACATACATATTAAACAAGAAATGCTTCAGTATGGTATGAAATCTCACAACTCAAACTATAGAGTTCATAGTTTGAGATGTGTGATTTCACACCATATTGAAGCATTTCTTGTTTAATATGTGTCTAGACCTTGTTTATCAATTGGAGTTGTTAGTATATGACAAACTAAGAACATGTGCACTGGTTTTCCATTTTTTTGATGTTTTTTGAATATTTTATGATTATTTTGAATTCGGTCAAACCCAAGTTTGACCAACATTTAAACAAGTTTAAAATACCAAAATGAAAAACTAAGCCTGTGTCATTCTTAGTCAAACCAAAAGGAAGCTTTGGTGATTTTTTCAATTTTTTTAAATTTTCAAAACATCAAACCCTCTCTCACTTCCTTGAACTCTCTGCAACTTCGTTCGTGGTAAGTCATTTGTGTGAAGGATTTCTCATGAAAATACTCATATACCAAGTTTATATTTTTTTTTCATAACTATGTCATGTAAGTAGACAATGTGCGCTGGTTTTATGTTATTTTAATTTTTTTTGAATTATTTGTGCTGATTTGAATGTTTGGTCAAACTTTGCACAAAATCGTTGACCGACTAAAAATCAAAGTTTATATTTTTTTTGATAACTATGTCATGTAAGTAGACCATGTGCGCTGGTTTTATATTTATTTGATTTTTTTTGAATTACTTATGCTCAACCCTAGCTCATTCCATCGATATCGTGAACGTGTGAATGTTGGAATTGAAATGTGGATATAACAAGTTTTATATTTTTAATAGCAACTTAGTTGCATAAGTAGACCATGTGCGCTGGTTGTATGTTGTTTTGATTTTTTTTGAATTAGTTGTGCTCAACCCTAGCTCATTCCATCGATAGCTTGAATTGTGTGAATGTTTTTCATTTAACTGTGGATATAACAAGTTTTAATTTTTTTTAGCAACGTAGTTGCATAAGTAAACAGTGAGCGAAAGTTTCATATTTATTTGATTTTTTCTAAATTATTTATGCTCAACCCTAGCTCACTGAAAACCCTAAACCCCGTCCGAAACCCCGTCCGAAACCCCCCTGCTTCAGAGCCGTTGATCGCTGGTTAGTGAACGGTTGGATCAGAAGGAAACCCCCCGATCCGTGCCACTCCCAGTTTGCGCTCTGATTGGCCACTCCCAGTTCCGCGCCATTCGTAGGAAAAAAATTAAATTTGGGCCCAGCAGCAGGATTTGGCCCGCTGGTTAGTGCACAAGTTTTTTTTAGTGTTTTTTTTCTATTCTCACCGCCTCGCCACGGCCGGACGGCATGGCCCAACCAAATAACGGGCCACGGCCCTCCCGTTCACTTTCCCATGCCACGGCCCACCGTTTTTTTTCCCGACCGCCTCCCGTTCCCCTTCTTATCCACTCAGATGTGTCGTACCCTAGTTATTCAGATCTGCGCCGCCCCCCACACTCCCTCGCCGCCGGCGACCAAATCCACGGGAAGCCGCTGCCGCCACATACAGATCCAGCTCCAGCCCACGAAGATGATGAGGCGTGGGGGTTCCAGCTCCCGCGGTGGCCATTCCGGCTCCGGAAATCGCTCCGACGAGGACCGGAAGGCGCGGAAGCGGCCGGCTGACCCCGAACGCGCGAGGCGGGTTCATTCCGACGTCGGTCGGAAGCGCGGCGCGTACAAGTGGCTCCACAGGGGCCTAACGCCGCCGCCAGCGTTCGCCCGTCGTGAGGTGGAGGAGTATGACCGCAGCGTGGCGGCGCGCGGCCACCGCTACGAGCACGGGAGCTCCTACGGCGCGGGGAGCTCCCGCATGGCGGCACGGGCGCCACAGCTGCCACCGCCGAAGAGGGAGGAGGAGCAGGAGCAGCAGGACCGCCCACCGCGCCGCGGCCTGCTGCCCGGGGACTTCGCCGCCGACGAGGACCTGGACTGGATCACCGAGGAGGTGATCCAGCGCAGCCAGCAGCAGCAGCAGGAGGTCGAGGTGCGCCATCAGGAGATCGAGGAGCTCAACAAACTCCGCCTCGAGAGAGGTATCGAGGCTTCCCTCCACCCCATCATCGAGGTCAGCTCGGACTCCGACTCCGAGTTCGACTGGTCCGACTGAGCGGCGCCGCCGCCTCGTCGCCGCCGCACCCCCGGGGCTCCGTGTGTGAGCCCAATTTTGGATCTGCGTTTAGGCGTAGGAGCAGCGGTTCGATCCCCAAATGTAATTAGTTTGATGAACTACTCGTGTGGCTTTTGATCAGACGAGCCATTGACGAACTACCTGTAATTCAGTCTAGTATGTCTAATTAAGTTCAGTTTATTATGTGTAATTCAGTTCAGTTCATCTGCTTTTCTGTTAGCCTGTAATTCAGTTCAGTTTATTTTGTTTGACTGAGACGGAGCTCGCATCTCTCGCCGGCGTTGCCGCGCTTCGTCGCCGGAGAAGAAGAAGAAATGGCAAGGGAGGATGCGCGCGCAGGGGAGGAGCAGGAGGATACAACGGTCGTCGTTGCTGTGTGGGTCCCATTAAGCTGACGTGGATAAGTTGTGGGTCCCATCCGCCGGCTCTCCATAATCCTGATCCTAACTAACAGACTGCGCTTAAGGGTCAAGTCGCAGCAGAGCAATTTGTGCAAACAGCGATGTCGCAGCAGAGCTATTCCTGCCAACGACGTCGCTACCCATCAATTGACTATGAAAAACGTCGCATAGGAGCGATTTGGCCATTGGTAAACTAGTTTTTTTTCAGATCGTAATCTAGGGTTGTTGAGATGGCGTTGATGTTGCCATATCCAGTGGCGGAGCTGGCATACAAGTGTTGGGTTCAGCTGAACCCAACGAAGTTCATCAGTTCCTCACATTTTTGGTCTTTAAAGTTGCTTATTAGTGGAAAATACACTAGAATTAGCAAAGATGAACCCAATGATATTTTGATCTAGCTTCGCCCCTGGCCATATCCACAGAGGTTGCTCCGCCTCGGACCCCCTGCTCGACGGAGTTGCCCAGTTCTGACACCGGCGTGTCCTCCGGCGAAGAAGCGGCGTTCATCTCCGTTGAGCTGATACGCACGCTGAACGGACTGGTCCCGCCGCTCCTCGAGCTCCCTCCAGCCCATCTTGGCGTCCGTTTGGCGCACTCGCAGCCGTTCCTCATGGATTCCAAGTTGTACGTCTTGACTCTTGAAGGTGGGTGACCGGAGGTCCTTTGTGTCGTAGTGCTGCAGCCATGCACGCAGCTTCCACAGCGGCACGCTCCCGGAGTCCATGGTGACCTCCGCTGCCTGGAGCTCGCGGCGCTCGCGGTACGCGAAGGTGGCGATGTACACGAGGAGCATGAGACCGGAGGCCACACCTGTTAAGATGAACAGTCCGCCAAAGCTCTGAAATTTGAGGTTGGTCGACGGGCCGATGTCCCCGCTGCTTCGGCGCAGACATACACTTGGCTCGCCGAACCACGCCTTTTCGATCTTGAACATCTTCTCCCCTTCCGCCAGTGACAGTATACCCCGCGACACATCCCCCGTCATTGGTGAATCTCTCGGGAACACCTGAAAATCAACAATTTAACACACATTAAGCTCTAGGAAATGTTCACCATCGTATGTTCGTCGTAGGCAGTGGCATTGAACTTACAAATCTGAAGCCGTCGGTCTTGTAGACAGGACCGACCATCATGTAGTGGTCGCAGTACTGTGACAAGAAGAGTTTCAGGTAGGGGATCTCGTCGAACACCGCGGCGACCCCGCCGTTGGCCGAGCCTCTAGACAACGCGTCCGCGTACTCTTCCGACGAGTTGTATTTCTTCATCATGTGCTCTTCAAACCCCATTTTCTCGAGGGAGGATTTGATGAAGCTGCCCTCCTGGTACCCGATGTATTGTCCAGCTCTTTGGAGTTATAACGTAGCTAGGGAAACAGTCGACGAATTAGGGATAGATTTCGTCCTGGTATCAGTGATTCGGTGTCGATACAAGCTCTGCGTCACGCAAGAGCAGAATCACGAGCTCGCAGGCTCGGAGAAGGAGGAAGGGAGTTCCTGTATCAGGGTTTAGACAATAATCAATGCATGCCCTTCTCGCCAATGAACGCTGCGCCTAAGAAGACGGCGTCCTGTCGTGCAGTCACTGGGCCTTGGGCCTTGTTGCCAGATGGGCCTGGCGAATGGCGTGACGATGCTCCCGCCTGTTCCTCACCTTGATCGCCTGCACCAGGTGTGGTGTCGTGACATCACCCCCTCCTTCAGCGACGGCTTGTCCCCAAGCCGATGTAGTGGGATAAGCGTCGACGATGCTGTAGACGTGTTCCCAGGTTGCGCATGATGGCGGCAACCCTTTCCAGCTCACTCGAACTTGCGGCACCATCTTGCCTCCTCTGCGAATTGTCCTGCCTCCCAGCACAGCTCCAGGGTACACCATGACCTGCAACAGAGACACGGGTAATGCAGTGCTTGCTTCCTCATTCGGCTTCAACCCTTTCTTCAGTTGCGACACATGCACGACAGGATGGATTCTAGACGTTGGGGGCAACTGCAGTTTGTATGCCACCGGACCCACTCGTTGCAGCACCAGGTAAGGCCCGAAGAATTTGAAACCCAGTTTCTGTGACGATCTCCGCTCCACATATGACTGTACATACGGCTGAAGGCGCAAATAAACATAGTCACCTACTACAAACTGGCGTTCACTGCGGTTCTTATCAGCTTGATGTTTCATCCTTTGCTGAGCACGTTCCAAATGCTGCCTGATTAACGGTGCCATGCCTGCTCATTCCTTCAACCACAATTCCACATCTGTGTGACCCGGTAATGAGGAATTCTCGACAGCAAAGTGTCTGGGTTGTCTGCCGTATAGTACTTCAAAAGGAGAGCGGCCAAGAGCAGAATGAAAAGTTGAATTATACCAAAACTCTGCCTGTGGCAACCATTTAGCCCACTGTTCTGGTTTTGAATGAACCAAGCACCTCAAATAAGTCTCCAAGCACTGATTCAGTCGCTCAGTTTGCCCATCTGTTTGTGGATGGTGATAACCCACAAGTATAGGGGGTGTATCGTAGTTCTTTCGATAAATAAGAGTGTCGAACCCAACGAGGAGCAGAAGGTGTTGACAAGCGGTTTTGATGAAGGATTCACTGTAAATGCTCACAGACAAGTTTTTAGGAGTTTTTGATATGACAGATAAATAAAGTACAAGTAAATAAAATGCAGTAGTAATAGTTGCAGCGAGTGGCCCAATCCTTTCTACAGCAAAGGACAAGCCGGTTGTTGTACTTATAATGACCAAACGTTCTTGAGGACACACGGGAGTATTGTCAAGTGCTTTCGCTTCATATAGTTGATTAATCTTCATTGTTTTGATAAGTGTTGTGTGGGTGAACCTATGCTAATGCACCGCCCTTCCTAGGACTAATACATACTTGTGATTATACCCCTTGCAAGCATCCGCAAATACAAGAAAGTAATTAAGTTAAACTAACCACAGCCTTAAACTTTGAGATCCTGCTATCCCTCATGCATCGATATACCAACGGGTGTTCAGGTTTCTGTCACTCCGGCAACCCCACAATTGGCAAACGAATACACAATGCATTCCCCTAGGCCCATAAAGGTGAAGTATCATGTAGTCGACGTTCACATGACACCACTAGAAGAATAACACCACAACTTAAGCATCAAACCATTAAATATTACTCAACATAGTTCACTACTAACATCAAGACTTCTCCCATGTCCTCAAGAACTAAACGAACTACTCACAAGACATCATACGGAACATGATCAGAGGTGATATGATGATGAATAACAATCTGAACATAAACCTTAGTCCAATGGTTTCACCCAATAGCATCAATAACAAGAGTAATCAACACCGGGAGAGTTTCCCCTATGAAATAGACAAGATTCAGCCCTAGATGTTATAGCGGAGACGGGTGCAGCGGAGGTGATGATGGTATTGGTGGTGGAGATGATGATGATGATCCCGATGAAGTCCAGCTCGATGACGGTGATGATGGCGACGATTTCCCCCTCCGGGAGGGAATTTCCCCCGGCAGATTTCTTCCTGCAGGGGAGCTTTTCGCTCTCTGGTGTTTTCCGCCTCGTGGAGGCGGCGGAATATTTCGATGGTCCTCCTCTGTGTTAGGGTTCCGAGGGGGTCAAGTACGCGAAGGGGGAACGGCTGAGGTGGGCCAGGGCCCCCAAACCACCTCTCGGCGCGGCAGGGGGCCCCACCGCGCCAAGGGTGAGGAGGGCCCACCATGGCCCATCTCAGCTCCCCTTTTGGCCTCCTCCATCTTCTGGTAAAATAGGAACTTCCATATGTCTCCTTCGATTTATTGATCTTCAGAAATAGTGCATCTCGACGGTGCTTTTTCCAGCAGAATCCTGACTCCGGTGTCCAATTCTCCATTATTCATCAAACATGCAAAATAGGTAAAATAACATAAGTAACACTTCTAAATATGAAATATATCGATGAATAGCAGTAAATTATGATATAAAATAGTGATGCAAAATGGACGTATCAACCCCCCCAAGCTTAGACCTCGCTTGTCCCCAAGCGAAAACTGAGCTCAGTAAACATGACCACAAGTTTATGGAGCAAAGTGTCGATAAATAAAATACGGACAAGAAGCATCACATTCATTGATACACAAGTCATTCTAGACAGCAACTTCCCTTCATATAATCTAACTTGAAATAAGTAAAGGGAACCACGATGAAGTGCATAAAGAGAACCATGATTGGTGAAGGCAAACTTAAACTCTTGGTCAGAGAACAATTAACAGATCATACTTATCTTTCGAGAAGAGTCTTTATATCAGAGCTTATATAGCAGAACTTACATGCCTTAATCATAACAGTCTCCTTACAGTCATTGATAACTTTCAAAGTTATATTCATTCGGATAAAAGCTATTGTGCGAAACAAGGAAATGAGAGATATGATTAGAAGTATCAACACATATAACTAATTGGATCTCAACAACTCAAATGCTTGCTTGAGATAGAGAGGAATGGGTTTACTGACTCAACAATAATGTAAAAGATAGGCCCTTCGCAGAGGGAAGCAGGGATTAAATCATGTGCTAGAGCTTTTAAGTTTTGCAAAGCATATAGAGAGTATGAAAATAGTTGTTTGAGCTATGTATGTCGTTGTCAACGAATCGTAGTAAAGTGAACACTAACCCCTTGTCAACCAGACTTTCAAGAGCGGCTCCCATGAAGGACGTTATCTCTACCAGCAAGGTAGATCATCCCTCTTCTCTTTTGTTTACACATGTATTTTAGTTTCTTTATAGTTGACACTCCTCCCAACCTTTTGCTTACACAAGCCATGGCTAACCGAATCCTCGGGTGCCTTCCAACATTCACATACCATGGAGGAGTGTCTATTTGCAAATTAAGTTGCTTACTGATAAATCAGGGCAAAACATGTGAAGAGAATTATTAATGAAAGTTGTAGTTAATTGGGACTGGGCACCCCATTTGCCAGCTCTTTTTGCAAATTGTTGGATAAGCGGTGTATATGCCACTAGTCCATTGGTGAAAGTCTGTTTGACAAAAGTGCTAGAGAAACTCTACAGAACCCTCATGAGCTAATAAACAGTGACACAAAACTAGGAGTAATAAGTTTTGAATAATTTAAAGGTAGCACATGAAGTATTTACTTGGAATGGCGCAAAATACCATATAGTAGGAAGTTATGGTGGACTCGAATGGCAATGGTTTGGCTCAAGGTTTGGATGTATGAGAAGCATTCCCTCTCGATACAGGTCTTTGGCTAGCAAGGTTATGTAGCAAGCATAAGAGTTGAGGGATACAAACAATTATACAAGTGATAAGAATAATCATGCAATCTTCCTTAGAAGCACAAATAGTTTAACTTAAGAATACTAAGCTTATGAGCACAAAGAAAGAAAGATCATGGAATAATATATTTGCATGCACTCCCTTCTCTACTTAAGTCTCAAAGTATTGTCTACTACTGACCAATGCTAAGTTTGCCAAAACCAAAAAGATTAACTTGGTGCTCTAAAAAGTGATCCCTATACTAACAACAAGGTTATCAATATGAAAGAGAATTGCAAGCTAAAATAAAGTATGCAGAAAGTAAATGATAAAACTTCTCATTAATATTTCATAACGGCAACTCACACCAAGGGATACATAGATAACCAACTAAAAGAGAGATACTTCCACATTGCAAACCATCATATAAGATAACTTCCCTACTCACGATATGACTTTATGGAAAAGTAAAAGGTAAAGATAATGATGTGATACCGCGGCACTCCCCCAAGCTTGGAACAAACCAAGGGGATGCCAATACTTATGATGAATTACTCCTTCGGTGGTGGTGGTGATTGTTGATAAGCTTATCAACCAGCTCCTTCAGTTCATCAATCTTGTAGGTGAGGGCGCGAATCAGCTCAGAGTTGTGTTCGATGCGATTCATAAACTTGTCAGACTGCGAGTCCCAACTCTTGGAGTTGTTTCCCCACTCCTCAGCAGCAGAATCCCTCTTTCCTGTATTGTTAGAACGATCTATATTCCAACCACTAGGCAACTCAGCCTCCGGGATCCTCTCAATTTGATGCTTATGGATAAGAGTATGGAAGGGGTTATTTTTGCCTGGGGAAGATGTCCTGGGAGCCAAGAAGTGTCGTGGAACCTTCCCTCCGGTGCTCATCCGCGCCCTTGCCTGGGCTTGAATGGATTTGCCACCACTCCGATGCTTGCAACGGTAGCGCGCGGGTATTCGCGCGGGTCTTCCTCCACTTCTCCTTCATCTTCGCTCTTGACTTCCTCCTTCAGCTTGGGGTCTTGAGTCTCGTCTTCCAAAGGCTCCTTGCCCTTGTTGTTGTTGTTGGAGACCATGGCGCTTCTAAATCTGAAAACAATATCTGGACAGAAACAGCTCGAAACGAAACACGATGAAAAGGCGAGATACGAACCTCGGGGGTTCGGGTGAGTTATATAGCAAAAAGTTTTACAACATAAGGAAGGTACAGGAGGAAACCTGATCGGAGACGAGCTCCGGGGTGCTCAAACCACCAGGCGGCGCGGCTGGGGGCCCACCGCGCCGACCTATGGTTTGGGCACCACGGGTGCCGTCTCCCATCCGGTTCGGTCTCTTATTTTTCCATATTTAATAAAAACGACGAAAATATCTTCTAGAAAGTTATTCGCGAAACTTTTCTTACCGAAACTGTTACCTATTCGAATCGAATTCTGCAGTCCCAGAAAAATGTTCTTCAATGAAAGTTTCCGGAGTCACCACTTTAATTGTATCAACCTCTTCATTAATAGAATCTCCAGAAATATAATGCTTGAGTCTTTGACCATTTACCACTTGTGTAGAGTTATCTTTCAATGAAGCAATTTTTATTGCACCTGAACGATACACCTCCACAATAACAAATGGTCCTTCCCATTTTGAGAGTAACTTTCCTGCAAAAAATCTGAGACGAGACCTATACAATAGAACTTTCTCACCAACATTAAATTCTCTTTTAAGAATTCTCCTATCATGCCATCTCTTAACTTTTTCTTTAAAGAGTCTAGCATTTTCATAAGCCTCACTTCTCCATTCATCTAAAGAACTTAAGTGCAACAACCTTTTCTCACCGGCAAGTTTAAAATCTCTATTAAGTTCTCTCACTGCCCAATAAGCTTTGTGTTCTAATTCTAAAGGCAAGTGACAAGCTTTACCATAAACCATTTTATAAGGAGACATGCCCATGGGGTTCTTATAAGCAGTTCTATAAGCCCATAAAGCATCATTTAACTTACTAGCCCAATTTTTTCTAGATTTATTAACAGTCTTTTGCAAGATAGATTTAATCTCCCTATTTGACAATTCTACTTGTCCACTAGTTTGAGGATGATAGGCTGAAGCAATTCTATGATTAACACCATATTTAGCAAGAGTCTTTCTAAAACCACCATGGATAAAATGAGAACCTCCATCAGTCATAAGATATCTAGGTACCAAACCTAGGAAAAATGACATCTTGAAGCATTTTTAAAGAGGTCTCACCATCAGCACTTTTAGTAGGTATAGCTTCTACCCATTTAGTGACATAATCAACAGCAACAAGTATATGAGTATTACCTTGTGAAGAAGGAAAAGGACCCATGAAGTCGAATCCCCAACAATCAAATGGTTCAATAACAAGAGAATAACTCATAGGCATTTCATTGCGTCTAGAGATATTACCAACCCTTTGACATTCATCACAAGATAAAATAAACTTTCTTGCATCCTTAAAGAGGGTAGGCCAATAAAAACCTGATTGTAGAACTTTCTGCGCAGTTCTATCTCCAGCGTGATGCCCTCCATAAGCACTTCCATGGCATTTCCTCAGTATTTCCTGTTGTTCATATTCAGGAACACATCTTCGCATAATACCATCGACTCCTTCTTTATATAAGTGTGGGTCATCCCAAAAGTAATGCCGCAAGTCATAAAAGAATTTCCTTCTTTGCTGAGCTGAAAAGGTTGGAGGCAAGTACTTGGAAACAATAAAGTTAGCATAATCAGCATACCAAGGACTATCTCGCGAACTTACACTTATTGCAGCCAATTGTTCATTTGGAAAGCTATCATTAACAGGAATAGGATCATAAGGAATGCTTTCCAATCTAGACAAATTATCAGCAACAGGATTTTCAGCACCTTTTCTATCTATGATATGCAAATCAAATTCTTGCAAAAGAAGTACCCATCTAATAAGCCTTGGCTTAGCATCTTTCTTTTCCATAAGGTATCTAATTGCAGCATGATCAGTATGAATAGTGACTTTCGAATCAACTATGTAGGGTCGAAATTTGTCACAAGCAAAAACTACAGCTAGAAATTCTTTTTCAGTAGTGGCATAATTCTTTTGAGCAGAATCAAGAGTTTTACTAGCATAATGAATAACATTTAACTTTTTATCTACTCGCTGCCCAAGAACAGCGCCTACAGCATAATCACTAGCATCACACATAATTTCAAAAGGTAAATTCCAATCAGGTGGTTCAACTACAGGAGCGGTGATTAAAGCCTTTTTCAAAGTTTCAAAAGCTTCCTTACAATCATCATCAAAAACAAAGGGTACATCTTTTTGAAGAAGATTAGTAAGAGGCTTGGAAATTTTAGAGAAATCTTTAATAAACCTCCTATAAAAACCAGCATGACCAAGAATACTACGAATACCTTTAACATCTTTGGGACAAGGCATCTTTTCAATTGCCTCCACTTTAGCTCGATCAACTTCAATACCTCTTTCAGAAATTTTGTGTCCAAGAACAATTCCTTCATTAACCATAAAGTGGCATTTCTCCCAATTAAGAACAAGGCTAGTTTCTTCACATCTCTGCAAAACTTTGTCAAGGTTGTGCAAACAATTATCAAAGGAAGTTCCATAGACGGAGAAATCGTCCATGAAGACTTCCACAATTTCCTCACAAAAGCCATGAAAAATAGCAGACATGCATCTTTGAAAAGTAGCAGGAGCATTACATAAACCAAAAGGCATACGTCTATAAGCATAAGTTCCATAAGGACAAGTAAAAGTAGTTTTCTCTTGATCTTGCGCTCTCACAGCAATTTGAGAAAACCCAGAATACCCATCAAGGAAACAAAAGTGAGTTTTCTTGGACAACCTCTCAAGCATTTGATCAATAAAAGGCAAAGGATAATGATCTTTCTTAGTTACTTTGTTAACCTTTCTAAAATCAATGCACATCTATAACCAACTACTACTCTTTGAGGAATTAGTTCATCATTTTCATTAGGAACAACGGTAATTCCTCCTTTCTTAGGAACACAGTGCACAGGACTTACCCATCTACTATCAGCAATAGGATAAATAATACCAGCTTCAAGAAGTTTTAATACCTCATTTCTTACCACTTCTTTCATCTTGGGTATTAAACGACGCTGATGCTCAACAACAGGCTTTGCATCAGGTTCCATGTTGATGGCGTGCTGACATATAGTAGGAGAAATTCCCTTCAGGTCATCAAGAGTATATCCCATAGCTCCGCGGTGTTTCCTCAACACTCCCAATAACCTTTCCTCCTCTGTACCTGAAAGTTTAGAGCTGATAATAACAGGATATATTTTCTTATCATCAATATAAGCATATTTAAGATTATCAGGCAGAGGTTTCAAATCAAAAACAGGATCCTCCTTGGGTGGCATTGTGGTACCCAAATCTTCCACAGGTAAATTGTGTTTGAGCATAGGTTGACGAAGGAATACTTCATCAAGCTCATTCCTTTCTTCCCTGAAGTTCTCACTTTCATGATTCTCCATATGTTGCTGCAAAGCATTGTTAGGAGCAAGAACAATAGATGCAAGTTGAGCAATTTCAAAATCCTCACTAGGCAATTCAGTTTCATAAGGTGCTTTAGCAAATTTAGAGAAATTGAATTCATAAGATTCACCAGCAAATTTAGTAAAGATTTTCTCTTTCTTACAATCTATAACAGCACCACAAGTATTCAGAAAAGGTCTACCAAAAATAATAGGACAACTATCATTGGCAGCCGACCCAAGTACAAGAAAATCAGCAGGGTATTTAGTCTTACCACAAAGGACTTCGACATCTCTAATGATACCAATTGGAGAGATAGTTTCCCTATTAGCAAGCTGAATAACCACATCAATCTCTTCAAGTTTACAAGGAGCAATTTCGTGCATAATTTCCCTGTAAAGCTCATAAGGAATAGCACTAGAACTTGCACCAATATCACATAAACCATAATAGCAATGATCACCTATCCAACAGAAAGCACAGGAACACTAGACTTCCTAGAACTTTTAGGATGTGAGACAATATTAGAAGCATCCTCACAAAAGATAATGTGTCTATCTTCTAAATTTTCAGTGACAAGATCTTTAACCAATGCTACAACAGGTTCAACAGTTATTTGCTCATCAGGTTTGGTAGTTTTCTTATTACTTTTACTAACAACACCAGTTATGATAGTATGTTCCTTAATCTTATTAGGAAAAGGAACTTTTTCAATATAAGGTTCTGGAATAATGCGATCAGCAACATTAACCTCAACACCTTTAGATATATGAGAAACAGATTCATCTTTATATGGTTCATGATAATTTTTAAAACCCTCCTTCGGCAAACCGAAATAGGAAGCAAAGGCTTTATAAAAGTTTGCAACAATTTGAGAGTCAAGACCATAAGTAGTGCTAATT
Source organism: Poa pratensis (assembly GCA_947311845.1). NCBI lineage: Eukaryota > Viridiplantae > Streptophyta > Magnoliopsida > Poales > Poaceae > Poa > Poa pratensis. The sequence continues at coordinate 54,334,252 of CAMZMU010000042.1, forward strand.
TTGCGATAATCATCAGTATCCATAAAATTTTTAACACACTCAAAGTCATAGTTTATACCTGACTCCCTACCTTTGTCATTCTCCCATCCTTCAGTGTTCTCCTGAATCCGATCAAGAAGGTCCCACTTAAACTCTTCTTTATTACGAGTGAACGATCCAGCACAAGTGGTATCCAATAGAGTTTTATCTTGAAAGGAGAGTCTTGCATAAAAGTTATCAATAACAATATTACCAGGAAGCTCATGAATGGGACATTTGAGCATTAATGCCTTCAATCTCCCCCACGCTTGAGCGATACTCTCTCCATCATAGGGCCAGAAGTTATATATGAGGTTCCGATCCTTATGAATCTCACTTGGAGGATAGAATTTGGAGTAAAAGAGAGGTACAATTTCCTCCCATCCAAGAGAATACCCATTCTTCAGCAGTTTATACCAATGTGCAGCTTTACCAGACAGTGATAGAGAGAATAATTTCTTCTTAACTTCTCCCATCGAGATACCTGCACACTTAAATAACTCGCACAATTCATGCAGAAATAACAAATGATCTCCAGGATGGACAGTTCCATCTCCTGCATAGCGGTTATTTGTGACACGTTCAACAATTTTCATAGGAATTTTGAACGGTATTACCTGCTCATCTGCGCCTCCTCTACTACCTTAGCAGTGGTAGTTGTTTTCCCAAATAGGAATTCAAGAGAAGACCCCTCCATAATGAGATATAGCAGCAGGCAAAAATAAAAACAGCACGTACAATAAATGTTTCCCTTACCAATTCCACTTACCAATAGCGCTACACTCCCCGGCAACGGCGCCAGAAAATAGTCTTGATAACCCACAAGTATAGGGGGTGTATCGTAGTACTTTCGATAAATAAGAGTGTCGAACCCAACGAGGAGCAGAAGGTGTTGACAAGCGGTTTTGATGAAGGATTCACTGTAAATGCTCACAGACAAGTTTTTAGGAGTTTTTGATATGACAGATAAATAAAGTACAAGTAAATAAAATGCAGTAGTAATAGTTGCAGCGAGTGGCCCAATCCTTTCTACAGCAAAGGACAAGCCGGTTGTTGTACTTATAATGACCAAACGTTCTTGAGGACACACGGGAGTATTGTCAAGTGCTTTCGCTTCATATAGTTGATTAATCTTCATTGTTTTGATAAGTGTTGTGTGGGTGAACCTATGCTAATGCACCGCCCTTCCTAGGACTAATACATACTTGTGATTATACCCCTTGCAAGCATCCGCAAATACAAGAAAGTAATTAAGTTAAACTAACCACAGCCTTAAACTTTGAGATCCTGCTATCCCTCATGCATCGATATACCAACGGGTGTTCAGGTTTCTGTCACTCCGGCAACCCCACAATTGGCAAACGAATACACAATGCATTCCCCTAGGCCCATAAAGGTGAAGTATCATGTAGTCGACGTTCACATGACACCACTAGAAGAATAACACCACAACTTAAGCATCAAACCATTAAATATTACTCAACATAGTTCACTACTAACATCAAGACTTCTCCCATGTCCTCAAGAACTAAACGAACTACTCACAAGACATCATACGGAACATGATCAGAGGTGATATGATGATGAATAACAATCTGAACATAAACCTTAGTCCAATGGTTTCACCCAATAGCATCAATAACAAGAGTAATCAACACCGGGAGAGTTTCCCCTATGAAATAGACAAGATTCAGCCCTAGATGTTATAGCGGAGACGGGTGCAGCGGCGGTGATGATATTGGTGGTGGAGATGATGATGATGATCCCGATGAAGTCCAGCTCGATGACGGTGATGATGGCGACGATTTCCCCCTCCGGGAGGGAATTTCCCCCGGCAGATTTCTTCCTGCAGGGGAGCTTTTCGCTCTCTGGTGTTTTCCGCCTCGTGGAGGCGGCGGAATATTTCGATGGTCCTCCTCTGTGTTAGGGTTCCGAGGGGGTCAAGTACGCGAAGGGGGAACGGCTGAGGTGGGCCAGGGCCCCCAAACCACCTCTCGGCGCGGCAGGGGGCCCCACCGCGCCAAGGGGTGAGGAGGGCCCACCATGGCCCATCTCAGCTCCCCTTTTGGCCTCCTCCATCTTCTGGTAAAATAGGAACTTCCATATGTCTCCTTCGATTTATTGATCTTCAGAAATAGTGCATCTCGACGGTGCTTTTTCCAGCAGAATCCTGACTCCGGTGTCCAATTCTCCATTATTCATCAAACATGCAAAATAGGTAAAATAACATAAGTAACACTTCTAAATATGAAATATATCGATGAATAGCAGTAAATTATGATATAAAATAGTGATGCAAAATGGACGTATCAGATGGTAAGATGAACTCATATTGAGTGTTGTGTCTGCCAAACGGAACAGGTTTTGCCAGAAACTGCTGATAAAGATTTTATCCCTGTCCGATATGATCACCTTCGGCATTCCATGATTCTTGTACACATGATCCATGAATACCTCAGCTATCTTGGCAGCCGTAAAAGGATGTTTGATAGGGATGAAATGACCAAATTTGGTGTACTTGTCAATTACCACCAGAATAGCATTATACCTGTTTGATGTGGGCAGTCCTTCCACGAAATCCAGACTCACTGTGTGCCAAGCCGAGGGAGGGATGTTGTGAGGGTATAACTTGCCAGGTAATTTCACATGCTCTGATTTGGCTTGTTTACAGACAGTACACTGAGCCACATATTGCAACACTGTCTGTTTCAGCCCTGGCCATGCAAACAGTTGCTTGACCTTGTGATATGTTGCCAAGGTGCCCGAATGCCCTCCCAATCCACTGCTGTGCAATGCCATTAGGATGGCCGTGTGTGCTTCAATGTTGTCACCTAGCCATACACAACCTTTGAACCTTATGATTCCATCTTGTAATGAAAAACCCTGTTCATTATGCCCACTCACACTTAATTCTGTGAGTAAAGCATACCTTTTATTTAATTAGATCTGCGCTTGACGAAGGGAATTGCTAGAAAGAGCCCTCGAGAGAATGAGAGATTTTCACAAGTGCGATCTGGGGCATGGGGCGGCGTGACTGGAATTAGGGTTAGAGGCGCTGCTTTATAGAATACACTAATGGGCCTGCTAGGCCTATATTATTTCTAAGAGACGTGTTCCAAAACGTCTCAAAATTCGTCTCTACTTATCTAGAAATTAGCAAATTAATTTATTTGGTTGGCTTATAAAATCATACTTTGGGACGCTTTGAGGATCGTCTCAATAAACGTCCATACGCAGAGGTGATGACTATCCTAAGGACGAAAACAAATGCGTCACATAGAAAACGTCTCTAGGTGCTAAGTTTGTTGTAGTGACAGGAGCTCCAGGCCAAAGAAATTTGAAGCATGAAGGCTGACAAAACAAATAGTAGTTAGGTATAATTGTACTTTGTAGTAGTCAGCATATCTGGTTGTATTAACACTCTGTAAATACTATAATCGGCTGATTAGCTGGCATTTGAAGATTCTCGTATGATTTCTTTCTGTGTTATTTGAAATATTACTCATTTGTGTTATGAACAACATGAGGAATGAAAGTTAACGAGTTGGACCTGCCTAACGAAAAAAAGGCCAAGTCCCAGAAAATAAATGTACTTTAAAAAGGCTGAAGCCCAATTAAGATTTGCACAGTAAAAGTGATTATGGCCTAAAAAGGACTGTAAAAATAATATATAAATGGACTCTTAAAAGGCCACGGCCCAAAAAGTAAACATGCTGAATGTTGGGCTCGGCCCATGTTGCTGAGAAATATTCTGCAAAAAATTATATATAATGGGCTGAAATATTGGGCCAGGCCCATTTAGAAGGCTGAACTGGAATGGGCTGATTCTGATTTACGACCATTTCATTTGGTCATAATTTTGCCACGTCATCTCTGCCACGTTGGATCAGATTCACAGTGACCAAAACAATTGGTCATAAAATCAGTGACCCTTTATTTTTGGTCACAACTGTTTGCGACCAATCCCAAAAAAAGGTCACAGGAAGTCATTAGTGCCGCTCATCTTTTGACCAACTATTTTTGGTCACAGAAAGGTCACAAATGACAAAACGTGACCATTTCTGTGACCACTTTGGAGGGTCATAGGATAGCATATTTCTTGTAGTGATGTATGACAATCATGAATGACCCCACACCTTCGGCATTTGCCCATTAGTTTAGAAAGCCAGACATGCTGATCAACTGTGAGAAGTTGGAAAACATGCATGGCCCAGAGAACATGGTTCACCAAGTTTAGCCTTCCATCCATGTAGAAGTGTGCATGATTCCAACATTTTACCTTGTATTCAGCTTGTCGATAGTCGGCTGAAGTCATCTTTGTGGGTTCGTCTGTCAGAGAGAGGCATTCCAAGGTATGTACATGGGGATGCTTTGATCGGGCATTCCAGGGCTTCGTCCACAGTGAGGTCGATGTCATAACAAACATGTGTTGTTGAACATCCCATTTAAAAGCAAAAAGATCGTTGGTAGACGCTAATGAAATGAGAGTCATTTTTTGTAAAAAAAAAGCTACTGAGTGGGAGATAATAGAGAACTGCGATTTTAGTTGCAGATAGGGTTACACTGAGATTTTTATTAGTTCCCGGTGGGTTGCAACTGAGATTTTTTTGTTGTGCATGGGGTTGCAATTGAAATTTCTTCAGTTACAAGAAATGTGATTGCAACCAAGAAATTCTGCAATTGTAATTGGAGTTGCGGTTGTGACCGAGATTTTCCAGTTACAATTATGTCAGTAACTAAAATTAGATTTTTTGGGTTGCAAATGATATTTTTTTGTGTTTAGAATTATTTAAAAATGTACAAAATGACTTATAAAAACTTAAAAAAGACAACATGCAAAGTAACAAATGAAAAAAAAACCTACACATCGTGGGCACCATCCCACACTAGCTCGACATACAAAAGGCAACACAAATAGATGCAGCCAATTTTGGCCCGTATAGGTCACCCTTTGCCTAGACAAAATCACAAAATACTAACAACATAAAAAGATGCTCAGCACGCACGAATCTCCTCACACCACATCTCATGGCTACGAATTGTCGCGGACTTAAGCTAATTCTAAGCTGTCTGAGGATTGGTAAATCCACATTTGTTTTTCTCAATGTACATTGATGTAATGCTTATAATTTGCGGTTGTTAATTCCTATACAAACAACTACTCTATCTGTTTTAATATAATATATTTTAGTCTTTTCACGTGTCAATGTATCCACATGTATGTAGACATGTTTTATTTTGTATGTGCACTCACTTGTGAATCTAAACAACATGTACAACAACTAAATTTTTTATATTTAAAAAGGTTAAAAACGGAGGAGTAGTTCTAAATTACAAGTAGAGTTTTCCTACTTCTGAGACGTTTATTTATTTTCGACTCGCCGCTGAGAACACAACTAGTTCCAAATTACAAGTAGAGTTTTCCTACTTCGGAGACGATTATTTATTTTCCGGTCGCCGCTAAGAACAGATCAATCAGAAATCAAAACATTCAGATTTGTACACGCACAAAAAAAAGATGGCACGACCATTATCGGGTCACGGCTAGTCGTGGTCGCTTCCTTGCACGACTCCACGGAAGACGGAATTGGTAAAGGGCGAATAGCTCCTATGCGACGTCGTTGAGGGCAATTGTCCGGCATGCGACGATGTTGGCTGAAATAGCCCTGGTGCGACGTTTGTTTGCGTGGGAATAGCTCAGACAGGATATGGCCGTTAATTTATTATCCCACACGGTAAACCCCGTTTGACCGTTCAATGGATAAGTTTATGACAAGTGGGACCTCACGCGTGCGTGCTCTGAAGCCGTGATAATAGCTCCGATGCGACAGCTGCATCTGTTCATCGTGGGGGAAAAAACTCTGCCACGCGCCGGCGTCCCTCTGAGCTCACTCCTGTCCTGCCGTCTCGGCTTCTCCGGGCTAGATGGAGCGGCCGATTCGAGCGGTGGCGCGAGAAGAGAAGCGGCAATCGATTCGAGCGGCGGCGCAAGAAAAGAAGCGGCGGGCGGCGACGCAGGGCTTGCGGTCGCAATGCAAGGTAAGGGCGTCGAGGGTGGATGGAGGTTGGGTGGTGCGGGTCGCCGGTCGCGGAGGCGACCGGCGGCCCTATTTGTGACTCGTGCAGCGGCGAGGGACTCGTGCAGCGGAGGCGACCGGCGGCCCTACCGGATTTCGGTGAATCAGGTCTTGAAGCGGGCGTGGAAGCGCTACGGCATCGACGGTAAGGGTTTTTCGCTCGGCGGTCAATCGCCGCCAATGACGAGACAGAGGTATGCATCGATGCGAAAACTTGATGCGGGCGACCAGAGCAGTACGGGCTGGAGCTCATCGAGCAGGGGTACCACATCGAGCAGGGGTACCACATCGAGCAGGAGTTCAGCTAGTTCATCGAGCCTGGACATCGAAGTAGCTTTGATCCTATGCGAGATGAAGAATCAGCTACAGAGCTGCTAGATGGAGCTGGAAGCTTGAGCTGCATTATGTAGATAGAAAGTGTAGTGAATTTTGGTAGGGGAGCGTGTGGGGGAGTAATTTTGTGAACTGGGCATGTCGACTGCGTTCTGTCGAACACCCTGGGGGCGTGCTCTGGACATCCCGATGTTGTCATTCGCACGTTCCGTTGGGTTAAACCTTGTAAAAAATGTAAATTATCGTGTCATCTGTAGAAACAATGTCTTACTTCTTTATTTAGACTTACCAGAATGATTTACTTGTTCGGAATATTGCTGTAGAGGACGCAGCCGTGCGCAGATCTTTTTTTTTTCGAGAAAAATGAAAAAGTTTCACTGTGGGCTAGATGAATGGGCCAACTCCATCCAATTAGGCCCAGTAAGTGTAGGAGCCATTTCAGCCACTTTTGCTTTTTTTTATTTTTTTATTTGAGCCACTTTTGCCTTTTAGTGTAGAATGCTTAGGGGTTTCCAAATTTAAATATTGCTAGTGTTGCTAGTGTTACCAAAATGTAAACATTTGTAACTATTACCTCCAAATGGTGGTAGATTTTTCGCAAACAGAGGCATAGCCTAGTGGCAAAGGGTTGATGCTCCCTTTGCCCACCTAAGTTCGAGTCCCCTTGCTCGCAATTTAGGTGTTGCACATTATATGTCCTAGTCCAGTAGCTTTGTGGGTCGGGCATCTCACTATTATAGAATTTCTATAATAGTGAGTTGTCCCATCCATTAAAATATTGCACTTGGACAAATTCTTTTGAATTTTTGAATATTTTGATTCAACTTTGAATATTTGAATTCAACTTTGATGTACATGTTATTTGTACATGTTATTATGTAGTAGGTTGATCTAACTTGGTCATCCCCATTTCTAATCCTGTCATTTTTCACATCGGTTTTCCAAAATGAGCTACAAATGAGCCCCAAAGGTAGCCCAAACAGCACCATTTCTAATCCTGTCATTTTTTCGACCTTCTCCAAATGATCTCAAACTCTAGGGTTAACATATATTGCACTAATATAGTGTCCTAGAACAATTTTTAACTCAAAACTTGTTTAAAAGTTGGTTTAATTTTAGTTGACCAATTTTTGAAATATTCAAAAAACATCAAAAACATGCAAATCCAGTGCACATGGTCTTAGTTTATCATGTACTAACAGCTCCAACTGATAAACAAGGTCTACATACATATTAAACAAGAAATGCTTCAGTATGGTATGAAATCTCACAACTCAAACTATAGAGTTCATAGTTTGAGATGTGTGATTTCACACCATATTGAAGCATTTCTTGTTTAATATGTGTCTAGACCTTGTTTATCAATTGGAGTTGTTAGTATATGACAAACTAAGAACATGTGCACTGGTTTTCCATTTTTTTGATGTTTTTTGAATATTTTATGATTATTTTGAATTCGGTCAAACCCAAGTTTGACCAACATTTAAACAAGTTTAAAATACCAAAATGAAAAACTAAGCCTGTGTCATTCTTAGTCAAACCAAAAGGAAGCTTTGGTGATTTTTTCAATTTTTTTAAATTTTCAAAACATCAAACCCTCTCTCACTTCCTTGAACTCTCTGCAACTTCGTTCGTGGTAAGTCATTTGTGTGAAGGATTTCTCATGAAAATACTCATATACCAAGTTTATATTTTTTTTTCATAACTATGTCATGTAAGTAGACAATGTGCGCTGATTTTATGTTATTTTAATTTTTTTTAATTATTTGTGCTGATTTGAATGTTTGGTCAAACTTTGCACAAAATCGTTGACCGACTAAAAATCAAAGTTTATATTTTTTTTGATAACTATGTCATGTAAGTAGACCATGTGCGCTGGTTTTATATTTATTTGATTTTTTTTTGAATTACTTATGCTCAACCCTAGCTCATTCCATCGATATCGTGAACGTGTGAATGTTGGAATTGAAATGTGGATATAACAAGTTTTATATTTTTAATAGCAACTTAGTTGCATAAGTAGACCATGTGCGCTGGTTGTATGTTGTTTTGATTTTTTTTGAATTAGTTGTGCTCAACCCTAGCTCATTCCATCGATAGCTTGAATTGTGTGAATGTTTTTCATTTAACTGTGGATATAACAAGTTTTAATTTTTTTTAGCAACGTAGTTGCATAAGTAAACAGTGAGCGAAAGTTTCATATTTATTTGATTTTTTCTAAATTATTTATGCTCAACCCTAGCTCACTGAAAACCCTAAACCCCGGAAACCCTAACCCCGTCCGAAACCCCGTCCGAAACCCCCCGCTTCAGAGCCGTTGATCGCTGGTTAGTGAACGGTTGGATCAGAAGGAAACCCCCCGATCCGTGCCACTCCCAGTTTGCGCTCTGATTGGCCACTCCCAGTTCCGCGCCATTCGTAGGAAAAAAATTAAATTTGGGCCCAGCAGCAGGATTTGGCCCGCTGGTTAGTGCACAAGTTTTTTTAGTGTTTTTTTTCTATTCTCACCGCCTCGCCACGGCCGGACGGCATGACCCAACCAAATAACGGGCCACGGCCCTCCCGTTCACTTTCCCATGCCACGGCCCACCGTTTTTTTTCCCGACCGCCTCCCGTTCCCCTTCTTATCCACTCAGATGTGTCGTACCCTAGTTATTCAGATCTGCGCCGCCCCCCACACTCCCTCGCCGCCGGCGACCAAATCCACGGGAAGCCGCTGCCGCCACATACAGATCCAGCTCCAGCCCACGAAGATGATGAGGCGTGGGGGTTCCAGCTCCCGCGGTGGCCATTCCGGCTCCGGAAATCGCTCCGACGAGGACCGGAAGGCGCGGAAGCGGCCGGCTGACCCCGAACGCGCGAGGCGGGTTCATTCCGACGTCGGTCGGAAGTGCGGCGCGTACAAGTGGCTCCACAGGGGCCTAACGCCGCCGCCAGCGTTCGCCCGTCGTGAGGTGGAGGAGTATGACCGCAGCGTGGCGGCGCGCGGCCACCGCTACGAGCACGGGAGCTCCTACGGCGCGGGGAGCTCCCGCATGGCGGCACGGGCGCCACAGCTGCCACCGCCGAAGAGGGAGGAGGAGCAGGAGCAGCAGGACCGCCCACCGCGCCGCGGCCTGCTGCCCGGGGACTTCGCCGCCGACGAGGACCTGGACTGGATCACCGAGGAGGTGATCCAGCGCAGCCAGCAGCAGCAGGAGGTCGAGGTGCGCCATCAGGAGATCGAGGAGCTCAACAAACTCCGCCTCGAGAGAGGTATCGAGGCTTCCCTCCACCCCATCATCGAGGTCAGCTCGGACTCCGACTCCGAGTTCGACTGGTCCGACTGAGCGGCGCCGCCGCCTCGTCGCCGCCGCACCCCCGGGGCTCCGTGTGTGAGCCCAATTTTGGATCTGCGTTTAGGCGTAGGAGCAGCGGTTCGATCCCCAAATGTAATTAGTTTGATGAACTACTCGTGTGGCTTTTGATCAGACGAGCCATTGACGAACTACCTGTAATTCAGTCTAGTATGTCTAATTAAGTTCAGTTTATTATGTGTAATTCAGTTCAGTTCATCTGCTTTTCTGTTAGCCTGTAATTCAGTTCAGTTTATTTTGTTTGACTGAGACGGAGCTCGCATCTCTCGCCGGCTTTGCCGCGCTTCGTCGCGGAGAAGAAGAAGAAATGGCAAGGGAGGATGCGCGCGCAGGGGAGGAGCAGGAGGATACAACGGTCGTCGTTGCTGTGTGGGTCCCATTAAGCTGACGTGGATAAGTTGTGGGTCCCATCCGCCGGCTCTCCATAATCCTGATCCTAACTAACAGACTGCGCTTAAGGGTCAAGTCGCAGCAGAGCAATTTGTGCAAACAGCGATGTCGCAGCAGAGCTATTCCTGCCAACGACGTCGCTACCCATCAATTGACTATGAAAAACGTCGCATAGGAGCGATTTGGCCATTGGTAAACTAGTTTTTTTTTTCAGATCGTAATCTAGGGTTGTTGAGATGGCGTTGATGTTGCCATATCCAGTGGCGGAGCTGGCATACAAGTGTTGGGTTCAGCTGAACCCAACGAAGTTCATCAGTTCCTCACATTTTTGGTCTTTAAAGTTGCTTATTAGTGGAAAATACACTAGAATTAGCAAAGATGAACCCAATGATATTTTGATCTAGCTTCGCCCCTGGCCATATCCACAGAGGTTGCTCCGCCTCGGACCCCCTGCTCGACGGAGTTGCCCAGTTCTGACACCGGCGTGTCCTCCGGCGAAGAAGCGGCGTTCATCTCCGTTGAGCTGATACGCACGCTGAACGGACTGGTCCCGCCGCTCCTCGAGCTCCCTCCAGCCCATCTTGGCGTCCGTTTGGCGCACTCGCAGCCGTTCCTCATGGATTCCAAGTTGTACGTCTTGACTCTTGAAGGTGGGTGACCGGAGGTCCTTTGTGTCGTAGTGCTGCAGCCATGCACGCAGCTTCCACAGCGGCACGCTCCCGGAGTCCATGGTGACCTCCGCTGCCTGGAGCTCGCGGCGCTCGCGGTACGCGAAGGTGGCGATGTACACGAGGAGCATGAGACCGGAGGCCACACCTGTTAAGATGAACAGTCCGCCAAAGCTCTGAAATTTGAGGTTGGTCGACGGGCCGATGTCCCCGCTGCTTCGGCGCAGACATACACTTGGCTCGCCGAACCACGCCTTTTCGATCTTGAACATCTTCTCCCCTTCCGCCAGTGACAGTATACCCCGCGACACATCCCCCGTCATTGGTGAATCTCTCGGGAACACCTGAAAATCAACAATTTAACACACATTAAGCTCTAGGAAATGTTCACCATCGTATGTTCGTCGTAGGCAGTGGCATTGAACTTACAAATCTGAAGCCGTCGGTCTTGTAGACAGGACCGACCATCATGTAGTGGTCGCAGTACTGTGACAAGAAGAGTTTCAGGTAGGGGATCTCGTCGAACACCGCGGCGACCCCGCCGTTGGCCGAGCCTCTAGACAACGCGTCCGCGTACTCTTCCGACGAGTTGTATTTCTTCATCATGTGCTCTTCAAACCCCATTTTCTCGAGGGAGGATTTGATGAAGCTGCCCTCCTGGTACCCGATGTATTGTCCAGCTCTTTGGAGTTATAACGTAGCTAGGGAAACAGTCGACGAATTAGGGATAGATTTCGTCCTGGTATCAGTGATTCGGTGTCGATACAAGCTCTGCGTCACGCAAGAGCAGAATCACGAGCTCGCAGGCTCGGAGAAGGAGGAAGGGAGTTCCTGTATCAGGGTTTAGACAATAATCAATGCATGCCCTTCTCGCCAATGAACGCTGCGCCTAAGAAGACGGCGTCCTGTCGTGCAGTCACTGGGCCTTGGGCCTTGTTGCCAGATGGGCCTGGCGAATGGCGTGACGATGCTCCCGCCTGTTCCTCACCTTGATCGCCTGCACCAGGTGTGGTGTCGTGACATCACCCCCTCCTTCAGCGACGGCTTGTCCCCAAGCCGATGTAGTGGGATAAGCGTCGACGATGCTGTAGACGTGTTCCCAGGTTGCGCATGATGGCGGCAACCCTTTCCAGCTCACTCGAACTTGCGGCACCATCTTGCCTCCTCTGCGAATTGTCCTGCCTCCCAGCACAGCTCCAGGGTACACCATGACCTGCAACAGAGACACGGGTAATGCAGTGCTTGCTTCCTCATTCGGCTTCAACCCTTTCTTCAGTTGCGACACATGCACGACAGGATGGATTCTAGACGTTGGGGGCAACTGCAGTTTGTATGCCACCGGACCCACTCGTTGCAGCACCAGGTAAGGCCCGAAGAATTTGAAACCCAGTTTCTGTGACGATCTCCGCTCCACATATGACTGTACATACGGCTGAAGGCGCAAATAAACATAGTCACCTACTACAAACTGGCGTTCACTGCGGTTCTTATCAGCTTGATGTTTCATCCTTTGCTGAGCACGTTCCAAATGCTGCCTGATTAACGGTGCCATGCCTGCTCATTCCTTCAACCACAATTCCACATCTGTGTGACCCGGTAATGAGGAATTCTCGACAGCAAAGTGTCTGGGTTGTCTGCCGTATAGTACTTCAAAAGGAGAGCGGCCAAGAGCAGAATGAAAAGTTGAATTATACCAAAACTCTGCCTGTGGCAACCATTTAGCCCACTGTTCTGGTTTTGAATGAACCAAGCACCTCAAATAAGTCTCCAAGCACTGATTCAGTCGCTCAGTTTGCCCATCTGTTTGTGGATGGTGATAACCCACAAGTATAGGGGGTGTATCGTAGTACTTTCGATAAATAAGAGTGTCGAACCCAACGAGGAGCAGAAGGTGTTGACAAGCGGTTTTGATGAAGGATTCACTGTAAATGCTCACAGACAAGTTTTTAGGAGTTTTTGATATGACAGATAAATAAAGTACAAGTAAATAAAATGCAGTAGTAATAGTTGCAGCGAGTGGCCCAATCCTTTCTACAGCAAAGGACAAGCCGGTTGTTGTACTTATAATGACCAAACGTTCTTGAGGACACACGGGAGTATTGTCAAGTGCTTTCGCTTCATATAGTTGATTAATCTTCATTGTTTTGATAAGTGTTGTGTGGGTGAACCTATGCTAATGCACCGCCCTTCCTAGGACTAATACATACTTGTGATTATACCCCTTGCAAGCATCCGCAAATACAAGAAAGTAATTAAGTTAAACTAACCACAGCCTTAAACTTTGAGATCCTGCTATCCCTCATGCATCGATATACCAACGGGTGTTCAGGTTTCTGTCACTCCGGCAACCCCACAATTGGCAAACGAATACACAATGCATTCCCCTAGGCCCATAAAGGTGAAGTATCATGTAGTCGACGTTCACATGACACCACTAGAAGAATAACACCACAACTTAAGCATCAAACCATTAAATATTACTCAACATAGTTCACTACTAACATCAAGACTTCTCCCATGTCCTCAAGAACTAAACGAACTACTCACAAGACATCATACGGAACATGATCAGAGGTGATATGATGATGAATAACAATCTGAACATAAACCTTAGTCCAATGGTTTCACCCAATAGCATCAATAACAAGAGTAATCAACACCGGGAGAGTTTCCCCTATGAAATAGACAAGATTCAGCCCTAGATGTTATAGCGGAGACGGGTGCAGCGGCGGTGATGATGGTGTTGGTGGTGGAGATGATGATGATGATCCCGATGAAGTCCAGCTCGATGACGGTGATGATGGCGACGATTTCCCCCTCCGGGAGGGAATTTCCCCCGGCAGATTTCTTCCTGCAGGGGAGCTTTTCGCTCTCTGGTGTTTTCCGCCTCGTGGAGGCGGCGGAATATTTCGATGGCCTCCTCTGTGTTAGGGTTCCGAGGGGGTCAAGTACGCGAAGGGGGAACGGCTGAGGTGGGCCAGGGCCCCCAAACCACCTCTCGGCGCGGCAGGGGGCCCCACCGCGCCAAGGGGTGAGGAGGGCCCACCATGGCCCATCTCAGCTCCCCTTTTGGCCTCCTCCATCTTCTGGTAAAATAGGAACTTCCATATGTCTCCTTCGATTTATTGATCTTCAGAAATAGTGCATCTCGACGGTGCTTTTTCCAGCAGAATCCTGACTCCGGTGTCCAATTCTCCATTATTCATCAAACATGCAAAATAGGTAAAATAACATAAGTAACACTTCTAAATATGAAATATATCGATGAATAGCAGTAAATTATGATATAAAATAGTGATGCAAAATGGACGTATCAACCCCCCCAAGCTTAGACCTCGCTTGTCCCCAAGCGAAAACTGAGCTCAGTAAACATGACCACAAGTTTATGGAGCAAAGTGTCGATAAATAAAATACGGACAAGAAGCATCACATTCATTGATACACAAGTCATTCTAGACAGCAACTTCCCTTCATATAATCTAACTTGAAATAAGTAAAGGGAACCACGATGAAGTGCATAAAGAGAACCATGATTGGTGAAGGCAAACTTAAACTCTTGGTCAGAGAACAATTAACAGATCATACTTATCTTTCGAGAAGAGTCTTTATATCAGAGCTTATATAGCAGAACTTACATGCCTTAATCATAACAGTCTCCTTACAGTCATTGATAACTTTCAAAGTTATATTCATTCGGATAAAAGCTATTGTGCGAAACAAGGAAATGAGAGATATGATTAGAAGTATCAACACATATAACTAATTGGATCTCAACAACTCAAATGCTTGCTTGAGATAGAGAGGAATGGGTTTACTGACTCAACAATAATGTAAAAGATAGGCCCTTCGCAGAGGGAAGCAGGGATTAAATCATGTGCTAGAGCTTTTAAGTTTTGCAAAGCATATAGAGAGTATGAAAATAGTTGTTTGAGCTATGTATGTCGTTGTCAACGAATCGTAGTAAAGTGAACACTAACCCCTTGTCAACCAGACTTTCAAGAGCGGCTCCCATGAAGGACGTTATCTCTACCAGCAAGGTAGATCATCCCTCTTCTCTTTTGTTTACACATGTATTTTAGTTTCTTTATAGTTGACACTCCTCCCAACCTTTTGCTTACACAAGCCATGGCTAACCGAATCCTCGGGTGCCTTCCAACATTCACATACCATGGAGGAGTGTCTATTTGCAAATTAAGTTGCTTACTGATAAATCAGGGCAAAACATGTGAAGAGAATTATTAATGAAAGTTGTAGTTAATTGGGACTGGGCACCCCATTTGCCAGCTCTTTTTGCAAATTGTTGGATAAGCGGTGTATATGCCACTAGTCCATTGGTGAAAGTCTGTTTGACAAAAGTGCTAGAGAAACTCTACAGAACCCTCATGAGCTAATAAACAGTGACACAAAACTAGGAGTAATAAGTTTTGAATAATTTAAAGGTAGCACATGAAGTATTTACTTGGAATGGCGCAAAATACCATATAGTAGGAAGTTATGGTGGACTCGAATGGCAATGGTTTGGCTCAAGGTTTGGATGTATGAGAAGCATTCCCTCTCGATACAGGTCTTTGGCTAGCAAGGTTATGTAGCAAGCATAAGAGTTGAGGGATACAAACAATTATACAAGTGATAAGAATAATCATGCAATCTTCCTTAGAAGCACAAATAGTTTAACTTAAGAATACTAAGCTTATGAGCACAAAGAAAGAAAGATCATGGAATAATATATTTGCATGCACTCCCTCTTCTACTTAAGTCTCAAAGTATTGTCTACTACTGACCAATGCTAAGTTTGCCAAAACCAAAAAGATTAACTTGGTGCTCTAAAAAGTGATCCCTATACTAACAACAAGGTTATCAATATGAAAGAGAATTGCAAGCTAAAATAAAGTATGCAGAAAGTAAATGATAAAACTTCTCATTAATATTTCATAACGGCAACTCACACCAAGGGATACATAGATAACCAACTAAAAGAGAGATACTTCCACATTGCAAACCATCATATAAGATAACTTCCCTACTCACGATATGACTTTATGGAAAAGTAAAAGGTAAAGATAATGTGTGATACCGCGGCACTCCCCCAAGCTTGGAACAAACCAAGGGGATGCCAATACTTATGATGAATTACTCCTTCGGTGGTGGTGGTGATTGTTGATAAGCTTATCAACCAGCTCCTTCAGTTCATCAATCTTGTAGGTGAGGGCGCGAATCAGCTCAGAGTTGTGTTCGATGCGATTCATAAACTTGTCAGACTGCGAGTCCCAACTCTTGGAGTTGTTTCCCCACTCCTCAGCAGCAGAATCCCTCTTTCCTGTATTGTTAGAACGATCTATATTCCAACCACTAGGCAACTCAGCCTCCGGGATCCTCTCAATTTGATGCTTATGGATAAGAGTATGGAAGGGGTTATTTTGCCTGGGGAAGATGTCCTGGGAGCCAAGAAGTGTCGTGGAACCTTCCCTCCGGTGCTCATCCGCGCCCTTGCCTGGGCTTGAATGGATTTGCCACCACTCCGATGCTTGCAACGGTAGCGCGCGGGTATTCGCGCGGGTCTTCCTCCACTTCTCCTTCATCTTCGCTCTTGACTTCCTCCTTCAGCTTGGGGTCTTGAGTCTCGTCTTCCAAAGGCTCCTTGCCCTTGTTGTTGTTGTTGGAGACCATGGCGCTTCTAAATCTGAAAACAATATCTGGACAGAAACAGCTCGAAACGAAACACGATGAAAAGGCGAGATACGAACCTCGGGGGTTCGGGTGAGTTATATAGCAAAAAGTTTTACAACATAAGGAAGGTACAGGAGGAAACCTGATCGGAGACGAGCTCCGGGGTGCTCAAACCACCAGGCGGCGCGGCTGGGGGCCCACCGCGCCGACCTATGGTTTGGGCACCACGGGTGCCGTCTCCCATCCGGTTCGGTCTCTTATTTTTCCATATTTAATAAAAACGACGAAAATATCTTCTAGAAAGTTATTCGCGAAACTTTTCTTACCGAAACTGTTACCTATTCGAATCGAATTCTGCAGTCCCAGAAAAATGTTCTTCAATGAAAGTTTCCGGAGTCACCACTTTAATTGTATCAACCTCTTCATTAATAGAATCTCCAGAAATATAATGCTTGAGTCTTTGACCATTTACCACTTGTGTAGAGTTATCTTTCAATGAAGCAATTTTTATTGCACCTGAACGATACACCTCCACAATAACAAATGGTCCTTCCCATTTTGAGAGTAACTTTCCTGCAAAAAATCTGAGACGAGACCTATACAATAGAACTTTCTCACCAACATTAAATTCTCTTTTAAGAATTCTCCTATCATGCCATCTCTTAACTTTTTCTTTAAAGAGTCTAGCATTTTCATAAGCCTCACTTCTCCATTCATCTAAAGAACTTAAGTGCAACAACCTTTTCTCACCGGCAAGTTTAAAATCTCTATTAAGTTCTCTCACTGCCCAATAAGCTTTGTGTTCTAATTCTAAAGGCAAGTGACAAGCTTTACCATAAACCATTTTATAAGGAGACATGCCCATGGGGTTCTTATAAGCAGTTCTATAAGCCCATAAAGCATCATTTAACTTACTAGCCCAATTTTTTCTAGATTTATTAACAGTCTTTTGCAAGATAGATTTAATCTCCCTATTTGACAATTCTACTTGTCCACTAGTTTGAGGATGATAGGCTGAAGCAATTCTATGATTAACACCATATTTAGCAAGAGTCTTTCTAAAACCACCATGGATAAAATGAGAACCTCCATCAGTCATAAGATATCTAGGTACACCAAACCTAGGAAAAATGACATCTTGAAGCATTTTTAAAGAGGTCTCACCATCAGCACTTTTAGTAGGTATAGCTTCTACCCATTTAGTGACATAATCAACAGCAACAAGTATATGAGTATTACCTTGTGAAGAAGGAAAAGGACCCATGAAGTCGAATCCCCAACAATCAAATGGTTCAATAACAAGAGAATAACTCATAGGCATTTCATTGCGTCTAGAGATATTACCAACCCTTTGACATTCATCACAAGATAAAATAAACTTTCTTGCATCCTTAAAGAGGGTAGGCCAATAAAAACCTGATTGTAGAACTTTCTGCGCAGTTCTATCTCCAGCGTGATGCCCTCCATAAGCACTTCCATGGCATTTCCTCAGTATTTCCTGTTGTTCATATTCAGGAACACATCTTCGCATAATACCATCGACTCCTTCTTTATATAAGTGTGGGTCATCCCAAAAGTAATGCCGCAAGTCATAAAAGAATTTCCTTCTTTGCTGAGCTGAAAAGGTTGGAGGCAAGTACTTGGAAACAATAAAGTTAGCATAATCAGCATACCAAGGACTATCTCGCGAACTTACACTTATTGCAGCCAATTGTTCATTTGGAAAGCTATCATTAACAGGAATAGGATCATAAGGAATGCTTTCCAATCTAGACAAATTATCAGCAACAGGATTTTCAGCACCTTTTCTATCTATGATATGCAAATCAAATTCTTGCAAAAGAAGTACCCATCTAATAAGCCTTGGCTTAGCATCTTTCTTTTCCATAAGGTATCTAATTGCAGCATGATCAGTATGAATAGTGACTTTCGAATCAACTATGTAGGGTCGAAATTTGTCACAAGCAAAAACTACAGCTAGAAATTCTTTTTCAGTAGTGGCATAATTCTTTTGAGCAGAATCAAGAGTTTTACTAGCATAATGAATAACATTTAACTTTTTATCTACTCGCTGCCCAAGAACAGCGCCTACAGCATAATCACTAGCATCACACATAATTTCAAAAGGTAAATTCCAATCAGGTGGTTCAACTACAGGAGCGGTGATTAAAGCCTTTTTCAAAGTTTCAAAAGCTTCCTTACAATCATCATCAAAAACAAAGGGTACATCTTTTTGAAGAAGATTAGTAAGAGGCTTGGAAATTTTAGAGAAATCTTTAATAAACCTCCTATAAAAACCAGCATGACCAAGAATACTACGAATACCTTTAACATCTTTGGGACAAGGCATCTTTTCAATTGCCTCCACTTTAGCTCGATCAACTTCAATACCTCTTTCAGAAATTTTGTGTCCAAGAACAATTCCTTCATTAACCATAAAGTGGCATTTCTCCCAATTAAGAACAAGGCTAGTTTCTTCACATCTCTGCAAAACTTTGTCAAGGTTGTGCAAACAATTATCAAAGGAAGTTCCATAGACGGAGAAATCGTCCATGAAGACTTCCACAATTTCCTCACAAAAGCCATGAAAAATAGCAGACATGCATCTTTGAAAAGTAGCAGGAGCATTACATAAACCAAAAGGCATACGTCTATAAGCATAAGTTCCATAAGGACAAGTAAAAGTAGTTTTCTCTTGATCTTGCGCTCTCACAGCAATTTGAGAAAACCCAGAATACCCATCAAGGAAACAAAAGTGAGTTTTCTTGGACAACCTCTCAAGCATTTGATCAATAAAAGGCAAAGGATAATGATCTTTCTTAGTTACTTTGTTAACCTTTCTAAAATCAATGCACATCTATAACCAACTACTACTCTTTGAGGAATTAGTTCATCATTTTCATTAGGAACAACGGTAATTCCTCCTTTCTTAGGAACACATGCACAGGACTTACCCATCTACTATCAGCAATAGGATAAATAATACCAGCTTCAAGAAGTTTTAATACCTCATTTCTTACCACTTCTTTCATCTTGGGTATTAAACGACGCTGATGCTCAACAACAGGCTTTGCATCAGGTTCCATGTTGATGGCGTGCTGACATATAGTAGGAGAAATTCCCTTCAGGTCATCAAGAGTATATCCCATAGCTCCGCGGTGTTTCCTCAACACTCCCAATAACCTTTCCTCCTCTGTACCTGAAAGTTTAGAGCTGATAATAACAGGATATATTTTCTTATCATCAATATAAGCATATTTAAGATTATCAGGCAGAGGTTTCAAATCAAAAACAGGATCCTCCTTGGGTGGCATTGTGGTACCCAAATCTTCCACAGGTAAATTGTGTTTGAGCATAGGTTGACGAAGGAATACTTCATCAAGCTCATTCCTTTCTTCCCTGAAGTTCTCACTTTCATGATTCTCCATATGTTGCTGCAAAGCATTGTTAGGAGCAAGAACAATAGATGCAAGTTGAGCAATTTCAAAATCCTCACTAGGCAATTCAGTTTCATAAGGTGCTTTAGCAAATTTAGAGAAATTGAATTCATAAGATTCACCAGCAAATTTAGTAAAGATTTTCTCTTTCTTACAATCTATAACAGCACCACAAGTATTCAGAAAAGGTCTACCAAAAATAATAGGACAACTATCATTGGCAGCCGACCCAAGTACAAGAAAATCAGCAGGGTATTTAGTCTTACCACAAAGGACTTCGACATCTCTAATGATACCAATTGGAGAGATAGTTTCCCTATTAGCAAGCTGAATAACCACATCAATCTCTTCAAGTTTACAAGGAGCAATTTCGTGCATAATTTCCCTGTAAAGCTCATAAGGAATAGCACTAGAACTTGCACCAATATCACATAAACCATAATAGCAATGATCACCTATCCCAACAGAAAGCACAGGAACACTAGACTTCCTAGAACTTTTAGGATGTGAGACAATATTAGAAGCATCCTCACAAAAGATAATGTGTCTATCTTCTAAATTTTCAGTGACAAGATCTTTAACCAATGCTACAACAGGTTCAACAGTTATTTGCTCATCAGGTTTGGTAGTTTTCTTATTACTTTTACTAACAACACCAGTTATGATAGTATGTTCCTTAATCTTATTAGGAAAAGGAACTTTTTCAATATAAGGTTCTGGAATAATGCGATCAGCAACATTAACCTCAACACCTTTAGATATATGAGAAACAGATTCATCTTTATATGGTTCATGATAATTTTTAAAACCCTCCTTCGGCAAACCGAAATAGGAAGCAAAGGCTTTATAAAAGTTTGCAACAATTTGAGAGTCAAGACCATAAGTAGTGCTAATTTTGCGATAATCATCAGTATCCATAAAATTTTTAACACACTCAAAGTCATAGTTTATACCTGACTCCCTACCTTTGTCATTCTCCCATCCTTCAGTGTTCTCCTGAATCCGATCAAGAAGGTCCCACTTAAACTCTTCTTTATTACGAGTGAACGATCCAGCACAAGTGGTATCCAATAGAGTTTTATCTTGAAAGGAGAGTCTTGCATAAAAGTTATCAATAACAATATTACCAGGAAGCTCATGAATGGGACATTTGAGCATTAATGCCTTCAATCTCCCCCACGCTTGAGCGATACTCTCTCCATCATAGGGCCAGAAGTTATATATGAGGTTCCGATCCTTATGAATCTCACTTGGAGGATAGAATTTGGAGTAAAAGAGAGGTACAATTTCCTCCCATCCAAGAGAATACCCATTCTTCAGCAGTTTATACCAATGTGCAGCTTTACCAGACAGTGATAGAGAGAATAATTTCTTCTTAACTTCTCCCATCGAGATACCTGCACACTTAAATAACTCGCACAATTCATGCAGAAATAACAAATGATCTCCAGGATGGACAGTTCCATCTCCTGCATAGCGGTTATTTGTGACACGTTCAACAATTTTCATAGGAATTTTGAACGGTATTACCTGCTCATCTGCGCCTCCTCTACTACCTTAGCAGTGGTAGTTGTTTTCCCAAATAGGAATTCAAGAGAAGACCCCTCCATAATGAGATATAGCAGCAGGCAAAAATAAAAACAGCACGTACAATAAATGTTTCCCTTACCAATTCCACTTACCAATAGCGCTACACTCCCCGGCAACGGCGCCAGAAAATAGTCTTGATAACCCACAAGTATAGGGGGTGTATCGTAGTACTTTCGATAAATAAGAGTGTCGAACCCAACGAGGAGCAGAAGGTGTTGACAAGCGGTTTTGATGAAGGATTCACTGTAAATGCTCACAGACAAGTTTTTAGGAGTTTTTGATATGACAGATAAATAAAGTACAAGTAAATAAAATGCAGTAGTAATAGTTGCAGCGAGTGGCCCAATCCTTTCTACAGCAAAGGACAAGCCGGTTGTTGTACTTATAATGACCAAACGTTCTTGAGGACACACGGGATATTGTCAAGTGCTTTCGCTTCATATAGTTGATTAATCTTCATTGTTTTGATAAGTGTTGTGTGGGTGAACCTATGCTAATGCACCGCCCTTCCTAGGACTAATACATACTTGTGATTATACCCCTTGCAAGCATCCGCAAATACAAGAAAGTAATTAAGTTAAACTAACCACAGCCTTAAACTTTGAGATCCTGCTATCCCTCATGCATCGATATACCAACGGGTGTTCAGGTTTCTGTCACTCCGGCAACCCCACAATTGGCAAACGAATACACAATGCATTCCCCTAGGCCCATAAAGGTGAAGTATCATGTAGTCGACGTTCACATGACACCACTAGAAGAATAACACCACAACTTAAGCATCAAACCATTAAATATTACTCAACATAGTTCACTACTAACATCAAGACTTCTCCCATGTCCTCAAGAACTAAACGAACTACTCACAAGACATCATACGGAACATGATCAGAGGTGATATGATGATGAATAACAATCTGAACATAAACCTTAGTCCAATGGTTTCACCCAATAGCATCAATAACAAGAGTAATCAACACCGGGAGAGTTTCCCCTATGAAATAGACAAGATTCAGCCCTAGATGTTATAGCGGAGACGGGTGCAGCGGCGGTGATGATGGTGTTGGCGGTGGAGATGATGATGATGATGATCCCGATGAAGTCCAGCTCGATGACGGTGATGATGGCGACGATTTCCCCCTCCGGGAGGGAATTTCCCCCGGCAGATTTCTTCCTGCAGGGGAGCTTTTCGCTCTCTGGTGTTTTCCGCCTCGTGGAGGCGGCGGAATATTTCGATGGCCTCCTCTGTGTTAGGGTTCCGAGGGGGTCAAGTACGCGAAGGGGGAACGGCTGAGGTGGGCCAGGGCCCCCAAACCACCTCTCGGCGCGGCAGGGGGCCCCACCGCGCCAAGGGTGAGGAGGGCCCACCATGGCCCATCTCAGCTCCCCTTTTGGCCTCCTCCATCTTCTGGTAAAATAGGAACTTCCATATGTCTCCTTCGATTTATTGATCTTCAGAAATAGTGCATCTCGACGGTGCTTTTTCCAGCAGAATCCTGACTCCGGTGTCCAATTCTCCATTATTCATCAAACATGCAAAATAGGTAAAATAACATAAGTAACACTTCTAAATATGAAATATATCGATGAATAGCAGTAAATTATGATATAAAATAGTGATGCAAAATGGACGTATCAGATGGTAAGATGAACTCATATTGAGTGTTGTGTCTGCCAAACGGAACAGGTTTTGCCAGAAACTGCTGATAAAGATTTTATCCCTGTCCGATATGATCACCTTCGGCATTCCATGATTCTTGTACACATGATCCATGAATACCTCAGCTATCTTGGCAGCCGTAAAAGGATGTTTGATAGGGATGAAATGACCAAATTTGGTGTACTTGTCAATTACCACCAGAATAGCATTATACCTGTTTGATGTGGGCAGTCCTTCCACGAAATCCAGACTCACTGTGTGCCAAGCCGAGGGAGGGATGTTGTGAGGGTATAACTTGCCAGGCAATTTCACATGCTCTGATTTGGCTTGTTTACAGACAGTACACTGAGCCACATATTGCAACACTGTCTGTTTCAGCCCTGGCCATGCAAACAGTTGCTTGACCTTGTGATATGTTGCCAAGGTGCCCGAATGCCCTCCCAATCCACTGCTGTGCAATGCCATTAGGATGGCCGTGTGTGCTTCAATGTTGTCACCTAGCCATACACGACCTTTGAACCTTATGATTCCATCTTGTAATGAAAAACCCTGTTCATTATGCCCACTCACACTTAATTCTGTGAGTAAAGCTTTTGCCTTCTCATCCTTTTGATATCCTTCGATGATTACCTCAATCCATCGAGGCCTCACCTCAGAAATGGCTTGCAAGGTATATACATGTGGCCTTCTCGACAGAGTATCAGCTGCAGCATTATTTGCCCCTTTTTTATAGATGATGCGGTAGTGAAGTCCCATTAATCTGAAGAAAGCCTTCTGCTGTATTTTTGTGTTGAACTTGTGATCTCCCAAATGAATTAAACTGCGGTGATCAGTGTAGATAATGAAAGGCCTGTGTTGCAGATACATCTTCCACTTCTCAATTGCCATCAATATTGCCAAGCATTCTTTGTCATATATAGACAGGCACTGATTTTTGATGCCAAGTGCTCTGCTAAGGAATGCAATGGGGTGCCCCTGTTGCATCAGGACAGCTCCAACCCCTTTTTCACATGCATCAGTCTCGAGCACGAACTCTTTGGTGAAGTCAGGTAATGCCAATATTGGGGCTTGCACTAATGCTTGTTTGACAGCAAGAAATGCAGCATTCACCTCGGTGTCCAGATGAAAGGGATGTTTTTCTTCAGCAAATTTGTCAGTGGCCTACACAGCAATCCAAATAATGCTATGAATTTTCTGTAATATCCTGCCAATCCCAAGAATCCCCTCAATTCTTTCAGTGACATTGGTTGTGGCCAATTCTGAACAGCTGCAATTTTACTGGGATCAGTAGCCACCCGTTGATCACTAATGATATGTCCAAGATATTCCAGCGATTTTTGTGCAAATGAGCATTTCGATCTCTTGCCATATAATTTGTTTTCATCAAGTAACTGGAATACTGCCCTCAAGTGTTGCTTGTGCTCCTCCATTGTTTTGCTGTACACCAAAATATCATCAACAAAGACCAATACAAATTGGCGGATAAAAGGAGCAAAGACAGTGTTCATAGCAGCTTGAAAGGTAGCAGGTGCTGATGTTAATCCAAACGGCATCACCAGGAATTCATAATGGCCGCTATGAGTGCGAAAAGCTGTTTTGCATTCATCAGTTTCAGCTAATCGTATTTGATGGTACCCAGATCGGAGGTCTAGTTTAGTGAAAAATTTGGCTCCAGCCAATTCATCCAACAGCTCATCCACCACTGGCATGGGATATTTATCCTTGATAGTTACAGCATTCAGATGTCGGTAGTCGACACAGAATCGCCATGTACCATCCTTCTTTTTAACCAGCAACACCGGAGACGCAAATGGACTATGGCTGGCTCGAATGATTCCTTGCTGCAACATATCTTTTATTTGCCTCTCAATTTCATTCTTTTATTGAGTTGAGTATCTGTAGGGCTTCACACTGACTGGTTGCACTCCAGGCAGCAGAGTAATAGGATGATCATACTCCCTATGAGGAGGTAGCCCTGAAGGTGTCTGGAAACATTTGCTGAATTCCTGCAACACTTCTTCAATTTCCAGTGGTATTACATCCACATTATTTGCATCCAAGTTGTTCAACTGCACAATATGCTCTACTGCTCTGTTCTCAGCCAGCAGCTGTATTTCAGCCAGAGAAATTGGTTCACATTGTTTCACATTTGATTTCACCCCTTTCAATTCAACTCTCTTGCCATTCAGCTTGTAACGAAGTGTTTTCCTGGCCCAATCCACCCACATGGGTGGTAAACTCTCTAGCCAATCCATGCCCAACACCATATCATATCCAGGCACAGAGAAGACTCGGAAGGAAGTGGAGAACTCATGCCCTTGACAAGTCCATGGCACATTTGCAGCCGCCAGATTTATGGAAATTTTTCTTCCATCTGCCACCGCCACTTGAACTGCTGGTATTGTTTCTGTTTGTAGTCCCAACTGTTCCACTGCTTCAGTACTCACAAAACTACCAGCACTGCCTGAATCAATCAACAATAGTATTTGCTTGCCATTACACTCCCCTTGCAGCCTGATGCTCCTTTTTGACTGAACACCAGCCATAGCACACATGGAAATGTGTGTTAGAGGTTCTTCTTCACTAGATTGTTCTCCATCTCCCTCATCATCAGATGCTTCTATTTGCAGAACTTGCAGCAATTCTTCCATGACATTGAGTGGAATTGTTTTATTGCATTTGTGACCCGGTTGGTACTTGTCACCACAGGTAAAACATTCACCCCTTGCTCTGCGTTGATCACGCAAGGTTTTCAGCCGATCATCCCAGGGGTTCTTCTGTCTTGCTTTTTCCTCACTGCCCTTGCCACTATCACTTGGATTGGAGAAAAGCCCTTTGCCAGGATATCCAGTTCTTGCATAACTGGACTTGTACTCAGTTCTGAATCGACTATTGGAATATGGCTTCATTTCCTCCAGCATTTCTTCCTGTTTTTCAGCAAGGACTAACGCAGCATCAACTGTTCGAGGATTATGTAAACGAATAGCTCTCTGTATATCTTTTTTCGAGCCAGAAATGAATTTGGTAACAAAGAAAGCCTCATCATAATGTTTGTTGTAAACTAGAATTTTGTGTCTAATGGTCTCAAATTTATGGTGGTATTTCTCTACACTCTCAGTTTGCTTACAACGCTCTAGAGCCTCAAGGTATTTGTGGTGTTTGTTTTTACCAAACTTAATGTGAACAGCTACACATAATTCCTCCCAATTGTCCACCTCATGCTCTGCTTCATAAGTTTGCAGCCAGAGCGCGGCATTTCCAGTGAAATGCATGGTGGCAAAACTCGCCCAAGTTTCATGATCTACATCGTATAGAGCAAAATACTTTTCACAGACTTGCTTCCACCATTTTGGGTTTTCACCATCAAAGCGTGTAAACTCAGTTTTAGGTGGTCTCATTTTATAGTTTCCATGTTTCGAACCAGCATATGGAGTATCAGGAAAATGATCAGAACTATCACCCAGATCAAAGCGAACTGGTGTGTGAGGAGTGGTGCGCGTACCCTTGTCCAGGGCAAGCGTTGATGCACGAGATGCACCAACGGCATGACCCTGGGGTTGTTGATCATCCCCGTGCCATTCAGGCCGTGGGGTGTGCACCTTGGGTAGGGTTGTTGCTGCTTCCAGTACTCCCACACGCGCACGCACCTCGTCCATGTTCTTCTGCAACACCTGGATGGTGTCGTCGATTTGAGGCATCCATTCACTCAGGCTCTTCAGGGTTTCGCTCACCAGCTTGAGAGTGGTGGCGGACTCTGCTCCCTGTTGCTTGAGCTCCACCAGATCCGCCTGCACCTTGTCCATGATGACCTTGTCGCACGCCGCCCATGCCTCGTTGGTAGGAGACAAGGCTTGTCGTCGCCGCCCAATTGCGATGGATCTGACTGTCGACCCGGAATTTTACGCGTAGCAGGATGAATCCGTTACCAACCGATCGACCCCCACCAAATCTCGCCAGAAGTCGTCGCCGCCGTGCGAGCTGTGTAGATCAGCTCCGCCTTCGCCACCACCGCGGGGAGGAGGCAGGCCAGAGGGATTTTACAGGATATCCCAACCCCTGCGCCCCCGGTCACCCGATTCGCCACCAACTTCACAGATCAACACCGTAAATTGGAAAATTTTCTGCTAAAAGCCTGAGATCTATGGCTCTGATACCATATATAACATAGCTAGGGAAACAGTCGATGAATTAGGGATAGATTTCGTTCTGGTATCAGTGATTCGGTGTCGATACAAGCTCTGCGTCACGCAAGAGCAGAATCACGAGCTCGCAGGCTCGGAGAAGGAGGAAGGGAGTTCCTGTATCAGGGTTTAGACAATAATCAACGCATGCCCTTCTCGCCAATGAACGCTGCGCCTAAGAAGACGGCGTCGTGTCGTGCAGTCACTGGGCCTTGGGCCTTGTTGCCAGATGGGCCCGGCGAATGGCGTGACGATGCTCCCGCCTGTTCTTGATCGCCTGCACCAGGTGTGGTGTCGTGACAGGAGTTCCCTCACATCGGTCTCTGTCGGAAGGAGTTTCTGGACAGTCAGAATTGACGCTAGGCTCGCTGTGTAGCTCGACGTCAGGATCAAGACGACAAAAACCCACATGATCACAATGAACCTCGACAGGTTGCTCTCCAGCTTCTCCTCTGAAAATTAACAAGAGCTCTCCTAATTAGTTGCGCTATCATGTCCGCAAAACTCGGGGTAATAAATTGACAAGGATTCCTACTATGTGCGAAGCTAATGGTTGAGAAGGCGAAGTAGAAGATGAGGCCGAACTGCTGCCAAGGCGTGCCACGAAACTCAGGGTTAATACAGTGCTCGATAACCCACACGACGAACCCGGTGAAGCAGAAGAAGGCCAGGCTGCCGAGCCAGAGGCCTGTGTTCAGTGGACGCACGAAGATCCACATGGTGGAGCCCGGGCCCTTCTTCACTGGCACCATCATCGACCACCCCGACTCTGTGAATGGCATGATGAAGTCCGCCACAACCATCCTGCTCGCTCTGATCGTCACGTCGCCGACAATCATATCAACTTCCTGCAAGCGTAACCATCACCAATTACACATCAATTTTCTGAAACATGTGTACTTCTGTCATTACGGTACTTTAGTAAAAGGTTTAAGCATTACACTCGGCCTTAGCACATAAGTCATTACGGTACTTACCTGATCCCGCACCATGTCCACCAGCTTGTCATACGAGTCCAAGCTAGCATTTTGAGGCACGTACCGGTAGCTCACCGGATACGGCAAATTCTTCATGACCTCGTCGAACACGTCGATGCAGTAGCCTGTGATCTTTGTCTCTCCGGTTGTCGAGTTCACGGAGACATCCACGAACTGCTTGAACCCGTTCTTCACCGGGACGGCAACTCTAAGAACCCTCCCATTTGGCGACACGGTCCAGCCTTTCGGAGTCGACTGTGGTTCGCCTGACCAAAGGATATGTTTTACTAGAACCTTGGCGCCGTCAAGGCTGAGATCTTGCGAGATCCCGGACCCTGGCGTCCAGAACCCAACAACCCTGGCTCCTTTCCCAATGATGTTTACCACCTCGTACGCCTGCACCTGCAGTCTAAGAATCCATGGTAAAGTAAATATAGACCAACCAAGTGGATCGGAATATCGGTTGGCGCCCTAAGTATCGAGGGGGAGTGGGGGTTGAGGGTTTAGATATTAAAAAACAATGTGTACTAAGCAAATGGGTGTTTAAGTTGTTAAATGAGAAAGGTGTGTGGAAAAAACTGCTACATAACAAATATATTCAATCTAAAACCCTTTCTCAAGCTTACCTAAAACCAACGGAGTCTAACTTTTGGTGCGGGCTTAAGGGGATACGACCTTTTTTTTTTGAATTTTCCATGTATATTAAACCAACACAGAGTACACGATTACAACGATTACAAAAACAAACCTAAAATAGACTAGCAAATCTATGAGATTTTCAAGCCCTTTCTTCATCCATGACATAATCTTGTACTTTTCTGAAGGCAGCCGTAGAACAACGCCAAAACCACCAAACCATAGACCTGTGAATACCACCGAAGGTTCCCCTTTTTAATTATGAGCCGCAATGCCAAGGCTTTGTGCACGCACGCAGCCATTTAATTAATCAAGCAACATCGGTAGGAGCACCACCACTGATATTCCAGGGACAAATAACCGAACCACGTTGTCGACGTCGTTGGGAGCCGAGAGAACGAATCACCAGTGCCGAAGACGTATTAGCCGGGATAGATATTGCGAGGACAAACCTCTTCACGGCAACCATGAGAAATAATCCAAGATTGATCGGCGAAGCAAGATCTGAAGAACCATACCTAGACAGACTTAATCTTCCAAAGCCACCATTGACGTCGGGAAGGATATCTCGTCGTCGAACGTAGCGTCGGAGATCACTTATTGCAGACGATGTCATCTCCATTAACAAAGAAGATGACGACCAAAACCAAGCTTTAACATTAAGGACCTTCGTATAGCGCCGTGCGCAGGTCCAAGGTCCCCACCCCTCCTAGTGCCAGAACGACAATTAGAGGAGGCGAGGACCCGTCGAATCTTTTCTGACGGCGACGATGAAGCTGCAGATGACACCGGCGGCGACGGCTAGGGTTAAAACCCTAGCCGCCGCCTCTCTTCCTTTCTTTTCTTTCCGCCGAGTCCGTACAATCTCTAACCAATATCCTTCTCTTTATAACATTGTGTACCGAAAACAATTATCCCGCGGGCAATGTGCTGGCTAAAACCCCAATAAATATTACTTTTAGAAGAGCCTTACATACTAAGTAAACATAATCTGGCAAAATGAAATTGGCATGCAAACATGAAATTGTATCTGTGACAGATGGATCCTTCCAGTATTTGCTTATTGAGCGTTGCAATTCTGTAGAGGAGGAGGACGACGGAGGCACCTATAAACTTGTGACGTGTATGTATCTCCATCGCCCAAATCCAATCCAACGGCTTGCGTGCCGACCTCTTCCGACTCCTCCACTTTGCCCATCGAATCCTTCCTTCTTCTCGCTCCTGCTGCAGCCGGCGACGGGAGCGTCCTAGGGTTCCTCGCACGCCAACTGCCGCACCAGCCGGCCGCCGCCATCCGTCATTCATGGCGAAGCCGCCATCCGCTTCATCCCAGGCTGCTTCCACCCCCCACGGTAACCCCGTTTATCCATCCCACCTCGCTGTACCTTCTCTTGGGTGCGTGAATTAGGGGTTGACAACTAGACCGTACACCAAATTTGATCTCGTAAGGAACCATCACGAAGATCATTCTAAGGCAACCTCAATCTGCACATAACATTCTCAGATGAGAGGGTTTGCTGTGCTACTGTGAACAAATGCACAGATGGCCACGTTGTTGAATTATTTTACCAAATTGTTGACAGCATGTCGTTTTCTGAAACAGCTGCTAAAGAACACAGGATTGTTATAGCAAACAAGCATGGAGAGAAACTTGTGGGGCTACTGCGTCCCGCGAGTTCGAACAAGGTTGTAGTCCTGTGTCATGGCTTTACTGCCTCCAAGGTATATAAATATGCCGTTACCCGAAGAAATTTAGCTTATCCTTTTTTTAAAGATAAAGGTCTCTAAGTTTCATGCTGCGATGTGAGATGTAGCGAAGTGAACTGTCTTACTAGAAATTTCTGTCACCTGTATAATGAAGTTGAATGCTTGTTTTCAGAAAAGTGGCGTCATTGTCGATCTAGCAGATGCAATTACAAAACAAGGAATTAGTATCTTTCGCTTTGATTTCAGTGGAAATGGGTAAGTTGCTCATGGTGTTATATTTTCTAAAGATACTATTACCACTATATTAGTTGAGATTCATGTATGTTATTGCTTTGAGTTTCAGATGTCACTTAATTGTTCGACTTACATTTTTTCATGGAAAAATAAATTAATACGAGAATTTTGAATATCTGTTTCTTGATACATCGATTTAACTATGTAACTTAAATTAAAATAAACGTGTATGGTTCATAAACTCATTCAGGCTGCCTTTGGTCATATGTTTTCAGAGAAAGTGAAGGTGAATTCGAGTATGGCAACTACAGGAAAGAGGCTGACGACTTGCATTCTGTTGTCTCGCATCTTAATCAGAACAAGTATGATGTCACGGCTATTGTTGGTCACAGCAAGGGTATGTGATATACATTGTTCATTTTGTATAGTTCTGTTTATTATTGCTAATTAGTTTAACTGAATTTGTGTAATTAGAAGGTGAAAGTGTTTGTTTAGTTCTTCACAATTTGCAACTTGGACGTATAGTCTATGCAGGAGTTGAAATGGTTGAGCCATAGAGATATTCTTGCTTGTATGCGTACTAGTACATTGTTCATAAACATCAAAGTTAAAGTTGTCACATTTCTGTGCTTCAGATCATTTTGTGATAGTGGCACTTACTGAATAATTTATTTGATGCCCATGCCCTTATTCTTGGGCTAACATATTCCTTTTGTGCATCCTGGACTCTTGCCCTGTCAAATACGTGAAACATATTAATTGCATCCAGTATATTGCTCTGTTTGTATCCTACTTTTTTTTTTTTGCTATGGTATCCATTACTAGCAAATACCATGAAGTTTCATAACATTTATCTACAATACGTTTGCCATACGTGTTCTGTTCGTTCACTGAGACGTGCTAAACCTGAAGCTGTCTGTAAGACCAATCAACTTGACAAACTGGGAGTACGAATCTGACACCGAAAAGTAAAGGTCAGCTGGCCATGTTGCCTAGATTGTTACTACTTTATTCTCGCTGCTTGGATAATCCACATGCAGTACATGTTATCCCTTGTACCGAAAAGACTGAGTTGTCCCCTGAGAATAGGTTCCCTAATTGCCGAATATATCATACTCTCTTATCATCATAACTAAACAGATCTATTGCGTCAGTAAACAGAAATCCTATCTTTACTCTTGTATCTCATTGACAGCCTTCAGTGCTTACCATATTTCTCATTGCAAATTTATCTCGCAATTTAGAAAAGTTAGCCATTGAATTCGCTTTTTTTTTATCCAGGAGGAGATGTGGTTGTGCTGTATGCTTCCATTTATGACGATGTCCACATTGTTGTCAACTTGTCTGGCCGATTTTATCTGGACAAAGGCATTGAAGAACGCCTAGGGAAAGAATTTATTGACAGGATAAACAAGGAAGGTTACATTGACGTCACAGGCAAGCCAGGTAACGAATGTGTATGGGCACCGTTTGAAGCTACTTTCTGAATCAATTCCATATGCTGTATATATAGCATACTTGTCTGTCATGGTCTTATTGACTATATGTTGGTTCCAATGTAGGGAAGGTTTTATACAGGGTAACAAAAGACAGCTTGATGGAAAGATTGAATACTGACATGCGTGCTGCGAGCCTTTCCATCAGCAAAGAATGCAGGTCAGAAACTAATCTAGGCATCATTACCCTTATATCTGAGCTACCAACTGAAACAAGTGGCACACCCGTGGCACCAACACGCATGCCGCATTTAGCTTCACTTAAGTTGTCGTTCCCAGACATTCCCAGGATTGGAACCAAGAAATATCTTTTGCATTTCGGCCAAGGTTTCATATTGTGCTATAAACCACCTGTTTCAAATTTCCAGCTAATTTTACTGTCTTTGTTCAGCATCTTCACAGTTCATGGATCAGCTGATGAGCTCGTCCCGGTGGAAGATGCGTACGAATTCGCAAAGCATATACCGAACAACAAACTCAGGGTCATCGAGGAGGCAAATCACTGCTACACTGGACATCGTAAAGAACTCTCCGCCGCTGTGGTCGATTTCGTTATGTCCAACAAGGTACCTACATGTGGCATTTTCTCATTTGTTCGCTGCGGTATTGTTTGTGTAATATGTTCGCCGAGGCATTTAATGCGACCATGGCGATTGTTCTTTCTTTGCAGGCTGGGGATACCTCGTTAGCAAAAGCTGAATGAGTTCTTATAAATACTTTTTTATGCTTTACTGACGCTCCGCTCTCTGAACAAGACAGTTGAGACCATGACCTACTTTTTTTTTCCGTCTGGGGTATTATAGGACCATGCAGTAGATAGTCTGGAACTTCATTTCATCACTCTCTGGCTCGCGAGTATGTACAATAATTCGTCGCTAGTTCGTGTTTGGTTGTCAGATGCTACCATAAGTTCTTCATTGATCAACCAGAGGAATTACATTCTTTAAAGCAGGCAATTTCTACGGAAGTTTGGTACGAAATTAACCCGAATACATCTACTTATATACTCACTAGCCTGCTTAGCACAGAGATGGGCCATTCCATTAGCTTTGCGTTCTGCAAAATTTAAACTGAAGTTCTCAAAATTCTCGCTCAGCTCCGGAATCTCCTACGTACATAATAGTGGCTATTTCTGACCATTGAAAGTTCTTCGACTTCAGAGAATTCGTTTCAAGCTCAATTTGCCGAAGCTCAGTCTCCTACATAATATTGCCTGCCAACCTGATTCCCTCGCGAACTGCAAAGGCTTACAAGATCGGGGGACTCGTACTTGTGTCCCTACCAAATCGCCTGAGCCCTGAGCAACTTCCCTTCATGATCACGAACACCAACTCCATACGCTCCGTGACTATCTTCCAGTGAGCCACTAGCATCCACATTCACCTTGGTACCAGCCGGGGGTGGACTTCATTTACGGTCACCCCTAGCTTGAGTCTTTGCGGTCTTTTTAGTCAGTATTGCCGGTAGCGTTTAGTGTTTTCGCAAATGAATACAGAGCGCAGACATGACTCTAGATGATCTAACACGCATTCTTCAGTTACATGTAGGTTTATTGTTTGGGCAGAGGAATATAAGCACGCTTTAGGGCATACGCCTCGTCATCTTAGGATCAAACACATATTATTTGTTACATATTCGTTTAGATAAAAAAAACACGTCCGCCTATTATATGAACTAACCTAAACTACGGCTCACGGACGCACTTCCCCCTTGTACTGTTCGACCCTATCCGATCCACACAGAGCACCCCTGCCCCTGTTCTGGCCCGGTGCACGAACCCGCCAGCAGTCCGCATCCTTTGACAAGTACGACAATCATGTTGGACATCCGATAGCAGTCCGAGTGGCGCACTAGACCTCGTGACTCCCAGTAGGCCATGGACATTATGGCGGAGAGGAGAGGAGACCGCCGAGTGTTAAACGTGATGTAGCAAGCTCCGACGCGTAGGAGACGATGCCAAAGATGTGTAGAAGTCGTGCTTGCCCACAAACGCCCCTCCCACATGATCGTGCGCAAAAGTGTCTACTACGCGGAGACACACCATGACACAATTGAGAGAGCCAAAGCGATGTGACCACACTCATCCTCCTTGTCGTGGTTTGAAGAAGGGGTTTCGGTGGCGTGATCGCGGTACCATGCTTCTGAGAGACCCACGGTGAGGCGAGGCCCTATTCTTCTCGAGTGAAGTCACCCGAGAGAGGCATGCTGTCAAGGCGGGGAGAAGGTGTGCAAGCGATGGTCGTAAGGTGGCCATGATCATGGTGGTAGGGCGAACGTCCATGCCGATGATGTTGCTGAGTGGAACATCAAAAGCTCTCGCACGAGGAAGAAGCTTAAAGGGGAGAGGCCTCAACTCTGGTAAGCGCGTATTTTTTTTTTTTGCGAGAAACCACCACAATTGGATAAGAAATTCGTAAAACCCCTATTCAAATCCTCATGGACACGAATTTGGGTTCTTATTATTTATTAAAATTATTAAAAGAACTCGTTGTGGGGCTTCCCCACCGCATTACTGTCAATGAAACAAAATTTATAAAACCACCGGGATTTGTTTTTCAGTTTGCTACCAGTATTTATGCTGGTTTGTTGCATATAGCAAAGATTGTTCGTGTTCACGAGGTCTCTGACGAGTGGAGCCCACAGTCAGACCTACTTGACACATTGAAATTGGGGGGGGGGGGGGGGGGGGGGGGGGGAGAGTCAGGGTTTATTTTGTGAAGTTCTCCTTTCTTCGAAAAATGAAAAATTCATGGCCTTTGGCCCGAACCTCCAATTGCGCACCATGGACGGCCATATCCTGCATGCTGCGAGTGAAGAGGAATAAAGAAAGTATGAGCCGCATTTGCTGGCCTTCCGTGCTCACTGCGTCGAGGATCCTACATATCGTGGAGGGAGGAGGAGAAAGTAAAAGAAATGTGAGTAAAACTAAGTAGTACTGGAAATAAAACCAAATACATTACCCTAGCATATTCCTGTATGGTAAAAAGAAAAGCCACAAGCGCCTCGGACACGTTGCTATTTCAAGAGGTCGTTGTAACTAGGGAAGCTAGTAGCCATTACACACGTAACTTACGGGTAAAAATCTATTAGGGTAAAGGTTTGGGACAAAAAAATACCGGTGGGCATGTAAATGGAAATGTCTTGTACCCAACAAGAGCAGATATGGTATGTGACTGTATAAAATCTGATAAGTGCGGCTCAGTATAAACCTGTGACCTAACCTATCTTTCAGCTGCTGGATTGCTCGTTGGTTGAACTTGTTATATTGTCAAAACTTTACTTATTTCTTATTTTATGGCCTTATGTATGGCAAATTCTATCCATACTTTGTCGTGAGTTTTTAAAGTGTATGACTTGTGTTTTTGGTATACCTATGTGTTGTGGTTTACCATTAACGGTATGCTGTTGTTTATGTGAATGTGCTAATGTTTGGAATATGTTGGTGTTCGTAAATACTCCTCCATTTAGAATATAAGATGTTTATACATATATCTAGACATGTTTTAGTGTATACAGCCAGCATTTAATCCAAATTGCATAACATGTGAAGCTGAACAGAGGGACTATGTGCATATCATTTTCTGCAAAGCTATCATTTTCTGCAAAGCCAATCGCGAGAGAACATAAAAAACTTGTAATGTGTATCAGTCTGCATCGTCCAAGATATCAATCCAACGGTTTCCAGCCACTCACGGTTTCACTAGGTCTGAAGTTAGCACCCACTAGCTAGTTGATGATGCTGCGGGCTCCGTTCTCTGGACTCCTTCGATTCCTTCCCCCTCCTCCACTTGACCGGCGAATCCCTTCATCCTGATCCCGCGGCAGCCGGCGGCGTGAGCAGCCTCGAGTACCTCCATCCCAACCGCACGAGTTCGCTGCCGCCGTCCGTCATCCATGGCGCAGCCGCTCACCTCTTCCTGCCAGCATGCTTCCAGTCCCCGTAAGTCCCTTTCTTGATTTAATATTTCGTACCTTCTATTGGGTGCGCGAGTGAGGGGTAACTACTAGAGCATACTTGAAATTTGATCTCAACAATATGCGTAGCCAATCTTTGGCTAGAGTTGTTTCTTGTGCTGCTCTGGAGAAGTGCTCAGATGGCCACATCAACCCTAAGGATTTTGGAATTATTTTACTTAGCAAATCCATATGGTTTTAAAATGTTATACTCCATATGGTTTTAAAAGGAGTAATAGTTTCAGTTAAATGATGCCTTCTTGTTATTTTCAGTTACGATATTCTTCGCATAGAGTTGCCAAATAGTTGACACTACGTGGTTGTCTGAAACAGCTGCTACACAGAGGGTATTGATAACGAACAAGCACGGAGAGAAACTTGTGGGACTGCTGCATCCCACGGGTTCGAACAAGATTGTAGTATTGTGTCATGGCTTTACGGCCTCCAAGGTACATAACCATTTCGTCGCCAGAAGAAGTTTGCCTTCTCCTTGTTAAGACAAGGGTCTCCAAGTTTCATGTTGCTATGTGAGATGCAGCGAATTATACCATCGTAGGAGTAATTTATATAACCTGGATAATGAAGTTTAAATGCTTGCTTTCAGAGTGATAGCGTCATTGTTGATCTAGCAGATGCAATAACAAAAGAAGGAATTAGTATCTTCCGCTTTGATTTCAGTGGAAATGGGTAAGTTATTCATAGAATTATCTTGTCTGAAGGTAGTCTTATACTCTTATGTACAACTACAATTTTCTCATGGACAAATAAATTAAGAAGAATTTGGAATATTTGTTTCTTGATACAACAGTTTTACTATGTAACTTAAATTCAAACATGGATAGCTCATAACCTCATTCAGAATATGCCTTTGATCATATGTTTTCAGAGAAAGTGAAGGCGAGTTCCAATACGGCAACTACAGGAAAGAGGCTGACGACTTGCATTCTGTTGTCTCATATCTTTATCAGGACAAGTATGACGTCACGGCTATTGTTGGTCACAGCAAGGGTAGGTGATATACATTGTATTTTTTTGTATAGTCATGATTATTATTGCTGTTGTTAATTAGTTTTAATGAATATGTGTAATTAGAAGATGAAAGAATTTGTTTAGTTCTTCAACAGCTTGGAGCCTTGGAGGTACAGTCTATGCAAGAGTTAAAAAGGGTAGCTGTAGAGATATTCTTGCCTCTGTTCATAAACATCAAAGCCAAGTTGGCACATGTCTGTGGGTCAAATTTGTTTGTGATGCTGGCACTGCTGCCTTGTACACTTAGAACATCTCTCATCCAAGTATATTGCTCTCAGTTTAGCACAATACATTAACATCAGTGTTTTGTTCCTGTGTTTATTGTCGCTGCTCGGATATTTCATATGGATTACATGCTATCCCTTCTACCAAAAGGGCTGACTTGGCCCCTGAAAATAGGATCCTTAACTGCCTAATACCGTACCCTTGTCATCATAACCGAATTGATATCTTGCCTTACTAAATATACATATTTCTTACTCCCTCCGTTCCAGTTTATAGGTCTTCCGCGCGTCACTAGATCGACAGTTTGACCAACATAATACTAGTTAAATATTAGGAAAAATACCATTTGAAACTTTATATGTTATATTTTGTAACGATATATTTTTTGTGTTATACAACTAATGTTACATTGATCAAATTGACAATCTAGGGACACATGCATGACCTATAAACCAGAATGGAGGGAGTATCTTTATTCTTATCTATCATTAACAGCCGTCAATGCTTACCATAATTTTCATTGCACATTTAGCTCGTAATTTAGAAAATTTAGCCATTGATTTTGCAAAAACAATTATCCAGGAGGAGATGTGGTCGTTCTGTATGCTTCCCTGTATGACGATGTCCACATGGTTGTCAACTTGTCTGGCCGATTTTATTTGGAGAAAGGCATTGAAGAACGCCTTGGGAAAGAGTTTATTGACATGATAAACAAGGAAGGTTACATTGACGTCACAGACAAGTCAGGTAATGAATGTGTACGAGCATTTACACTTTTAAAGCTACTTTCTGAAACAATTCCATATGCTGTGTATGTATCATACTTGTCGTTCATGGTCATATTGACTATTTGTTGGTTGCAATGTAGAAAGGTTTTATACAGGGTAACAAAAGACAGCTTGATGGAAAGATTGAATACTGATATGCGTGCAACGAGCCTTTCCATCAGCAAAGAGTGCAGGTCAGAAACCAATTTAGGCGTTATTACCCTTATATCTGAGCTACCAGCTGAAGCGGCATCCCGTGGCCCAACGTGCCACATTTTGCTTTGTGAAGTTGTCGTTCCCACGCACTTGCAGGATAGAAAACATAATGTTTTTTGCAATTGGGCGAAGGTTCCATATTGTGCTATAAACCACCTGTTGCAAATTTCCACTTACTTTTACTCTCTTTGTTCAGCTTCTTCACGGTTCATGGTTCAGCTGATGAGATCATTCCGGTGGAAGACGCATACGAATTTGCGAAACATATACCAACTCACAAATTGAGTGTCATTGACGGAGCAGATCACGGCTATACCGC
The DNA here is from genome assembly GCA_947311845.1 of Poa pratensis. NCBI lineage: Eukaryota > Viridiplantae > Streptophyta > Magnoliopsida > Poales > Poaceae > Poa > Poa pratensis. The sequence continues at coordinate 54,373,189 of CAMZMU010000042.1, forward strand.
ACATCGTAAAGAACTCTCGGCTGCTGTGGTGGATTTCATCATGTCCAACAAGGTATCAGCAAATGCCATATTCTCCGCTGGTCTCCGTGGTATTGTTTGCACAATATGTTCACCGAGGCATTTAATCGACGCTGCCATTTTCTTTGCAGGAAGGGATACCTAGCAAATGATGAATGAATTCTGGTTAAATGGTGCTTCAGACTCTTGTGACTAATAAAAGTCATCTAATTTAGAATGGAGGGATTAATTAGCAATTAGAGATGGTGCTGCAAGACTGCTCCCTCCTTGCATGGTGCGTTGGATGGCATTGTTTGCCTCGGTGGTTGTGTGAAACAAAACACTACAAGTTAAAAAAATTCGGAAACAGTTTTATGTATAATCAAACAAGAAAGAATCGTATACAGTGACGTGATTTGACTCAAAGATTATGTCTTGTGACATCTAGTAAGATTTGTCTCGTGATAGCATACAGACAAAAAAAATACATGAATAGTTGAGTACTGAGAGTTATGACTGTTAGACATAGACATGTTAAGCTCAGTAAGGCGAGAGAAGCTTACATAGGAAACATCCAAGTAAGCCCATGTGCTACCTCGTGCTTAGCGAGTACTGCGTTTGTACGCCAAATATGTGTACTATCAGGATTTATGTATAGTAATAATGTGGTCGTCTGAATTTTTTTTTGCGGCTAAGAATTTTTTGTGTGACTCATGATAGATTAGCATTGGGTTGGCGCATAGAGGAATGCATACCGTATGAGTTAAGTAGTGTCAACAACAATGTATTGCAGCATTGAAGCCAATCACATGATTATTCAGGTGACAAAGGAATGATATGGTTATACCACTATTGGACAATTTGCAAGTGCCTTATGGTGCATGCAGTGGCGGAGCCAGGAACCGAGGCGAGGGGGGACGAACACATGTGGTCAATTTTTTTTGAGACACATAAAGAAGTCTATTCAGCAAAATAAAGGGTCCTTGCCGATCCGCATGAAAACATAGCATAATCTGCTCTCATTAGTTTTTGCAAATAACTATTTATCTCTCGACATAGCAAATCATATACGTATGGTTGGTCAATCAACACGTTTGCTGGATCAAATACTTCAGAAGCACCTGCTTGTGGATGTTCCTGCAACATCAAAACTGAAATTGACATTGACAGCTCTTCTACTCTACTCTGGATATCAAAACTGAAATAAAAGGGGTGAATTAATCTTTTGTTTCCGCTGTTGATTGTTGGTCGTGATGTGACCGCTTGCAATATGAAGATACTGCCATTGACATCGCAATTTCTTGGTCGTGATTGTTGGTCTGGGCGTAGTTCGTTTAGGTCTTGCTTTTTTTTTTTAGGGAGTTATAGTTATCTTCGTTATAACTGTAGTTGCTATGTATGGTTTAACTTTGTGCATTAGTTAGATTTCATATAAACTAAAAAAGAGAGTTAGATTTCATATGAAGATAATGTTCACTATGCAAAAGAACCAATATGCATGTAATTTGCTTGGATTTGAGGAAGAATTTAGAGGTCATGATTGGAGAACACATCATTTGAAATTTGTCCGGGCTCTTTCCTCGGTTCAGGTCTCGACGTGTCACAGACAGTTAGAGATGCTCTTAGCCACCCGCTCCAGCTGTGCACACTGCAGCCAAGCAACGCCTTTGTGTCCCCAAAAAAACCACGGGTGCATTGCTTAAAAAACAACTTTTTAGTCACCATGTATCGTTTAGACTGGACGCCCCATATAGAAATCAGAAGCACGCGAAAACACGGAAATTCACAATGGAACCCGATCTCATATGCTCCCGTTAAGCAACGCCTTTGTGTCCCCAAAAAACCACGGGTGCATTGCTTAAAAAAGCAACTTTTTAATCACCATGTATCGTTTAGACTGGACGCCCCATATAGAAATCAGAAGCACGCGAAAACACGGAAATTCACAATGGAACCCGATCTCATATGCTCCGTTATTTTCGGGCAAATAAAAGAATAGAAAAACTTTTCAGAAAATTCTGAAAAAAATCACAGGCATACTTGAGTATGGCACGCACGAGCGTGTGAAATTTCGCAACAAAATGACACCGTGGCCGCCCTGTGAAAAAAAAAAAATTTGACATAAAATGAGATCTCAATTTTGAATTTTCAGATCTGTAATTTGTCTTTTTGGCACAGGTAAGCCACAATGTCAGTTCGTTATGAAAATTCACACGTTCGTGCCTACCATACTCAGGCACGCCTATGATTTTTTCGGAATTTTAAAAAAGTTTTTCTATTTTTTTATTTTTCTGACAATACCGGGAGCATATGCTCCCCGGTGCCAAAACGCCGCTCCCACGAAAACATGGACACATTTATTTACAAGTCTGATTCGTTAAAAAAAATCACAATTTAACTAGAAATGTCGACCGTTTAGCCAAAATTCAGATGGCTGGAGGTGAGATGTCCCAGAGTCTGAGGCGCCAACCAAATACAACGCCCAGCCACCTGCCCTCATCTCCGAGCACATCCCGGCCAGGCCAGACGAACCAAATAGCCCCTTGGTATTGTCCACAATAGACCTTATCATAATTTTGCTACAATAGGAAACAGCTATCTGTAGACTGGAGTTGCTCAATATTCTTTGCCATCAACTGCCGACGTATCAGCCTACAAAATCATACTATCTGTGCCAGCTAACAACACTACATCGACAACACGCCCTTACTTGAATCACAGGAGGACAAAATAACGAAGGCCAGCAGGAGAACTGATGAAATCACCACAAACGTGGGAGAGACTCTGCTCGGATTATCTCCTTGAGAAGAGCCTTTTCTTCATTGATTTTGGTTTTCTCAGCAGCGTTATGTGGTTTGATCTTCCGCTTCTCTTCCAGCATCCACTTGTAGACCTGGCGCTGCTCATCTTGGGACAATGGTGGGAGCACTCTTTTGGGTGGAGGAGCAGGTTCTGCAGGCTTAGCAATTGGAGCAGGTGGGGATGACAATGCTGCTGCCGCAGCAGCTGCTGCTGCAGCATCAGCAGTTTTCTTGTCCTGGTCTCGTTTGTAGGTCTTTGCAAATACATAAACTGCATGGTACAAGGATGTCAACTTAATGAAATATGTGTACACCATCAGATAAAACAAGAGTACTAGAATACATGTTTCCGGACCACAATAACTCTCAGATCCCAAAAATTGATGCCCCAGCAGTAAACACTATACAATACAGTGCATTTGCTCAATCATGATGCAGCAGGCATAACTACATGGATTAAGTATGTTAAGGTGTTTAGCGTGCCTCAGTAAACTAGATCACTGAATTATCATGTGAAAACGTGATCAAGGAGAATAAAAGAGGAAAGGACATAGCGCAATAACAGAAAGGTCATCAAATAGAAAATTGATACGCATCTCATAGCAAACTCAACTCCTAATCGCCTTGAGAGCAGCATTTAGTTATCAGTAGGCATTCACAGACATTAACAAAATGGAGAGCAAAACAACACTGCGCTATAAATGGTATAGTAGAAATGTTCTAGCTGCCATAAATTGGAGATTTGCATATAGTTTTACTGATCCTGGACAACAAACAGTAGCCTATATATGTATTGTGTTTTTCTGACTTAACCAAAAGAAATCCTTGAACTGCTATGAGTTTCTGTGTTTCCAAAGCACAGGAACCCCTGACACCATGTTTGGACGGAGGACAAACGTAGGAAAAGCAAACGAAATTTGTCCTAAGGAATTGCCATCTCTCATGCCGTTTGGAATGAACAAGTCTCTCCTTAGTTACCTCATGGAAAGTTTTTCTCAAATGCGGAAAACCAATTTCTGCTCCTACCTCTCCTAGCCTTCTTTTTCCTTCATTCCCAATACCAATTCTGTCCTCATATTCAATGTTTTCTATTCATATATTTATACCCCCATTCCATTTCATATGTTTTATTTCAAACCTGTGTTTTCCTTTCCTTATCCAAACATTGTTTTGCAGTTTCTGACCACATAATGGTCAAATCATGAAGATGTGTGCTACAGTACTTTCCTTACTTTCAAAGAGTACTGCATATGTCCTGCAACTTGTGAATTATATATCTATCCCATCAATCTCAATCCACGATACAAGTAAATCCAGCAAGCACCATGCTGGGCTCATACCCTCGCATGACAGGATTAGAGTACTATGTACCATTCAGAACACCACAAGGAATGGTGACTAACCTATAGGATCAATTCTAATAGTGAAAATGATAAGACTCAGTAATACAAATATGGAATTTATCTGTAAGAAATAAAACCAAACTCGTTCATATTCCCTGGAGTCTCATCATTGTGAAGTGGAGTTTATGTCACCTATGACTGTCCTATTAGACAATAGAGTGACCACATGTTCCCCCAATTTTTTACATAAGAAAATTGAAATTCCACATAAACATCATACCTAAATTCTAAAATAGGTAGTGGGCATAAACTTCATCATTTATTTCATGTTTCATCAGTGGCATGCGCTACTACCCCATTCCATCCTCTGGACCATCAATATAATTTCAGTTGCCACAAACGATATACCCAATGCTAATCCCATGTCTCTAGTTTTGTTCACCTGGTCAATCATTTCTAGGTCTTTAGTCTTAACGCAAGTATGGCTTAAACAAATCTCCGCAAACTAATCAGCCATATCATGCGAGAAGCTAGACATGTGGTCACATTAAAACATATAGCGTAAAACAAACTCTATCCACATTTCTTATGTCGCATCAGGCTATCCAGGTTCAGAGTATCTAGGCACGGAAGTCATGTCAAGCCATCCGATTCCGACAGTCCTACAACTTGTATTTACAGGTGTCCCTCATAATCCTCTCAATATCATCATCCCACATCCACTGCCACTGTTAGTAATACATCCTTCCAGGAGAACACTCGGAGCAAACTGAGGTGGCACAGATGCACAATCGTTATGCAAGAGGTTACAGCTACATGACAGGCACAAACCGATCATAATCATATGTAGTACTCATAGCTCATTTTTGTGACATCCTTTTCCGAACGGAGGGAGTAGCTAAAAAGTGTAATTTACTGGGAACTATCGAGATTCGATCTTCCTTGCGCAAATCTGCACAGGGAAGAACACCAAGAACCCTAGCAGACAGGCTAGCCGAGTAGCAAATAGCACTGAACGAACCGCAGCGACCCCAAAAAGAGATTGTTCCACAAATGCAGAGGCATAATACTGGGAATGGAAGAGATCGAGTAAGGGGTGTGGCCTCTGGTCACCTCCGATGAAGACGTTGGTGGCGAGGAGGAAGGGGAAGATGCGGCGCATCATGGCCCCTTTCACCGCCGGCGGCGGCTGCGGCGCTTTCGGTGGCACGGCGGCCGGTTCAGGCTTGACGGGGGTGGCCATCACGACGAGGTAGCGGGAAGGGTGCCGGCGGCGGCGGCGAGAAGAGACAGCTGCGTGAAGCTTTTTCCCTTTCCTTTTTTTTTTTCCTTTTCCTTTTGACGGCCAATACTCACCTGTCACCACTCCTCTTCGCCTGGCTAAAACCGTGGCCGTTCATCGTGATCGTTTTTGTGTGTGAGATGTTCTTCTTTTTTTGGAACTGGTTTAGCTAACCGAAACATCATGCTAGTAAGGAACAGCGATCTCATGATCGGTCTACTATCTACTAACTCTTTTCGACCTAATCAATTAAATTAAATGCATACACTAGGTCAGTCTAAGATCCAAAAAAACTAACAGATAACTATAATATCAAAGGGAATTTTTTTTATTTTTGCCACACTAGTTTTGTCCATTTTGCTTTTGCCACTTTAAGTTTAAACATTTTGCATTTACCCTGTAAGTTCATGGTATACATCAGTTCTGCCCTCTGTGGGGGCAAAAGCAAAATGAAAATGGTAAAATTTTGTTTTCCTTATGCCTAAACTGTTGTTGTTTTGCTTTCGTTTTTGCCCCTCAAAATGGCAAAAGCAAAATGTTAAAATTTAGAACGAGAAAAGCAAAATGGGCAAAACCTAGTGTGAAAAAAATAAAATTTCCCAATATCGAATGTCATACCTAAATAAAGCGATATTTCAAATCTTATAGATAATCACCTCCAAGGCCGAAGTTTAACATAAGATGGTAGCAGAACACCAACATACAAGAACAACTGTTGCAACTAAAGGGGCAACACTCTAGCTCGCTTACTAACATAACCATTAAAACATGCAAAACTTTAAATAATCGTTTTAATGTTTTTTTGGTTTAATAAAAATGTACCAAATATTATCCAGGAATATATGGCAAACCCATTAAGTTTTTAAGAGAAACTGAATTCAACCCCACAATAACGAGTAAATCGTTTTCCAGCATACCTTAAACTGTTTTTGACAATTTTGTGGTAGAGACTTGTAAGGGATGTGTCAGAGATACTCTTAGATGGCTTCATCATACCCATCCACTAGCTTATTATCTCCATAGTCGCACCAAATCAATAAGCTAGTTGAGTACTTTGGATATACTCACAAGCTAGCCATATGATAGAATAATATGTAGATGCTACTAATTGAGTTGTCTAGTGAATAAGTGAACATGCATAACTCAGATTGGCAACCTATTTTACTGTATTTCTATTGTCATTCTTAGCAAAGATGATGTCCTACTACAGAGTTTCTTGAAAAAACACATCTATTTGAGTGTGACTGATAAACGTCTTAATTTATCAGATTTGGGGATCTCTAAAAAGCTCATGAAGAGACCACAAAGCACGACTATCATCCACCCGCGGGTAGGCTACTAACAGCTAGCTACTGGTTATAACTTGGGTAAAATCTATTTGCACAAAACTGGCAATTTAAAACTTAGTCCATTGTTCAAGTTGCTGAGAGATATAACTTAAAAGTCCAGCCGAAAGTTGAACTTAGTGTTCTTTGATGTCACTGGTATATAAATAAGGGCAAATCTCAAATAAGAATTTGACATCTGTGAGAGGATTGTCAGAATTTAGGCCCATTTATGGGAATCTTAATAACTAATTTTTGAAATCTCAGATGGCCCATACGCATGACAAGAGGCGGGTATTAATATACACTGAGAGCGAGCCGAAGACGCGCCTCACCATAGACAGGTAAAGCTTGTCATAATAGAACTTGTTATAATAGACTAATGGAAAGTCGTCGTGCTAAGGCCCCGAGGGACCAGCGCAACGGAGCAGTAATCATTGCCAGTGATGACAACCGGAAGGGCCAAACCTGCAACCACAAGGACGAACAGAAAAACGGATTGAATCTCGTGAGATCCGCCAGATGCACGCCTCCACGCCCCCTCCGTGGTGCTAGACGCACCACCAGGGCGGGGATAAGACGGGATATCTTATTCTAGCTTCAAGATGTAGCCGCCGCCTTTACATCTTGAAGAAGACACTGAAAAAACCTAAACAAAGAACGGTACCCTCCCGTTACGAGAGACCGTGATCCGTCATGCCTCCAAGAACTTAAGGCATCGAATACGAAGCGGACCAGCAGCGTCACCGATGAGGGGTACGAAACCCTAGATGGGACTTTACTATCGCTGGACGATCGCTGCTTTCTCTCTTTCCTCACGTACCACTTCGTACACGCTCATTGCCTATTTATGCAACATAACTTAAACTAATCATTGCCTGATTATCCAACCGAACTTGAAATAAAGGCACGATATTGTACTGTCTATTGAATTCATCTGTACTGCCTACCGATCGATTTTATGTCGTACTGCCATATTATGGATCAGGAACGCCACCGATCCAATTGGCAAATCTACTAACTATATCAAAGACCGTCCCTTTCGCGAGCGGAGAGCGATCGTGTAACTGTACAACTACAGTAAACAACAGTAAACAACAGTTCTTCCATCCGCGCCGTTGCTTTCTGATCGGACGGCCAACGTGCCTCCCCGTGACGCTTTTGCAGAAACGTCCCTCCCTGCCGAAAAATAGCTCCGCGGTCCACTGTTTTGCGATGAAGAGGACCTATACAAAATTACAATAAAAACGAGGGTGTTTTCTGTAAAGATGCCACCACTTCCCCCTTCCCCCCTTCTCTCTCTCGCGGCGCCGGAGAACCGCCGCCGCCACCGACGCGCCCCGCCGGCGTCCTGCTCCTTCCCGCTCAAATCGCGGGGCACGGTGCGCTCCGCCGCCGCATCCTCTTCCTCCTCGCGCGCTCTCGCCTGCCGGAACGTCGAGAAATCGCCGGAATCCACGCCGCCCTGCTCGCACGCCGCCGCGGCGTCCGCACGCCGCCGGCGAGGCTCCGCCGGCCTAAACGTGGTGGCGCCGCCGATTTAGGGGACCCCGCGGCCACGCGCGCACCCCGCGCGCACGCTCGCGTCCCAGCACGCGCGGGCGCGTCGCCGGCGACGCCCACGCCGCCGCGGCAGACCCCGGCCGCTGGTGACGTCATGCTGACGTCCCAGCAGGCCTGGGCTACGCAACTGGGCTGCCTGCTGGGCCGGCCTGCTTCGTGCGCAGCTCGCCCGGTCCTTTTTTTTTTCCCTTTCTGTTTTGTTTTTCTATTTTCCAAAACTTTTAAAATACAGCTCCAAAAAATTTCAAACCAATTTCTAGCAATTTGTAAAAACCAAAATAACCATTAAAGATTCTTTGGGGCCTTTTTTAAATTATTACATGTCTTTCAAATTTGAAATAATACTCAAATCAATCCAACTTCAAAAAAAATTACATAAAAAAACATAATCATTTCCAACAATCATTTTAAAGCAAAAACATAAAATAGAAACATTTCCATAAATGAACATCCAAAAAATATCAGAAACTATCAATATGACTAGAAGAAAACAAAAAATTTACGTCAACAAGAGAAAACTTTAATTTTTTTGAACTACTACGTATTTGGATAAATTCGAGGGAAACACACAAGCATGTTAAAGAATTCAAATCCGAATTTCAAATTTGAGTCTTCTCAAAATTATATCATTCTTTCAAACCTGAACATTTTACAAACGTGAAATCAATTCAATTCGTATTAATCTTCTAACTTCAACAATTCTGAAATCTGAACATCAGCAAAAAACAAAAGCTTCCTACAAATTCCAACAATTTACGGATTTTAGCAATTTCTGAAATAGACGTTCTCAAAATTAATTGCACCTATATTGAAACATACTAATTTAAATTCCAAAATTCAGTACTTTAGATTTTCAAAAAACTTCCGCATTTAATCATTCTACAAACGTGACAATAACCCAATAACTTTCCAATTTGAACAATTTTCCACACCTGAACACTTTAGAAATTGCAGCTATATTAAAACATACTAATTCAAATTCCAAATTTCAGTACTTTAGATTTTCAAAAATCTTCCGCATCTAAACATTCTACAAACGTGACAATAACCCAATAACTTTCCAATTTGAACAATTTTCCACATCTGAGCACTTCAGAAACGCAAATTTTTCCTGTGGTCCAACAATTTCCAAATATAAACAATTTTGCATGTGTACGCTTCCAACTTTGAATTACAACCATATTGGACCGTTTAAATACAAATTCCAGCCACCGGAAAAGTATCAAAGACATTAAAAAAAACCCTAAAAAAAACAACTTTTGAATGCGGGTATTCATAAATTCGAATTTTTTACACCCCCGTATTTCTTCTTCTAACGACACGAGCGCGGCATATGCCGCACTAAGCAATGGTATCTGATGGTGAGCTACAGTTGTTCAAAAAAATGCTTGGTTAGATGAACATTTAGAGAAAATGAAAATTCATTTTCTCCAATTATGCAATTATGGACTGATTTTAAGTTGAATTTACTAAATAGCCATACAATGTACTTCCTCTCATTAATGAGTTACATTAAATATTTAAGACAGAACACAGACATACCACATCAATTCGAATAAGTTAATATTTACAGATAATACAGCTGAACTCCCTCCAATTTTACACCATAGTATTCACAAATATGACAAAAAAAATGCCTACTTATGGCATATGATCGCCATTCGAATTTTAAAATACCAAAATAATCATTCCAAACACTTTTGGACCCCTTCCAAAATATTTTGAATCTTCGCACAAAATTCAGAAAGCGAACAAATATTCCAAATCAATAACTTTAAATTTACTTACTAATGCCAACATACAAACAAACTTAAACAATTCAAACTTCCAAAATATTTGTATACATTGTAAGTGCACTTTATCTAATTGTAGATTAAAAGGTAATAAATGCTCACAAAATACATTTCCTCTGATTATACTATGCAACCAAAAAAAATTACTATTTGCGCTACTTATGGCATAATGCAAACATATTTGAAGGTTTCAATTCGACAAATATTTGGACAAAACCCAAATTAGTTCCCTCAAATTATAGATTGAATTTAACAAATTTCGAACCTAAATGATTTTTGAATGTATGCAATCTCAAGTTTGAATTTTACCACACATCCGCGACGTACAAATTATAATCTTTTATAAATTTAAATGCCTTCCAAACCTAGCCATTTTATAAATCATATCGGTAATATCATTCACTATGACAAGCACAACAAAATAATTTTCCCGTAAAGAACATCTCATTTAAATACAGTTTGGTAAATCGTTTTAATACAACTACCCATTTATATCATGGGCTTTAAAAAAAATCAAAATAAGCATACCACAAATGTAAATATTGAGACATAGATGTTTCAAGGTTCTTTTCCAAACAAATATAATTGAATAAAAAGACAAAAAAATGAAATAAAGCATGCTTTCAAAAATTTAAGACACTTTACAGATGTTGTTTAGGGTATTTAAACAATTTCACTAATTTTCGAACCTAAATGATTTTGAACGTATGCAATCTCAAGTTTGAATTTTACCACACATCCGCGACGTAGAAATTTTAATCTTTTATAAATTTAAATGCCTTCCAAACCTAGCCATTTTTCAAATCATATCGGTAATATCATTCACTATGACAAGCACAACAAAATAATTTTCCCGTAAAGAACATCTCATTTAAATACAGTTTGGTAAATTATTTTAATACAACTACCCATTTATATCATGGGCTTTGAAAAATCGAAATAAGCATACCACAAATGTAAATATTGAGACATAGATGTTTCAAGCTTATTTTCCAACCAAATATAATTGAATCAAAAGACAAAAAATGAAATAAAGCATGCTTTCAAAAATTTAAGACACTTTACAAATGTTGTTTTAGGGTATTTAAACAATTTCCAAAAACTACTATATCCACCGACAAAACATGAAAAAATATATCAACATGACCAAAAAAAAATGCTAACTACTTACTGCATACGATCAAATTTCAATTTTGGATATTTTTAACTTTTAAATGTTTTCCAAATCTGGTCATTTTACAGAAGGGCAAAAAAAATCGAAACTGAAAGACTTATCATTTGAATGGATTTCAAAATCTGAACAATTTTTAACCACAAGCTTTCTTTGCATTTAATTTTTTTTCCAAATCTACACACTTCTAAAATGTGAACATTTTCCAAATTTCAATTTTACCACTATAACACAACAAACAAATTTCAGTATTTTAAAGTTTCAGCTGCCTTTCAAATCTAACCATTTTACTAACATGCAAACAAAAAAAAACAAATCTAAACAACTTTCCAATTTGACTGATTTCTGAATTCTAAACAATTTCTAAACATAAACTCTCTTTGCATTCCAACAATTCACAAATCTGCACAATTTTAAAATGTCGGCATTCTCAAATTATTTAAATTTTACCACACGCACGCCGCACCAAATTTCAAATTCAAACAAATTATAAATCAATATCTCTGAATATGTCCATTGGAAAAAAAAATATGAGCAACATATCAAAACAATCAAAAAAATACATACAAGCTACTTATGTTAAAAAAAAATGGAATAATCAGATTTCATCACCATTGAGAGGTAATTCAAATGCATTTTCACTAATTCCAATTAATTATTGACGCCGAAATACAAACATGATCGAACATTTCAGACTACCAAACATTTGAATATTCTACAAAACATATCAAAAAAGTTCAAAAAAAAATGCTACCTACTCATAACAAAATAAACAAGATATTTGCAACTTCCAGTTTAGCCAACATTTGAGCGAATATACCAATATTCCATAAAATATATCGGAAATGCTAGAAAAAAACTATTTACTTATACCAAATTACAAATATATTTGAACATTCCAATTTGACCAAAATTTCGACACCATACAATTAAACTTCCCCCAAATGTGAAATCAAACTCAAACGGATTTTTCTAATTTCAATTAAATATTGACGTAGAAATACAAACATGTTTGAACATCTCAAACCACTAAATATTTGAATATTGCACACAATATATCAAAAAAAGCTCACAAAAAAGATGCTGCCTATTCATAACAAAATAAAAACATGCTTAAACACTCCAATTTGGCCAACCTTTTGCCGAGCAAAAAATATATATATTGTACACAAAAAAAATCACCAGGGCGTGGCGTGACGCCACGCCAAATTCAACTAGTTATGTATCAAGACAGAGACATCAGCCTGACAAGGAACCCCGTCGTGTATGAACCTTACCTAGGTATGCCCCGTCTTGTTCTTATCCACAAACTTTTATCATATGCATGGTGACACTGACACACACATCATAGCATGGGTACGTAAGTGCTGTATGTGCTGTATTGTTTCTTATGCATCTCTTAGGAATACTAAGCTCCCTAAGGCCTCTCCTTGATTGTGGTCCCACTTGTCAGGTTAAAATAAAAAAAATTAAAAGTACATAGCTCTTGATGTTTGTGGCCCATGTTTAAGCTATTTGTAAAAAATAATATATCTTCTTAGTTGTGGCCCCACTTTTTAGGTTGGGCAAATAGATAGCTCTCCTTAATTGTGTCCACACTTGTGTCCACACTTGTCAGGTTATGATAAAAAAGTGGAGCTCCAAAAAAAAAAAAGATCAAATCTTAATTGTGGCCGCACTTTCAGTTTGTGAATTTTTTCCTAAAATATATAATTTTTGGTGCTTGTGGTTCCACGTTTCAGGTCGTAAAAAAAGTGTTCTTACCTGGTTGGTCTCGGGTCGTTCCGCAATTGTGTGGCCGGCTACACAGTAACACAGTGCTGTTTTGTAACATGCACTTAGCCGTACACCCTATTTTTACAATACACTAGTGTTGAAAATCCTAGAGATAAGTTATGCTCCTGATATGAATTTGCATGGCATAAAAATGAGCATACAACATTTTTATTATATTATGCAACAAAGTCTCACAAAAAATATATCAATCGGTCAAAGTCATTTTTCTCGATATCTATAGTACGCTAACCTCACACCAATCCACGTCATGTAAATAAGATGACTCACAAAACCAACCAATGCCGAGCCAGGAACCTAAACCGGTCCAGTAAAGTACGCATTGTCTACGTACACATTAGAAGTTGATACCTCCCTCTTGAGTCTACCCATTTTTTAGGAAATCAACACAATGACCTTGCAATGCAGCGACGACGCGCGCGCGAGACAACGCCACCCTCCTGTGTGCGACCATCAACACGGGTCCGCAATCGAGAACCCGCTGCACTACACTGTCGAGACTCGCTTTTATGGGCTTGTGTCTCAACGCAATTCTCTCTCCGGGCGCCGTATACCACCATCGTCTGATATGGGAAACCTTGCTCTAGAGTTCTCCCTAGAGCAGCGTGGGCGAGAAGATCAGCGTTGCAGCAACTATTTCTTCTACAAGTTTTTTTTGCTAATTCTCAATTTATTATGATTTTCCCAAAGAATGTTCTAAAAGGGATCAACTCCAAAGCCACACGTCTGGAGCATGCATTTTTTGTGTTTTGTTTCACAGCATGGTAGTGGTAAATTAAGACAATTATGTCTACGGCCTAACAGTATTTTTTCTGACTTTTGAGAATGACCTAGAATTTTAGATAGTAATTGTTTGCAACTTTTTGGTACAAAAACGGTTCGCTCAATTTTGTTAAGCAACATTTTCACGTATAAGATAGATAAATGTGTCTGCAGGCGCAAGTATTTTTCAACATGAGTGAATTTTATTATTTCAAAACTTACCAAGACATATCTATAGCTTCTATTTTTTTGTTTACCAATAATGTTTTGTGTGAAGTCAATTTGGTTTGTGACAGCAAAAAAAACGGTTACTAGACAATCAAGATGACAAAATAGAAACAAATAGGTTTATAGATAATACACTTATTTATATCTATGGAGTATTAAAGACATGTTATACTTTAATATACATTGGGCGCGGCATCGCGCGCCTTACCCTTCTAGTACTTTCGATCGTAGCGGAATTCTGCCGCTGCTACAACATACACAAGAAATACTCCCTCCGATCCGGAACAAAACGTCGGAGGTCGTACATACAGGTTGCACTACTTAGAGCATCTCTAGTCGGGGGCCCAAACGGCCGCCCAAATGCTTTTGGGGCGTGCCGGACATGTTTTCTTCCCCAGTCGCGCCGACCAAATTCGTTTTCGGTCCGGCGCGGCCAAGTTTTCTGTCCGGCACGCCCAGCCCACGCCCTCAACTTGGGGAGGCTTGGGGCGGCCCCGGACACTACGAAACGGCCGCCCCCGACGCGCGGGACACGCCTGGCAGTGAGACACGAGGCGTCGGTCGTCCTGGTCAGCTATATTAATGTCGGGCGGCGTCTCGGTTTCCTAGCCGGGCGCAGCGACACGTCTTTTCATCTCGGCGGCGATGAAGCGTCTGCGCCACGGCGGCGTCAGTGCCAGGCGAGCGCTCCTTTTGAAGCGTCGACGTTAATGGTGTGGCAGGCGAGCCGTTGGCCAGCCGGAGTTAAGGCGATCTCATCCGTTCGCCTCCCCGGCCGCTATATAGAGCGGGTACCTCGCCGTCTCCAGCACAAAATCTCCACCGAAAACCACCGAGGAAGAGGCGATCTCCACCCCACCGAAAACCTAGCCATGGCCCCTGCCCGACGCTCCACGGAGGAAGAGACAGCGGCCCACCGGCGCCGCCGCGACAATGCGCGCATGCGCGAGCAGGTGCGTGCAGCGCTGCGGAACGACCACGAGGCGGGGTCTTCTGCTCCGCCACCACCTCCACCGCCGGCGAACCTGCTCACTTGAAGCCGAGGCGCGCGAGCTCATCCACACCAACACGCCGGTGCCGGCGAACAGCCGCCTCCCTGAGGGATGGGAGACAAACCCAGTCCACGTCCCGGTTGCACCGAGGCTGGCTGGCCAGGCGCGCCTGGACTACATCGCCATGTGCATGCAAACCATGCCGCCGGAGATGTACGACGACGTCAGGTATGAGCCGAACTCGGCATACTGCGATGAGCAGATCGAGTTCGAGCACACCTACCACCGAACCTCCTTCTTCGCCCCCGAGCCGCCTGCGAACTAGTTCGACTCCGACGACGACGTCCTCACCAACACCTCCGACGAGAGCTTCGCGGCGGGCATGGAGAGGGAGAGGGTTCGCTACGAGGAGGCGGAGCAGGCTCGGCGCGCAATAGCAGAACAAGGCCGCGTGCAACCTCCGCCGCCGCAACTGAACAAGAGACGGAGAAGGTTGATGGTGATGATGACGGCTCCGAGGATTGCAGCTGGCCACCGACGCCGGAGTGGGATCCCGGCCACATGCAGCTCGCCATTGAGGCAGACATAGCCTCCGCCGCCGCCTCAACCACCACCGCCACCGCCCAGCCTCCAGCGGCGACCTCCGGCTACCTCTACTGCCTCTGCTACAGCTGCCGTCGGGGTCCTGTGCTCGCCGCCGCAAGGGCCGGCGACTGCCCCAATTGTCGGTGCCCGGCGTGCCACCCGACCAACTAGATCTAGGTCTAGATTTTAGTTTAAATGAATTATGTATGTTTTTAACGAATTTCAATAAATGTAAGATCTTTCATATAAAAAAAATCGTACTCCCTCAATTTCATAATATAAGGCGTCCAAGGTTTTGGCACGGATATTAAGACACCAACATTTTACATGCGTAATTATCTACTGATAAAAATCGAGAGACAGAACTCCCTATTAGCCACAAACTGAAAACAATATATCAAATTCCACTAATTCAATTTGTGACTCGTTTTTATATGGGTAAAATTGTCCGTAAATCGTAATACACCTTATATTTTTAAATTTTCCTCAAAAACTTAGACGCCTTATATTAAGGAACGGAGGGAGTATTTGAATAACCTTTGGGCGACGCGAGTGGGGAGCGACGGCGCCCAAATGCGCCAGGCCTTCCGGACAGCGCCCAAAGGGCCGGTCCGGAAGGCCTTTGGGCGCCGCGAGTGAAGATGCTCTTACGGTGTTTTCTCGCGACAGTATTATCAGATACGAGGGAGTACATCTTTTGCTGGAGAACAGATGCTCAACAAGGGTGGGGTCATATGTTTTACATCGACCGTTTAGCCTTTCTTCTCAATCTAACTTGCTAACGGCACCAAATTTAGTGCGCCAACCTGTAACTGCTCAAGTAAGCATAATGCTTTCTTCACGGCAGTGCTGAAATTTCGTGATTGGTGGACGTGTGACTTCGCTTTCTGAAAGGGCTCCACGCTGGATCAACATGCTGTGCAATCTTATCCCAATCGAAATAAATTTTACATTTCCTGGTGTTTGTTTACAGAACTGTCCCTTGCACCACCCAAAGAACACCAAACGATTGGTAGTCTGATTAATAAAATATATATACATACTTCCAGTCTAGATATCGCCGATGGATGATTGGTCCATCCTCAGTCAACAGTGACCGATGGCAATTCTTTGGTAAGAGATCATGGCTAATCCTGTTTCTCAGAATCACAAATTTTCAACTCTGTCACAATCAACAGCCAACTTGTCACCATCCAGTACGAGTCTTGCAATGTTTAGTCTTCAACCGCAGTATTGAAGACAAAACTAGGGAAAGCTGTTGTGATGTCCCTGAGGTTACAGATGGACAAGAAATCAGACAACTAAACATCGACTAACTTGTGTCAAAGAAATGCCGATGTATTTCTGACTAGTTCTAAACATGTTGCGTGTAAGTGGAAGACAATATTTACAATTGTTTGGCTTAGTTTTCAGATTCAAACCTTAGATAGGGTAGAGTCATGTTCTTCAAAAGATTAGGATGGCGTAATACAAATTCCTTCCATTCTTCTTGGCAAATTTTTCCATCCCTATCGGTATCAGCATCTTCAAATGTCTGAAACCAGTCGAAAGTTACATCCATGTTAAACATAAACAAGTAACCTGAGAAGCCCAAGGAAATGATTGGTTACCTTATCTAGGATAGCCTCCAGAAGGTCATCTGACAATTGCACACGAGATTCCATTAAAATGGCAATAACCATTTGCATAACCTAGGAAATAAGCATGCCAACTCATCACCTTGCTGAGGTTAAAGAAATTAGATGCATGGTGCAGTGAACACTATCGTGAACTAACCTCTTCACGCTCAATAAAGCCAGTTTGTCTCAAATCATACAGCCTAAATGCAACTGAAACAACCCAGAAAGACAGCACTAACTGTAAATATATCTCAACACATTCATGTGGACCATGCAGTTTCTGCAAGAAGTGTACTTACAGTTGATCTTGTCCTCTACAGGTGCCAATGGATGGAAGACACTAAGAGCATGAATAAACTCGTCAAATTCTATCACTCCATTTTTCTTTTCATCAAATAAATCAAAAACCTGGATCACATAGGGTAACTTTAGTTGGATGGTATAAGCACATTGCAATGAGAATAATTCAATATTAATCAATAGAACAATATTTTGCGTATGACATTGTAAATAATGAACTTGCAGCATTTAAAGATAGAAAAATGAAGTTGTAAACACTTGCCCTATCGAGAAAAAGATTTTGTCCACAAGGAGTCTTGAATAATGCTAGCTGAAGTTCCTCCTATATAAAAATCCAACGGACAAGATAGGTAAGACGAAGAAATCTCTTTGACGCTTCAATAATAGTATACAAAAAGAAAAGGCATTCAAACTTTTGTTTGTACCCTCTTTTTTTATTCCACTAAATTATACTTCGATCCCCACACGTTATGTGTACACACATAACAGATCGTTCTGGCATTTAAATTTACTAGTAAAATGGCACGTGCAAGGCACGTCTACAAGATAATTATGTGTATTTATGCAGTAAGTCTCTATATTACTGTTTTAATTTTCATTTACTTTTGGTGAGCTTTTTTCATTATGCCTTTCTACTTCTCGCCAACACCGACCACACATCCTGGTCACCTTCCCGCGATCATCCTCCCAAACTCACATTGCACTTTCTACCACGTTCCGAAAGAAAATAATTTTTAATCATAAATTAACAAATTAATATTTGAATGCAAATATTAATATGATAACGACATGTTTTTGTGGAAATCTTTAACAACCTTTTATTTAAATACAAATCTCTTAAAGTTAGAAAAATAATCCCACTCTTGTACACACCCTCCTCTTCACTAAATTCCCCGCTCCTAAGCTCTTTCTCGTCTAAACACGTGTCCACATGTCTCCCTGATGCCAGCGTAGGCACGGTGCCCGTGCCCTCCCCTCCCTCCCGGCTCCCAACGTTGCCGTGACGAAAGCTCCCTCCCATGCATCCTTTACAGTCATGAGTAGTGGAGATTTAATATCATGAAAGAAAAAAACTCAATATTGACGCAGTATAGATAAACAAAAAATTGTTCGAGGCCAAAAAAACTGGGGCCACATATGTAAGGCTAATGCAGACCAACGCTTATGAAAACCAATGAAGAAACCATAAAATTACATAAGACTCAGTACTACAGTCATGCGGATCATATGCTTTACAATTTCTTTACAGTCTGTATGCACACAAAATCTGAATTACTTGGTTATCATGCTCTGCACTTTTCTCTCTGTACACACAAAAACTGAATTAGTTGTGTTTATCCAGTTTCCTCCGAAACCAAAAGGGAGAAAAGAAAAGAAGGAAATGATTAATCAAACCAAAATGTGGCAGCTAACGCTTGGTTTCCGCTGCACCTGTCTGATCTCCAGCCACGACAAGACTGTACAACTTCCCAATACACACAAGAACACCAGCGCGGCGATTAGCGCATACACAGTGACGCTCACCGTGGCACCCTCCGCAAGCGGCCAACCGGCAAGATACAAGGCATCGGCGGACACACACCCATCTCGTGATCTCCAGCGCCGCCCGTGTCCAGGCGCTCAATCGCTCCTCACCGTAGATTCGGCACACCATCCTGGAGCAGAGCGCGAAGATGATGGCCAGCGCCGTCTTGGAGAGAGGCCCCGGTAGAGCACCGTCCGGCCGCCGACAACGAGCGGCTCCATCCGGCAGAGGCAGGTGGCGCACTCTCTGGAGAACCGCGACCAACGGAGCGCGTCCGTCCCCGTGTGGTAGGGCAGAACGACAGTGTCGAGGTAGAGGCTCGCGTGCAGGATCCCGGACACAGTGGACACCTCGAGCAGCGCGTACCACACGTCGCCGTCGACGGCGTCGAGGTAGAGGCTCGCGTGCAGGATCCTGGACACGGTGGACACCTCGAGCACGTCGCCGTCGGGGCGGCGGCAGGCTATACTGGAGGCAGTGGATAGGACGTCACAGCGACGGAGGTGGATCCGATGAGCTCGCATTGCGCGCGTGTAGAGCGATGGATAAACTGATCGGTGGAGAGGAGAACAAAAAGAATCGAAAGGGTACGGTGGCAATTTGATCGTATTATGTGGTTTGGTGGGAGGACAAAACGGTCCAAAACGGACAATGTTGAGTTGTCAAACATTGGGACGATCTGACCCGTTTGATCGGATATTGAACGGTCCAGATTTAAAGTATCCCAACAAGTTAAGTTTGCTCTTTTAATAGTAGTATAGATTAATAGTCGTTTGCTGTCTTTGGCTTGCACACCAGTTAAATAAAATGTAAAAATTACTACCGCAGCAGCTCAATAAAAAAGTTAGTCACGCCATGCATCAGTAATCAACATTATTTTTGCTCACTCAGGATTGGCAGGGAGAAGAATTTCGACAACCAAACATTCGAATATGCAGGCACTATACTACTGTCAAACTGCACATGGAAGCCACACAACATGCTGACCTGGCAAATAATTCTATGGGCTGTCGAACCGAATTTTAAATTACTCCACCTATACAGCTCAGATAACAGTGTCTCTTCAATCCATACATGTGATGCAGTACGTTCAGATCTATCAAATCATGAATGTCTTGTTTATTTTGCGGGGGGTATCACATTATGACTGGAAATTAGACTGAAAAGCTGATGAATCCAGCTACTCGGAATTAAAGAACATAAGAAGAAAGGTAAGATTTGTTTTTTCTGTAAGATTTGTTTTTTCTGGGGTACCTTGTGTATGAGTCCGTCGTCAATGATGGAGCAGCTGATCTTCCTGTAGAGTTCGAACAGCGCCTCCACCTCGTTCACCGAGACTGATTCAATCGGCAAGAAAAAGGAAGAACCGTATCAGACGGCATTGCAAATAACGCCAGGGAAAAAGAGAGAAGGGCGTGGGTTTCTTGTCAGTACAGCATCGGGACTCGTCTGCGAGGCGGGCGAGGTCGCGGAAGTCCAAGGATATGCATCCCGGGCCGCCGCGTCGGCGGAGGTGGGTCTTCTTGGCCGGCGTGAGGAAGAAGGACGAAGCGGTGGGGTCTCTGCGGAGGCGCGAGGAGGAGGGGGATGGGCAGATGTCGGCGAGGCAGTCGGTGAGGGCGAAGAAGACGAACTCGGCGACGGCGACGAAGGGCAGGATCACCGCGCAGAGCCGCTCTCCCAACGTCAGCGAGCTCCCGGATCTCTGCGGCAACCACCCAGAATGAAACAAGACGACATTTAATCATCAGTGAGCAGAAAAGATTTGGATTTCATCCAAGGGCGGCGGCCACCCACCACGTCCCCGGAGGAGAAGCGGAAGCCGAAGCGCGAGTCCATGGCGGCAGATGCCACCTCCCTCCCTCTGCCTTGCTCGCTTTAACCAAACGGAGCAAGAAACGATTTGCTTGCCTGCTTCAAACACGCATTTCCATCTTTCTTTAATGGACATGATTTGCTATAGTGCATGTATTCATTAACACTTTTTTTTTTTTGAGAAAACCATTCGCACGGGAGAAAACCATTGGCACGGAAGAGAAAACCATTCGCACGGACCCCTCCCCTCCTTTCCCCATCTACAGTGGAAGAAGGTGATTTTTGGGCCCTCCCCGTGCGACCAGCTCGCCGCCGGCGGATCCGCTCGATTCCTCGCTCTCCGCGGCCGCTCCGGCGGCGGGAGGACGGGGAATCGACGGATCCCGGTGTGTACATAGCCTAGGTGTGCGTGGGGTGCTTGCCGGCGGCGCTGTGGAGGTGGCGGCGCGGCCGGAGAAGCTTTTGTCGGCGGCGGTCCTCTCCTCTGCTCTGGGTTCTCCGGTGGAGGTCCTTGGCAGAGCCGGCGCCTTCTGCGCGCCTGCTGCTCCTCGGAGTCGCAGCGCGCGTCCCTTCGAGCCACCGTCCGTGATGGTGGTGGTGGCTCTTGTTTGGGGGGTCCTTCGTCCTCCGCAGCGGCGGTTGGAGGTGCTTTTGGTTAAGATCCGTGGGAGTTTGCAGGTGAGAAGCTCGTCTGCGCCGGCGATCTCGGTGGGTGTTGTGGAAGATGGTTGGCGTCCTCGTGCTCGTCTCCGGCGTGAGACGGCGAGGGCGAGCTGGCGGCTCGGAGCCGATTTCCGTTCAACGTCAAGATGCTGGCGCCTGCGTCAGCTGGATTCTGCGGCGACTCAACATGGTTGTTCGAGCTAGCGGCTTCGGTGCGAGGTGAGGCCGCCTCCTTCTTTCCCGGCGGCGTGCCGGCGGTGCTGGAAGGTGGTGTGCTGCTTGGTGGCTCCGAGTTCGGCGTGCGTCGTGTGCGTCTCGCCTCTGTTCGTGTGTGCTTGTGCTTCTTCTTGCTGATCTTGTACACGAACTCCTTTCAAAAAAAAAAAAAATTAACTTTTTTTTTTGCTAAGAAATCATTATGCACGAAGTACTAGTAAGTCGCTTTCTTCGCGTAACATCTGATGATTGAGTTTCATTCATACTGTAGATATACTGCTATATCTGCTTTTCTCGAGCCGAGGATCTGTGGCTTGCAGCCAAGCTATTTTCCTACTCCATGCCGATAAACAAACACCATCGTCGATACCAGTTACAGAAAGACGCCGATACCCTGTCTGCTAAAACGGAGGGACAAGATTCACCCAACTCTCTCGGACTTGCGCCTGAGAGCTACATACAGCTTGGCACACCGTGCAACGTCGTAACATAAAGGACGAATTTGTGCTGTCGGTCAGCAAAACATTAAAAGTCGTTCATTCCAGACAGCTTAGTTAGTCACCACCTCCATTCTGCCATAACAGAAAAGACTTTTGCATTGATAGACTTGTGATCTACATAAGTAAATGTACAGGCTTATACAAAAGAGAAGCTGTTTCTAACAACATGGACCCCATAAGACAATATACAGCCGGGCCCAGATCTGTACTGTTCAACAACAAAAGGAATTTGCCGTTACAAGAGCCATCTCCAGCAATCTAATCCAGAACCGAGATGCTTGTAAGGTGGAGCCAAAAGGGAACGCAAAAAATTATCTACACCTGGCATTGAGGTGACTACAATTAGCTTCAAAGCTGGGGAACGGGGAGCTATCATTCGTGCAGCTTCTCGCACAAAACACCTAGCAAAGCACAACAAGGCAGGAAGTTGGAAAATTGAAGCAAAACCTGGTAATCAGAAATTAAGATTGACATGATAATACTTTCGGTTGCTCGGAAGATGGCATACCAACAACATTACCACGTCTTGTATCCAGTTACATTAACATGATTAACTTGGCCTTTACTATGCACTCCAAAACAAACAGTTACATGATATGCGCATTTTCCTTCACATTAGGCAAACGACATAATAAGTGAGGTAATGTATTACCAAATGAAACTAATCAAGGTGGTGTTTATAAACTAGTATACGCCTTAGTTGTCAATGCACCAAAATCAGAAAAAAATAGTAGAGGGGAAATAAAGAGTGGTTGGTATCAGGTTCCATACTGGTTGAAAAAACTTATGCTCCAGTTCATAATAAAACATGTGATGTCATGCATTTGAATTGAAGGAATAAAGAACCAAACATCCTCAGGATTTGACCAAAACATCTAGGATCACACTTACGCCAGCAACAAGGAATAACTTAAGATAAGGAGGCATACCTGTACAGTAATTTACAAGGGAAAGCAATGTTCTGCAGAATGTGTCGACCCCGAGTGATTCCATCATCACCCTGGTCCAGAATTTGAAGGTTGATCATATAAACTGCCTTCAACAGTAGGTCTATGTTGCTGAGTCTGAAGTTGTTGCCGAGCCTGCTGTTGCTGCCGCTGGGCGCCAATAACATGCCCATGTATAGGAGCACCCCCTGACATTTGCCTTTGCAACATGCCTTGGTTTGATGCTGACAACGCTTCATTTCCAACAAGGGTATCTTGTGGCGAGCTGGCTAGCTGTGAGGTCGAGGTAGCTGCAGTTTGATCTTGAGGTGACTCTTGTTTCCGCTGTTGTATAGATGAAATACCTGGGCTACCTGAAACTGTACTCCTTGCAATGGATGTAGACAGAATCACCTGATTAGGTTGAACTTGATCTACAGGCAACTCTATCCTACCATCGTTGTTCATATGGCGGTTTTGTTGCATCATCAATCGTGGGATATTATTCTGTGATGGATTCATGGGCCGCTGTTGTTGCTGCTGCTGTGTAACCAACTGCGATGGTGAATGGACTGGAGCTTGATGGAGAGCTAACAGGGTCTGACTGGGAGAACCCTGTACTGAACCTTGATCGCCAATATCTGATGATTGCATTGGTGACTGCGGTACATGAGCAGCATATACTTTTGGTTGGTTCCCAGGTTGAGACACTGATGGAATCGATCCTTTATTACCAGCCAAATACGCAGGGACCTGCTGCACCATATTTTTATCAGCAACTTGGTTATTTGAGGTTGCATTAATGCCGCTTGGTTGAGTAGCATCAGCGGGAGAATTCTGCTGCATCATATTCCCTCGGCCTAAACTCTTCATAAGCTTAGCTTGCTGGCTACCTTGATTTCGTTGCTGTTGGTTTTGCCTTGACTGCTGCTGAGCCTGTTGTTTCTTCTGCTTATGTGATATATTATTGGCTGGCTGATTGGGAAGCACTGAGCTATCTTGTGGAATTTGTGCAGGGTTCTGCTTTTTATGATGTGAGTGTGAAGATGGGACAGCACTTACTGCAGATTGCGGTTGCATTTGGGAACCATTCTGAACAGTTGGCACTGCACCAGCTGCTGAATGTGGGTGTTGTTGTTGGGGCATCATGCTTTGTTGAATGTGTCTCTCTTTAGCTAACCGTGCATAAGCCTGATGCTGTGGGCTTGACTGGTTTGCTCCTCGGATATGAGAATGCTGTGTATTTCCAAACATGTGCATCTGCTGTGGCATCTGATGAGGTTGGGGCTGCTGAACAGGAAATGACTGAACAGGTGAAGATGTTCCGGCATTGGAAAATGGCGTGCTACCAAAATGGGCAGCCTGGCCATTTCCCTGTGAGACTTGCATCTGAAACTCCTGCACCGTCATCTGCCTGTGCTCTTCCAAATTCTGGCCAGGCTGCAAGAAACACAGGTGTATTCTCAACAATTACATAACAAAGAAGAGCTCACCACAACTACGCCAAGTGATGCAAACACCTTTAAGTGGGTCATATCAAAAGAACAAAAGATGCCAAAGGACATTGTAATGAAACAATAGTATCTTACATTCTTACTATCTAGATGAGATATCCATTCAGATTTGTATTGTGCCATCTTGGGACTAGTACCTTCTTACATCTAGGAATCACTTTACCAGAAAATTATTACAGAAATGAAAACAGTATTTTAGTTCATTCATAGTACTAGTCTAGTAGTAGTAAGAAGCTTGTTTGTCATGCTTACACACATCAAAGGGCATAGACATATAGCTTGGAGGGCGTTGGGGTGAAAGTGGTATGTTTAGCATCACTTAAAAGATTACAAAGTGCAATACACATTATGTCCACAGGTTTCTCACCAGATGGAAAGATAATGACAAGTGCAACCAATTAACCTGTTTACTGCAGGGATTCTTGAACAGGTATCTGACTATATGGTAAACCAACCAGTTTTGGTAGTACATGCTAACTCATTCCATGTGTAGTCTAATATGTCACGCTTAAAGTTTCTGCTCAAATTTTGGCAAGTGTGATAACAGAACTACAAAATTTCTGATCTAAAATGGAAATGAACAAACTTTTTTTCTTTCAAATTGGTAATTGTCACTTGTCAGAGATGACATGTATGACAAGATAATTGTTGATACATCCATTTTTGGGTCCATTGATCAGCAGGTAGCTTATGTGATGCTTATATCATGTGGCTTATGTGATGCTTACATCTTGAAGAATTTTCGATCAGGTTGTGGTGTGGCTAAGATTACCTTTCCAACAATCACATTATGGTCGAAATTGATAGGTGTAAAGCGAGATTTCAAACTCAGGGGTGAGTTATTTAGTCTGGAGGGGAGGATGCACTATGCAGACATGCAAGGGACATCAACAGAATATCTTTTAGGATAAGATAATGTGAAGGGATAATAGGGTAACCTACACCCCGTTTCGGCATTGGTAGTTGGGTGAGAATAACTGAATGAGATGGTTTTACTTGGGTGTTTGATTGGGCAACCTAGGACGATCCAATTATGGTGTTTAATTGGAGGAATGGGACAAGGCGGCATGCCATCACATTATTCAAGATCTGCCGCTTAGATCAGCATCCAACAGCCGTAGCATCCAAGATTAATCGACACTATGATACCTCCCAAAGTCATTGGTCTCACGGTCTCATGTACTACTAAAACTAACATTCAATAGCCGCCATTAACCTTTGCACCACATACCACCTCAGGGAAAACTAAATTTTGGTTTCTTAAACCACGACCCCAAACATATGGTAAGAAAGAAAAATATAAATGGCATACGCAGTACTTGCTGCTACGGTGGTTCTACCACAAGGGTCAATGCAAATCAGTAGATACACTGAAATCTAAAAATCATAATACGGTATGAAAGAGAATACGTACCCGAAGCATCTGCATCGGATCACGTGGCCTCAACATCGTATTTCCAGGGCCAGGTACAGCACCAGGGTGAAGATTTACCGAATTTTGCATGGTCTGCCCATTGCTGGATAGCATGTTTCCAGGCGAAACCATATTTAGCATTCCTGGGGAACCGAGCCTTGGAAAGCCCGGCCTCGCAATAGGCGCAGATCTAGCTAGTCCAGTCATCATTCCCATACCATTAGCACCAGACATCATTCGAATACCACGATCAACTCCAGCGGGCAACACACCATGAACAGAAACTCCAGGTTGCTGAAGATTTCTGCTATTAAGCATATGGTTGTACTGAATTCTTTGTTGTTCGTCACTCTGTAAAGAGGTAGGCCTAGGCACACCATACCTCTGAGCATCCCTAAAACAGATATATTTGCAGAAACAAACATTATAAGATATATTTATTCAATATCAGCACAAGAGGACAACCTGGTCATTTACCTAGTGGGAGCACTCAATGTTGAAGGTGATGGCAAACTGCTGCCCAGTACCATACCAGGAGAGCCTGGTAGCCTAGCGTTCATATTTGAAGTTGGAAGGGTAGGACCAAGTGAACCATGATGTGATCCCGGGTAACCAACATGAAGCGCATCCGGGCTTGAAGTTATTGTGTCACAAAGATCAAGCGGCCTATTAAAGCTTTGATAAATTAGATAGCAGCACAGAGCATAAAATGACCACTATCAGCTGTATATAGATAAGAACGAATTGAATAACAAAGTAGGTGCAAGTAATAATTAAAAGGGGAGGCTTGAAGGGTATGGCACATACGTCAAAACACCAGCAGAGAAGTTGCTTGGGCACACTTGAGAAAGTGCAAGAACATGAGAAGTGTGAAGAGGATTTATCGGCTTAAGCTCCTGGCTTTCCCCCTTAATGAACACAAAAGGAATACACACAAAGACAGACAGAGAAGACAATCATGTCAGCAAGCAAATCCTACTGCCAAAACACAAAAATTGGAGCAAATTGAGAGGAAACATCAGAAAGATGATCAGACAACACATTAACAGGGAAGAAATCTGGTGCTACGTGCAAGCAAAATTACAAACATATTATGCCTCACGTGAACTCAAAACAGTACAAGGTTCTACAAAGGAGGATAATACAAACCTTTCTGCGACATGGATGCAATCTCTGCCCAAGGAATATTATTTTCTCAAAATGTGTCTTAAGAGTCTCTTCCTCAAACGGTCCTTGAAGGCGCTGAAACAGCTGTCTGGCGCTGCCCTGGTATTCACATGGGGGTCCATAGTGTTAATTGTTGAAAGTTGAAATATTTTGTGCATCTGCATGCACTTATTAATAAGAATATTTTGTCCATAGTGTTAATTGTTGAAGAGTTGAAATATTTTGTGCATCTGCATGCACTTATTCTTCAAATTCATAGCAATTTTGCTTAAAGCTGATAGCAGATTTACAGAAATCCTACTGCCAAAAGATCAAGGATCTAACATGTAACAACCTTTCTGTATAAATGCTAAAAGGTATGACATAAATGGGAACACAAACCTTTGGAATGCCAGGTAATGTGGATTGATAGTGTTGCGACGAGCCTGAGTCATCTGCGCTGTCAGCACCATCACCAGAGGTTTTATCTGTGAGAAGCTTGTGACGATCTTTACACTCATCGGGCCTTCTATATATGCACTGCAAATGTCAGGATGGAAGAATCCACGAGTCAGTAAGCAATTACTAACCAGCATTCCTGTAGCCACCAGAATATGATGACAAATTTCATACCACAAAATACCCACGTATAAGGAAGAAAGTAATACCCAGCATTTCTAAAAGACATTAACATAAATTCACCGATAGGTATAAATTGCTACAACAATGTGAAAAATAACAGTGATGGTGAAAAAATGAATTAGGCAAGGAGTACTTTGCATGATATTAGAACATTTTAATAGGCTGATATTGCCAAAAGAAATGAAAATTGTAATCTGTTATTACCTTCAGTTGGACGATGCTGTTCAGTGCATCGCTAACTAATTCCCAGTTTTGACCCATATCATGTACAAGCACAACAAGAGCCTGGTATCTTTAAGGTGTTAGCTGGTTTCCACAAAATATAGCAAGATAGGAAAAATAAGCAATTTCAGACATAGAATAACCTGATCTTCAAAATTTGACCAAGGACATCCAGGACCGGAGTGGCCAGCAGTCATCTGACCAAGAGATAAACATTTCAGAAAATAGTTGATGAGAAAAAATGCCTAAGACGAAAGTATTTTTACATGCAAAATAATTATCTTAGCAACTAAAACAGTTAGGCAGGTAAAATAATAAGTTACAGATCGACTAAACGTTTGGGCTGGCTCAATCTAGAGTGGACAGCAGCCATCTAACCAAGAGATGAACATTTCAGGAAGTGGTTGATGAGCAAAATGACGGAGGCGGCAGTGTTTGCGTGCCAAATAATCATCTTAGCTCAAATAAAAATGTTAAGCAGGAAAAACAGGAAGTTAAAGAAATACTAAAAGTTTTGGCTCGGTCATAGAAGGACCAGGGCAGAATGAGCTCATCTCTCTGCTTGAGTATGAAGAAAATTTGGTCTAATTTTGATCTCAAATGAGCTTGGCTCGAGCTGGAATATGAATGATCGATGTACTAAATATATGATTCCCAACCCACCCAAAAAATCTAGTCTCCTGGTGGCAATAACCTGACCCAACTTCTTGCCCTTATACTACAATAATTGATTTATGGTGTATTAACTGTCATTTCATGTGACCTGGATAGATTTCAGGGGATCAAGAGCGACGGCGGACGAGCATGAAGTCATGGCTTCAATCCACAGTTCCACTCACATAGAAGTGAAACACACTTTCTCAAAACTAAATCTGGGGATGGTTCTGGTTTAACCGGTTGTATTGGTTCAGTTTGTGCATATGGGGCTTTTTGGTTTGGGTGCTCACGGGCTGTGTATGCCAACAGTTAGGTCCAGTTCGGTTTTGTACAAAAACAAGTTGGGTATGGTTAGGTATGGGCTAAAACGATTCCAATTCCAAACAGGCTGAAACCGTGGTTGCTAACCGGTTCGTGTTTTGGATTTGCTCGCTGCCTCGCTCTCGTAGTGCGGACGGCAGCCGCACGCCTGCACAACCCCGTCGCATTTTGTCCCTCTGTTCGGTAGTGAAATGGTTTTGAAACCATGGGTCTGCACTCAGGTTTAGTTCGGTTGGGGTAGAAAATGAACTGGGTTTAGTTTTGGTTGGTCTGACATTGATATTGAATGGGTTTGGTTGGCTACGGGCGTGGGTATATTTGAGTTATGGTGCAGTTACGAGACCATCCTCAGCTTTACTCAAAACGGTGAAGTTTGGAAATGAACAAATTTTCCATTTCTCTTGTTACAAAGCATGCGCATCATGTGAATATTTTTCACTGATACATTATATTGTCAAAATCTTAAAGAACTACTATTGTATTTGGTGGTATGTTTGGAGGTAACAGTTCTAAACAAACTATTAACCCAACTCAAGCAGCACAAAATCTTGGCCAAGCTTCCCTCTAGTCGTGCGGGAGAACTTTATTCAAGCCAGAATGTAAACTGAGGCAAGCTCATGACGAGCCTGCTGTCCTATCTTGAACTCAGCTAGCCAGCAAAAGTTGTAATGTAAGGAAGTGTGTGCTAAAATTAAGAGACTAATAAGAAGGCAAAAGCTTCTGTGGATAATTGGTTAGTCCATTCAGCTAAGATAGCTCAAAAAGCTTTTCATCCTAATGCAAAATGCACAAAGAAAACAAAGAACAAAAGGGAAAAGCAAGAAAAGCATAGGAAGCAATGAGCTGTCGGTATCTACTTGATTGCACAACGACCTGAACTCTATAAACTAAGCAAAACATATGTATGGTTTTATCAAATAATGAATCCAAACACAAACAAGTTTAACTGCAAGGAGAGAAAAGTAACGTATATGTGTAAAGAAAAAAAGGTTTTACTTGTAGTGGAAAAGATACAGCATATTAAAATAGTGTATATAGCTATAGGCAGATAAAGGTGCAAAACACATATACTACCAAAATGTCAAAATATATGGATACCTTCAGGCCTTTAGTTTTTCTTGCACGATCCCGATTAGTGATGATCTTTATAATCTTTGTCGGGTTTACCATGTTACTCATTTGAGATGCCACCGGAGATGCAACTGGTGTAAGAGCCTCTAATGAAATATCAGGTGCTTGATGCAACAATTTAGTCTTCTTAGAAGCATGCTGACCATTTAGCGCTGTTGATAAAAGCATCTAACATGTGAGAAGTTATTCTTGTGCCCTCTCAAATAAGCAGTGTTTGTTCTCATATTACATGCCGATAGATATACGATATCTGAAGCAGAGACAAAGAAAGTTACCAAGATTCCCATTCAGATCAAACTGATAAGCCTCCGGTCTCTTCTTCAAATAATCCTTCTGGTATAGAAAAGGTAGTATCCATCAAAGATTAGTGAAACTACAAACTTATTGTATTTTATTCAATTTGTCCCTAGCAAGTTGCGTAGGCTATATGAAACCCAACAGAAACAATAGAAACCAAAACATGAAAGAGAGAGGAAAAGTAACAGACTACGAGTAAACTACTATTCGGCACATGGGTTGCTGATTTCCATGCAGTCATATCAAGAGCCAAATATATAGGTGCATTCCGATCCCTGAAGTCCTTATTTACCACCTCCTCATGCCAACTTTGGTCACCTTTGACCCTCATCGTGTTTTCCCTACCCTTATAATCCAACTATTATGTTTCAGAGGGCCTCGGCTGGACATGCCTAAACCACCTTAGTCGGTGTTGTACTAGCTTCTATTCCATGCAGTCCTTTCTTGTATAGCCACACATTAAAACCCATGATTCATAAAAGGATGACTAAAATTATGTTATGCCACAGTTACTTGCTCTCAAACATCATTTAGAAAATGATGTTCACTAGTTTGTTGCTAGAAATCTGAAAACGTATATCTCGCCACTACGAGGCTATTTGGAAGAACGCTACTTCTTGGTGAAGTATTGGTCTAGGATCATGGGCAACGCCCTGAAACATCAGCAGAATGGAACTAGCTCTACAAACAGGGTAAGCAATACAATTAAGAGAGTTGGCATAAAAAAATTGACCTTTCCAGCCATTAAGGTATACGACTCGGTCGCACTTTGGGGTGCCTTGTACCCCTGGTGCTTAGGCTTTTTCTTCTTTTTAGACTTATTAGTAGACACCTCACTGCCATCATACAATAATTGTCTGTCAAAATCAACAGTGGATTCAATATCTGCATTCTTCCTGGAGAAAAATCCGCCATGTAATGAACTTTGATCATCTTGGCAAGAGTTTGTGTCTCCACTAGAGGCATCTGTTTTACTTGTGAACTGAGGGGTTCCAGCAACACCAGCAGAGAAGGGGCTTGCAACTCGCTGTCTAGCAGCTGTTCGTATGCGTTTTGTAGGAATGGAAAGGAAATCTGGAGGTCTTTTGCCATTCGATAAAAATGGTTGGTTTCCTGTCTTGTTCTCCAGGGATGGGTCGTAAGGCGGGTCAACACCGTTGTCATACGGTCTTGTGACATTCATCCTCTGATGCATCTGTTGTTTCTTCTTATGACCCGATTTTGATGCCAAACCACCATCATATGTTCCATGCAATAAATAAGTGTACGCCTCGCCTTCATCATCATAACCATTCTCCCTATGCACATCTAAACAAAAACGAAGCATTGATAAGAACATTTCATCATAATACAGGTACTACGAAATAGTGGTGTAGTGATATTTAAACCTGGAACAGAATCGCATGTAGATGGCTCATAATCCTCCTTGTATCCAGTGTTAGCAAACCTCTGGAATGCACAGCCAACTAGTTAATTTGACAGTACATGGATACAAGGAATTTAACTTTGGGATAAAAATAGAATGATGCCTATAGTTAACATAAACATGTATACTATGTATATGTGTGATTCCACAATTTATAAAACATTTCAATGCCAACTAAATTCTTGAAAACAACACGATGCTGACTTTAAATGCGCCAAGTCGAGAATTTTATATACTTCCAGATTCAACGCCAAGGCGAAACACTGAATAGTAACAGCCCAAATTAAATGCTCCAATGTACACTGCAGTTTTAACACTTTAACAGAACGCCCCTGAGACGGAAAAGGGGCATAAACAAATTACTAGTTCTTTGGTGCACTGGAAGCATTGTCTTACCTTATTATAAACAGATTGATACTCCACAGACTCTCTGTATGCATGCATTGCACCAGGGGCTACCTCGTAAAAGAGATTTGTCTGAAAATAAGATATGTATCATTGATCAATATTTAGGTAAATTATGTGCATGTTCTTCTCATACTAACAAGAGTGGCACCAGCCTTTATTGAGCAGGTTCACACAGAATGAAACAGGATGCAAGAAAAAAATATTAAAAGCATATAAAGCCAGATGAATTACATCTGAAAGTTCATCTGGCACTTTTAAAATGCCAAAATCATTAAGCCTCTCGGGAGTTGGTGGTGCTTCAGCTACTGAAAGACAAGCGGACACATTACAGTTGTACTCCAGAAACCTTAGAGCGTAACTCTGAATAGGAGATTGATGGGACCACTTAGACTTCTCGTGTTCAAAGGATTCGCCACCCTGTTCAAATACATTGATCATATCAACCTTGCAGTTGCAACTTGCGAACATATCAAGCCAACAATTCATGAACAATGTCTATGCAGCTTAAAAGGAAATGTCCAGAGATGAAGCAACATTTGCAGCTATTTCATACTGAGGCTTATCAGGATACATGAAATCTAAACCATTCAAGACAGTACAAGTAATACCAT
The DNA here is from genome assembly GCA_947311845.1 of Poa pratensis. Taxonomy (NCBI): domain Eukaryota; kingdom Viridiplantae; phylum Streptophyta; class Magnoliopsida; order Poales; family Poaceae; genus Poa; species Poa pratensis. Next base: position 54,406,178 of record CAMZMU010000042.1, read on the forward strand.
CAGAGCCCAAAAAAATAGAAAAAAGATAAATCATCAATGTTGTATTGATTTTTAATACCAGTTCTTTTTCAGCTTTGGTTCCAGCCAGATTCATTTCTTCAAGCCCCTTTGATTTCTCTACTTGCAATGCTTTAGGAATCTCATCACTAGTAGCTCGTAAAGTTTCAGCTGAACGCCAAAAACTCGCGATGCCCTTGGACAGAGTTTTAGCAACAGATTTCTGCTTTCTGTGAACACTAGCTTCTTCAAAAGCTGCTCGGCCACTGGAGGCAATCCAGTAGCACATATGGGCTGCAGCTGCATTTCTCCACAGCCGCTCCTAATTAATAGATAAGATTAGCTTATATGTACGTAAATAGAGTAAGCGAATGTCACACAACAACGTAAGAACAGGTCAATAAATAAACACAGATGACTTGAGAAAGTACCTGCATGAAGTCATTTGCCATCCAAGCCATCTCCTCAAGAACAAACTCCCAATGGCTTTTTCGCTTCTTCTCCAAAGAAACATTGCAGAGAGCTCGTTCACCAGCTCTTTTAAGGTTCACCTGTCAAGCAATGACTTCCTTTTCAGAAGCGAGAGCAGTGGCATAAAAGGAGAGCATATTATATAACCTAGTCGTACCTCTATAAACCGAGCCTTTCCAAGGATAGAATCTTCATATTCCTTCGCTGTCATGATAGAATCTTCACATTCCTTCTTTGTCACTGTTGTGTCATTTCGGCTACATTTTGTAACATCATTTTCAAAGTTATCCACAGAATTTTTTGTTGATGGTACAGGATTAGGCATATCCTCTGTGAGCGACGAAAGGGGCACATCAACCAAAGGCAACTTATCGGAACTACTCAAAGCACTAGAGCATTTGTTGTTTCTATCCAAATCATAAGCTGCCTCCTTATCCACTGTGTCGCAATCAGAAGTAGCAATACTACCTATATCCTTTTCTGTGTCAACTACATTGTTACAAACTTCAACTTCATCTTTCACAGCAGTGCTTACTTCTTGTTTTACACGAGTAGAACTGTCAGTCAGCATGCTATCGCCTTCCAATTGACAAGGTGCAGCGTTATTTAATCCTTCATCAGAATTTTTACCAACCTCCATTGATAAGAAACTATCATTTTTACCTGGATGCTCATCAACAGTCTTTGTGGCATCTGCACAACTTAAATCCTCTTCATTTTCACTAAAGCTTACTGTTTGTATGGCAGGGTGCAGAACAGAAGCCTCAGTTTCCATATCATCTGCATTGGTATTAACCATATTTTTGTCAGAACAGCCATTACTTGCCTTTTCAGGAGAGTGTGCTTCTCTTAATATTTCGCTGTGCTTAGATGGGAAAGAAGTTGCCCTTGAAGAAGCTTCTTTTCGAATAGCACGAGGAGATTCTGCAAAAGCAGCTGCACTAGGCATCTGGCCACCTCCAGTACGCTGTGAATTACCAGATATGCTGTTTGAGGCTAGCATGCCAGCTCTGTTGTTCGTTATTTCATGCTTTTCTTCTTGCTTGCCATCATGAATTGCTTGAGCACCACCTATCTCCATTGCCACTTGACTGTTTAACGATGCATTATTCAACATATCATTGCCATTTAAACTTTTTGGTTTTGGAGACGCAATGGATGAGGCGTCATGATCATCATTTTTTGCTTCTTGTACAAACCTTGTTGCATCTCCCCCTCAGAACTTAAAGGAGGAACTGGTGGAGACCTAACATGCCCAGTACTTGCGCTGTCCCTAACTGACTTGGACCTGCGTCGAGCATACGCTTGGCTCTTTGCCCCAAGGCGAAACAAACCAGAATCTTCAACTTCTTTTACACTATTTTGGCCATCATTGCATAAAGACAGCTCAGGCTGAGGTGTGAGAGTTCTTTTAGTGCCTCTTTTGACAAGTTCCTCCCCACCTATGTTGCTGGTATCTCCATCTAAAAGCATAAGATTATCAGCTGTGTTGGCTTCACGACATGATGAACTTCCTGGCTTTCCACTACTTTCAACAGAATCTCCATGAGGTGATGCATCAAATGCAAAACTGCCTTTAGCTTCACTGCAGTCGGTGCAAGGAAGAACAAAAGGCTTAAATCAACCAATAATTACATCAATGTTATCACACGGCAGACCAGGAACTAATTATCACCTTATCACATTTTGTTCAGCTATCTGATCTGTGGCAGAAGTGGACTGTACACTGAGCGAGGCTACATGTCCAAGTTTGAAATCCAGAGGATTGCCTCCCTACAGAATAGGTGCATAAACCACGGGAAGAAGACAATGCACAAACCATAATACTGTTGTTTCCACGTACCTTCACTAAAAACTCGAGCTCCCTTCTCCGTTCTTCACGGACATCATATTCCTTCCTGAAATTTGTGTATATAAGAGTATTAGGTATCAATGGAAAGGGTAAACTAGTCAAAAATAACATTGTGGTCGACGTACCTCAGCTCCTCCTGAGCTTTCTCTATGGCAGCATGGCGAGGGGAAGCTTTTGTGTCAGTGTTCACACCACATTCAACAATTCCTCCCATAGAGCGCGGCTCAGAACAGCGAGCCATCACTGCACGCACATTTCACTCAGAACACCGAGCCATCCAACGAGCATGACCTCCTCACGAACACATAAAACACCAAGATAAAAAACTGGCCTGTAAAGCAACAGACTGTCATACATCAAGTAAGGAAAACAATAATAACAATATAAAAGCATGGACATGCAAACCTCTTCAGAAGAAATACTTACTAAAACAAAGAGATTTCAGAAACACGAGAAAATGTAGCATTTACCCAACCATGACATGTTCCTTCCATTGCCCAATCAAACAATCACACACATGACATGACAACATTTTGCATAATCAAACAAAGTGAACATAATGACAGATCCCGTAATAAGTATAACCACTATCCATTAATAAACAGATCATGCCCCGCATAACATGGACAAAGTAGAACAGTTTTAGCTAGTCGACACCATCTCGCGCGCTTGGAGCACCGACTGCTGAAAACTATGGCACACTTTAGGCCCACACATGCCAACGGCTATTTTATGCACATTGCTGAATATGTAGAGAAGACTAGCATTGGCCCAGCACAAATGAAGCACAATTCTAGAGCAACAGCACAGTACCGCCACTCAGAACGTCTTCAGCAGCGCCGCGCCTACGCGACACACCTCAATTGTGACCCTAGGCAACGGCGCAACGCAGAAGGGTACCGAAAGGAGCATTGGATTGAGCGGGGGACGCACCTACACAGCCCTGCGCCTGGAGCTAGGGTTAGGGTTTGGAACAGAGCAGCCAGGGGGATACGGGCGGGCAGGTCCTGGAAGTCGGAGGTGCCCCGGGGGAGGCCACCGAGGAGCCGTCGGCCGTAGTTTGGTTGCCGAAGGCTGCGGCGTCGCCGGAGATCGGAGAGCGGTGGTGTTGCTCGCGGGCTCGCGGTGGTGGGTCGTATGCAGCAGGCAAGGCCAGGAGGAAGGAGGAAGGAGAAGGGCGAGCGGACTGGTGCAGCCTGACCCGATCGGTGCGGAGTTTGGGCTCGTTGGGCCGCTCATTGGGCTGTAGTGGGCTGCGTCGGCCCAGAGGCGCCTGTAGTGTAGTGGGACAACGGGAACTGGAAGCACACGGCGGCGAGGAACCCCTCACCGACGGCGGCAGGGAACTACCTCACCGACGGCGGCGGCGACAGCGGCGCAGGTGATCTTCGCTTCCCATTCTCCTCTCTCTGGCGTCCCCACTTAGTGCCTCTTCTCACCCTCTCCCGTGGAGCCTTTCGTTCTCGTAGCCCCCCGTGGCGCCTTTCCAATTTCCATCTCCCCTCCCGTGCCATCATATTGCTTGTGTTGTGCTACTCCTATGGACCTTCTGCTCACTGTCTCCTCGAGACCCTAGGAACTGTGTAGTCTCCTGAACCCCTAATCTCCTTCTTGGATGTTCAAACCCTTTTGCAGGTCAATTGGAGTTGCAGACCAGCTTTCAGTGGCAAGGCAGGTCAAGTTTAGGTAATGGGAAGCATAGATTGTTATTTTTAAGTTATGATCTACATATGGTGGCATGTTTTCTTATTCTGTCAGTAATTGAGTCTTGTTTCCCGTTCTCATGTACTGACCATATGGTATTTACAATGTTGTTCATCATGTTTATGACAAAGTGTCTGAAATTTTGCTAAACTTTTCTGAATACCAAGTGATGTAATCCTAAAATTGTGAGATTAACAGTTTCCATTGAATAAGTAAATGGTATATGTGTCGAAATAGAAGCGTTACAAGGGAGGTAAATAACCATATGTTGACATGTTCAAACTCTGAGAAGGCAACAAGTCAGCATAAGTATGCATCCAAACAGGAAATGGAAGTTGCAACTTGTGTTGATTTCACCAAGAAAGTGTGAGTCTTAACCAAACAATATTGGAATTACATATCATCTCCTTTTTGCGCTGTATCGAAACTGTCTTTTGAATTCTCCAGACCATTTACAGTTCTGACATCCAAATGGAGTCCTAAAGAATATTACAGACTCAGAATTCCTCTATTAGTCTGTTTTCTTTCGATGATCAAATTCAAATCAACTCTCCATCCCGAAAACTCTTTTTTTTTCTCCACAGTGACATCTCCTCTCCACCATCCCAAGAGCTGCCCTGGTGCCTTAGCGTCACTGCCGGTGCTTAACACCCCAAGCCCGTCAGCCTCTCAAGCGTGTTTCTTCCATCACCCTTCTTGTTCTACCTCCTAGTGACATCACACGTCCCTGCTATCTTCACCTGCAATCTTGGACATTGGTCGAGGTACGAGCTTTTAGCCATAAATTATTACTTAATTAAACCCCAACAAAGCTCCACGATTTTTTTGGTGTGCCGATGTACAATCACACACCATGTTGGTACTGTCCTGTTGTACAGATATGAACAATGAGATGCAGAAGGCTGTTAATATTCTCAAGGTCGTGGAGGGCGCCAACAAGTTTAAGAGAGTGGAGGAACCTAGCGGTGTTCTCATAGGTAAAGTACTCCTTGCACGATGCCGTTTATTGGCCATTGCTTATAAAATGTGTTATACTTGTCTGTCCTGTTTTGTTACACGGCCAAATTATTTCCCCTTTTGGACTCTGAGTAAGGTAATCGTGGAGCTAGGATAAAGATATTTTGAATAATCGATATGCATGTTCTAGTCTTAGTCTATTAGGTATTCTCATGGATCTATCTGAGGTCGTTATATTTCATCTAATTGATTTGTCGTAATGAGCTAACAATGTGTGGATTTATCTTCTACCAGTATGTGATATGCCCTGCTACCAACGAGTCACAGGACTCAATAGCTTTGCAAGCCGTTGCATTTTTGCTCTTGATTTTCTGATGATGTATATATCTTTGATATAGCTCCACGATTTTTTTTGGTGTGCCGATGTACAATCACACACCATGTTGGTACTGTCCTGTTGTACAGATATGAACAATGAGATGCAGAAGGCTGTTAATATTCTCAAGGTCGTGGAGGGCGCCAACAAGTTTAAGAGAGTGGAGGAACCTAGCGGTGTTCTCATAGGTAAAGTACTCCTTGCACGATGCCGTTTATTGGCCATTGCTTATAAAATGTGTTATACTTGTCTGTCCTGTTTTGTTACACGGCCAAATTATTTCCCCTTTTGGACTCTGAGTAAGGTAATCGTGGAGCTAGGATAAAGATATTTTGAATAATCGATATGCATGTTCTAGTCTTAGTCTATTAGGTATTCTCATGGATCTATCTGAGGTCGTTATATTTCATCTAATTGATTTGTCGTAATGAGCTAACAATGTGTGGATTTATCTTCTACCAGTATGTGATATGCCCTGCTACCAACGAGTCACAGGACTCAATAGCTTTGCAAGCCGTTGCATTTTTGCTCTTGATTTTCTGATGATGTATATATCTTTGATATAGCTCCACGATTTTTTTTGGTGTGCCGATGTACAATCACACACCATGTTGGTACTGTCCTGTTGTACAGATATGAACAATGAGATGCAGAAGGCTGTTAATATTCTCAAGGTCGTGGAGGGCGCCAACAAGTTTAAGAGAGTGGAGGAACCTAGCGGTGTTCTCATAGGTAAAGTACTCCTTGCACGATGCCGTTTATTGGCCATTGCTTATAAAATGTGTTATACTTGTCTGTCCTGTTTTGTTACACGGCCAAATTATTTCCCCTTTTGGACTCTGAGTAAGGTAATCGTGGAGCTAGGATAAAGATATTTTGAATAATCGATATGCATGTTCTAGTCTTAGTCTATTAGGTATTCTCATGGATCTATCTGAGGTCGTTATATTTCATCTAATTGATTTGTCGTAATGAGCTAACAATGTGTGGATTTATCTTCTACCAGTATGTGATATGCCCTGCTACCAACGAGTCACAGGACTCAATAGCTTTGCAAGCCGTTGCATTTTTGCTCTTGATTTTCTGATGATGTATATATCTTTGATATAACAATGAATTTCAATAGTACTGCATCTTACTCATTCAAGTACATCACAGGATGTTGTGCAAAAAAAGTACATCACAGGAGCCCAAAATGCATGGGATATGCTATCTGAGGAGCAATCGCAGAAACACATCACTACTGGTTCCAGTGACCTCGATGGTATACTTGGTGGAGGGATTCACTGTAAAGAAGTTACCGAGATAGGTGTGCCTTTTGAACATCCTCCGTGATGAAGGAATGAGTAGGAACTCGTGGTTAACCAGATAATCAACTGGACAATTTTTAGTATGTTGGTCATTTTTTCTATTGTTGTGATTAATTGTGGGTGGTTAGCGAGTCTTTGCTTCAATCTGGTTATTACTTTGTGCATGGACATCTGATGGCGCTTTTCAGTTTTGTCTGCTGAGTTCACATAAAATGGTTATGTTCATTCATTTAGCTGTGGTGACTAGGCTAATCAGCTACCAGTTTTATTCAGGTGGTGTTCCAGGAATCGGCAAAACTCAACTGGGTATGTTGCGCCTACTATTGAACCAATGCAATTTCAGAAGAGTAATACTGTACTAAATACTAACTTTTGTAGGATTCAGCTAGCAATCAACGTTCAAATTCCAGTGGACTATGGTGGCCTTGGCGGCAAAGCGGTTTATATTGGTATGGTGGTGTCACAGCAAATAATTGCTATCCTGTGTTTATTGAGAAACCTGTAGCAATATTACCTTTCATTGTAACAGATACAGAAGGCAGTTTCATGGTTGAACGTGTCTATCAAATTGCCGAAGGGTGTATCAGTGACATAATGGAGTACTTTCCATACCACCATGACAAGACTTCATCTGGCCAAGGAAATCTGCAGCCTGAGCGTTTCATGGCAGGCATCTATTACTTTCGAATATGCAGCTACACTGAACAGATTGCAGTGATAAACTATCTGGAGAAATTCCTCAGAGAACATAAAGATGTATTATTCTTGAACAATTGGGTCTTCAAGTTTAATCACCTGAATAATGCCCATCATTTTGTTCTTCACCTCTATTGTGGCTTACAATTAGTTTTCCTGGCAATTGTATTCTTACTGAAATTACTTTATGCCCTTCCCTCTTCAGTATAATTAACCGCAATTGTTTCATTGTTACCAAATGACCATTATTTTTCCTTCTGCTTTACAGGTGAGAATAGTTATAATCGATAGTGTTACTTTCCACTTTCGCCAAGATTTTGATGATCTGGCTTTGAGGACTAGAGTGCTCAGTGGATTATCACTGAAGTTGATGAAGCTTTCAAAGGAATATAACTTGGCAGTAAGTTCCTACCATATGTCTTGACACTGATGCAGGTAATTAGGCGTGGGTCAAGTTTGGGTAGACAGATGGTTGTGATTTTGTTTGTACTTTTCTTCAACATTTGCAAGATCTGACGTGTCATTACGCTATCTGTCTCCCGTGGCCTCTTCTGTTAGGCATATTAGTAATTGAGGCTGTTGTGCCTGTTTTCAGAATACTACACCTTTATTATAGGTGCTGATTTTATACGATAGTACACATTTTCCTCTGATTGCTATGTTAAAGTTCCGCTTATGCATTGTGCTAATTCAGTTGAGAAAACCATATAGCAGCGCCAATTCCTATAAATTGGTTGTAGTCTATTCTTATACTGAGGAAGTGCCAGTAAATGGTTTTTTTTCTTCTCATAAATGTTAGAAAGGGCACATAACCTTTTAGGGAAACTTGCTATTGTCTATTCGGGGATGACCTGCTTTAATACCACTAGAGCTATTTTCTGCGTCATTTGGCAACAGTGCATCTATTTTTCTCAATCTTCGCCTTCCTTATCTGCTCTGCTTGTATTGTTTTATCATGTTTCTTCCTTTTCTTTGGTTCATTCAAGACAGTAGAATCCATATATACCATTGGGAATTAGGTCTGTTCCAGATAACGCTGCTAAAAAAACCAGTTCTCAAGTATGCTACAAAATTTTTGAGCCAGTTTCAGATATGCCACATTGCTAGTTGACTGTTAGTTGGTGATCAAAGTAGCTGCTGAAAAGACAGCGTTCCCCTCTGTGCCAACTTCTATACGTGCCACTCTAATAGATGTATATGTAGGCATATATATCACATAAATTATTTATTATCTTTTGGTAGCAGAGAAGGTTCGGGAGAGAAGCAAGCACATGAAACAAATCATTAAAGAAAGTTACCTTCATCAATATGGCAAAAAAACTGACAGCCAACACCCAGTGAACTGATGGTAGTTTCATATCTGGATCTGCCACAAAATTTGAGAGGTCTATTCAGAATATGGATATTTTTTGGAGCGGCTTATCTGGAACTGACCAATTTCTCATGGAATTTTCTCTAGAAAACAACTCAATGATGACTTCCCTCAAGGTAGAGATACCCTACTCAATAAGGCTAACATTCTTATCATTTTTTCTGTGACCAGGTTGTCTTGTTGAACCAAGTAACTACTAAATTTACTGAAGGATCATTTCAGTTAACTCTTGCTCTAGGTAAATTTCCTATCTTTACAACTATAACCCCTAATTTTACCTTTCTCTAATAAAAACTTCTGAAATCAACAATGTTAATTTCCTGTTGCGGTGGTGTTCTTAACAATGTTAGCTGCACTTGGGGTTCAGAACATAAATTCTCAATGACTATCACTGTGAAATTAATGGACTGTCAAAACCTGGGTCTTCTTTTTTACGCTGAAACATCTATTGTAGAATAGAGAGTTTTTTATGACATACGAGATTTAGTGCTGCTCAAGTCATTTGGCTCCCTTTGATCATAATAATGTCTGAGTTAACTACCTCCTGTCAAAGAAAGTGACTCTACAATGCGACAACCGGACTATTTTAATCTGTAACAACAATATGTTTATGATGTTTAGATTGTCAATGTGAAAATTATAGATTTAGTATTGCCTTAAAAGTACTTTATCTATAATGATGCAATATTTAGGTTTTAAAATTTATGTTACAATATAATTGGTCGCCAAAACTGAGTTTCGAAAACGATGTCATTGGTGAAAATCTCAATTTTGTGACTCAGTGTGTTTGGTTCAGCTTTTCTAACCTGCTTCTGCTGTAGAAAAGTCAAAAGCAAACCAAAGGGTTTTTTCTCCACAGCAGATTTTTAAAAGTCAGCAACTTCCTGTAGTGTATTTTCCAAAGCAGCTCCACCCCTGCTTTTGCTGCTGTGAAAATCAAAACCGGATGAAAATTACCCACCACTGCCACCCATAAGTGAATACCGGTTCGCTTCTTCTAATTAGGAGGTCGTTTTTTCCTCGCCCCATCCGGCTGCCCTGCGTGCGGCCACTTTGCGCCGTCGAACAGCCGTCCCGGTCATATCGGCCCTTTTCTGATTTCCAGGCCGTCGGTTCCCTCCCGTAGATATTGCGTCGCCAAGTACGCCATAGACCTGGCTCCGGCAGGGATGGAATACAGCGCTGGCTGGGGCGAGGGCGTCCAGTACGGTGCACTGTAACTTTGATTCCGTTTTGCATGTCCTGAGCTACTTCCGTCCCATTTCGTTGTTGCTAGCTTCTACGTTGCCAATCAATCTAGCCTACATGAGCTAGCTTTGTACATGAGCTTTCGGCGAGAAAGAAATCTGCCAGGAACAAGTCGAGCTAGCACTAATCCACCGATTGACTCTGCGCTATGTTGCTCTGCCGAAAGCAATTGATAGATCGAGTCTGCACTATGTTGTAATACGCGTGTTCATGCATGAAACTTTTTTGCATCTCCGGGGAGGTCCACCCAACTCCGGCGACGGTCCGGACTCCGGCGAGGGCTGGCCAAGTTCGGTGAGATCCGACCAACTCCGGCGAAGTTTGGCATGTCTTCCCTATCTTCGGCGAGGTCCGGCCAATTCCGACAAGATCCGGCCAACTCCGGCGAGGTCCGACCAATTTCGACGAGGGTCCGGCGATATCAAGGTGGCCAGAGGCAATTCGGTGAGGTCCGGCGTGTCTTCCCCTATCTCCGGCGAGGTTTCGGCGAGATCCGACCAACTCCGGCGAGGCATGGCGATGGCTCTCCCACGGTTTTAGGGAAATACAGATGATTCACATAAAAATTCAGAGTTTCACAGTTGTTTCAGCCAAATGGCTTTCAGCTTTGCCACAGTTCTCATCTTACAGCGGGTTTTTCACAGTTCACAGCAACTTTTTCAGGATCTATAGCTAAACCGAACACACCCAAGTTGTATTATTAATTTACATGACAGTCTTTTCTTAAACAAAATGCTATGAATGTAACACATGCAATTGCATGTGGTGTGCAGTTATATCTGACATCTGTACACAGGTCTGCCCTCCCTTGCTTTTTTTTTTTTGAAACACACAGCCCTTGTATTCATACCGTATCAGAGTTACAAACAGGAAAAAGGTGGTACAAATACAAGTACAGGACCAACGGCTTCTTCACGCCGCCGACGCCGTCGCCGGAAGGGAAGATGCCATGGCCGCCCACAAGCCCAAGACAGGGAGCACCCCCACATAGAAGAAGACCGCATAAGCCGTCCGCCGTCAGACGCCGGAACCGAGCACGTTGAAAGAATACGGCCATGGCGCTTCCCGTCCTCGATCCGGCCGCAGTCGCCGGAGAAACTGCAAAGCCGCATCGACGCCACGAACCTCGAACCTGAGCTGCACACACAGCAGCGCTCCCGCCTCCCCCCTCGCCACCACGGCCGGCCAGGGAAACCAGAGACCCACCGGCAGCTCCAGCTCCAGAACAACCCCCAGAGCTCCACGGAGAGGACGGAGCAGACCTCACCGCCGCGAAGACGGAGACAGGGGACAAAAAGGCCAGAGGCAGGACGTCACCTTCGCCGTGACGACCACGCCCAAGCCACGAAAGCCCGCCAGATCCGCAGATCAACGAGCACCAAACGCCGGGAACTCGCCGACGCCGCCCCGCAGAGCGCCGCCGCGGTGGAGATCGAGTCCCAGCACCATTATTCCAGAGCGCCGCCGCAACCACCACCTCTCCAGCGCCCCCAGAAACCCTACCCTACAATTTACATGCCTCGGGCACGGATCCGGGTCTCCCCACTCTCCCACCGCCGCAACGGCAGCCGGAGAGGGAGGAGACCGGCGAATCGGCCGTCGGCGGAGCGAGGTAGGAGGAGGAAAGCCATGTTGCTGCTCTCAAACAATAACTTGAGGAGGGGAAAGTGAGCGTTCCAGAGCTCTTGCCCTCCCTTGCAGGGACAATTCATAAACTTTGATTCTTCCGCCTTTTTGGGCTTGCTCTTAAACATGAACTGCAAGTAGCTTGTAGCTTCTGGCCATTTCTCAAAATATTAGTATAGTGTATGTGCCGATGAGTTACTAAAAAATCTTAATATCTAAAAGTTGACAGTATTTCCAAAGGTTTTGTTGGTTCTTCACATAATTTATTTTCCAAGTGGAATCATATAGTAAAGCAATGCTAATAGATGAATGTTAGGGACATCTCTATGGTTCTGCAAAAGCTTAATATTCCACCATCTCTGAATATTTAATGATTCGGGTAGTAAGATTGTAGTGAAAATTCTGAATATCTGCAAGTTGACTCATTCTAGGGAATGAACAGAATGCAATGCTGTTATGCAGGTGACAGCTGGTCCCACTCAAGCACAAACCGACTGATTCTGTACTGGAAAGGGAACGAGCTTATGCAGTGACAGGCAAAGGGGTGAGAGATGGTGACAGTTCGAACTACAAGCGGGCTAGGATAATGTAGCAACCTTGAAATGTGTGGCCTTGCATCCATAAGATTGTGCTCTTCGCTTAGACAGACATTATGTGCCATATTTAAGTAGCTTCTGGAAAAGGGAAGTTCACCCTGTTTGGTTGATCGATTTATCCAAAATGCACCCATATGTAGGAATGTTGCTTCCTCTGTCCCGACATGTAAAATGTTAAACGACAGCCAGCATAACTGCAATACTGTGGTGAACGTGATCAGCGAATGGGTTGCAGGGGCTGTAATATCGGCATGCTAGATTTTGTAAGATTGGCGAGGGAAAAACAGGTTCATAATTAAGCTGATTGGAGACTCCGGATAGTAATGCTACATATCATCACCATTTTGCCGTGCCCGGTGTTGCGGTTCTTGATTGGAGATCTGAGTTAATGATTTGAGAAATGTCGTGCTGGTTTGTTAGTTCTCTTTGCTGAGTCATTGCTCGTCTTGTTTGCGGAATCGTTGCTTTTGAATTTGTGACATCTTCTCCTTAAGACGGCTCGTGTTTGTATTCCAGAGCCAGCTTGGTGTTGGTTGGATCATCATGGTATGGTGATATACTCGTTTTTTATTTTAGGGGATAGTGATATACTCCTTGATGTAGGTAGCCGATGCACAGGGAGCCAAGAACAGAGAAGGATACGCTGCACAGATAAGCCGAAACCGTTGGATGCATCATCTCTAATTAATTGGTATATCAACCGGTAGTCATTTTGGTCCAGCACTCAAACCTTATTTCGGTCCCTGTAATGATTGAGCGGCCCGGTCACCCTTTCTCCTTGAATCGATTAGCAGAAAATGAGGATAAAAGAGAAGTTGTCTGATTCGCATAGAATTGAAGATTTGAAGGCTGTGCCGCTGAACAGTTGGTGGCATTTCGCCACTCTTCCGCTGCTTCCTCAGGTACCTCCTACCAGCTGACCGAGGCTTTTCTGCAAACAAACATGCCGGGTGTACCGGGAGATATTTCAGACCGAGGAGAATGGAACAGGGGATTTGGTTGGGGCCGTTCTAGCCCAGCCGGACCTGTCAGGACTGGTGTGTCCCTGTCGGGGCTTTAGGTGCCCACTGGATCCGGCCTGATCTAATGAGCACTGGTGTGCTTTGCTACCGCATCCGGTCGACTACCGTCTCCGATGGTGGAGGTTGTTACCTCCAGCTCAGCCGCGATAGTGTTGTCCCCGATTCATACTTCTCCTCACTTCCGTCGTGCAGACATCGTGGCGGCTACTTCGGTGAGACGACGATAGTGACTATGGGATAGTTTGAGTGCATGTTGGTGGGTGGCTAGTCCGATGGTGTTGGGGCTCGTCCTCGCGGGGATCCTGTGCTACGGATCGCCGGTTGTGCATGCGGTTTTTCGAAAGAAGTCATTATCCTTCGTCTGACACCGACGCGGGGCCGCCTTCGGGTGGCATCTTTCTTTACTGAATTGGGTCGTGGCTAACTTCATCTTGTTTCCTCTGTGCCGAGGGACACCTTAAGACCAGCGCGCTGGTCCGGGCGGCAGCGTGACTTTCCTTCTTAAAGAAGGTGATGCTTCGTACTCGTCGATTAGGTGCTATAAGTGTGGTGGTATTTCGTCGGAGAGGGTGCAGTGGTTGCGAATCACCTTCGCTTAGTCAATCCGCCTCTATCTTTCTTTCTTCTTTTTCTTACTAGTAAACATGCACGTGCGTTGCAACGGGACTGGTAAATTTAACTTTTAGTCAATAAATGCGGAATGGCCCAAAATTTTCTTTTAACACTAAAAATGTCGCCCATGCCCTAAACTTTTGTATGTAAATTATTGGTAAAACTGAAAATTTGCCCCCAATTTTACAGACTCGTGAAATCTCAACATCGACGCAACTATCCCCATACACATTATAATAATTCATATAAGAGTTTTAAAGTACATTTTAGTATTTTATAATCTGTTTGTATTTAACGCACTATTATTTATAAATTATTGTTTTATTTGTAATTTGTATTATCTTTGCAATTAAATATGTCTTCATTTTTTATCTCTTAATGTGAATTTTTTGGAAAGGATTTGGATTTTGTTTTTCATTTTATCCTCTGTTTCCTTTCTCGAGGATGCTTACATGTGCCTTTACATACCTGTGTCGGAGGACCTATCAGATTAGCACAATAACATCCTATAGAATGATCTGATTAGTACCTGATATCGTCAATCCAGAATCCCAACAGAAATGCTTCTGTCTGAAAACATGGGAGTCTGCTCTACCTTCAGCATTGACGTGTATAGCTCTCAACCTCCTCTGTAGAGCCGGTGACCCTCGGAAGGTTAGGATAGTTCATCATTCAATTTTCTCGACATAGACTTGCCTACAAAGTCAAGTACAAGACATTAGTTTTGGGGATTTTGGTGAAATTTGAATGGCACTAAATATGAGAGGCCAAGAGAGGTCAGCTCACCTAAACATATACAATTTACAGGCCACGCGGCTTAGCTCATCATCCCCTACTCCTACCTCTAGTCCTCCACCAAGAGTGTGTGCGCCTTATGTGTGCGAACTTGGCGAGCAGGCGGCTAAGGGCACATCGTCTAAGAAACAGGGGCTGGTACCTGGTAGGCGGCGCGCCATGGAAGAGATGGGCCGGCAGGCGGCAGCAGGTGAGACATAGTCGTTGCAAGCGGCGCTCCATGGGATCTCGGAAGTGCCATGATAATCCTCGACCGTGGACACTGCCGCCAGCAGCCCCATGACGCTGCACATGTTCCGCTCGTTTACCATGATAATCATCGACCGTGGACACTGCCGCCGGCAGCCCCATGACGCTGCACATGTTCCGCTCGTTTACGAAGCAATGAAGGAGATCGATGAATATTGTGTCACCCTTAGGGACCCGCGAGAGCTCTTCGCTGTTCAGAATCAGACACCCTAATCGTTCCTAGGCCAATAATGTGAGCGTATCCCTGGCCGCCGCCGCCCTAACGGAGACGGAGGGCTGCCGCCGCTAAACGTCGACCGTCTCCCACTTTCAAATTGGGCATTGCTTCCCGATTCCTGCCATCCCAGATCGACCCCGGCTGTTGTCGCGCCGCTCGATTCCCGTCGCCGTTGACCTCGGCTCGGCTCGACTCTTCCTCCATGGCATCCGTGCCATACTTCGATTTCTTCGTGCCATACTTCCACCTCTCGGGAGACGTATTTATGGGAAGAGTTCCGCTCTGAGTTAGAGTCCGTATTGAGATGGTAGACGCATGATCGTGATCATGAGAGACAACGTACGAAACAAAACAATAAACGTGAACCGTTTTGTTTTACTTACGGGTGGCACGGGTGGATAATTATTTACAACTTAGGGGCAATTTGATGACTACGAGAAGAAATATTATTAGGTATAGATTTTAGGTGTGTGTTGGTTATCGTCTCAGCCATATGGATGGTTACTATATTAATATATCGGTACGAACCTATTTCGTCAACCAACTGGCTGAGCTAGGGGGACCAGGGGCCTGGCCCCTATGCAATGCAAGGTCAAACTAATTTTTATTCATAGGTTGAAAGAGAATTTTCAGGGCAAATCAACATGATGGCCCCCCTAATGCATGATTAGTATGGTTTGGCCCCTGTCCATGTTTATTCCTGCCTCCGCCCCTGGGCTGGCTGGCTGGTGTGCTGGTTCCGTCCGGGGCATGTGAGGTGCCTGTCGGCGGCCATGCTCGGCTCGCCGGGACATGCGCGCCGGCCGGAGCCCGGAGGAAAGCAAGCAATCAATGGCCGTCTTAATTAAAACTCGGCATGATATTGCGCTATAGTACGCACGTACGCGTCGCCGTTGAATGCTTTGCTCGATCGCCTGATTGCCCACACTTGCTTTCGACGGCCGGGCTGTCGGTCCCTGGAGCATATCCTACCAAGCTGGGTGTCTGCTTCTCCCATTGCACTCGATCTGGATATCGGGTCTTCCTCCAAACTCCCTATGGATTAATTAATCCACAGTGAAGGATTAATATGTATTTCCATTGAACCTCAAACAGCGTCTGTAGTCCAACGGTTAGGATAATTGCCTTCCAAGCAATAGACCCGGGTTCGACTCCCGGCAGACGCAACAGACAGAATCCTTTTCGGCAGCTCCACTGTCAGTACTTTTTTATCCATCAGGGGTTAAGATTTATTTTACGGTGCTGGCCAAATTTCAATAAGCAAATCTCAAGCTGTCATCACCTATTAGCTCGTCATGACAGAAAATATTTAATCCACTACTATTGTATTAAGTAGAGCTGAATTGCTGAAAAAGAAGACTTTACTTCGCTGGGGGAGTCTATGTACTCCTTGCTGAAAAATATTTAATCCACTACTATTGTATTAAGGCCGCTCTGTTCAATTTCTATGCCCGGCGCTTGGGCGAGATGCTGGCGGCAAAATCCTTAGCCAAAACTTTGGCGTGCCAATTTTGGCGGGGCTGACTGGGGCGTGAACCAAACAGCCTCTAAGCTAGCGGAGGGATAAAGGAAAGACAAAACAAGAACAAATGCAAAATAGATCTTGAAATTTTGGTACTAAGTTTGAGGGTGGAGCAATGGCCACCCGAGCTTCCTATAAGACCCCATCTATATATGTATCTAAGCATCTTAGGAGGCACCACACCATGTTGCAGTACGGTCAGAAGACGGTGATGTTCGCGGTTGTCTGTGTGGATGTCAATGAAAATGCCGGTCCAAATGAAACTTTGCCTGGTCTGCTCGATTTTCTACATCATGGGCTCAAACTGTGCTACTACTAGTCGATGAATACATGTCATTGCTTCAGGATTATCTTGACAGGAGATATGAGTTTGCCAATTTTTAGTTTTGGCCAACTTTTAGTCCTGGCCAATAGTGGGCCATAGGGAAACTATCATTTATTTGTACTAAACCTTGTTACCTTTTGCACTATTATGCATTTTCAGAATTTTATTTAACAATTACATGTATCAATAGTTGACAAACTTAACATGTAAAAGTTATATGAAAGATATTACTTTTTTTATTACGGAATTTAACTTCGTCATTTAAAACTACACTTGCACTAAATTTCTTGCATAAATTATAAAATAAATTTATTTTTCCTTCTTGACATAAAGCTTCGTAAACTTCTTTGGTCAAACTGAGTTCTTTAGATCAAAGAAAAATCGCATGTCTTCACACATTAATTCATGCCAATTAGTTGAACTAAAAATATATGAACGTCTTTATGTTCATTTTGTTTCTTAAATATCCTGATGTTACCCTCTAAATATGATTGACCTTCTCGAATGCATGATTGTCTCTTTAAGGTAAAAGTAAATTAAAGATATAACAATCAATGTGTAAATAGAAACTTCTAGAATATACAAAATATCTATGAGGTTTTTTTTTTGTATAATTATTACATGCTCATTTACTAATTTGTGCATGGTCAAGTATGTTTTTTCACGTTCTCAAGTCAAACAATTAGTTGACATTGCACGCTCTCTTTGCACTTAGTATGTTCTCATACAGTTCCGTAGTGTTTTTTGGTGTTCGATTCATATTCTTATAAAAATGATTGTGCCTTACATATGCAGAAAATTTATCCATATATATATTAAGTTGTTTTTCTTGGTTTTATTTGTTATATGCATGCAATGTATGCCATACATGCCCCATGATTATTTATTAATCGTCTACATACGAAGGACTCAGTATGTCATCTCATATCTACTAAGTTGTAAGATATCTATTAATGACCAGGTCGTGTACGATGCACACTCCATCGGTGTGGCGCGTTTGACCGAATGTCTATTTTTTGCACTTTTTACTTTCAATCAGGCGAGAGATAAAGTTAACAACAAATTTGTGTGTATCTGCTCCAAACAACTTTATTTGGCGTATATTATTACAAAACCAACCCATGATGTTAGCAACAGTTGAAAAATTGTTATGAGGATCTTAGAGAACTAAACACAAGGGCTCTTAATGCTTCAGCTCATAACTGCATATATAACCAGAATTTATTTGTGATGCACCCCTCCTTCGTTTGGGTCCGGCACTTAATTATCGCCCTGGCCCATGGATTGCTCGATAGCAATTTTAGTTTAATGTGTGATTCTGATTTCAGCATTGATACCATCAATATTAAGCAGTACTAGATTTGGTAGGCAATATCCAGGAATGCTCTTCCTTGTTCCATGATTAGATATTCGGATTAATGGATGATATCAAGTAGGGAGTACCATTTGTTTCATAGGCATGCTCCTACAATTTCAAGTGCCATTTATATCTTGACATCTTGTTGTGCATAGCTTCTCTGTCGTGCTTGCCATAGGCTCAGCATGAAGCTAATCAATTCATGATATGCTATATTTAGTTGTTGTTTTGAACCTACATTGGGACACCTGGAATTGTGCTACTACTCTATTCGTTCTGTCTAACTGGTTCTCATACATGTCAAGATGCCATGATTGTCGAGCAAATTTTTTTTAAACTGTCCCGATTTCAGGAAGGAAATCTCAAACTTCCAAAAGATCATCTCTTGCTTTTGTTGGGACATATATACTCCCTAAGAGCATCTCCACCAAGGCCTCCAAAGGACTCCCAAAGGCTGTTTGAGGGGCCGGACACGAAAAACACTCACCACCGGCACCCTCCAAAGGCAGCAGTGGACCAAAAACATGTTCGGCACCCCAAAGAGGCCTCAAGTTTGAAGGCCACTAGGGGGGTACCGGACATCATTTGGACATATAATTTTGCCCTGGTCCCGCCTGTCAGACACAGAACTCTATCCCCAATCTTTCTCTCTCACATCTCTCTCCCATGGCTGGTCTCTCCCTCGCCCGCAGCTTCTCTCCCTCACCCACCTCTCCCTCACCGCAGGGCTGCGCCGGCGCCGCATAGCACGGCCTGGACAGAGGAAGGCAAGCCCGGCGGCGCCCGGCGCGGACGAGGCAGATCGACTCGCGTCGACGCTCCCGAGGAGCTCGGCCGCGATGCGCGCGCGGGGGCAGTCCGAGGAGTTCGAGGCGGACGACCCTTTGGTGCGCCGCCTCTCGCGCGGCCTCTCGTGGAGCGTGTCCCGGACGTGGTCGGCGTCGAGGCAGCTGCAGGCCATCGGGCCGGCCTCACCGCGCCGCGCGGGCACGAGGTTGGACTCGCGGCGCCGGTCTACGCCATGGGCTGCATACTCCACTTGGCCATGGGTGCCGGTCTCCGGTGGTGTTTTTAGATAAAGAGTGTATATTAATATCGCGGAGATACAAATTACACCCAGCCTCTGCAACAACGCAATAACCAAAGCTACTACGGATGCACACAGCCGAAAGACAATAAGAAGAAGAAATAAAAAGAAAAGTCCCGCTACAGAGTTACAGTCCTTGCAGCAGCCGCACAGTCACCACCAAAACAACACCTGATGTCCAATTCTTCAAAAGCAATGCCTTCAAGAAGAACAGTGCCAGGCACAACCAATTAAGGCCAGACCTTGGGCTTTCACCCTGAAGAAAGTCCTCGCTCTCAAAACAATGTCTTCAGCAAGACCACTGTAAGGCACAACCAATTAAGGCCAGACCTTGGATTTTCACCCTGAAAGGTAGGACTTCGGACTTCACGTATGTTGTCGCCCCCACTTACATGCCGCTGCTCCAAGTCATGAAACACTAAGCCAATTCTCATCGCCACCAGGAATCGAACCACCGTTACTAGTCTTCAAATCTAGGCCTCCATGTCCTTCTCCGCAGTCTGACTTCACCGGGAAACAGAAAGGCATGTCCCCAATGGCAACCGACTGCAGAGCTTCGCGACGCTTCCTCTGAAACCAAACGGTCAGAAAAAAACATGGTTGCGCGCGACCGAATCCCACCCGATCCGACAATCTCCAGGCTTGATTGCCCAATGGAGTTCGCCGACGGAGCCTTCCAGAACTCGACAATCCGGCCAGATCGAAGAAACAGGTGTCAGGCAGATCTTCTTCTTGGCGCAAGAGGAACCATAGGACCGCCGCCTTTATTGTGCAGAGCAGCAGGCCCCCACGCCGCCGTCCGCCGGCCGACCTCCTCCGGCGGAAGGAGGCCCGACAACGAAGAACCACGCGCGCGCGCCGTCCCGCTGGTACAGCAAGGCCGAACACGAGCACCGCGCCGCCTCCCCACGCACCTCCGGGCGACCGACGGCCGCACCGATGATGGGTCTAGGCGGAAGCCTAGGACCTACAGCCGCCGCTCCACTACACGCACAGGACGTCCATGGCAGACGCCATGCCCGGGAGAAAGCCGCCGCCGCCGCAGACCGGGTCGCCGCCCCGGATCCCGCTCGCAGAAGATCAACGGCGCCGTCCCCGAACGCCACCGGTGCTCCGCCGCAGCGATGCCCCCAGCACCATAGGCGCTGGGCCCGCCGCCACCGCGGCCCTCGCCGGCGGCAGCGGCGGCAAGGGAGGTCTCCGAGTGAAGTTCTTTGGGCGACGAGGGTCTCGCCCCGGTGCCGCCTCGGGGGACAGCACGGGAGCGGAGGGAGAGGCGGGGAGGGGAGGGGCGGCGGAGGAGAGAGGCCGGCGGCCGGACTGGTGGCGGCTAGGGTTGGGGAGCGGAGGGTTCGTGGGAGCGGGATTTTTTTTTTTTATCTCCGGTGGTGTGGCTGCAAGCGGAAGAAAAAATCCACCATGGTGCTTGATGGATCGATGGTTAGCACAATGACCGCCGACGCGTGCTCCTTCCTCTCTCTCTTTCTGCTCTGCTTGTGCTTGGTCTCCGGCCATGCGTGCGTGCTTGGATTTGTGCTCCGGTTGTGCTTGAGCTTGTGCTCGCGTCTATGTATTTGTGCTCCGCGCGTGCTTTGCCTTGTGCTCGCGTGGATGTGCTCGCTGCTTGAGCCTGTGTCCATGGATTGAGCTAAATACACTAGACATCGTACAACTTGTTCGTTACGTGCAAACTAGTCCTACATCTTGCAGATGGTGAAACTTTGGTCCATAAACTTGTGTTAGCAGTGCAAAACTGGTCCAAGTGGTTTCCGATGCTGACACATGGCGTTATACGTTGTTCAAAAACACCCCTGGACATTTTTCTTTGTCATATGTTGCCTTAATGCTACTTACATGCTGGCCCCACATGTTAGTAGTACAAGAAAATAATTAAAACTGCATGGTTGGATAGAAATCGAACTCAGGATGCTAGTACATGACGCGCTTCAGCCACAACGACCAGTTGAAGTAATGATTAAATTGTTCATTATGTTAATACTTTAGGCGGCCAGGAACACAGAGGCAGGCACTCCAAATAGCCTCGACAGCGGTAGCATACTGTGCCCACATACACATTTTACCTTATAAATGTTCACCACAACCATGGAGGGTTCTCAGCCCGGTTACTGTGCTTAGGCAGCTTATCCTGGCCGTCCATCTGCCCCCTCCGTTGATTCACAGCCGTTCGATCCTGGTGTTTTCTGTTTTGCACTCGCTGACGGACACACAGAGTCGCTGACATGTGGGCCAGCAAGCGGGGCGGGCCCAGCTGCAGCACGTCCGCCGCGTCGCCCTTCTTTTTGCGCGGACGAGGGCGCGGTGAAACCTAGCCACCGGCCTACCAATCACCTCCTCCTCCCTGCACCCAATCCCCGCAGCCTCCTACTCTCCTCCTCCCCAATCCCCGCCTCCTCTCCTCCTTCCCTCTCGCTCGTCCGCGACGACGGCGCCGCCCCGTCCTCTCTGCCGTGGATGGGAGAAGACGATGGGGGCCGTGAAGGAGCAGGAGTGGGTGGCGGCTGAGCTGGGAGAAGCGCATCGTGGGAGGATCGCGGGAGGAGCAGGACGCGGCAGCCCGGGACGGCGTGCGGCCTGGCGCTGCAGCTCGCGGGCGGCACGGCCCTTGCGGAGGACGCAGACGGCGCGGCTACAAGCTCTGTCAGCCAGCTCTGCCCACTGCCCATCGCGCTTCTCCTCCTTCCCGTTCTCGAGCATCGCACGTGGTTGCTGGGATTGGGATCTCGCGGCGCCGGAGGAGGTGGCCGAGCGGGAGGCTCCCGCTGCTGCTCCTCCTGACGCTGCTGAGGGTCACGCCGCGTCTCCATGCTCTCTGCGCGGCGCCGCGCTCGGCGGCTCCGCGAGCGTCGGGCTCAACAGGAAAGGACGGCTCCGGTACGATGCGGCTGTTGCCCGAGCAGGGAAGGGCGGCGCCGATTGCTGCTGAAGCTCTGGCGGCGGCGGTCGGACTGGATGGGCGGCGGCGAGCAGGGTAAGGGCAACTCCGGTTTGTTCGGGAGCTCCTACGGAGACGGCAGTTGGACTGGGACAGGGCGGCTGCGAGCAGGGATGAAACAAGGAGAGCTGCAACTGGCCAGTCGCTGGTACCTTCTCTCCTCTCCACATTCCTTCTTCTTCCATTACGCATCCAGATTCGTCCGTTCTTGATTTGATTTGATTTTGCCTAACCGTTCCTCTCCTCGTTTCAGATCCCACTGGGCAAGAACTGCCCTGGGTGTTTGTATTCCAGCTTTCCCGAGTGAACCTTCCTGGAGGAAGGATCTGAAGCGCGTCTATGGGCTTCTTGGATCTGTGTGCCAACTGCCAGGGCCGGCCACGAACACAGTGGTGAGCCCCTTTCTCGTGCACTCATCTGGAACACCTCTCCCTCTCCCCTCTCTCTGAATTTGCTATTCTTAGGATTTTGAAGAGCAAAAGGACGCTGGGAGGTACTAGGCTTTGAGAGGTAGACGTTTTGGTTCAGTGACCCAATTGTGAATTTTCTAGATTGATTTGACAGATAAAATGGTGTAAATATCTCTTGGTTTACCAATTTTTAAAAACCTATTGAAGCTTTGTAATGTCGATTTATATGTAATTACAGGTTGAAAGAAAATGAATTGGGTGCAAGGTAGCAGGCCGTTCTTGCAGTAAAGATTTTTTTTCCCGTTTGAAGTGAATACAGTTCTGCATGATACGTTACTTCGATATAGACATATGTTGTTCTGCTGGAAATGAACATGTATCAATGGAAGCTATATAAATTGTACCAAATCTTGATTATTTTGACCTTCAAAAAAGACGAATGGAAGCTATATAACTAATAAAATGTTCCCACATAAAAACCACCTATTCAACTTAGGTTCGATACCAGAATGGATTTTTGACATTTAATACTTTTGGTTATATAGCGGCGCGTGGTAGGCGGCGCACCGCAACCTCGTCTCCTCTACCTCCGCAGCACGACGGGTCGTGAAGGAGCAGAGGTGGGTCACGGCTGAGTTGCACAGTTCTTCTCTGTTCTCTGGTTTTCTTTTCCTCTGATTTACTTCCTGTTTGTTATTGTTATTGGTTCTTCCAGGTCTGCATTGTTGCTTGTAGAATGAGGTCACGGTGCTAGGCGAGAGGAGCCGCTGCAGGAGTGGCCCGGACGAGGCCGGCGACGTGGAGGGTGGTGACAGCAAGGGGAACAGCTCGTTGAGGTGTCCTAACCTTAACTCTCTATGCTTTGGTTTTCACCAATATCAAGATAAAGAAGTTGCCTGACATGTTGGATTCCTTTAATCCTGTTTGTATAAACCATGAAGCTTGCAAGTGTTCTGGGGTACAATTTGTTAGTATAAACCATCAAGATAAAGAAGTTGTGAAGTTCCTGCATTAGCTACATAGCACTCAATGTTGCTTTTTACTTGAAGCTTGCGTGTTCAGATTTGAAATTGGAGGAGAAATATGAAAAAGCTAATTTTCTTTGGTTGTCATGTTGCTCGATTCAGAATTGTTTATGAAGTTCAGGGAATAGCATTCTCTGGGCATACTGTTGTCAAGCTTGCTCTCTGGTTTTGCTGTTCTTTTCACTGATGGATCACCATAAATCACCTTCTGCTTTGATTTCAATTTTGCAATATCTTGGAGGTTGTACATTGTTCAAGTAGTTTTGTGTGCAGCTTGGCTTTCTTTGCAAGTGTTCTGGGATACAATTTGTTAGTAGATTTGATGTTTTTTAATTGCTTATGCTGCCTTACTGTATATGGACAGTTCTCTGTTTTCTGTTCTTTTCTCCTGAATCGTCTCTATTATTGCAAATTTCAGGTTGTGCTTCTAGATGGAGCGCTTATGATTTATATGCCAACATTATACACTTCTTTGTTGGATTGTATGCATATCGTAGGCACCAAAAAAGAGGTAAAATACATTGGAGAATATAAATTATTCCTATTTGTATTTGACATATAAACTGAAGAATGGTGAAATTTTCGGTGCAGTTCTGATGGTGGTATGGTGGGTGGCTGCTGCAGTGAGGCAGAGGTGATTGAGTGGTGTAAGGTTCTGACTGCGACTAATCAGGTGGTTGTGCCCTGCAAGGCGGTGGCACCTCACGTCGGCTCCTTATGTGGAATGATGCCTCGTTCCAGTTTGCTTATCTGAGTGCAAAAAAGGACATCTGCATCTACCTTAATTACTTTGCACCAGGGCTGTCCAACTCTTCCCCATGCTGCTCAACAGAGAACTGCTAACATGCAGGTTAATTCTTGAAAAACATAAGACATTCTAGCATATACTGATGTTCGTTTTGGTTTTTGGACAATGTCCAACAAACATGTCAGTAAAGCGTTTGGGCCGTTTAGACTGTTTAGTGATGATCTCAGAATGGAGTACACTCTTACCAGTTACTTTGCTAATATAACAATAGGTACTGATTTTACTTCTTGCTTGATAGCTTTGTGCTGCTCTAAACATCAACAAGAAAAGCGTGGATGGAGACCTCAACATTTACGGTTGACTGCAATTTGGTTGACCGCAATTTGCTCTCGAAACTTGTTCAAGCCAAGGAACTTCTCAAGGAATATGTTGAGGGGTATACCATTTTTGCCTCGTTACACTGTCTCTATTCCAGTGAACTGAACTGAAATGGATATTACTGAACATAACTTTTTTTTGGATATCACTGCCATTTTACATGCCCTTCCAACAATACTTGATTTGAAATTTATGTGTTCCTTCTCTCTCCCATGAACTCTCTTAGTTGCTGCCTCAAAATAAATAACTCTCTTGGTTGCTGGCTTGTATATACATTTTCTGCTTTAGGTCATGCTCATTTCTTGCATTTTTGTTGTGTTCCTTCTTCGGCCAGCTTGACCATTTCTTTGCAAGGAGTTATTCACCTCAGACTTGGAGAGAACATAGATTTTGTGACTGCTCTTGTCTGACTTGTATCTTTCCATCAATGTGTTATGCTTGATTGTTCTTGGTTTCTTCAACAATTTATGGAGCAGGTTTGAAACAGTTGGATGGCAGTCCTAAAATTAGGTGGAGCTTATGATAGAAATTGCATATGATTTATTTTCTTTTTGGAAAGATTATCTTTGATTTGCATTACTGTCTACAATATCTTGTTTGGCTTCCTTGAAGATAAAGCATTAGAATGTTGTTTTACCTTCCTTGTTTGGCTTCCAGCATTTTTAGGATGCTTGGGATGCAGCTATGGTAGGTTGGTGGCTTATGATAAGAAATGCATATGATTTCCCTGCTGACATGAGACTTATAGTCTAACAATTACAATTAGAATCATGGAAATTGCAGATAGATGGTTACTTGAGCATGTGGCTCGGTTCAGATGATTCTTTTTTTGTGCATGAGTCACTTCCTTTTCTCGAGTGTTATTTGGCCCATGATTTTGATCTCTGATAGTTGTGTGGAATATGCGTGGTATTGCCCAGGTCTTGAATTATTGCCATGTGGTGGTTGGTGCATATATGCGGAACCAGGGGTGTAAATATGTTGTTTTTTCAACAGTTATGGTATTTATTTTTTCTTCTCGGTGTTGGTCACTCAGAACAAATGTGTAACTGATCGATTCACCGCATACTCAATGAAACCACTAGAGGATTTGATTCATGGTTACAAAACCTAGGACAGTTTGCCTGTGTTCTACTAGAGGATTTGATTCATGCTATATAATATTTTGTTGTAGTTTACAAGTAGCAGTCAAGCCTGGATGAACATAGTACTGACATGTCAGGTCAAACCATCTGTATGTGTGTACAAGCTTTGTGTTAAAAATGTAGCTCATAAAGCTTCTTTTATTAATTTCATTACATGTTTTGCTTTTTCTAAATGAGCTGTATCATGAACAACCCCATTCGTGCAGCTCTTTTTTTTTGAAGTTAATGGCAGTCGTTCTGCCTTCTGATTACATAGAAAAGATTGTTATGTACAGAAGTGCAGCTCTTTTGTGGTTTGGGAAAACTGAATTGTCACTGCCTCTAGATGGCTGTAACTTGGGTATGCATAATCGAGCAATTCTTTTGTTTTCATTCTTACATTCATTCTATTGAAATAGCACGAACGTTCCAATCAGTCTGAGTGGTAGTGTCGCCAATGATCCATCTTCTTTCTTTTCGACATGTATTATGCCTTCCAAGCTTTCAGAACCGGTGCTAAGGATGCATGTTACTTTGGTTTCATTCATATTATATACTCCGTGACCACCTTTCAGAACTGCTCGTCTCACTTCTCTGGTTATACAGCATTATTTGAGTTTATCATGTCTTTGGGTACAGAATATCCATTGAATGTAAGCCTAACTGTTCTAACACTGTAAAAATAAAACAATATTGTATTTGGGTGCAGAATATCCAGAAGGAAACATAGGGACACGGTGGCTTGTGGGGAGACGGAGAGGATTAGTGACTGCAAATGGTATTTTCAAGTTGACGTTCCACAAGCAGCCGACACTATTTTTATGTATGATGTGTTCTTCATCCCCATTTTGGCTCTTTGCTAAGGTACGCAAGCTGCTTGACAAAATGATGGACCTGCACTATCTGAGTAGTTCAACTGTTTGCATTTTATTTAGTTCGTTGGGTTCAAGCATAGTAGTATCTTGTGATTTTACCATGCATACATTCTTTTAACTTGTTCTGTTGATGTAGAATGGATTCATTTCAACTTGTTCGGTTGATGTAGAATGTCCCTACCTGGGTGCCCTTGCGGTCAGAGAACCAAATCCTAGGAGGGAGGTGAAGGTTTATTTGAACAGGTCTAGAGTTCAAACGAGTGGAGCATGTTTATTTTCTCGGCAGGCAAGAGTGGAGGATAGGAAAATTACATGTTTGTTTGGAGTGGTTGGTCTGGTTCATTGTCGACGCCACCAGGCAGGAGAGCACTAGAGTTCAAACGAAATTGGATGTGTGGGATGGCGGCGTTAGTGAGGGAGATCGACCAGGGAGAAAGAGGCAGGGCTCGGGTGACAAGCGAGATGCAATGATGGGGCGGCGAGGCTGGGTTAGCTGGCGGAAGTGAGAGAGAAACTTGTGTTAAGTTGCTAATAATAAAATTATGAAACAAGCTATATACTTCTGTGTTTCTCTTTATTAGCATTGCAGATTCAATACTAATGATGGAAAAAGTGATTTAATGTTTTCACGTGAAAACCATGTTGAGATATAGCAGTCAGTTTTTATAGTTGATCAGTTCATTGGCTCTCTTATAATTAGTCTACAGTGTATAAAATAGTATGACTACAATAATCATTGTTTCAACAATGTCGATTAACATCACTCAACATACCTCTCTGACAAATTATTATGCGACATGTTCATGCATTTGTTGGGTCAAACCGATGCGTACAACCATCTTTAACAGCTGCTCATTTCGGCAGTGCTTGAGTTTGAAGCAGATTTGATGTTTTTCTTTTTTACAGGGACTGTTTGCTCTCTTCGACCCGGTGCACGTTGGCAAAAAACTGAAGCAGCAGAACTTTTTATCAGAGGAATCGATACACTCGAGCAGAACTTCCTGACCTATTTCTTTCAGGTAAAGAACTTATTTGGGAGAAGGGAATACTCATATTTTTCATCTCCAAGTGAGGGTGTTTTCTTTTGACAGAAGATGTAGTTTTTTCTTAATATTAAAAGGTAACCCATATGTAGTTCTTATAGTCAGATAAGTAACAAAATGTAAAATTTTACATTTTGATGAAGTGTCTTCCCTTATAGCTCCTATGCAGCGTTGCAGATTTAACTTCTTTGAGAGAAAGGATTTTGTCTACCAATGATTTGTGAGAATTGCAGTGACTCAACTATTCATGTTTATTTGGGCATAATTAGTAATATCGTCGAATCCCACCATTAGATTTATCATATACGTGTGTATATAACCTCCTGAGGACAGCAGTTCTTTTCCTCTTTGAATTTTTTTGATGTTTTGCAGTTCATCCTGGGTGATCTGCTACGAGTTTTACTCAATGCCTGAATTGCTTTTTGGTGCTTCCATCTTTTTTCTTGTAGGAGGGTGGCTTGGTTCGTGCTTCAGTTTTTGTACGCCACTCTAGCAGCGACATTCCTCCTCTTGTCATCAGCGGCAGTGAGGTTGTGCATATATCGGCGACTCTGTTTGACCGAGACTCTTGCGACTGCGAGAACTGCTTCTTGAGCAGGTGAGAAATGCCTGCCAAATGTTCCTCCACTAAAGCCTGAGATGAGTGTGCAAGAGTTGAGTTTTCTTCCATCGAGGTGCTCATCGAGTCATCTAATGAGTGGTCAGTAGAGTTGCTCTTGCAAATTAATTTGTTCCTGATTGTTTTGTGTCGTTAATTAACTTCATAACAACTCCATTTGCTTCCAGTTTCTGCATGCATAATCAGTTTTTTTCTCTTTAGACATTGGCTGGTTCCTACTCGGCACATTGCATTTTGACTACTTAACTATTTTGGAAACTCTTCACAAAATAGGAATTCTGGTTGTGATGATTAGCTCTGTGAACTATTCTTACTTTTAGGTTTTAGAAACAAGTAATTTACCGGTTTTGCTTCGGGGAATCATGTCCTGATAATTTTCTTCTAAATCATGTCCTGATGATATTTCTTCTAAATTTGCAGGTTTTGCTTTCGGCAGGTATTGCCTTTCGCATTGAAACACATCATTCAACCTCTAAATCATATATTGCTGCCATAGATGGGAATCTGTCAGTAGCAGAGCTCATTTTAATGTTGCAGCTAAGAGGTTGAGATGGGAAGGTTTGTCTCCGACAGTTCTTTTAACTGGTTAATTTTCTCCTTTTTCCCTAAAATAATGAGCTGCACAAGGCTTAATTAATGTTGTTCCCTGGCATTTTTAGGTGACCAAAATGGTTCTTTAATACATGGTTTCCTCTTTGGGTTATTACTTATTACTTGCTAACTGGAGTACCTCTCACTTAAAAGGCAAAGGAAAACTTCCATAAAACAACTAATGCCAGCCTATTTTTTCCTTTCTTGCTAATTTGAATAGTACTATTGCCCATGTAAATAGGAAACATGTGTTTCATCTTATTTCTCCAATTCCTGCTTTGCCTACCAACGTTATGGTGTCTGTCCAATTTTCTTAATCTGTTTTGTGAACCGTTCGCGCCCCATCACATCCAGGTTCATGTTCGTATTATTGGTATCCACACATTTTACATAGTTAAAATAGGTAGTATGAGGTTCATGTTAGTCTCCTACAACAGGTCCATGCCATTTTCCATTAATGTAGGCATCATAATTTGAAGTCACCTAAGAGAATAGCTAAGCTGTCTAAACTGCTAATTTGAAGAATACTACTACCTGCAAGAACTGGGTTGATTCTGTTGTAAACTGACACGTGTGTGATTGCTTATATTACTGCTATTTGGAGCAAAAAATGCTTAATCGACTTGTGTATTGCGATTGCTTACACTGCTATTTGGAGCAAAAATGCTGAATCGACTTGTGTATTGCACTTGATTAGGCGACCAGGCGTATGATCAAGTGATAATAGCACATATGATCGTTTATCACCTGACATAGCACTTGATAGCATTATGTCTGGTGATAATAGACATATTATCGTTTCTCTGTCTCTCTGCTTCTGTATTATGTACATTTCAGTGCTCATATCTGAGGTATATTAGGAACTGTGTATTTTTTTTAAACATGACAATAAAAGGCAATAATATTAATTGTTTAACCTATTTATAAGACTCTTCATTATAGAAATAGTAAACCAGTGAGTAACTCTTGACACTCTTTCTTAGGTAAAGTCTTAATTTCTCGATATTTTCATAGCTTGGTTAATTAGCAGCATAGATATTTCCAAATTCTGCAATACGCCAATACCTGATCCAAGGACTTTTTCTTGCTGCTACTTTCGATATAAATGAATTGAGTTACCATGACTTCCATGCCACAGTCGAATATTTCGAGTATATGTGAGTATTGCATGGTCTCGCATGAGATCATGTCTTTTTCCTTTGTCTTGAACTTTGTTTGAGTATACCTGCTTTACTTACTCACTTAACCTTACTGTTGCATCCTTTGCTCCAAACTTGTGTTCATATTACATTTTTTCCTATTGAATGATTTCCCTGGTAGCAATATATAAATTGCATGGAAAACCATTTTTCAAAAATCTCTGGGCATTTAAGCTGTTGTTTCAGCTTCTGGTAGCTCCCATCCTGTGACATTCAATAATTTTATTCATCCTGCCTTTGCTCCTATTGGAGATTCTGAACTGAATCTATGCTCAATTTTTTCTGTCATGTACATGTCTATTGACCTGCTTATCTCTTCGCGGATCACAATATTTCGCACTTGCAATAACAAAAAGATGTATGGTATTTTCTAGCCATTTTGATTATGCTCTCTGAACTACATGTCACTTGTTGGTGCCATAGTAGATACGTAATAATACCTATAGCGTTATATTGTGAAAATGTAGTACACTTGAAAAGCGTTAAAATATGCCTCTTTTTGGCTTAATTTGTGAGGCATTTCATATGGTCATCTTGTATTTTATTGAGTTTATCAGTATCAAGCATTTTTTGTTTCGGCTCCATGATTCACAACTATCTTAGATATTTTATTCTGCTGGACCTTTGATGTTACTATTAGTAAATAATGTTGGAACTTAGAATTATTTTTGTTGCTCGATTGAGTGTCATTTTGGAAATAAAATTATATACTTTTCAGAACTAATTCATATCTTAAGATATTGAATATCACAAAATCTGTAGCTTGATAGCCATCTATTATTTCTCATTGGTTTTAGAGTTTAAGCAATAGAAGTGATAATGATGCTGATTTAAACCAAAACAAGATAAAGCTTATGGCTTAATAAAGTCTGACCTAATTCTGTCATGTGCCAATGGCGCAATGCTGCTGCTGTGAGTATAGCAGTTTCTTCTGCGTGTTTTATTCAAATTGTTTTCCCATTATCCTTCCTATTATGTATTCTCTTATGATAGACATGTGTGCAGTTGTTAGTTTATAGACTACTTATAGTCCATTAATTGTTGTTTAAAATGTTTCATGATTACTCCGTGTTGATTGGGTGTTCAGCTCGACCTCTTCTTAAGTCAGTTGTGTGATTGTTGTACATAGACGATGACATGTTGTTCGCTTGTTGCTATTACTCATGGATGCTCTTTTCATTCTGGTCCATATGGTTTGTTAGTTGTGGCATGCCTTTCTTCAATTCATAACGTGATTGTCCCCGAGATGCCTCCATCTCTGGTCAAGCCAGATGAACCTAGGAATGGTTTGTAGCGTTTGGTGTGAGCTTGCAGTGCCTTAGTGTGGTGTGCATTGGTGATTAGTGCTAAGTTCTGGACCATGTAAATGTGGACGGGTCATCTATTAAGTAATCCAACCATGTAATCGCACCTATATAAGTTCTGGACATTGGATTCAATATTCCATTTGATATGAGCTAATTTATTTATTACCGCCTTTGTTAGCTATCAATAGAGTATATTTTATAGCTTTCTATTTTGGTTTACTATTTACAGTTTTTTTCTTAGATAAGTTTCTTGCTAAGTGGTTGATAGTCATTATCTTATTTTCCTTTTGGGTAACATTCCCTTAATATTTTCGTCTCTTATATTAATTTACATATAGGGATTTTGAACACCGCTATCATGTGACATAACTTTGAACTCAAGCGTCATCGAAGGACAAAGTATTTTTTAGCACAATTTTATAATATTTTCCCAACCTTCTTACGAAAAGCTCAACACATCTAATCATAGAGCCACGGAAAATCTAATGAGTTCCTTCAATGCACAAAACATATGAAACTTAAGGCTAAATTACCTTTAAAATCAGTAACAATTATACCGATAATCTGAAGGCATGCTGATTATCAATTATGTATACTCAACATTACGAAATTAATGATAATTATGACTTTTGTATAGTCAAAATTAGGAGTTTCATACATAAAACGAACAAATTTGATTTCATACTTCTCCAAATATATACAACTTAAGGCTACAAATTTGATTTCATATATATAGAAATATTTAATAAGCCCTGGATTTTATAGAGCATCGTGTTGTATACGGGTTCAAATATAGATCAATACACACATGAATTTCAAACACTGACAACAATATATGCAGAAATTTAAAAAACTTAAGGCTACCTTACAGTCTTGATTCCGGCACCTGCGCCAGTGGCGCAATCGGTCATCTAGTACACGTTAATGCTAGCTCGTCGCGCTAATATGGCTCCTGGCTCTACGAAGTCATTTTTTATTTTTTAAAAAGAAATCATATTGAAAGCTTCAAATATTTCAAAAATAAAATCAGTATATAGTCAACTATTCATTCTACCTATGAATAATTTTTTAATGAAAAAAGAATATTCTAGCCTAAAAATGACAATGCCCATATCTCTTGACGTGAACAACTCAAAATTTGTTTGATTTTCTATATGCTCAGCCCAAAATATGAGGTATTTCACACTAATTTTTTGCACGATCGTGGTGTACATAATTGCTTACATCTAGTTTTTTCTGGATTCTTTTTAAATTTTAAAATCAAGATTTCAAAATTACGTCATCCCTCGTGCTGGCGTCGACGGGGCCGAGATGGAACTTGGGCGCGGCGCGTCACGCCACACTCAGCCATGTCCATGCGTACACATGTCGCATGACCGGTGCTTTTGACAAGGAAGTGTACCTCTGCTTACCATTTACGAATAACATAATGTACGACTTATCAGTGCGAACCACTTAGTTGGTGGTGGCAATTGCACGTCCTGCCTGAGATCGTGAGTTCGAGTCCCTCGCGCAACGCATTTAGTTTTTAGTTCATTGTTGTACCACTGACAGGCGGGACCGCATGTCTAGTAGCACTAAGGCAGCATATGCCAAAGAAAAATGTTCAGGGGTGTTTCCGCAAAAGATATGCCGCCATGTGTTAGCACCAAAGACCAGTTGGACCAGTTTTGCACCGGTGGTGCAAGTTAATGGACCACAGTTTCACCATTTGCAAGTTGTAGGACTAGTTTGCACGTAGCGGACAAGTTGTAGGATGTCTAATGTATTTAGCTCCCATGGATTTGTCTCTGCTAATTGTTCTTCCTCTTTGTATTTGATTTGATTTTGTGGGATTGTCTTGCCCAAGCTGTTTGGTTTAATGACTGGAAAAAAATATTGAATGGAGGGTGCTGTTTAGAGTGTGCCGCTTGAGAATTTGTTTTCCTCCATCTGGACGTGTGTCCGGCACCCCCCAAGAGAGCTCAATTGGAGGGTGGAGATGCTCTAAGGTCCACTCAACGGAATTTTGTGCCCATGCGCTAGGCCAAGTAGCCCATATATCCATTTTCTCTTGTCAATTGTCATGAGTTAGTGGCTCGTCATGAGAGAGAAATACAATCCACTGCTACTTGCTACTGTATTAAGTAGAGCTGAATTGCTGAAAAAAGGAAAGACTTCACTTATCTTGGTGGGGTCTATTTACCATACGTAAGTTCACATGGTGTATGGTGTTCAAAAGTTCAGGTGAATGAAATTAAACTAGCGGCAGGATAATGAGAGGACAAAATAAGGACCAGAGATGACTAGCTAGAACAGACTAATCAGTTATCAGTTTACATATTATTTCTAACTCCAAGCACAGGAGGAGGAGGAGCAGAGCACTTGTCGTTGGATTTGACAACGCCGTCATTGCCGGCGAGCATGAGATACTTGTCCTTCCTGGTGGCATGGTGCATCCATAGCGAGCGCGTCGCCCATCTTCCTCTGCACGAGGTTGGCCAGGTCCCTGCTGGCACCTCCCTCCCCATCACCGTCGTCGTCGTGGTCGTGGAGACCCGGTCCAGGAACTGCACTGTGTAGCACATCCTCGGGTTCACCATGTAGTAGAGCGCGTCGAGGCACTTGAACCCCCCGGCGGTGGTCGCGTAGAACATGGCCGTCTCGACAGCGACGCCGACCGGGACCACGTCGTCGCTGAGCTCGGCGAACAGGGGGCTGAACCGGAGCAGGTACGGCTCGCGGCAGGTGGTGCCCTCGGGGCAGACGACGACGAGGTCACCTCGGTCCAGGAGGCGCGCCATGGCGTCGCCGTCGCTGTTGCGGTCACGCGTGAGCCGAACGGTGCGGCCGATCGGCGAGATGAGCTCCGACAGCCGGCTGAGGCTGTAGGACACGGCGCGCACCTGCCGGTCCAGCGCCACCGACACGTACACCGGGTCGATGAGCGTGCGGTGGTTGCACACGAACAGCTGCCCGCGGCCGTGGTCGTGGCCGGCCTCTCCCCTTGAGCCGCCACGACATGCCGGTGGACGCCAGGATGGGCGTGGAGTACCTGTACGGCACGGTGAGCGCGATGACGAGGCGGGCGGCACCCAGGGCAACGCCGAAAGGTAGCCACATGAACATGGCGAGCGTGCTGCCGGCGGTTGGCCGGAACGCGAGCCGGCCGTCGTGGAACACCATGGTCTTGGGGTACTTGCCCCTCGGCAGCGCCTGCCGCCTGGCCCTGTCCTCCTGTCTCACGTGGTACGTCTCCTGTTTGGTTGTACGTACACAAGAGTAAACGGTCACAGGTTCGTCTACGTATACTTAACTAACTACTGTACGACGACACATGAGAAAGAAAAAAAAACTTTTGGACGAGTGGGATGTGCGTGATCACGTGAGGACGACATAATCCAGGCCCAATTCTCCAACCGTTTGATGGAACTCGCGCGTCAACTTCTGCATGCAACTTGTGGAAGAAACCAACTTTTTCATTGGAGAGGTGACAGGTATATCATACTACTTTGTTAGTTCAGGCATATGAATTTAATTATCACCAGTGAAAAGTAAAGCAAGGCAATGTGTATATAAATGATTGCACGGTCATCACGACACCTACTACTTTGACTGATGAAATCTCTGAATTTCCTCTGCGTACGTACTACTACGCCCTTTTTACCTAATTTTCTACTGGCTACAAACTGAATGAGCTAGTGAATCATCTGTGAATGCAGTGTTCTTAAGATAGCATGCATGCGACATGTCCGTAGAGTATCTATAGATGTAGAAAGCATGCATGGTAGTGCATAGCTAGCCTGGTTATACAACAGAACAAAAATATGCAAGAATTGATTTTTCACATGCAAGAAAATATATATGTTACAGTACCTTGCAACAATATGCGAGAGGATGTCGGAGAAACTCCAAGGAGCCAGAGAAGGCCACAGCATCACCCTCCAGCATGATCTTCTTCTCCTCCTCAAGGGCCACCTCCTCCTCATGCATGATACCGGTGTAGAACCCACATAGCACCTTCATCCCCCTCCCGACCACCACCTCCGCGCCGAGATACTCCCTGAGGAACCCGTCCACCATCACTCTGGGCATCCTCGTCACGCACACCCTCCTCCGCGCGCCCTCAT
Source organism: Poa pratensis (assembly GCA_947311845.1). NCBI lineage: Eukaryota > Viridiplantae > Streptophyta > Magnoliopsida > Poales > Poaceae > Poa > Poa pratensis. Next base: position 54,441,950 of record CAMZMU010000042.1, read on the forward strand.
CGCCTCGAACGCGTCCACGGCCACGTCCTCCATGAACCACTTGGGCAGCACGGCGCGACCGGCGCGGAGCCGGCTCTCCCGGAGGCCGCAGAAGGCCGCCATGGCCATGAGTTTCATTGCCGTGTCGCGCCGCCGATGCAGACCACGCAGCAGAGCAGAGGGTAGAGGAGGAGGAGCACGGCGCCTCGGAGGAACCCTCCTGCCTCCAGCGCCACGAGCATGAAGTAGGGGAAGAGGCTGCCGGACCGAAGGAGGCCGCCGTCGACGTCCACGATGATAGTTCGGGCGGCGGCGAGCTTGTCATCCGCCATGGGAGGGTGCTGCAGCGGCGAGGAAGGGCCCTTGCTGGTGGTGCCGGAGATCCATGGCCTCCCGTGGAAGATGATGAGAGCAGGGCGGAGAAGAGCCTCTGGACAGCTCTTCTTAGCCATGGTCGACGTGAAGCCGCTTGTTTGTGGAGCGCCCCCCTAGATCAGGAGTATAAGTAGCAAAACCCACAGTGTGGTGTGTTTAATATACTGGTGGCCGGATTGAGTTGGAGAGAGGTCAGTGTATGTATGGATGATGGATTTCCCCTTGTATTGGGTTGACAACTCCCTGGTTGTGATCGATATTGGGTTGATGTAGTATCGAGCTGCAGGCAGGTCAGGTGTATTTAAACCCGTGGTGGTGTGCAAGGACGGCGGTGGTAGAAAACATGAGATCAACGTACGTACTGTAGCTATCATGCGTCTGCCATGTGTTGATGCAAACAATTGACTAGCTGCTAGCACGCTGAACGGAAACTGCACGGATCTTAAAGACACGTACGTACCGGCCGGTGTAGGAGTAGTGATTTGTGGATCATCAGATTGCCTTTTAGTGGGTGAGAGAAAAAGTAGCACTTAGTACATTAGTAATTGGATCCGTCACGAAAACCTTTTCTCTCCGGCGAGAGGGACATTGGTTAGGCCAGCACACGACGACCGGCCGGCCGGTGAGTCTGGAATTACCCGCCGATCGAGCACCTGCCTAACTAGCTACTATGCCCACACTGAATGGCCCTCAGGTTTCTCCCGTGATTTGCGTTCAAAATATCATCTGAAAATCGTGACAGGGCATGCATGCGTGCCGCCAAAGGAGCCTAGACTTGCACGCTTCGGCCTCCCCTCCCCTTCTCTACAGTAGAGAGCGGCAGAAAAGGGGCGAAACCGCGTTTTCCTTCTCCTCGCCGGAGCGAGGCTGGATCCCTTCCTTCTCCTGTCGCTCCGGCGGCGGGAGAAGGTGGGGATCTGGATCCTCGTCTCCTGGTTGTGTAGGTAGGGGTAGTTTAGGTCCCGGCGGCGGCGAGAGGAAGGCTCGGCGTCCGTGTTGGGTAAATAAGGTGCGGCTCTCTCCTTCTCTCGGTGCGGTTTTTGGCGGCGCCATGTTGAGAGCGGCTTGGTTCTGCCTCCGTGCTACGGCCGGAGGCCTTGTGTGCTCGCTGCGTGCTCGTCGCTGCGGAGGTGGTGGGGCTTCGCGTGGAGCTTCTGTACCCCGTTCCTCTCTTCGTCACAGCTCTGCTGTGGAGGATCTGGGGTTTGTGTTCGGTGAGCTTCTCTTCCTCTGCTTCTCTGGCCGGCCGTGGCGGCGAGGGAGGAGTGGGTGGTGGGTGGTGATCCGCTTTTGGTGCTTTGGGTGGAGATGGTCTTCTTCTTCGGTGTGTCTGCTCTGGCCGGCCTTGGTGGCGAGGGGAGCAGCGGCCGGTGGCGGATGGGTGCAGGTGGTGGTGGCTGGCCTGGTCAACGCCTCGTCGGCTGGAAGTTTGGTGGAGCTGGGGGAGTGGGCGCTGTGGCTGTGTGCGTTCAAACGAGTCTACAATCCGTCGCGAGGCGGCGGACGGCTTATGCGGCCATCTACGACATGTGGCGGCGCTCCTTCTCCGGCGGCTTGAGGTACGGCGACGACGGCGAGGTCTAGGTTCTTGGGAGCCGGCGTTTGGATCCGATTGTGTTTCTTTCAAGTTGCTCAGGTGCTTCGTGCAAATTTCAGACCCTTTTGTAATTATTTGTCTCTGTTGGACTTCCTTGTAATTTGTACTGAGTATCTTGAATTATGGATCGGATCTTTCCTCAAAAAAAAAAAGGAGCCTAGACTTTTAAGTTGGTCTCAACCCTCACGTACGGCAGGGCCGCAGGAGCACGCACGCATGTGCATGGCACACAAGACTCTGGACGAACTCCACGTGGAGTTTTCCTTGGAAAAAAAAAGCAGAGGAGATCAAGATGACAGAAAATCAAAGCCGAGGAAAGTTCTTCGTACTTAGAAGAGTCAAAACCCGAGGAGATTCCCGTTCTACTTGCTGTCCTCGCGTCGCCCGCACCGGGCGACTCGAGGGAAGCCAACCCCGCGCCGTCGCCAGGGAATCCCGGAGCCTCCTCTCCTCCGCCGCTGTCGCTGGCCTCGCCGCGGTGGCGGTGGCTCCCGCACCAAAGGTGGATGGGGGAGACCCGCGGTGGACGCGAAGATGAAGGCCGGCCCGTCGCGCTTCTCTCCGGTGCGTGCAGCGGCCAGGCGGCGGCGCTGCGTTTGGCGGCAGTCTGCAGCGGCGGCGGGCGGTGTGGTGCGGCAGTTGGCGGCGGCGGCCCCTCGGCTTGGGTACCGGCAGCAGCGGTGCGGCATGGGCCCGATCTGGGCGGGCCGAGGTCGTGCGCGGCGCTTCCCGTGCGCTGCGCCGTCGGGTGCTGAGCGTGGTGGCGGCCGGCTGTCGCGTGGTTGGGCGTGTGGAGGCTGCAACGCGTCGGCGGGAGGTAGAGGCGTCCCGTCCGGCTTCCCTTTTACGGCACGTCGCGTCGGATTCGGGAGCGGCAGTGCGCGAGCGTGGCTGAGCGTGCAGCTGTCCTGCTGCACTTGGACGTCGGGGCGGCGGCCCCGGACTTGGTGGTGGCGTCGAGCTGAGCTAGGAGGTGGCTCGGCTCGAGACGGACCTAGGCCCGGCGCCAAGCTTTGTTTGGTGGCCGTGGACCGTCGGGCGCGCGGGGCTGACGGTGTCCGCGTGCGGGTCTGTGATGGTGGCTGGTCGGTCCCCGTGTGGGCGGGCGGGCGGTTAGTGTTGCCCCGCCGGGTGAAAACCTTGCCTTGGTCATCGACCAAGACAGGTGACGGTGACGCCCTCGGGCGCCATTTCCTTCTTGAAGGCGTCGCCATGGCGGTGCTCTCACTCCTCCGTCCGGAAACTTCCGGGGAAACCCCAGATCCTCCGTGGATCGGGCGAGGGCGGCGCTTCGGTGTCGTATTCCCTTGAGGTCTCGTCTTGGATGTTTCGCTGGCCAGATGGACCCGTGGATGTTTGGTGGTCTGCGGCGACGATCTTCTCGTCTTTGGCTAGGTGGTGCGTGGCCCCGGGGCCGGCGTGGATGTCGGAGCGGCGGCTCCGATCTCGCCTCCGCTGCGTCGTGTTGAGGTGCGTGGGTGTCGGTCTTTTTTGCTTGGGCGGTTTTCATCGTCGACCTGTGTGAAGCGTGGCCCATGGCTAGCGCGGATGTCGGAGCGGCGGCTCCGGGTTTTTGCCTCCGCTGTTGCGTTGAGGCCTCCGCTGTTGCGTTGAGGGGTGTCGGCCTTGGCCGCTTGGGCGGTTAGGTCGTCGACTTGTGTGGTGCGTGGCCTCGGGGTCGGCATGGTGTGTTGTGTTGTTGTATCCGGTTTTCGGCCAGTTTTCCTTATAAACTGGCCAATTCACTTCTTCTATATAATGAAAAGGCAAGCCTCTTGCCCGGTTTCGAAAAAAAGAAGAGTCAAAACCCTGCTCCTGCTGATGAACTGTTTGGAAAGAAGCCTGCATTCGATTTTTGTTAAGATAACTAGACAAGCAACGAGTTTGATTTCTACAACCTCCGCATATTACAACAGTTATGCAAATTCATGAATATTGACATAAATGTCAAATAAAAACATGTGACATATGACGTCAGACAAAGATCACATGTTATCTAGTAGCTTATTACATGGTCTTCTTCTAAATGAAGACATGGGGTAGCGATCTTAGAGCATATGGTTCTAGGAAACGTACCTGGGTAGATAGCCTCTGAGATCCCCAAGCTCTAGGCACATTTCTTGGATCTGGGTTTTTGCGTGCCAAGGAAGAAGATGGGCGATGGGTTTTCTGTCGCCTAGCGTACCCTTTTTGTCCCGTGCCCAAGCGTGGGCCTTTTTTCGTTTCAGACAGATGCAAGGATATGGGCTCGGTCGGAGAGAAAAAAAACCGGGAATGAAAAAAATCGGACTGAGTTGACTGAATGGGCCACTAGTGGGTTTTTTTCGTGGAAGGGGACTCACGGGGGGAATGAGGGGGAATGAGTTTCATTAAGCAAAAATGTGTCCGAGTCCGAATTGCATTTTCAGACATCTGACCGTTAGACACTCCCGAATTAGCATAGATAGTATACAATCTTCAACAATTAATGACCTATATATTGCCGGTACCGAAATCTACAAAGATACATATCTTAAGTAATAAATGTAGGTGAAACGAAGCTAGAGTTTGAGTTATCAGGGAAGTTTGAGTTTCCACATAACCTTACATGGAAAATCTACTCTTCTCGGCAGTAAGAAAGAATACATAGACTTAACCGAAAATTGCCCAGATTTAGTTAACATGCAAATAATTAACTCTGCCAGGTTCATTTTTTTAACAAACTGGCCTACACATATCTAGCAAATTCAACCACATAGTTTGGTATCTCTAAGAAAACTTCTAAATTTCAAACGATCAAAACCTCGAGAATAAACAAAATTGACAGTAACATCATGAGTGTAACACAAGTTATACAATCTAGTGAAACATTGACAGGGGGGCCTATGACCAATCCTTCCGTCCTCGTAAAATCTTGTCTTCCTACCATATCTAACTACTCTCTTGAAATGTCTATATAACAAATCCTTCACCGAAACAAAACTTTTCCCAGATTTGGGAGTGATAAGGGTTTTGTTTACTTTGTGTCAAAGTTCCCCTTTTCAGCTATTTCGCACTAACCAAGTCCTGCCAAAGTCCTTCTTTGTTTTCCAATCTCCAGGTCCATTTACATAGGAGGGCAACATTCTTGATGCAAATCTGTCACCCCAAGCACCCCTTGATCTTTCGGCCAACCAACATTTTCCCATTTCACTAGGTGGTAGTTTTTTTACATTCGTTTTCTCCTGCCAAAGAATACGAGCCCCAAAGAAGTCACACCTTTTAATCATCCCTTCGGAATGACAAAGAAAGGAAACATATAACTATGCACATTGCTCAAAGAGGCTTCCACCAATCTGAGCCCAGAACTTATAGATGTTATATTACCCATCCAACTAGAGTTCTTATTTTCTACTTTGTCTTCAGTTCCATCCGATCACTATTAAGAAGTTTTGAAAAACATGTGACATATGACGTCAGACAAAGATCACATGTTATCTAGTACAGTAGCTTATTACATGGTCTTCTTCTAAATGAGGACATGGGGTAGCGATCTTAGAGCATATGTGAAAGGACATTTCTATCCCTATATGTTTTGATGTTTGTTGACAACACAATTAGCGGACTAATTGTGTGCTAAAAGACTTACAGGTACATCTTATATTTTCACACATGATGGTGGGATTTCTCCTCTACAAGCGTCAAGCGAGAAGTTGTAGTTTTCCTAGGTTTTACTTTATAGGAAAACCGTACTATCAAGAGGGGGATCCGGTGTGGAGGTTTGGGCGGAATCAATCTTGTCTACATGTTTTGCACAAACCAAATATGCACACCACAGCCATCCCATTCCCTGGAAAATACTCTGTTTGGCACACATTTCCTGGCTCCGGTAGTACCGGATGAAATGGCCCGGTAGTACCGAGCTCGCTCGGTACTACCGGACTTGGTACCGAGCCAGGTACCGGCGAACGCCAAATCGGTACTGATTCTGGGAAAATCTTACGCGGTAGTACCGGAAATAATTCCGGTAGTACCGACCGTGCGCGCTCCGGTAGTACCGGCCGAAACTCCGGTAGTACCGGGCGCGCGCGTCGCCTGGTCAAAATATGCCTGTTGACTGCTGTTCTCTGCCGTTCGGTAGTACCGGTCCATTTGGACCGGTAGTACCGCGTCTGCAGAAAACTGGCCAACGGCCATATTGTTGTGTGGAGCTATATATACTAGTCTTCTTCTCCAAAGAAGCTAGGCTTTGAAAATCTCTCTCCACCATTGTTACAAAGCTTCAACCTTCAAGATCTCCCACTCCATCGGTCTAAACACCTTCATACTTTGAGGAGTGACGGAGGAGGTCTTGATCTACACTTCCACCAAAGCAATTTCGATTCCCCCCACTAATCCTTAGCGGATCTTGTTACCTCTTGGGTTCGTTGAACCCTAGACGGAAGTTGTGTTCTTCGTGGCTTTGGGAGCCGCGGGGAAAAGCCGGGAGCCTCCAATTGAGTTGTGGAGTCGTGCCCCGGCCTTGTGATTCTTGTGGCTTTGGGAGCCGCGGGAATTTGGTGAGAGCCTCCAATTCGGTTGTGGAGTGTGCCTCATCCTTGTAAAGGTTTGTTGCCGACCTCGAGGGCATCATATAGTGGCTCGTGGATCTCCTCATCGGAGGATAACACGAGGGAGATACGGTGTGCCATATCAAGGCTATTCGGAGTTCACTTTGTGACTCCGCACCGCTCCAACGGAGACGTAGCTTCCATTGGGAAGTGAACTTCGGTAGAACATCTCCGCGTCACCGTGTGGTTATCTCTTAACCTTCCTTTACTTGTATTGCTAGCTTATATTGTGTAGTATATCTTGCTAGCTTGTTATTGCTCATCATATAGGATTGTTCACCTAGTTGCATATCTAGAGAACTTATATTTGAGCAATTCCCAAATTTGTATCAAAAGAAAAAGAAAATTTGTAGTTGCCTATTCACCCCCCCCCCTCTAGTCAACCTACTCGATCCTTTCAATTGGTATCAGAGCAAGGTCTCTTTATTAAGGGCTTAAGCCTAAAGAGGAGGATGGCTAGTGCGGAGGATGTACAACTGCTAAAGATGAGGAGTTAAGACTTGCTAAGGAACAAGAAAAATGATAGAGAACAACTTGACAAAGAACTAATCGAAGCGGGAATAATCCCTCCCGAGGGTGATGCCCCAATCACCATGAAGTCCATGATTGAACTTTTGGGTTCATGAAAGGCAAAATGGTGGATGAGGTGTATACTCGGGTATCTAATCAAAATGGCTCCTCATCAACCGCTAGCCCTATTAAGGGAGCTAGTGACAAGGATAAAAATGATAAACCTATTGAGAAGCCTTCTCATAACGTTGCTCCACCTACTTCATATCTCACTCAAGTTCCACTCACTCAACCTCATGTAACCAACCTAAGTAGGCCACCTCCTAAGCTTGATAATACTCGTTATTTCACTTGGAAGAAATCTATGGAGTCTTATTTTCGCAGCTCATCGGTGCATCTTTGGAGGGTGGTTCTACATGGTTTCAACCCGGTTGATCCCAACAACTTGACCAAGCAAGAAGAGATTGATGAGCAACTTGATGCAAATGCCAAGTACATTCTTGAGAGTGCTATGACCGCAAATGATGAAGATCATGTGCGGAATCTCAAAACTTGCAATGAGGCTTGGCTCTATCTTGAAACCGTGTATGAAGGAAATGAGGGCATTCAACGCTCCAATGCGCCGTCCTTCAACATCAAGTGACAACTTCATCATGCTAGACGAAGAGACTCCGACCGAACTTTACCGAAGACTCACAAGCTTGTGGTGACATGTAGGGAAAATGGAAAGAAAGATATGGATGATGAATGGGTCAAGGCCAAGTTCCTTCAAGCAATTATGCCATATAGTGAAAATATGGTGATGAACCTCCATGCAAGAGCGGATTACACAACAATGACTCCCAATGACATCTTGGCTCAATTTGTCACCTATGATACATTGAAGTCCACATCCAAGTCTTTCAACCAAATCGTGGCCAAAGACTCTTGCCTTGAAGGCTCATGTGGAAGAACATCCAAGATATGAAGAAAGCACAAGTGGTCATCATGAAGAAGATTTTGTGGGAGAACTCAATGAGGTGCTTGCTCTTGCCGCCACCAAGTATTGGAACAAAAAGAATATCAAGAGCAACTTCTCCCCTAGAAGCAACTTCTCCCCACAAATGAAAAGAATGTGCTTTAATTGTGGAAAGGACAATCACCTTGTGAAGGATTGCCCCTATGAGAGAAGAGAAGATTTTGGAGGCCAACTCATCTTAAAGAAGAAGAAGTTCTTCACCAAGCCCATCAAGTACCTCATCAAGAGAGAACCTCAAAAGGCTCTTGTCACCGCAACACATGAAGAAGAGTATGAGTCCGGTGGCGAAGAGGAGGATGATGATACAAGTGAGGAAGTGGGGATGGCGGCTCTTGCAATGGGCAACCTTCCTCCTTCATTGGCACCCCTCTTCACCGCTCCAAATGACAACAAGATCCCAAGCCTATGTGCCTCATGGCCAAGGAAACCAAGGTGAATTCCCCACCTAAAATTACTATCTCCTCTAAACCATCTCTCTTGGATTGTGTTGAGGATGTAGGGAAAAATGAGGAGAAAGAGGATACAATTACCCCTTTATAAACAAGCTCCAAGGTCCAACCAAGAAAATGGTTGAGGCTCTCATGTACCAATATGGAGAAGCCAAACACCTCCTTGAGGAGAAGGAGAATAGGATTTATGAGCTTGAGGGGCATGCACGTGATCATGCCGATAAAATTGGTGAGCTAGAAGAGCAACTTGTTGAGGAACAAGTGTTCCGGGAGCAACTTGAGGAGACCCAAGCCAAGGATTTATCCAAGGCAAAAGAAACCCGTGAAACCTCTATTCAAGTTGCTAGTGATCTAAAAATTAAAAATGATGAGCTTGTAGAGAGTCATAACAAACTCCTTGAGAATTTTGAGCAACTTAGGGAAACCCACAAGGTGACCTCAAGTGAGCTCACCAAGCTCAAGGGGTCATATGCTAAATTACAAGCTCAATTTATATATGCTAGCTTCACCACTCCTCATAATGATAAAGATGCCAATGCTTGTGCTACTAACCCTTATGTCTTAAAGCATCTCTCATGGAGGAGAACACTAGGTTGAAGGCCCAACTTGAAAAGGGTCTAGCCACTTGCATCCAAGGGGAAAAGAACCTCAATGATCTTTTGACCAATCAAAAGGGAGTGGTTGGCAAGGAAGGGCTTGGGTTTGCTCCCAAGTCCAAGAAGGCAAACAAGAAGAAATGCCTACCTCCCCTTCAAAAGATATTATTTTTGTGAAGGAGGGGGAGTTGGGCAAGAAGAATGTTGAACCCATTGTGGGTGGTAAGCCACAAGGGGCAATGCCACTCACAATGACTTTGCCGGAAAATATAACCCCTCATATGTGCTTATGAAATCTAGAAATGGTTATGTTTTTGCTAAATATGTTGGTACCTCATATGGAGATGATTATCACTATGCTATTTGGGTTCCAAAGACCCTTGTGACTAACAAAAGAGGACCCATTCCAAAATGGGTACCTAAATCAAAGACTTGATTTATTGTAGGGCTTTTCTTCCGGTGGATCTTCATGGCTCATTGATAGTGGGTGTTCATCTCACATGACCGGAAGCAAAGAAGTAGTAAAGGGCTTATTGAAACAATTACTCTCATTCTCTCATGTCACCATTGGGAACAATACAAGACTTAAGGTATTGGGATATGGCAAGGTGGTGATCACACCGGAGTTATCAATTGAGAAGGTCCTCCTTGTTGAATCCCTTTCATATAATCTACTTTCCGTTGGTCAATTATGCGATGCCGGTTACACCGTTATCTTTAATAAATACCACGTGACCATCCTTTTCACAAAATCTCTTAAAGTAGCCTTTGTTGGATTTCGTGAGAACGGTTTGTATGTGGTCGATTTCTCGAAAGAGACCACTCAAATTGCCACGTGTCTAATGGCTAAATCCGACAAGGGTTGGCTTTGGCATCGCCGGCTAGGCCATGTCGGTATGAGAAATTTACAAACTCTTGTAAAGGGTGGACACGTGGTAGGACTAACCGATGTTAATTTTTCCAAAGATCGTCCTTGTAGTGCTTGCATAGCCGGAAAGATGCATGAAAAGAATCACCCCAAGAAGACCATTATCTCCACTAAGAGGCCTTTGGAGCTCCTTCATATGGATCTTTTGGGCCTCCCACATATGATAGTCTTGGTGGCAAGAAATATTGTTTGGTGATTGTGGATGATTATTCAAGATATTGTTGGACTTTCTACATCAAGAAGAAGAGTGAAACTCAAAAGATATTCATTGACTTTGCAACCCTAGTTCAACGCCAATATGACTCCAAGATTTTGGCAATTAGAAGTGACAATGGTACGGAGTTCAAGAATTACACTATGGATGATTTCCTAAGTGGGGAGGGCATTCAACACCAATATTCCGCTGCATATACTCCCCAACAAAATGGTGTCGCCGAAAGGAAGAACCGCACTCTTATTGATATGGCAAGAACTATGATGGCCGAATTTCATTCCCCATACAACTTTTGGGCCGAAGCCATCAACACCGCTTGTCACTACTCAAACCGGCTCTTCTTCCGTCCTCTCATGGAAAAGACACCATATGAACTCCTCACCGGTAAAAAGCCAAATGTATCTTACTTTCGAGTCTTTGGTTGCAAATGCCATGTTTACATTAAAGGTTGCAAAATTGCTAAATTTGAATCTAGATCTTTTGATGGTATACTTGTTGGATATGCCGCAAAGTCTCATGCTTATAGGGTCTACAACATATCCACCGGGTGTGTTGAAGAATCTATGAACGTGGAGTTTGTCGAGGATAATGGCTCCCAAGTGGAGCATATTGATCATGATGATGTAGGTGATGATGCTCCATCTCAAGCCATAAGAACTATGGGGATTGGAGAACTAATTCCTATTGAAGGACCTATTGATGATACTCAAGAAGAAGGAACAAGTTCTACTCAAGTTGAGCCATCCACCTCAATAGTTGATCAAGAAACTATCCAAGAACAAGAACATGATATTCATTCAAATGATCAAGAAGATGGTCAAGACCCACCCAACTCTAGTGGTGAACAAGAACATAATGAACCCACAACTCCAAGAACTCCACTTCGGGTTGACCATGAGCAAGATGAAGGCAATGATGAAGATATTTGTGTTGGTGAAACAATTGGTCAAGCCATGGAACGCCGGGTCATCCGGCGTGCATCAAAATTGGATCATCTTTCCCACTTCAAAGAAAATATCCTTGGGAGTATTCAGGGGTGTGTCCACACGCAAACAATTATCTAACTTTTGTGGTCATGTCTCTTGTTTGTCTAGCTTAGAACCTCTCAAGGTATATGATGCTCTTGAAGATATGGATTGGGTTGCGGCTATGCATGAAGAGTTGAACAACTTCGAGCGCAACAAAGTATGGTCATTAGTTGAAAAACCCAAAGACACATGCCATAATGTCATTGGAACCAAGTGGATATTTAAGAACAAGCAAGACTCACATGGTCAAGTCATCCGCAACAAAGCAAGATTGGTTGCACAAGGCTACACCCAAATCGAAGGAGTCGACTACGGTGAAACCTATGCCCCCGTTGCTAGACTTGAATCCATTCGCTTACTAATTGCTTATGCATCTACTCATAATATTGTCTTATATCAAATGGATGTTAAAAGTGCTTTCTTAAATGGTCCACTAAATGAGTTGGTGTATGTTAAACAACCTCCGGGTTTCGAAGACCCTAAATTTCCTAACCACGTCTACTTACTACATAAGGCTCTTTATGGGCTCAAGCAAGCTCCACGTGCTTGGTATGATCATCTCAAGGAGTTCTTAGTAGACCGTGGCTTTGAAATTGGGGTAATAGATCCCACTCTTTTTACAAAAAGGGTAAATGGAGATTTTTTCGTATGCCAAATATATGTTGATGATATTATCTTTGGTTCCACTAACCGTGAATTTAGTGATCAATTTGGCAAGCTAATGACCAAGGAATTTGAGATGTCCATGATGGGAAAGTTGAATTATTTTCTTGGCTTTGAAATCCACCAATTTCGAGAAGGAACATTCTTATGTCAAGCCAAGTATATTAAGGACATGCTCAAGAAATTTGACATGAACAATGCCAAGCCATATAAGTTTCCCATGGACTCCAAGGCGGATCTTCACTTAGATCCGGATGGTAAGGAAGTTGATCAAAAGCTTTATCGTTCTATGATTGGATCTTTGCTTTACCTTTGTGCATCTAGACCGGATATTATGTTTAGTGTGGGTATGTGTGCAAGATTCCAATCAAGTCCTAGGGAAAGTCATGAAACCGCGGTTAAAAGGATTCTAAGATACTTGATGGATACTCCTAACTTTGGTCTTTGGTATCCCCAAGGCACAAGCTTTGATCTTGTAGGTTATTCGGATGCGGATTGGGCGGGTTGCAAAATGGATAGAAAATCAACTTCGGGTACTTGCCAATTCCTTGGTAGGTCCCTTGTGAGTTGGTCTTCTAAGAAGCAAAATTGTGTGGCCTCGTCCTCCACCGAAGCCGAATACATTGCCGCCGGAAGTTGTTGTGCACAACTATTATGGATGAGGCAAACTTTAAAGGATTATGGTGTCATTTGTGACAAAGTGCCTCTTTTATGTGATAATGAAAGTGCCATCAAAATTGCTCACAATCCGGTTCTTCATGGGAAGACCAAGCATATTGAGATCCGGTATCATTTTATTCGAGATCATGTTGAGAAGGGTGATATTGCAATCAAGTATGTCAACACCAAGCTTCAACTCGCCGATATGTTCACAAAGCCTCTTGGTGAAGCAAGATTCAAGGAGTTGAGAGGAGAACTTAATGTGGTGGACATAAGCAATTGGATTTAGTGGACTTCTTGCATACCTACCCATATTAGACAATAGTTATTTGGTTTGGATGTAGGCATGGACATAGGGGGAGTGTAGCTCAATTCATGAGTCATCACTCCCCCCATTATGCGCAAATAGACAAATCTCGCATAATTGTCACTCGTGTGACTAAAATGTGCTTCAAAGATGAGTTGTGATTTTGAGCCCAAGATATATCTTCGCGGCTACAAGTCATACATACTCAAACATGGTGGCCACGGCCACCGCCCTCCTCTTTTCTTGAGGAGTTGGTGTTAATTGAATTATTTGGGTATTTTTAGACCTTGCTCTATCTTTTGAAGAAACTCTTGGATGTTGGGTTTTCCTTGTTGTGTCTTGCAACTCCAAGTGTTTCTTCACTACCTACAGTGACTTATCTTAACCTATGCCAAAATCTCATCTCATAAAACCCTCTGAAATTCCCTGCACAAGTTCATTTTTAAAATTCTCTAAAAACCCTCTGAAATTCCAGGTCCCGGTACTACCGGGTACCACAGTCCGGTACTACCGACGCCTGGGAAGTTGCTGGTTTCGAAACTGCAATTTCCCTCGCGGCCGGTACTACCGGGCTCGCGGCCGGTACTACCGGGCGTGCGGAGGAGAGCCATATACGGGTGCGGCTCGGGGAAGAACTCATCTTCCCCAAACCGCACCCCCACTCGCTCTCTCTCCTCCGCCGCCTCTCCTTCAGCTCCGTGCACCGCCGCCTCGGGTGCCTCTCCCCTGCCGTCCCCGGCCGGATCTGCTCCGTGGGAGTTGTTCCCACTCCCCTCCCCTCCGATGGCCTCCGGTAGCCGTGGTGGTCATGAGGTTTACGGTCGTAAAGATAAGAGGCCTAGAATCATTGAGTCAGATGAAGATGAAATTCAAGAAGAATCTGAAGAACAGTCCGAAGAGGTATTGCCAAGAAGATCCACAGCTAGAACTCAAGGCCGTTAGCCCGTTCAAAAGCAAGCCACTCCAAAGCCATTCACCAAACTTCGTCTTCATGAGTATCGGGCTTATCGAGAGATCAATCCTTATGACAAGAAGAGGTTCCCTAGTGTGAGAAACCCTCACTTCCACACCAATGAGCAAGAACGGGTTTATCAAGAAGTCTACTTGGGTTCAACAAACAAACACAAAGTGGTCATTCAACACTCCATTGACCTTGAACACATGAAGAAGGATAAGCTTAGATCCTACTTTGCTGAAGCTCTTGCTATGTGTGGAGAATTTGGTCTCCTTGACATTATGACCTTCAACCATCCATACATTGAGTACTATATTCTTCAATTCTATTCAACCGTTCACTTTGGCAATGACAATGCTCGGACCCTCAAATGGATGACCAAAGACACAATGCTTGAAGCCACAATGAATGATTTTGGGGCTATTTTGGGTGGTTATCGTGATGGAGGTCCAAGGTCCCCTTGTGGGTGGAGATGCCACTCAAATGATGAATCCGGTGGCAAGGAGTTGCTTGCTCCCATTACTATGGCAGGTGGTATTCCGGGTCAAACCGAGGACCTCATTCAACCTTTTGAGATTCTGCACCGCATCTATCGTGAGTGTCTTGCTCCTCGGATTGGGAATTGGGACCAAGTGCACTCTTACACCATTGACCTCATGGCAAATTCAAAGACCAATCAAGGAAAAGGGAGGAAACTTGATGTCATGGATTTCATTTATCAAGAGATGTGGCTGAATGTTATTGACAAGCGAGTTCCTATTTATGCACCATTTATCATGGCCCTCATCTGTGACAAATGGGGTGCAAAGACCGGTGAAGACCTTTTGAAGGATGGTTCGCCCGTTATCAAGCACAATGTCAAACAACTCAACAAGAAGGCTCACACTCTTCCCAAGGACAGAAAGGGCCCCAAAACTGCTAGAGGCTCAACTAGTGCTCCTTCAGGTGCTCCAGAGATTGGGGCTAGTTCTAGTGCACCGCCTCTTGATGATGAACCTTCATGGTTCAAGAAATTTCAGATCAAGGCCAAGAGAGCGTTTTGCTTCAAGTTGGACCTTCAAGACCGCATGTATGAGGCTCATGTCTTTCACAAGAAGGCTGCCATGAGACAGAAAGCAATGATGAGAAAGTGGGACATTGAACACTCTCCCGAACAACCTAGTGACTTGGTCATCACCCCCAAGGAAGAGTGGATCTCCGCGCATGGTTATTGGAGTGAAGAAGACGCCCCCGCGACTGAAGATCCGGCTCGTACTCCTGTCCACCGCGGCATGGGTGGAGAGTGACTCTCCATGGGACGTTTCTTAGCATCGCGCTTCTCCCTTTTTGGCATTTCGATGACAAAGGGGGAGAATGTGTTCTAGTAGGATTTATCGATGGGATTTGCATGGGAGGGACACAAGCTTGCTCTTGCTTTGATTCGTTACCGCTTGTGTTCCATCTTAGTTGGTTTATGAACTTCGTTGCTTATTTGGTTTATCAACTTCATTGCGCATGGTGTAAGACATGCATGAACCTATTTGTTTAAGACTATGTGGTGCTATGTAATAGACTTATTTAGCTATCTATCCTTGGTTATGTCTTACATGTTTGGCAAGTTATTTCTCATATGCCTATTTAGTTAAACTTGCTAGGTTTGTAAAATATAAGGGGTGCTCATCCCACATGAATATGGTGTGTTTTGCATTCAAACGCAAATTACAAATAATGCACACATTCAGGGGGAGCCCGCTTGTCTTTTGCAAATCTTTTGTCGCTAAACATTGTGTTGTCATCAAACACCAAAAAGGGGGAGATTGAAAGGACATTTCTATCCCTATATGTTTTGATGTTTGTTGACAACACAATTAGCGGACTAATTGTGTGCTAAAAGACTTACAGGTACATCTTATATTTTCACACATGATGGTGGGATTTCTCCTCTACAAGCGTCAAGCGAGAAGTTGTAGTTTTCCTAGGTTTTACTTTATAGGAAAACCGTACTATCAAGAGGGGGATCCGGTGTGGAGGTTTGGGCGGAATCAATCTTGTCTACATGTTTTGCACAAACCAAATATGCACACCACAGCCATCCCATTCCCTGGAAAATACTCTGTTTGGCACACATTTCCTGGCTCCGGTAGTACCGGATGAAATGGCCCGGTAGTACCGAGCTCGCTCGGTACTACCGGACTTGGTACCGAGCCAGGTACCGGCGAACGCCAAATCGGTACTGATTCTGGGAAAATCTTACGCGGTAGTACCGGAAATAATTCCGGTAGTACCGACCGTGCGCGCTCCGGTAGTACCGGCCGAAACTCCGGTAGTACCGGGCGCGCGCGTCGCCTGGTCAAAATATGCCTGTTGACTGCTGTTCTCTGCCGTTCGGTAGTACCGGTCCATTTGGACCGGTAGTACCGCGCATCTGCAGAAAACTGGCCAACGGCCATATTGTTGTGTGGAGCTATATATACTAGTCTTCTTCTCCAAAGAAGCTAGGCTTTGAAAATCTCTCTCCACCATTGTTACAAAGCTTCAACCTTCAAGATCTCCCACTCCATCGGTCTAAACACCTTCATACTTTGAGGAGTGACGGAGGAGGTCTTGATCTACACTTCCACCAAAGCAATTTCGATTCCCCCCACTAATCCTTAGCGGATCTTGTTACCTCTTGGGTTCGTTGAACCCTAGACGGAAGTTGTGTTCTTCGTGGCTTTGGGAGCCGCGGGGAAAAGCCGGGAGCCTCCAATTGAGTTGTGGAGTCGTGCCCCGGCCTTGTGATTCTTGTGGCTTTGGGAGCCGCGGGAATTTGGTGAGAGCCTCCAATTCGGTTGTGGAGTGTGCCTCATCCTTGTAAAGGTTTGTTGCCGACCTCGAGGGCATCATATAGTGGCTCGTGGATCTCCTCATCGGAGGATAACACGAGGGAGATACGGTGTGCCATATCAAGGCTATTCGGAGTTCACTTTGTGACTCCGCACCGCTCCAACGGAGACGTAGCTTCCATTGGGAAGTGAACTTCGGTAGAACATCTCCGCGTCACCGTGTGGTTATCTCTTAACCTTCCTTTACTTGTATTGCTAGCTTATATTGTGTAGTATATCTTGCTAGCTTGTTAATTGCTCATCATATAGGATTGTTCACCTAGTTGCATATCTAGAGAACTTATATTTGAGCAATTCCCAAATTTGTATCAAAAGAAAAAGAAAATTTGTAGTTGCCTATTCACCCCCCCCCCCCCCTCTAGTCAACCTACTCGATCCTTTCAATATGGTTCTAGGAAACGTACCTGGTTAGATAGCCTCTGTGATCCCCAAGATCTAGGCACAGTTCTTGGATCTGGGGTTTTTCGTGCCGAGGAAGAAGATGGGCGATGGGTTTTCTGTCGCCTAGCTTACCCTTTTTGTCCCGTGCCCAAACGTGGGCCTTTTTTTCGTTTCAGACAGATGCAAGGATGTGGGCTCGGTCGGAGGGGGAAAAACCGGGAATGAAAAAAACCAGACTGAGTTGACTGAATGGGCCACTAGTGGGTTTTTTCGATGGAAGGGGACTGACGGGGGGGAATGAGTTTCATTAAGCAAAAAATGTGTCTGAGTCCGAAATGCATTTTCAGACATCTGACCGTTAGACACTCCCGAATTAGCATAGATAGTATACAATCTTCAACAATTAATGACCTATATATTGCCGGTACCGAAATCTACAAAGATACATATCTTAAGTAATAAATGTAGGTGAAGCGAAGCTAGGTGGAACTTTCCAATATAAATAGGTGACTAGACTAGTCCCTATCCAAGTATTTTCCATGGCTTGCAAGATCACCGCTGTTGTGGCATCCATCTTCATATTGATGCTCTTTGCGTCTACTGATGAGGTGCATGGAGAGTGCCCTGAGCGACGCATCAAGCTGTCTTGTCAGGACTCGGTGAAATGTTTTGAGTGGTGTCGTCTCTTCGACTACAAAAAAGGATACTGCGATGCAGGTTCTTGCATGTGTGTGGATTTTTGCACAATGCAATCACATGGCCACCATTCTGCAGATGTGCCATCAGCGGATTCTATTCAGACTTGAGTAGTTCCACTGTAAGGGGAGAATTGATGGTTGTCAGGTATCTCATAAATAAATGAGTCAACGTATCGTTAACGCTATTTTGGTGCAAATTCAAAAATCTTCTGTTCTAAAAAAAAAAGAGGACACAAAACTCTCTGGCTTAGTCATACTTAGGTTCTAACAGATCTCTATATCGTGCCACCATGGTAGAAAAGACTAGGATCACAACCATTTCATACATGGGCACAACGTATCCAATAGAGCACGTACTCTTTTTTTTTTACTGAAACGATATCATTTCTGCATGGCCAAATGTGTCACATCCTTCTTCTTTTTTTTTATCCAAGGAACCCGACAGGGCCCCCAATTTCATGAAGAAATTATCTGTCAGCTTCCCGTATTAGATGCTTTCGCATCCCTTTTTCTGTAATTTCGCACAAACGTTAATGAGCTGGTGAGCAAAAATAATGACATCCGTAGGATCCACAAGCCCTATTCTTTGAAAACCATATTGCCCAGATAATACCAAATGAACCTATCATAACTGCAAATATATTTCTACCTACAAAAGAATTGAACCAAGAACTACACAAGTCATCGAATCCATAACGTGGCAGTGTCCAGAGTAACACTCATGACACTACGAATGTACTTAGCTAAAGGGCACAAGAAGAACAAATGATCTAGAGTCTCGAGATCGTCAAAGAACTCACATAGCTCCTCTTTTCTTCCACTCTTTCTACTTTTTTTTTTTTTTTGCGAGGGAAAAGGCATATATATTAAAGTCCAGTTCTTACAGAAGGATCCAGAACAAAGAAGAAATTACAACAAGGTCCTCCAGATCCCGATGTTGAAGACGAGCTCGCTGCCGCCGGTGGCGCGCCGCCGCCGCCGTATCTCTTGATGGCTTGGACCAGATACGGGCCCTCCGCGGACGGGAAGTCGCCGGTCGCCAGCTCCGAAGAGCTTACACCGCGCCCCTCCTTCTTCATCGCTAGACTCCAATCTTCTGCCTCCTCCTTATTGAACAAGATCCGGCCCCGTCGCCACGCCGACGCCGGAGAGGGCTTGAGGAAAGGCGGGATCTCCACCGCAGAGCTCCAGGGAACGCTGCCGTCGAAGGGGACGAGATCCGCCGAACAAAGCCACGCCGACAGCACCACCGCCTCCACAGCTCCGCCGACCAGCCTCCAAAGCAACCCTACACTATATACAAGCCGTGGGCCGCCGATCCCCCGTCCTCCCGCCGCCGGAGCGGCCGCCGGAGACCGAGGAATCAACGACCCGACGGCGAGCGAGGTGAGTTTCCTGGAGAGTTTCAGAAAATCGCCGCTCCCGTACTGTAGCGGGGAGAGGGGACTCTTTCTACTTAAGATTAACTTTGGTCAAAAACTCATTTTTGAGACGTTAATTTTCAGGGAAGTTTGAGTTTCCACATAACCATATATGGAAAATCTACTCTTCTCGGCAGTAAGAAAGAATACATAGACTTAACCGAAAATTGCCCAGATTTAGTTAACATGCAAATAATTAACTCTGCCAGGTTCATTTTTTTAAACAAACTGGCCTACACATATCTAGCAAATTCAACCACATACTTTTGGTATCTCTAAGAAAACTTATAAATTTCAAACGGTCAAAACCTCGAGAATAAACAAAATTGACAGTAACATCATGAGTGTAACACAAGTTATACAATCTAGTGAAACATTGACAGGGGGGGCCTATGACCAATCCATATGTCCTCGTAAAATCTTCTCTTCCTACCATATCTAACTACTCTCTTGCAATGTCTATAGAACAAATCCTTCACCGAAACAAAACTTGTCCCAGATTTGGGAGTGATAAGGGTTTTGTTTACTTTGTGTCAAAGTTCCCTTTTTCAGCTATTTCGCACTAACCAAGTCCTGCCAAAGTCCTTCTTTGTTTTCCAATCTCCAGGTCCATTTACATAGGAGAGCAACATTCTTGATGCAAATCTGTCACCCCAAGCACCCCTTGATCTTTCGGCCAACCAACATTTTCCCATTTAACTAGGTGGTAGTTTTTTTACATTCTTTTTCTCCTGCCAAAGAATACGAGCCCCAAAGAAGTCACACCTTTTAATCACCCCTTCGGAATGACAAAGAAAGGAAACATATAACTATGCACATTGCTCAAAGAGGCTTCCACCAATCTGAGCCCAGAACTTATAGATGTTATATTATCCATCCAACTAGAGTTCTTATTTTCTACTTTGTCTTCAGTTTCCTTCCGATCACTATTAAGAAGTTTTGAAAAAAATGCACAGGATCCCCCAAATGCCTAAAAGATTACAGTGAAAATATAACAATACTCATCTTTTTTTTCAGCAGCTACCTTGAAAAAGGACATCCCACTTTTATGAAAATTCATTTTTAAACCAGTGAGCCGCTCGAAAATACGACCCTAATCGAAATGCATACATTTGTCTCATACACTATGGGGATGGTGAGAAGAGATATATTTTACAGCCCAGAGGGGCTATAATTGGTCAAAATGGATATATAGCGTCATTTTTAGCAAATCTTTGACTTGGGATGAAATTAAAGTTATTCTCTGACGAATATTTTTATACGGTACAAACGTATAATACTTGATCATGTTTGCCCGACTGAAAATTTCAGAATTTTTGTAACTTTTTTTAATTAAGTATCGGGGTGCGCTGCTACCATGTACACCAACGTCTTTTGGGTCGAAGGTGTTACATCTCAACTTAAGAGTTGGCATCCGTGACAACGCTAAATTGATGAAGGAACCTAAATGGCTGTCACTGTTGGGCTGTTCCGGCCTTCCACGGGCGACCCAAACAGCGACAAAACAGGGCATGCATCAACACAATGCGTGATATGTGTTGTGCAGTCGTACATGATAAGCTTCTGATGATAATTAAAGGTTCTAGCTAGCTTGTTGGCTTGTGATGATAATAAAGGTTCTAGCTAGCTAGCCTGTTTGGTATGTGTCACCCATCGCCATGGCACACGGAGGATCACTCGCAGTTTTCCTCTGAAACGACGCAGCGATCATACTCTGTTGCCAATTTGGTCCACAATCAGGGTTTGCCGCTGAGTACAACACTTGTCTGCAAGCAACAAGGGGATTTTGACCCTTCACTCGAGAAAACGAAATGTCTCTAGTTCCGAACCGAACAGGGAAGGTGTGAAGCTGTTTTCATTCACGAAACCTGCACAACTACCTACTCAGAACTCACACATATAAGAAGAGAGTTATCCGACTGTTGGGGGAAAAAACGGGTACAAGTCGGATACAAAAGTGGTGTTTTGGCTCAGTTCAATCTTTGAGCTCAACACACTACCAATAAATAATAACATAATAGGGAAAATATAATAATATTCCCCCAAGGGCCTGGGACGTGCTTTTCCTCCGGCGTAGCCTAATTCTATATATGGATCATATACAGAATATTACATGAAAGTGAGATATTTAATAAGAAATTATATGAAGATGTTACTCATATTACATGAAAATGAGATATTTAATAAGAAATTATATGAAGATGTTACTCCGGTTTAGGCCAAAGACGTTGTAAACTAAGTACAAACTTTCTTCGAGAAATGCAAAAGCTGTGTGTCGCAATGCATTCATGGAAAAAAAGACTTCCGTACAAGTCTTTGGAAGGACCACACTCAAGATTACAACACTACGCCACCTAAAGGCTAGCTCTCGCCGCTAGAAGTAAGGCGGCCAAGCGCCCACGTCATGACTCACCTGGATTCCAAGGATTCTACCTAGAGCAATTCCATACAGAGGAGGGAGAACAGGGGATTCCAAAGAAGAACAGCATAGACCAACTGCTAATCTTTACTATTAAATCAGAGAACGTCGTCGGTGTCACACGTCTAACAAATTACGAAGCAAATGCCACCGCCCACATTTTTAGAGGATAAGCTACGGCCATCTCTCGACTGGATTTATCCTGCTAACAAACCATCTGTAATTCTGTTTTAGTGGATAGATAACCATTGTTTATCTTAACAAACACCCGCCACGGCATAACCATCTCTCCTCAAATTTCTCAAGCATCGCCCTCTCCGCACGGAAGAAAAACGAAACAGTTCCCCGCGCAGGCGGAAAATATCCCCAATTTCTCGCGCTGGACTTTCTATCGCCCGTCGTCGCCGCTACTATGCGTCTCTGCCCCTTCTCTCTCGTGATCGTCGCGCGCCATCGCCGCTCTACCCTCCCTTTCTCCCTGCCCACAGTCTCTCTTGTCTACATCCCTGCCACCTCTCCTTCCTCCTTCCCCACGCCCTTCTCCCCACGTCCCTACCGCTGGAAAGGAGCTCGCCGATACCTCGCCTGCTGGCCTCATGGACAGCACCTCCACCAAGGCGGAGGAGGCCGGGGAGGAGGAAGCCCGGGCCGGTTGCGTTCCTGGACAAGGACCTCGCCACCTTCTTCACAGTGCTCCGACAGCTGTACGTGAAGAGGAGGCGGTACTCGCCGTCCTCCGCCATGGTGGACCTTGGGGCGAGCCTCGAGTTTTCGACCCCGTCGACGTGTATCTTACTCGGTGCAGATCCGCACGTACCTACCATAAGACCTTTTTCACCGCCCCGTATATGCAGTGGCGGAGCTGCACACAGATTGTGTGGTCAAGCGACAACACGAAAAATTTGTAAGCAATGAAGTCCCAGATTTAAATACACCATAATTGACCTCATAAATCCTAATTATTGACATCACTACAGTTTATTTTGAGTTTTGACATCACTAGCTACTAGTCCCAGCTCCGCCACTGCGTATATGTAGATGTTTTTTAGGGGATTGATTGCCTCCGAGGACAAGGGAAGGAGTTGTCATAGCAGCAGCCTCCTTTCCTCCGATCGGTGTGGTGCAGCAGAGGATTCGTTGCAACCAAAGTCAAAGGGAAGGAGGATGGCCATGCTCCTTACGGAAGTGAGAAGAGTAGAGGCGCCTGCACTATAAGCAAGTAGCGCAACTCATTACCCTACCTCTCTAATCTGCCAAGGTATTTCCATATCTATGTTTTCTTATCAAGTCTGGCAGCTTAAGGATTTCTCAATAATACACAGTTCTGTTGCGAATATGACAGTTGATTGTTTGGTGGAAGATTGGACAAAATTTGGATAGAGAAGATACTTCTCTTTTTGTTGCCAGAGATGCAACTTATGCAGCTCTTTCTCAGTTTGGGATTTTAGATGTGCGATCTAAAATCAAGGTGAGAGTTGCTCTAAAAAATCAAGGTGAGCCTATCCAGTTGAGACAGATCTACTATATTATATTTTGCATTTTCCTTTTTTTTGTCCTAAAAAAGTAGATAAGATTCATTGACATGTGAGCTTCCTTAGGTCCTGGTACTCGCAATTTTTTGCTCCACACTTTTTAAAATTACATGTAGTATGTACAAAGTGTCATGTAAATGTGGAAAGAGCGTGCACTATAAGAAGACATATGAAGTAAAGAGCCTTCAAATGATGGTTGTTGTAGCTACATATTGCTGGATAGTCATCTACCATATTCAAATGATGGTTCTTATAGGAGGGAATTCAATTGATTTCCGTATTCTTGATTATCGTGGTTGTAATCTGAACATAAACAGGTATATTCAGATTTGTTTTATCTTTCTTTTTTTGTAGATTCAGCAATGGTGATTGGAAGATAGCGTACATGAAAATTATTTATTTGGACTCACTTTCATATATGTAAGTATAGTGTGCCATTTTATATTGAATTTAGCTATATATCCCAGGCAAACTGCTTGTTCAGGCTTACTACAAGTCATATACTTATGGATATAATTCCTATAATGAGAAAGACAATAACCTTACTTCTCTGGTATTAGTCGACGTCACTGATTTTTTTGCTAGGCAGTTATGAGCATCTTCTCCTCTATTAAAGCCCCTCCAAGCTGAAATGATTTTGCGTTATGAGCTAATTGCTTCTGGAGTCTGCACTTTCATTTTTCAAGTTTATGAGCTAGAGGAGAACAACTTGTGAATAAGAACAAGGTGATGTGCTTTGTCCTCTCAAGTGATTCTGTGAACAAGATCGGCCTCCTTTTCTGCTCGGCACAAATATCTGGGTTACATATTGAAGTTCTATACATTTTAATTTAGTTAAAATGAACATATCAACTATCTTGCTGGTGGCCTTGGTATTTTAGGTGCCCTCCAGTTAACCTGAATATTTTAGAGGATAACCACTTGTGAAGAATTGTGAAGAATATATAGGGTTTGGTCTCCAATTAATCCTTGTTTAATTCTGATGTTTATGGAGAATCTGTGAAAACTGTTGAACTTTACTATACCTGCTTCATGTTTGAGTTCTTTATATGTTGATCCTTCTCCTCTACTCATGTTTTAAATTGCCATGCAGATAAAAGCATGCCAAAAAAGCAAACATCAGAAGGATACGAACAGTTGCAATTTATGCTTCATCATTTGGAACATTTCGATTGCAATGTCTGCTTCAGCCTTTGGGAATTTTCTAAGTTGATCTGTACGCTACATTTATGATGTTGTGCTTAATTTGGCGCCCAGTAGGACGTACTTTTTTCTTCTGAATTTGGCGTATCAAACATGCCCCTTGGTTTGTATGATTCTTAGAAAATATATTCTGACCATTTGGTTCATGATCTTAGAAAATGAAAAAACTTCGTCATATCCTCATCTACATGGTTCAGTTTTACTTCTCTCTTAAAAGCTAAAATAAGATGTAATCTGGTGTATGTCGGAAACTCCTTCACTTTAGTTTCAAGTAAATTACATTTTGTAGATTAACTAACCTTTTCACATCCACTTTATAAACTACCACTGATGGAGTGATGGTATAGTACAGGTGTTATGGCACAAGAGATAGGTCTACATGGGTGCACAGATTGTTGAAAGCATTTATCATCAACCACCTTATTGTGAATTTTACATATAGTTTAATGCCTGAATGATTAACAAGTTATGTGTCTATATTTTGCGGTTTGTATACGTGCTAAAGCTACTGAGAAACTGAGTTGTTTCGCAAATTACTTCAGGGACAATGGAACCTAATTTCTAAGCTTTTGGTGAGAGCTAAAATACTGAATCTGGTTGGTGATGACCCCTTGAATATTTTCTTTACGAGCTATGCATCTGCAATGTTTGCACCTGAAAGTGTTCACTTTGGAAGATGAGAATTGCAGTGTTTGTGTTTTTATCAGGCGAGACTTGCACAACAAAACATCGGCAGCTGTTTGACCAAGCAGCCATTTTACAAAGAGAAAAATCTGGTCATTTACTAGCTCCTACACAGCTGCAATTTGTTCATGAACTTTGTGAAGGTTCTCTTGGAATTTACACGGTGCGAATTTATTTCCTTTCTCTCCGAATTTTTCCATGAAAGCTCCAAGTTGTTCCTGTTTATTTTAGTTGATAGCTTTCTATTTTTCATTCTGAAGGTATTCATTAATTGTTTAGTTGCTGGAATTGGTGTTTTTGTTGAGTTTATCATGCTATCTTGCAAGACAGTGCTTTAAAATATGACTCGGTGTGGGACATTTTCCCTAACCCGCCCCGCGCCTCCCCCGCGGCGGCCGGGCCGCGCCTCCGCCCCCCTGACCCCAGCCTCTCCCTCCTCTCCTCCCTCCCGCCGTCGCCGGTGGACCCTAGGTTTTTTCCCTCCTGGTCTTGGGCGGCGTGGGGCAGCCATGGCCCAGGTGGTGCAGCTCGGCGGCAAAGGCCCGACGTGGCGGCAGGGTCTCCCTGGTGCGGCACGGGTGGTTGATTTGGTGATGGTGCCGCCATTGGTGGCAGGGGCGGCGGTGGTGAA
This sequence comes from Poa pratensis, assembly GCA_947311845.1. Classification (NCBI taxonomy): domain Eukaryota; kingdom Viridiplantae; phylum Streptophyta; class Magnoliopsida; order Poales; family Poaceae; genus Poa; species Poa pratensis. The sequence continues at coordinate 54,467,630 of CAMZMU010000042.1, forward strand.
GCTCTGGCCCTGCAGGTCAGGCCCAGATCCAGGTCAGGGCGGCGGTGGATGAAATCAACAATTGTGCAATGTGCGTGGAAAAGGAGCGATCGCCAAATAGGCATGAAGTGAATCTTAATGTTTTAGAGTATATTCATCTTTCTATACATGTGCATTTTCACATGGATCATGTTTATATGCGTGATGAGGTAAACTTGAAACGCCGTAGCAACGCACGGGAATTCAACTAGTGGTAAAATAAAAGGAGAAATTGAAGGCTTCAAAGGAGAAATGTAAGCGCCAAGGGGGTCTTCTTCATTTTGCAATGTTTTTACCACTTGATGACAGCGGGCGACCGACGGCGGTTGGGGTTTGTGCAACCGTCGCATCCCTTCCCATGTCTCTCCTGAACAGGGAGCTGGCAACAAGTACAGATACAAAGGAAGGGACTTGATCAGTCCACCCACTACATTCAGACTCCGCTCTATACCCAAATTGAGCAAGGGAATGTGCTACACTGTTGCATCTCCCCGGGCAGAAGTTGAACTCATAAGAATCAGAGGAGGTAATACAGTTGAAAAAGATCAATAGATGCACGGATGTAGGCATTAGAGACGACAACCTATATCCACACCTCAAATACACTGGTAGTTGCTCTTGAATCCGAAGGATGCTCAAAAGATGCACTCAAATCCTATTGGTGATTTGGCTTCTCCCGATCTCTCAGCTAACCATTGCATATGTGCGGTGTAGTCCTAAGTAATTACACTACATACACTAATTTAGCACAAAGCCTTCTTTCTAAAGTTGACACATGAGGTGAGATAAAGGAAGTTAGACGGGGGAGATATATAGACTATAGGGGCCTGCATCCTGTCTCAGAGCACTTTCTGTGAGGGAGCATACACATGGACTCGAGATGCATGAGCAACATTAAGTGTAAACTGAAACACCGTGTGTGCCATAGAAAAATGCATTCAGTTCTCATTTCCTTGCAGGATCAAGAAATCAAACAAGGATGCATGAACACTTGACGCAACACCAGAGAAGAAATTGTTCATTCGCCTAAACAATGGAAATATCTAGCATAAAGATAGTATGATCCTTGCAGATATGTCATCCTAGTAGGGAGTGGGGTCTAGCTGCAACGATTCTTTATGATCAATAGAGATGCAACCATGCAATTATGACACTACTAGACTAATCAAGTGACCGCTATCCATAATCCATCATGTTCCTGTGTGGAGCGGACCACCCAGAAGTAGATATTATGGAAGAGTATGCCCATGTTTCAGATTGTTTCCTGCAAAAGCAGGCTGTGCTGGCCACCAGCTCACTAGGGTTATGCTATGCAGCACTGCTAAGAACAAAATACAATCACATATCGTTAATTACAACTTCGCTGAAACCTGTGATGATTTCACTGATTGCTCGGGGAACCAACTGGTCACCGGCTTGGCAATCTGATGGTGCCTGTCAGGTTGACCCGAGATGGATGACAGAAGTCGTCAGAAATTGTCTTGACTCGCAGAGGTAGCCAAAGGTCCGGAAATGAATCAATGGGCACAACTTGCGCGATCGAAGGGGAGAAAAAGCTTAGTGAGGTCCTTGGGCAAAAGCGGCTACCTGCACAAATGGATCATGAAGAAATAGGCTTTCGCCCCGCTATATAAATATAGCAACCACACCGAACAACAACGAGTTTCCTGCTGGGGCAAACGGCACAACCAAGCCCAAAAGAAAAGAAAAAGAAAAACAATGCCAACAACGATGGATCAACGAAAACGAAAATGACTCGCAACCGCTGCGTCCTTTCTGGAGAATTCCCACCACTATCCTAGCACTCTGAATCGCCGCGTACCAAGCAGCACTTTCAAGAAGGAAAGCGACGACGACGACACTGCTGCCCAGACTAGTCCTAGGGTTTCCCCCGGCACGCTACCGGTAGTGGGGAAGAGGTACATCTGACGCCCTTCAGGAAGGAGAAGCGATACCCACAGGCGTCACCGCGTCGGTGTCAAGAAGACAAGGATTTCTCCTGACCCCCCAAAAAACCACATTGCCGGACAATCCATAGCGCTCCACCCATCTTGCCGCCCACCAACAGACGCCACCACGGAATTGAAGCCACATCGTCGTAACACCCTGGCAAGCACAACACGACTGGCCGAACTGAGAAGCACATGCCATAGACCAGGAGCGGTAGTACCACATCCACGCGGGAGGGAACATCCTCCACCGCCTTAGACGGTAGCCGACCGGACGCAGTAGACAAGAGCACACCAGGCCACCATGGAGCCGGAGGGCGGCAGCAGCACAGCTACCTGGAGGACGTCCTCCACCGCCATCGGCGGGTGCCGACCGGACGCGGCAGCAGAGACATACCAGGCCGGGTAGGCCCGGTCGGGCCCTTGAAGCGTCGTCGCCACCACTCCGGACACAAGCCTGTACACGTCAGTCAAACCGGGTATCGCGGCTCAGCCCGCCTGACCCAGATCGGGCCCAAAGGGCCCAGATCTGGGCCTGCAGGGCCGTGGCCGAAGTCACCCGCGCCACCAACAGTGGCGCCGCCGTCAAGCTCACCACCCGCACGCCGCTGGAGATCCCGCCGTCAAGAGCAGGACGCCGTCGCCGAGAGTCGGACCGTCGTCGCCGAGGAGCACCGCCCGGCGCCGCTCCGCCCGCGCGGGGAAGACACCGAAGGGGGAGAAGCAGGGGAGCCGCCGTCGCCGGCGCCGCCCCGGGCAAGCCCGGCGCAGCACGCCGACGACGGCGGAAGGAGGCGAGGAGAGGAGGCTGCTGCGAGAGGCGCGGCAGCGCGGCCGGTCGCCCGCGCGGGGGGCGGCCAGCCGCGAGAGACGCAGGAAGGGGAGGGGCAAGGAGGAGGGGAGGGGCCGCGCGGCCGGCCGGTGGCGCGGAATTGGGGCGAGAGCTAGGGTTGGGGTCGCGGGGAGGGGAGGGGCACAAATGGATCATGGCCTGGTGGCCCTGGTCGACTGCAAAGTCTCTCTCTCTTTTTTTTGGCTAGAAAGGATGCGCTCAACTGCAAACTGGCTGGGAAGGGGTGATGATTGACTGACCGTGCATATTCCATTCCATTGGGATGGGAATGAGTCAGCGGGGATGAGCCGCTTCCTGCAGAACACCCTTCTTCTTCTATAACACCTTGCATATTTAGTTCACATTGCATTATACCTAGACAAAATATCAGGCCTACAAGCACTACGGAGGACAATAATGTACAGGAAACACCATCAGAACAATGGCTACGAAACCTTTGGACGATCAAATAACACAACTTGTTCTGAAAAATTAGCCTTGTTCTAGGTCTCGTTGCTTCTCCAATCTCCACCTCCTTGGTGCTTTCTAACCTACATACACATGCAAATGCATCACAGTTATTAGTTATACCTTAAAAGACACAAGAAATGAGGGATTGTTGGTGTTACCTCTTTTTCCTTTCCCTGGTAGTGGTTGCACTCTATGAACCTCACCAAAACCTATTCTCATTTTGTTGTATGCCCGCTGTATCAGGTGGATGAACATTGATGTCTTCTGAAAATGTTATCCCAGCAAATGACTCAACCTCTTGAACCTTACTATGATCGCTCACCTGTCCCATATTCAATACATGGTCAACAGCATCATCAACAGCCCTGTGCAGATATTTCATTTTCTCTTCACATTGTCTAGCAGCAATCATGCCTGTGTTGAGCTTGGAGCATGTCTCGGAGCATAACTGCTTAATGACAGGTGGAAGGAATGTACCCGGCCCTTCCAGGACATGGCCATTGGCAATGGCATTGAGGACTACCTTCTGTGTAGCCAGTTTAGTCCACCTTTCCAGTACATAATGCGTAGGAATTTCATTAATTTTTTCCCTCTTAAGGACAATGATGATGTGAGAACAAGGAATTCCCACAGATTCAAACAATTCGCAGGAACATTGTGCAACTTTACTACATGTGTTGTAGATCACTTCTCTAATCTTGCCACTTCCATCGCTTATACTCGTGGTTCTTACTTCACCAGTTTGCTCTATATTCTGTACATCACACTCATCCCTAGCAGCAATCACCTCAGCTTGAAAGAGGCTAAATATTGTGTGAGTATAGACATCCCTAGCATGCATCTCAATGCTCCAACTTGTCTCAAGTACAGGGAGCGTATGGAGAGTCGTATTATCATCCTCCAACTCTTTTCGCCGTTGTTCCCCTAAATCAGTCTCCAATCTTATCCAAAGCTCTAGCAAAGAGAGCCGTCGGCTCCTAATGTGACCGAAGAAAGTGCTTTCACCCTCAGGTCTCGATGTAGTCTTACATATTCCACCAAGGTGTATGCCTAGAAAGTACGCAGGTACCCATAATTGACGAATCTCGAACCTACTAGTCAGCCATGCATTATTTTCTAGGACAAATCTTGAAACTATTGAAGACCACTCTGCCTCAAACTCATCTGGAGTCTCCGAACTCCCCACACATACCCTCAACTGACTCTGGTAGTTCGTTCAGGATATGCCACATAGAAAGTTTATGTACAGTATTCGGGCATGAATCTCTAATTGCAGCTTTCACGTATAGGTCTTCATTGGTGATGATTAGTTTAGGTGCAATCCCTCCCATTGCTTCCAGAAATGTTTTGAATAGCCATGCGTATGACTCAATCTTCTGATTTGCGATAAATGCAGCACCAAATGTGACAAGAGACTTGTGGTGGTTCACTCCAGTGAAAGGGGCAAATATTAGGTCGTCGTGATTGGTGCGGTAAGTTGAATCAAAGAAAACCACATCACCAAATAGTGCATAGTTCTTTCTCGAGGTCCCATCAGCCCAGAAAATATGTGCTAGCTTGGTGTCATCTATTTGGTAATCAAAGAAGAAAGATGGACTGATCCTTTGCTTACTTTTCATAGTATCAATAATAGTCTGTGCATCCATATCTTCAACTATTACCTTGAAATCATGACAGTTGTTCTGTGAATCTTGCTTCCCCGGTGCTTTTTGACGCCTTCTCCTCGTATCACTAGTAACTTCTACATTTGATTTTAAGAATTGTTTCATACTTGAGGAAACAAGAAGATGCTTGTGTGGCTGAACAAACCGGGCGACCTCATACTTGCCGTCATCTCTTCTCTTGAATCCAATCATGGCCTCACAACCACACCTAGTAAGCTTGACATTCCTTTTAGGCTTCTTAACTAAACTATTTACAATATCGTTCTTTTTCCTCCAGCCTTCCCTTGCACAAACAAAACGCTTCCACACCGGTACACCACCTTCTCCTTTGTGCTGCGTATATGTACGAACTGAAAACCCCACCTCATGAGCATACCGTTCATAGAAAGCCTTACCATCCTCCCAACTATCAAATTCCATGCCAATTCTGGGTTGTAAACTTTCTGCGCACTTACGCTCAGAAGTCAACTCCTGGACAAGCACAATAAGTTATGAGTTGTAAGGTACAAAGTAGATGGTCAGGTAACAATACGAAATACTTACAGAAAATGCCAGGCTACTTGTTCTCTTTGGTGTAATGCAACAATCTCCATCCTGTGTGCCTGGCACTGTGTCACCCTATCAGAATGGTATGATGAGGAAACAAGTTATCATTTTTTTAGGAAGAAAACCAGTTATCTGATACAGGTTTACATGGATGCTTTATCTGATACAGGTTTACATGGATGCAATTAACGAATGCAAGGAAATTACCATGAAAGTGTTGTTGGTGTCGGGGTCAAGTGCCAATGCCATTGTAGACCAACAATCTAAGCAAGACTTGTCCTTCGCTATCTACCTGTTTTCGTGCAAAGGATATTACAGAGGTTACTTGCAGTTCGAAATAGGGCAATGCAACTACTAATAATATTTCCATAGCACTTTGATTTCAACAATTGCATGGAAAGAAGAAAAAAAGTGAGTTAATCGGTGCAATATAGGGACATTTACAGACATAACACTTGTTTCATTTATCTTCATTGTTGCAATTAGTCACTAACACTTGTGTAACACAGGCAAGCAGACGAAATTGGGACACTGAATGTCCGATCGAATAACACAAACCAAAATTAAACAGATCAACCTTATCAGGCCTAATTTAATCGTACATTCAGTCTATACTGGCAATACGGCAATAACCAAGTGATTCGGAAGAAATATTGCGACCCATGATACATTCGCTTGGAAGAGGTAAATTCGTCACGGAGACACACCTGATTTATCGTTCTGCCTCAGGTGATTGGCAGATGGGCGGCGAAGGCGTCCACCTTCCTCGAAGCTGCAAAACCGCGGCCGCCGCTACCGACCCTCCGTCGCAATGGCGCCGCCGCGCACAACGACTTCAAAGCCCGCGCCAATTTCAGCTTGTCGCGGGAGCTCCTACGGCGGAGAGCACCTCTTCGGTGGTCTGTGCATCTTGCTGGTGTAAAAGGCCCGCGAGATTTGCTAACCCTAGCTCAGCTTTGAACTTGAAGGTCGACGGATTTGGGGACGATGCACAGTTCACTCGAATTTCCTTTTTTTCGAGTGGAACACAGCTCACTTGATTACTCAAATTCCCAGGGTGTTATCTGCAACATTCCAGCTCGGGTGGCCGTGTCTGGATCTCTCACGTCTGAAAGTGTCTACTCTAATAAGAAAAATATTTTTTAGATAAAAGGTTTTTTTTTTGCGAAACTTTTAGATAAAAGGTTATAATGCCCAGATTTGAATTAACAAAACTCCAAAGTTCACAACGGCAAAAACAGCATGCTAAAAAACAGCTTACAAGCATCATACGCCCCATTGTAATCAAAAGATACAGCTTGATGCGCCTAATCTAAAACCTGGCTACAGTAACAAGAACCTCGGCGACAGAAACCAAGACGGGAGCACCACGAGAACATGACGTCGTCTTCATCACCAGAATGCAGTTGGACCCAGCTTTCGCCGTCCTCGCCACCGAAAAGGACCCCTGTCCCTCGCCCAGGCTCAAAAGGCGCTCCGTACCCATCCAGAGGCGAGGAAGTTCACCCGAGAACAAGATTGCCGGATCGGAAGAGAGCAACCACGCTGCGGGCGCTCCACTGAAAGACCACCAACACCAAGGGCTTGACAGCGACACCAGGCTTGAGCTGCCGGACGAAGAGCCGAGAAGCAGGAATGGCGAAAGAGTGGCACCCGCACCACCACGGCTGAGCAGGACCACTTAAGCTCAAAACACTCGCCACCCAAACGAGTCGTTGTTGCCGTAGAGGGAAACCCTTTCCCCTCTCGCCCAGGCTCGAGGGCGCCGACCCATGGCGAATAGGGGCAACTGGGCAGAGAGGAACCAAACAAGGCACCCGTCAATCCACACGGTGAGATGTCGTCGTCGAACTTGAACGCCACGGTTCCCTCCACTCGCGCACAACTCCATCACCACCCCAGCGACACCGGAACAGTAGCACCACCCAACACCACCGCACCAAAGGCACCACTCGCCCAACACCACACTCCTCGGACGACGTCCCCAAGGAGAACATGACGCGCACGGCGACGACGCCGCCCAATCCAGAAGAATTTTGAGCTTTCGTTCGGGGGTGTGAGGGAGGGTCCATAGCTGCGCCTCCAAGGAGGAAAGCGTCGCCCTTGGGCGTCGCCACTGCTAGGCCGGGCCAGCCGGCCAGAGGTTCCCCCGGACCTGTAACTGAAACACCAACACACCGCTAACCTCGGTAGCGACGACCACGTGTGTCGTGTCACACGGAGGATTGGGAGGAGGGATCCTGAGAGGTGGGGTGGAGGGGCCGTATGACATGGGGTTACCACGGCAAGTCCCAGGGTCGAGTACCCCAGGTTCATTGAGAGGAGAAAGATGAAAGTGCTGGTAGTTACCACGGCTGACAAGCAAGGCGATTTACCCAGGTTCAAGCTCCCGGAGGATAACACCCTACTTCCTGCTTGTCTGAGATTGATTACATGGAGGTGTTACAATGGAGATCCCGACGAGATGTCGATCTCGCTAGGGCTATGGTGGTGGAATATGAGCGTACCCTAGATCGGCGGCCCTCCCAGCCTTTATATTGGAGGCTGGGTCTCGGGAGTTCGCAACCGACAAGGTTTACAGGTAAGTTAAGTTTCTACCGACCTAAATTACGCCTTCCTTGGGGCGCACTATGTCTTCTTTGGGCCCCCTTCGTGGGCCTTGAATATTGTCTTCTAGTACGCCGCCCGTCGGACCCCAGTCCTTGTGTGCACCAGGTATCTTCATTGTGGGGCACCCGATAGGTAGGCCCACGTCAGTAGCCCTCGAATGCTTGGTCGAGTCAAAGAATCGGGTAAGGACTCATCTCCGGGTGCACGTCATCTTTTACCTGTTGCAAGGCGTTTTGTTCTGAGTCGGTAGTACATCGACCGCTGGATATGTTCATGATTTGCTGTCTAGCCGACAGGTTCTAGGGATGATGACATAGCTGGCCTGGTTCACTCGATGGATCGGGTCCAGTTAGATGCTCTTGGGCAAAAACCTTGCTAGCCTACTTCAAGCTCGAGTCCCCGGCCTCGATCCTGGAAAGAGCTGATAAGCTTCGACTCATGCCGCAGAGGTCTTACAGAGGATATTATAATGAATCGGGTACCCAACGCATCCGTCAGGGTTTTCTTCATGCCTGCTGGCACGGAAATTACAGGGTGAACGCAGTGGGTGCAAGCCCTGACCCACTCGATTGATCGGCGGGTCTTATGTTTGCACGTTGAGTGCAGTATCCGAGGATCATATGCGGCGGACGCATCTCGGGTACAGAATGTTTTTGCGACTGTTGTAGTCGTGGGCTTCGTATAGAGCTGAGTAACTTTGGTCGATAAGAATTTGAGTGCCTGCTTTGGGACTCAATAGTCCAGTAGTCTTGTGCTTATCGGGGCGCGACAGCGCTCCCGATGGGAGTAGCCCCCGAAATTAAGCTGAATTGCTTGCAATTGAGGTTAATCTCAATTAATCTCCGGCCGAAAGAAATTTTTGATACGCTCCCGATGGGAGTGAATAGAGAGTGTTTTGTGGACTCGACAGATAAAGGAGTCCCTTTCAGCCTGCTGGCCTATTGTGAAGGAAATATGATGTGGGGACTCAACAGATGAAGAAGTGCCTTTCAGCCTGTTGGCCTACTGTGCGGAATGCTTTGGCGAATGCGCGCCACAGCCGAGTGACGCGAGGGTCTGCTAGGGGTACTCGATAGCCTGTTGGCTTTTAATTTGTTATCCCGAGCCTGACTCGAGTGATTCTTCTGGTTGGATGCTGACATCATGCATGACGATCCTTTCTGGCGCGCTTCCGCTGATAGGACGCGCCGTGGTGGTCCCAGTGTCAGTGTTGACTAGGAACGACGCCGCTTCAGTTTTGATTTGACAGCACGGCGCGAAAACTTCGGAACGTGATGATGGCTTCCTCTTTTCTCGTGCGTAGTGGGCGGCGTGGCCTGTGACGGTTGTGTTCCGCGGCCGCCACGTGTAGGGTTGGATGCAGGCCATTGCTGCCAATGCCGATCGGACGGTTCGGATTTGGCGGCACCGCGGTATATTTATTTCACCATGGCGTGGCAGATGGATTTCATCCCCATTGTCGCCGTTTCTCTTCTTTGCATCGTCTTCTTCCTCGTGCCCCATCTCCATTGTCACTGCGCCCTAGCTTCGTCCACACGCCCATTGCTAGCTGCTAGCCATGAAGAAAGCGGCTGCGCAGAAGGGGCGACTTCGGCGAGCTCCGCCAGCGCCGGCGCTGCGGGGACGAAGAACAAGAGGGGGAGCACGGCGGCGAGCACCGCCGCCACTGTTGATGCCATTGGCGTCGATGTTCTGAAGAAGATCCCAGGTGACTGGGTCAAATCCACCATCAAGGAGCACCACCTGGATGAGTTCTGGGCAGATGGATTGCTGCCGCCGGCGGACCGGCTGGCCACACGCGCGCCTGGGAAAGAGGTATTTCCAAAGCCTCGGGCCAACGAGCGCGTGTGTTTTGCTGATGTAACAGCCCAAAGTCGAGAACCTAAAAACCTGTGTAATTTTTCCACTTTTGTGTTCATTGCATCATGGCATCCATGCATCAAGGTTGTGCTAGGGAATTGTGTTGGGCTAGGGAATTGTTGTGGTTTGGCACCACCTAAAAACAAATTGCCAAACTTGCTTAAACCAATCTCAAAACAATGAAAGCACTCAAAGTTGCAAAACAAAATACTTTGACATCTTTTATTTGTGAAGGAAGTTCCAAGAGTCCAAAAATAATATTTTACACTTGCTTTAAAAATTCCAAAGTACTATCATTTTGGAAATTAACAAAATTGCTATAAACAAACCCTATGATTAAATGTTGTCCAAAACATTTTATTTTGGGACACCAAAATTTGTGGAGCTTCTACAGGCTAAGGGGAGCCTCCCCAAATTTTGTCATAATTTTTGAAGTTGTGTAGATGCCTCAATTAAATCACTGAATGTGCTGGTTTTAAAAGGTTTTAAAAAGAAAAGAGAAAAGGATCTATCCGTGATGGGGAAATTCTTTCCAGGGGTTATCTGCGAAAACGTCGTCTCTCTCCTTCCTCCTGTAGCCATGTCGCCGTGCTCCTCCCGCGAAGCACGCCGCGCCCGGGCCCCCTCCCGGCCTTCCCCTACGAGGAGGACAGCACCACCACGAGCCGCACCTGCTCCCCTCTCTCCCCGGATAGTTTCCCCGTTTCCTCCTCTCTCCATTTCTCCCCGAGAGCTCCCCACCGCCGCGCCATGGCCGTGCTTGCCGCGGTCGACTGAGCTCAACCCGGGCCAATCGACGACCACCAACAGCTCCGCCGCGTCGTCTTCTTCCTCTCCACCAAAGCAATCGAGCCGAGGCGCCACGAATCGCCGGCGCCGTCATCGTCTCCTCCGGCCACGGCCGAGCTCCGCCGTTCGATTCCCGCCGCCGTGGTCCGTCTCCGACCTCGCCGTCTTCACCAGCGAGCTCAGGGTGAGCTACTGAACCTCCCCGTGCCCTCCGTTCCTCCCCTCGGCCGTTGTGTCGCCGTTCACCGAAGCTTCGCCGTCGCCGCGTTGGTTTCAGTGCGTCGGATAATCCGATTGAAGAACAATCGGAATTTCCGAAGTGTTTCAGTGCGTCTGGACCTTAGGTCCTTAGTGGAATTTCAACATCGGAGAAGACCAGATAATCCGAAATCGAGAACATTCGGATTTTCCGAAGTTCTTCAGTGCGGGATGTTCTGGGTCCTTAGTCGAATTCAGAGTCTGCAACTCGATCGGATATTCCGATTTTGTAAAATTCGGATATTCCGACTTTGCCCAGTACCAAAAGATTTATACTGTTCCATTTAATTCTTTCTAATTTGGTTAAGTACTTTCAGTGTTGTCTAAAATAACTTATAATCAGGGCATAATTTAAAGAGGATTTAAAATGTAATCACTTTTTATCGGTGCATCCGAAAAATGCGTGTAATATACCCAAATGTCCGGAAATTGTGAACCAACCTTTAAAATGGTTATCATGTATATTAAATCACCGAAACCCTGCATTTCATCACCTGGTCATGACATCTCATATCCAAGTGCACCCTAGGGTTTCAGCTTTCTTAATCAACAAGTAAAGAGGGTTCATGACCTAACTCCACGGTATATCCGGGATGCGCCCCTCTAAGCATCCGAACTCCGTTTAATTTGAATTAGTTGAATCATCCTCCTCTCGGGGATTTAAAATGTGATGTCATCATGTGTTTGCGCATTGCATTTGTTAAACCATGTGTGGTGATTAATTGCTCTTCCGTTGTTATGCCTCGATAGATCAAGCAGCCGGGGTTACGCCTCAATACCTCGACGACCCGTACTACCAGCACGTTGAGCAAGGCAAGCGTAATCCCCCCTCTGAGCATGTCTTATCCTATTTTCCGCAAATATTTTCTCCACTATAATATTGCTTGCGGTTCCAAATGTCAATTTGATTCGGATTAGAGTATCCTATAGTTGCATTATGATTCCAATGCCATTACCTGTTTTCCCTCCTATTATCCATAGGATTGTATTGTTGGCCTGAGATACTTAACTATGCTATGTTGATGCTTAGCCATGCTTAGTTAAATGCCGAGCTGTACGATGGATACTTCATGTCGGAAACATGTGATGAGATGCCCTGATGCTGGTGGAGAATTGTGGGGACAGGTAATAAAAATGTTTAAAGGTGGGGATGAGAGGCCACTGTGGTTGTGGTACTTTGTCTCGTTCTCGCCGCCTAGGTGCGAGTTCTTTACCTCTTGAACCAAGACTGAGCGTGCAACCATGCGTGAGGCCTATGCAATTGCAGGAACCCTCATAGACTAAATAACTCGGGCGGGCTAGCCAGGGTCCTCTAGTTCGAGCTTCCATTTGCGCGTGCGTGATGATGGTGGTATGAACTGGGATGAGGATGGTGGTGTTTAGGAAAATGAGTGGCCACGGGGCAGGGTGTTGGAGGCACGGCTGTCTCGTCCTCACTGATGATCCTGGAAAGTCCTTAACGAGGGAGAAGTCGACACCGCTCCCACCCAGCCGGCTCTCCAAGGAAGAGAGCTAAAAGCTAGGTAATGGGCCGGACGGTACGCGTGGCAAACATTGTACACCCCTGCAGGGTTAAATCTTTTCGAAAAGCCGTGTCCGCGGTTATGGACGAACTTGGGAAGTGAAGGTAAGATCATAGAATAACTTGAACGGAATGATTAAAACTGGGTACTAAAGGTACCACTCAAGAATGCAAGGTTAGCTTCCTCGAGGGTGATTCGGGGAGGTGCCTTGTAGAACAGGTGCAGTGATGATGGTTGATGATGAGAAAAGTGATCAAAGAAAGAGTTACTTCTTACCTCTTTTAAAATAATCTGATTAGTCGATGCCATTGAGTTATGTTTTATAAAAAAATCAGCTTTATGCAAAACAGCCATAAAACTTTGAAAGCCTCATCGAGCTAAAGCTCTATATATAATCTTGCGAGTTCGTCGAACTCAACGTCGTTTGTTTTGTTTCAGAGGAGGACTTCACCGACCTCGAAGGTGGGTTCTTTGTGGACGTCGACGAGTAGTCTGGGGTTCCCAGGTGGCAGCTTGGGACATCCCGGAACAGCTGGCGTTGGATGTTTATCTGTAGGCCTCTTAGGCCATAATTTGGATCTTGTTGTTTAGAACAACTTAATTTGCTTCCGCATGTTGTAATGTTGGGTCTGTGACCTCTGGTTGTATTTGCTATCTTTCTCTATTATAAGAGTTGAACTATAATGCTTTGTGTCGAGTCTGTGATGTGCCAGTTGTTCCACAAGTCTTGATCTTCTATTATGCATTGATAGTTGTGCCTGTGTTAAGGCATCAATCGGGGTGTTGCGTTGCCGATGATCATTCCGAGCAACGCCTGCCAAAGGTTTTGGCCGGGGATTGGTAAACCCGTAACCTCCGGTTGTATCGCTTAACCGGTGACACACAGCATCACTGTATAGCAGTCGGGTCGGGGCGCCACAAGTTGGTATCAGAGCAGTACTGCCTGTAGGAAACCCTTCTACTGGTCGACGTTGAGTCTAGTGTTTGTGAAAATATTTTTAACCTAAAAATGAGTTGTGAAAACCATCTTAGGATTCTTTTTACTCCTTATCTGGTTACCCTCTAATCTCGGAGCAATCTTACCTCGATTTGAGTTAAAGGTTTTACTCTCGTCTGTTACTTCAAAATGATTAGATCACGTGGTTGGGTTCTACCTTTAGTGTTATGTGTCCAGTTGCTCCCGCTGCGTTGCACACCAAAATCCTCAATATCGTTGGGTTTTAACCCAAGGACTTGAACAGAAGGTCCCGGATTGTGCCAACTAGAGTGTGTTGAATCACATGGTTTCTTAACTATCCCACGCTAGTAGTACATGATGCTGATCTTTGACCCAAGTTCTATCTTGTTGATTCCTTTTCACAAAGTATTATCGTCCCTAGTCTGTGTACTTGAGAGACGCTAATGCTATTGTTAACCATTCGGAGAGATACTAACTGTGTCATTGTCAAATCTCCAGAATGGCTCGAGGAGGCCGTGGTAACCACAATGAGGAGGAACCCGCCACCCCCTCGATGGCTCAGGTCTTGATGGCCATTGAGGAGAACCGTGGGCGCAATGAGCGTTGCTTGAGCAGTTGGTGCAGCAGAATGCACAGAGGAATGGCTGCAACACTCTCACTGAGTTCCTGCGCTCGCAGCCACCCACTTTGCTGATGCTAAGGAGCCACTGGAAGCTGATGATTGGCTTCGCGCTTGGAGCGCAAGTTCTCCGCGCTGCATGTCCCAGTGGCGAGCAAGTCAACTTTGCCACCTACCTCTTGGTTGGTGCAGCTGGCTGTTGGTGGGAAAGCCATGTGGCTTGTTTCCAGCCAACCATGTCTTCACTTGGGCTGATTTCCGCACTGCCTTCCGTGCGGAGTACATTCCCCAGCCGATCATGGATTTGAAGAGGAGGGAGTTCCTGGATTTGCAACAGGGACGGATGGACCTCCGCACTTATGGTCGTGAGTTCAACCATCTCTCTCGTTACGCCCCAAGGGACGTGACCAATGATGCTGACAAGCAAGAGCTGTTCCGCAAGGGTCTTCGCCGCAGCTCCGCTATGAGTTGCTGCCCTTCAGGTTCCAGACCTACCAGGAGCTGTTCAACCAGGCTCTTACTCTTGAGCAGGAAGAAAGGAACTTGAGGCTTCCAAGAGGCCCGCACACGGGGACCACCAGAGTTCCTCGGGTTCTGAGAGCAAGAAGCGCAGGGTGTTTGTTCCCTACAGCGCTACCGCGTGCTCCATTCATGCCGAGGGCCGCGGGATACAGGCCACCACCTCCGCGCCCCACTACTTCGACACTTGGGGTAGGCGGGAGTGGGTACCGTCCTATGCTACCTGCTCCACCTGGACTCACTTGCTACACCTGTGGCCAGGCTGGCCACTACTCCAGGGAGTGCCCCCAGAAGGCACCTCTCGGAACTCCTGCACGAGCCCCTGCCACTCCAGCTGGCAAGGCTGGACCTATTGTGCGTGGTCGCCTGAACCACGTCTCTGCTGAAGAAGCTGAAGAGGACCCCGGCGTTCTTATGGGTGAGTACGAATCAACAACAATCTTGCTACAGTTTTGTTTGATTCTGGAGCATCGCATTCATTCATATCCATAGCTTTTGCAAAAGACCACAAAATACCGTTTGAGAAAATGAGACGTCCCTTGGTGATCTCCACTCCTGGCTCCAAATGGCAAACCGATGGGGTTACTCCTGAGTCCAGATTACTATCGGTTACTACTCTTTTCCTTTCGCTTTGGTAGCTCTGAGGTCAAGTGGCATTGATGTCATACTGGGCATGAACTGGCTAGCCAAATACCGGGCTAATCTCGACTGTGCTGCCAAGACCATCACCGTGACCACTTCTTCCGGTGACAGTGTAAGTATTGGTCTGCACTGTCAAGACCTCCGTTCATCATACCCAACTCACCGAGATCCTCTTGCTTTATGGAAGGCGAATCCCTCCTGAAATCCAGGACATACACGTGGTGTGTGACTTCCCGGATGTGTTCCCGGAAGAATTGCCTGGCATGCCTCCTGACCGAAGTGTGGAGTTTGTCATAGATCTACTTCCCGGTACTGCTCCATTTCCAAGAAGCCCTACCGTATGCCGGTGGAAGAGTTGGCTCTGTTGAAAGAGCAAATTGATCAGCTGTTAGCGAAGGATTTCATCCAGCCTAGCAGTTCACCTTGGGGTTGTCCGGTACTCTTTGTCAAGAAGAGGATTCTACCGTGCCTCGTCTAGTCTCTGACTATAGACCGTTGAATGCGGTGACAATCAAGAACAAGTATCCTATTCCTCGCATCAATGATCTGTTGGATCAGTTAGCTGGTGCAACGTATTCTCCAAGATGGATCTGAGGTCAGGCTACCATCAGATAAAAATCAGAAAGGAGGATATCCCAAAGACGGCATTTGTTACTCGTTATGGCTCATATGAGTATACCGTCATGTCCTTTGGTCTCACAAATGCTCCAGCTACTTTCATGAGGCTCATGAACTCCATCTTCATGGATTATCTTGACAAGTTTGTCGTCATTTACATTGATGACATCCTCGTCTATTCCAAAACCGATGAAGAGCATGGAACATCTTCGTTGGTTCTGACACGACTTCGAGAACACCGCCTCTATGCCAAGTTCTCCAAGTGTGAGTTTGGTTGGATAATCTTGTCTTCCTTGGTCATGTGATATCCGCTAATGGTGTGGCTGTCATTCCCGACAAGATTCAGTCCATTTGGATTGGAAAACTCCAATGTCAGTCAAGGACATCCGTAGCTTTCTCGGATTGGCGGTTACTACCGCCGATTCATCGAAGGTTTCTCCAAGATAGCCAAGGCCTGACTGACCTTCTCAAGAAGGATAAAAAGTTCGTATGGACGGCCGAAGCTGAAGAGAGCTTCAAAACACTGAAAGCCAAACTCACGTCCGCTCCTGTGCTTGTCCTGCCGGACACAAGCAAGGATTTCGTCGTCTTCTGTGACGCCTCTCTGCAAGGCTTGGGCTGTGTGCTAATGCAAGATGGCCATGTGGTGGCATATGCTTCTCGCCAACTTAAGCCGCATGAGCACAACTACCCAACTCATGATCTAGAACTTGCCGCGGTGGTCTATGCTTTGAAGCAATGGAGACCATACCTGTTTGGTAACCGTTGCGAGATCTTCTCGGATCACAAGAGTCTGAAGTACCTCTTCACCCAGCCGGATTTAAATCTCAGGCAAAGGCGTTGGTTGGAGTTAATCAAGGACTATGATGTGAGTCTGAACTATCAACCCGGCAAAGCAAACGTCGTGGCTGACGCGCTAAGTCGGAAGTCCTATTGCAACAATCTGATGATTGAAGAGGCCCAACCTGCCCTCCATGAAGAGTTCTCTCGTTTGAACTTAGAAATTGTTCCCTCGGCTACCTTGCAAATCTGGAGATCAAATCTACTCTTGTAGACCAGATTAAGGATGCTCAAAGCGTGACAAGGGTATTCTAAAAATCAAGGAGAACATTGCTAGCGGGAAGGCCAAATGTTTTTCTGTCAATGAATCCGGAGTTGTTTATTTTGGTGACCGCTTGGTAGTGCCAAAGAAACGAAAATTGAGGGAGCTGATCCTCCAAGAAGCTCATGAATCTCCTCTCTCTATTCATCCCGGTAGTACCAAAATGTACCAAGACCTTCGACCACAATTCTGGTGGACTCGGATGAAAGGGAAATTGCCAAGTATGTTGCTGAATGCGACACCTGTCGACGGGTAAAGGCTGAACATCAAAGGCCTGCCGGCACTCTTCACCCTATTGCTATCCCGAGTGGAAATGGGATGAAATTGGTATGGACTTCATTACTGGTCTGCCGAAGTCTCCAAAGGGAATGATGCCATTTGGGTCATCATTGATCGACTATCAAAAGTGGCTCACTTCCTCCCCGTTCGTGTTGACATTACAGCTGCCAAGTTGGCAGACCTGTATGCCTCTCGTATCGTCGTCCTTCACGGCATTCCCAAGAAGATAATTTCTGATCGTGGAAGCCTATTCACCTCCAAGTTTTGGACTAGTTTCCAAACTGCTATGGGAACCGTCTCAACTTCAGCACCGCTTTCCATCCTCAAACTGATGGTCAGACCGAAAGAGTGAACCAAGTTTGGAAGACATGCTTAGGGCATGTGTAATCTCTTTGGCAAGGATTGGGAAAAGTATCTCCCTTTCGCGGAGTTCTCCTACAACAATAGCTATCAAGCTAGTCTGGGCATGGCTCCATTCGAGGTTCTTATGGAAGAAAATGCCGCACTCCTCTAAATTGGTCCGAGACCGGAGAGAGGGCACTCTTTGGTCCAGATATTATCAATGAAGCTGAGGAGAAGGTTAGAATCATAAGAGAGAATCTGAAGATTGCTCAGTCTAGGCAGAAGAGCTACTATGATAAGCACCATCAGGAAATTCACTATGAAATTGGTGATAAAGCTTATCTCCGCGTCTCTCCCCTTCGTGGCGTTCGCCGCTTCGGTATCAAAGGGAAATTGGCCCTCGCTATGTTGGCCCTTTCACCGTTCTGGCCAAGCGAGGAGATCTTTCTTATAAGTTGGAGTTACCGGTCATCTTCCCAAATGTACATGATGTGTTTCATGTCTCCCAACTTCGCCGGTGTTTAAAAGATCCTATCCATGGGTCAATCATGAGGAGCTGGATCTCCAGGAAGATCTTACTTATCGCGAGCATCCTATCCGTGTCTGGATGAAGCCGAAAGGAAGACCCGTAACAAGACTACCAAGTTCCTCAAAGTTCAGTGGTCTCACCATTCCGAGGAAGAAGCAACTTGGGAAAGAGAGTCTAGTCTTCGTGAGGAGTATCCCGACTTCTTTCCGCAATCTTAGAATCTCGGGACGAGATTCCTGTAAGGGGGTAGAATTGTAACAGCCCAAAGTTGAGAACCTAAAAACCTGTGTATTTTTTCCACTTTTGTGTTCATTGCATCATGGCATCCATGCATCAAGGTTGTGCTAGGGAATTGTTGCCAGGGAATTGTGTTGGGCTAGGGCATTGTTGTGGTTTGGCACCACCTAAAAACAAATTGCCAAACTTGCTTAAACCAATCTCAAAACAATGAAAGCACTCAAAGTTGCAAAACAAAATACTTTGACATCTTTTATTTGTGAAGGAAGTTCCAAGAGTCCGAAAATAATATTTTGCACTTGCTTTAAAAATTCCAAAGTACTATCATTTGGAAATTAACAAAATTGCTATAAACAAACCCTATGATTAAATGTTGTCCAAAACATTTTATTTTGGGACACCAAAATTTGTGGAGCTTCTACAGGCTAAGGGGAGCCTCCCCAAATTTTTCATAATTTTTGAAGTTGTGTAGATGCCTCAATTAAATCACTGAATGTGCTGGTTTTAAAAGGTTTTAAAAAGAAAAGAGAAAAGGATCTATCCGTGATGGGGAAATTCTTTCCAGGGGGTTATCTGCAAAAACGTCGTCTCTATCCTTCCTCCTGTAGCCATGTCGCCGTGCTCCTCCCGCGAAGCACGCCGCGCCCGGGCCCCCTCCCGGCCTTCCCCTGCGAGGAGGACAGCACCACCACGAGCCGCACCTGCTCCCCTCTCTCCCCGGATAGTTTCCCCGTTTCCTCCTCTCTCCATTTCTCCCCACGAGCTCCCCACCGCCGCGCCATGGCCGTGCTTGCCGCGGTCGACTGAGCTCAACCCGGGCCAATCGACGACCACCAACAGCTCCGCCGCGTCGTCTTCTTCCTCTGCACCAAAGCAATCGAGCCGAGGCGCCACGAATCGCCAGCGCCGTCATTGTCTCCTCCGGCCACGGCCGAGCTCCGCCGTTCGATTCCCGCCGCCGTGGTCCGTCTCCGACCTCGCCGTCTTCACCAGCGAGCTCAGGGTGAGCTACTGAACCTCCCCGTGCCCTCCGTTCCTCCCCTCGCCCGTTGTGTCGCCGTTCACTGAAGCTTCGCCGTCGCCGCGTTGGTTTCAATGCGTCGGATAATCCGATTGAAGAACAATCGGAATTTCCGAAGTGTTTCAGTGCGTCTGGACCTTAGGTCCTTAGTGGAATTTCAACATCGGAGAAGACCGGATAATCCGAATCGAGAACATTCGGATTTTCCGAAGTTCTTCAGTGCGGGATGTTCTGGGTCCTTAGTCGAATTCAGAGTCTGCAACTCGATCGGATATTCCGATTTTGTAAAATTCGGATATTCCGAATTTGCCCAGTACCAAAAGATTTATACTGTTCCATTTAATTCTTTCTAATTTGGTTAAGTACTTCCAGTGTTGTCTAAAATAACTTATAATCAGGGCATAATTTAAAGAGGATTTAAAATGTAATCACTTTTTATCGGTGCATCCGAAAAATGCGTGTAATATACCCAAATGTCCGGAAATTGTGAACCAACCTTTAAAATGGTTATCATGTATATTAAATCACCGAAACCCTGCATTTCATCACCTGGTCATGACATCTCGTATCCAAGTGCACCCTAGGGTTTCAGCTTTCTTAATCAACAAGTAAAGAGGGTTCATGACCTAACTCCACGGTATATCCGGGATGCGCCCCTCTAAGCATCCGAACTCCGTTTAATTTGAATTAGTTGAATCATCCTCCTCCCGGGGATTTAAAATGTCATGTCATCATGTGTTTGCGCATTGCATTTGTTAAACCATGTGTGGTGATTGATTGCTCTTCCATTGTTATGCCTCGATAGATCAAGCAGCCGGGGTTACGCCTCAATACCCCGACGACCCGTACTACCAGCACGTTGAGCAAGGCAAGCGTAATCCCCCCTCTGAGCATGTCTTATCCTATTTTCCGCAAATATTTTCTCCACTATAATATTGCATGCGGTTCCAAATGTCAATTTGATTCGGATTAGAGTATCCTATAGTTGCATTATGATTCCAATGCCATTACCTGTTTTCCCTCCTATTATCCATAGGATTGTATTGTTGGCCTGAGATACTTAACTATGCTATGTTGATGCTTAGCCATGCTTAGTTAAATGCCGAGCTGTACGATGGATACTTCATGTTGGAAACAGGTGATGAGATGCCCTGATGATGGTGGAGAATTGTGGGGACAGGTAATAAAAATGCTTAAAGGTGGGGATGAGAGGCCACTGTGGTTGTGGTGCTTTGTCTCGTTCTCGCCGCCTAGGTGCGAGTTCTTTACCTCTTGAACCAAGACTGAGTGTGCAACCATGCGTGAGGCCTATGCAATTGCAGGAACCCTCATAGACTAAATAACTCGGGCGGGGCTAGCCAGGGTCCTCTAGTTCGAGCTTCCATTTGCGCGTGCGTGGTGATGGTGGTATGAACTGGGATGAGGATGATGGTGTTTAGGAAAATGAGTGGCCACGGGGCAGGGTGTTGGAGGCACGGCTGTCCCGTCCTCACTGATGATCCTGAAAAGTCCTTAACGAGGGAGAAGTCAACACCGCTCCCACCCAGCCGGCTCTCCAAGGAAGAGAGCTAAAAGCTAGGTAATGGGCCGGGCGGTACGCGTGGCAAACATTGTACACCCCTGCAGGGTTAAATCTTTTCGAAAAGCCGTGTCCGCGGTTATGGACGAACTTGGGAAGTGAAGGTAAGATCATAGAATAACTTGAACGGAATGCTTAAAACCTGGGTACTAAAGGTACCACTCAAGAATGCAAGGTTAGCTTCCTCGAGGGTGATTCGGGGAGGTGCCTTTGTAGAACAGGTGCAGTAATGATGATGGTTGATGATGATGAGAAAAGTGATCAAAGAAAAGAGTTACTTCTTACCTCTTTTAAAAATATTCTGATTAGTCGATGCCATGGAGTTATGTTTTATTGAAGAAAATCAGCTTTATGCAAAACAACCATAAAACTTTGAAAGCCTCATCGAGCTAAAGTTCTATATATAATCTTGCGAGTTCGTCGAACTCAACGTCGTTTGTTTTGTTTCAGAGGAGGACTTCACCGACCTCGAATGTGGGTTCTTTGTGGACGTCGACGAGTAGTCTGGGGTTCCCAGGTGGCAGCTTGGGACATCCTGGAACAGCTGGCATTGGATGTTTATCTGTAGGCCTCTTAGGCCATAATTTGGATCTTGTTGTTTAGAACAAATTAATTTGCTTCCGCATGTTGTAATGTTGGGTCTGTGACCTCTGGTTGTATTTTGCTATCTTTCTCTATTATAAGAGTTGAACTATAATGCTTTGTGTCGTATAGTCTGTGATGTGCCAGTTGTTCCACAAGTCTTGATCTTTCTATTATGCATTGATAGTTGTGCCTGTGTTAAGGCATCAATCGGGGTGTTGCGTTGCCGGTGATCAATTCCGAGCCACGCCTGCCAAAGGTTTTGGCCAGGGATTGGTTAACCCGTAACCTCCGGTTTTATCGCTTAACCGGTGACACACAGCATCACTGTATAGCAGTCGGGTCGGGGCGCCACAGCTGACTTCTTGTCTCGGGGTTCTCCTCCCCCCTACATGATTTTGTGCACAGATTGCTGGACGCGTACAGGGTGCAGATGCATGATTTGACCCCGAACGGCGTCCTCCACATCGCGTGCTTCATCGTCCTCTGCGAGTGCTTCCTAGGAGTGCACCCGCATTGGGCCTTGTGGAAGGCCATCTTCAACGTAAGAGGAATGCGGGTGTGGGTGGCACGTATCCTCTTGGCGGCTTCGGCATCCAGGTGCGCGGTGACACTACCTACTTCGCGCTAAAGCAGGTCGAGTCCGCCCAAGGGTGGCGAAAGAAGTGGTTCTACGTCCGCGTCGACCAGGCAGGCTTCCCAGACTTTGTGGCTGACAAGCCATTGAGGAAGACGAACACCTGGGCGCATATGCTGTCAAGTGAAGACAAGGTGGAGGTGGCGCCTTTGCCGGGTTGATCAAGACCATGGGCAAGGAGGTGGGTGGCATCCATCTCATTGCCACATTGATGAAGAGGTGCGTGCAGCCGCTACGCCTTCAGGACCACCCGATGTGGGAGTACCAAGGCGTGGATGATTCCACTCGCCTGACGAAGGAGGAGCGGTCGAAGAAGGAAGTCGAAGGTTCTGTGCGGTCCGTGACCAGCCTCAGAGTCGTAGACACCAGCAACGTCGACTGCCCAGTTACTCCGTATGGGGTTGAAAACCCACTACCTGAGGTAATGTCCGCTTGCTCTTTTTTGTGACTCTTCGATTTTGCTTTTGCGTGAATACTCTGTGGTTGCTTCTTTGTTGAACTTCTTTGTGCTTGACTTGCAGAATCACCCGGCTCCCATTTGTCTACCACCTTTACCCGAAAATGGGTCGACTTTTGAGGTGGAGTTTCCTGAGGTGGAGCCGGTTGATGATGATGACTCCATCCCCTCCGCGACCACCTCACCTGATGAAGAGGTGGAGGAGACAGAGTTAGACGATGAAGATGAGCAATCGCTCAAGCGTCAGCGCCGGGACCGGGCTAAAGCCGCTGCTGAAGACTCGCCGTCCGAAAAAGTAGAGCTTCGCGACGATGGAGACTCGGGTTCCTCGTCACCCAGTGTGAAGGACCCACTGGAGGTCGAACCGCTCAACACGGCGCCTCCCGTTGGTGGTGCGACCGAGTTCGGTGGTTTGTTTGACGTCGACGCTCTCGGTAGTGAGGAGGAGGAGGAAATAAGGTGAGCACCTTTCTCCAATTTAGGCTTCTGTCTTTGTTTGTGCACAGTGTTGATTTGATCATTCCGTGCGCAGTGCCGGTCATGGCACTGGTGTGCCTCATTCTCCTGTCCGGGAACAGCGTCGACTCCGAGTGGCATGGAATCAGAGTTGAACCATCTGGAGGCTTCTACCTTGGCGACTGCAACGGCCGCTACGGAGGTTGTAAAGGCTTCGGCTCCCTCCGCTCCGGAAGTACCTGCTCCGTCTTCTTCGGGCGCTGCGCAGCTCCAGGATCATGTAAGTGTCTTCTGTCGTTTTGATTTATCGGGTGCGCGACAGTACTCCCGATGGGAGTAGCCCCCGAGGCTATGTGCAACTAGTATAGTTGGGCATAGGCTCAAAATCATGCTTTGCTCTGCGTTGTACAGCCTTTCTACCACAACCTCATGGAGTCAGGTGCAGCCTACATCCAGATGGAGCGGGAGAGGGATCAGCTTCGCTCTAGGCGTAAGCGACTCCTTTGTTTAACTTGTTGTCGCTCTTGTTTTGCATCCACTCGACGCTTTTTGTCTTCATGCAGGCGATCAAGAGACTGCTGCGGAGCGGGTGCGTGAGCTGGAGAAGGAACTCAAGGCTCAACATGATGATGCTGAGCGGAAGCTGAAGGAGGCCAAGGACCGGGAGGATGCCACCCTCCAGGGTGAAAAGGTGCAGGTGGAGCGCCTGCTAGCACTTGCCCATGTTGTTGGAGCTAATGCTTCCTTCTCGTTTGTTGTTTGCTTGAAGTTTGTTCTCCCAATTCAGTCGAATTGGTACTTAAGGTTTTTTTCGGGATGTGCAGGTGCTTTTGGCGCATCCCCACCTACGGAGTCGACGGACGACGACGTCCCGCTAGAGCGTGCCTTCAGCATCTTCGACTCCATGTGTGCTTATGCCAAGGACGCATTTACCAAGTCGACTGGAGCTCTTGCTGCGGTGCACAAGAGCATCTTTCCACTGCGCACGCCACCTGCCAGTGTTGATGGTCTGGCCGCAGTACTTGGCCCAGAGTCTTCCACCATGGCGAACTTCACTCGCACCCAAACGGTACATGGCTCGAAGCTTACATTCAAGCTGTTGCTGGGTCACGGTGTTGCGGGTGACTTCAAGAAGGTTGTTGCGGACTTCCCGCGGAAGCCCGATGGAATGACGGTGTCCTTGAGCTCGGTGAAGGAGGAGGCGGCGCGACTGGCGGAGGACATGGTGTCCATGGTGGAGCGCCGCTTTGCTGAAATTGCTGCCCACGCTGTTAGGGCTAGGTCGGAGTCGGTGTCATAGGGTGTAGTGCCGGCCCCCTTTGTTATGTTGCTTGTAATGAACTTTTAAGGCACTTGTTGATCAAGTATATCTGTTATCGCTTCACAGTCGACTTCTATTTGAATGCTCTATCGGGCCCATCTCCCGAGTGTATTGTCTTACTATCTTCCTTGTATTCAATGGTCTCACATTGTTGAAATTTGCTTGTTTGAGCAGCCTGAAGCACCTGACTCGCCTGGCGAGTTTCCCTCAACAAGTGCTCCTGTCCGGCCGGCCGCACGGAGCAGGAATGATGAAGTCGTCATGGCTTACATGAAGACACGAATTGTGAATCTGGAGCGGGAGTTGAAGGATGTGCGGGGTGAACTGGACGCGGAGAGGGCAAGGCCCGCCCCCTCGTCCGAGCGGGAGGACTATTTGATTGGAGAACTGGACCTGATCAATCGGCAACTAGAATGTCAGTGCGCCTGACAAAACCTTCGGCTGCAAAATGTTGTTGCTTCGACTGCTTCTCAACTTGTTTCCTTGTATTGATTTGCAGGTGTGAATCCTGACTGGAGAGCCGAGAAAACTCGCGTAGAGGAGCGCCTAGATGGGGCCATTACTAGGACAACTTCTGGCTCCCAGTACTTCTGGTCTGATAGACCAAAGGCTCGAGTGCTTGCTATCTTGTTGGATCGCGCCTGGCGAGGCGGCATGCTGTTGGAGTCGTGCAGGGCTACTCTGGCTCGGGTGCACCGAGCTATGTTTCCCCATAATGAGCAACCGCAAGTTATACCTGCCCTGTTGGAGAGGTTCCGCGAAGGCAAAGCAATCAAGAAGATGCTGCACGCTGAACTTGTTGGAGGGGCGAACGTTGCCTTTGCCTATGTGCGGCTCCACCGTCCGCATCTCAACATTGAGAAGCTTACTGATGGACTGCCTTCCGAGGAACAATATGCAGATACTCTCGAGCCGGCGAGAAAACTTATTCAGCAGGTCTAAAAGCAAACGGAACGCCTTGTAGGTCCGCTGGATGTACGCAAAAGTGAGCCTGTAGGTTAAGAGATAAAAATGTGTATGCTCGTTGAGCTAAATTGTGCATGAACAATGTATATCCATGGGGCGCAGCCCCCGAGTGTAAATTTGTAACCTTACTTGTCGAAGACAATAGTTGTTCGATCGTAGGATCGCAGCCCCCGAGTGTTCGGGTGCGATCTATGCACGTTGATTAGCGCGACCTGTGTGGCGCAGCCCCCGAGTATTCGGGTGCGGCCAAGGCATGACTTGTTTGTTTTTCGAAGTGAACCTGTGTAGCGCAGCCCCCGAGTGTTCGGGTGCGGCCAAGGCTTTATTTGTTTGTGAAGTGAGCCTGTGTGGCACAGCCCCCGAGTGTTCGAGTGCGGCCGAGGCTTGTCTTGTTTTTGAAGTGAGCCTGTGTGGCGCAGCCCTCGAGTGTTCGAGTGCGGCCGAGGCTTATCTTGTTTTTGAAGTGGACCTGTATGGCGCAGCCCCTGAGTGTTCGAGTGCGGCCTAGGTCTTATTTGTTTTTCAAGTGGACCTGTATGGCGCAGCCCCCGAGTGTTCGAGTGCGGCCTAGGTCTTATTTGTTTTTTACTGTAAAAAGTGGAGGGGGAAAACTTTGTATCTCAACCATTGTATATTAAGCTAGCAAGCCGCCTCATTAAAAACCTTCCAGTCCCTTTAGGTACCCCGGTAAGGAAAAGAGCGCGTCTGAAACCTGTTGCTTGTAGTCGTGTAGGCACAATTACATGGATGTGTATGCTATGCGTAAAAACGGCGTAGGTGCGCGACGTTCCACGGGTTGTGGGAGAGCTCTCCTGTCTTCGCGTGCTTCAGGCGGTAGGCGCCACCGTCGATGGCCTCTGTGATGATGAAGGGTCCCTCCCATGGGGAGGCGAGTTTGTGCACCTTCTTTTGCTTGAGCCGCAGAACCAAGTCAACAGGAACAAATGATCTTGTGCGCAGTCGACTGCCATGGTAGTTGCGGAGACTGCTGGTAAACGGCCGTGCGGGAGAGTGCGATGTCACGTGCCTCATCCAGTGCGTCGATGCCATCTTCAAGTGCTTCGTCTGTGTCTGACTCATCGTGGGCAACCACACGAGGTGCGTCGAATCGCAGATCTTATGGCATGACTGCTTCGGCGCCATAGACCATGAAGAATGGAGTGTATTGCGTTGATCTATTGGGCGTGGTCCTCAGACTCCAGAGGACAGAGGGTAACTCCTCCACCCAGGCACCCGCGGCGCGCTTGAGTGGCACCAGTAGAAGTTTCTTGAGGCCGCTGCAGACTAGGCCATTTGCCTTCTCGACTTGTCCATTGGATTGAGGGTGTGCAACAGAGGCATAATTAAGTTTGATGCCTTGCTCCTTGCAGAAATCCTTGAACTCGTCGGCCGTGAAATTTGTGCCATTGTCAGTGATGATGTTGTGGGGTATCCCAAACCTGAAGATGATGGACCTGATGAAATTGACAGCGGATGTGGCAGTCGAGCTCATTATGGGTACAACTTCGATCCACTTTGTGAACTTGTCGACTGCCACCAGGAGATGCGTGTGTCCACCACGAGATGATTTCTTCAGTGGCGCCACTATGTCGAGCCCCCATTGGGCGAAGGGCCAGGCGAGCGGTATTGTTTTCAGCTCTGACGTAGGTGCGTGAGGCTTGGTGGCGAACTTTTTGCACCCGAAGCATTTCTTGACTATCTCTTCGGCTTCCCGCATTGCCGTGGGCCAATAGAACCCGGCTCGAAAGGCTTTGGTAACCAAGGCTCGACTGCTGGCATGATGTCCGCAGGTTCCCGCGTGGATGTCATATAGTATTGCTCTACCATCTTCTGGGTCTATGCAGCGCTGCAGGACTCCAGATATGCTGCGTTTGTACAGCTCTCCGTTAATGATCGTGAAGGCCTTCGAGCGGCGAGTGATGCGCCGAGCTTCTGTCGTGTCTGACGGCAACTCCTGATGCAGCATGTAGGCGAGGAAAGGGTTCGTCCATGTCGGCTCGACGAGGAGGACTTCTACGTGTGGTTTTTCCGGGTCCTTTGCCGGCTGATCCTTGGTGCTTGTTGCTGATGTAGAGGGTGTTAGTTGGCTGCTTGAGCTTGATAGACCGCTGTTTGATGCACTCGACAAAGACGCCAGGTGGAACTGGGGCTTTGGTCGAGCGGAGGTTGGCTAGCATGTCTGCTTCTTCGTTACTTTCGCGGCCCACGTGTCGCAGCTCGCAGCCGTCAAAGCTGCCCTCCATGATGTTGTAGAGGTCCCGATACGCTATCATGTTCTCTGCTGTAGCCTCGCACTCTTTCATTGTTTGCTGCACGACAAGGTTCGAGTCCCCGTAGATCATGAGTCGAGTAGCGCCACAGTTCTTGGCCATCCTCATGCCGTGTAGTAGGGCTTTGTACTCTGCTTCATTATTTGAGGGATTGGGGAAGTCCATCTGCAAGACGTAGTGAAGCTTGTCGCCCTTTGGTGATGTCAGGATGATGCCCGTGCCTGCACCCTCGAATTTCTTGGATCCGTCGAAGTACATAGTCCATGCATTGGACAGGTCGGGTATATCAGGCAGCTGAGCTTCTATCCACTCGGTTGTGAAGTCTGGGAGTACTTGTGCCTAGATCACATTGGGGTGCGCATACTTCAGGTCCCACGGGCCCAGCTCGATGACCCACTTGGCGACTCGTCCCGTCGCATCAGGGTTGGTGAGGATGTCTGATAGAGCCGAGGCACTGATCACCGTGATCGGGTGCTCGGCGAAGTAGTGGACCACCTTACGTGAACTCATGAAGACACCGTAGGCGAGCTTCTGATAATGCGGGTACTGCTGCTTGGATATGGATAGCACCTCACTGAGGTATTATATGGGCCGTTGCACACGATGGGCGTGGCCTTCTTCTTGGCGCTCGACGACGAGGACGGTGTTGACCACCCTGTTGGTGGTTGCGACGTAAAGGCACAGAGGTTCTTTCTCATGTGGTGCAACGAGTACCGGTGGAGTCGCCACGACTCGCTTGAGGTCTGCAAAGGCTGCTTGAGCTTCTGGCGTCCACTCGAATTTGTCGGACTTCTTCATCAGTTGGTAGAAAGGGAGTGCCTTTTCACCCAACTTACTAATGAACCGGCTGAGCGCTGCGACTCGGCCGGCTAGGCGCTAGACCTCCCGAAGCTTGGTCGGGGCTGGCATTGTCAAGATTGCCTCTATCTTTTCAGGATTTGTCTCGATGCCTCGTGCTGATACGAGGTGCCCGAGTAGTTGCCCAGCTGGTATGCCAAAGACGCACTTCGTTGGGTTGGGCTTGATGTTGTAGAGGTTGAGGGCGGCGAATGTTTCGCGCAGGTCGTCGAGGAGCGTGTCCTCTTGCTTGGTTTTGATGACTATGTCGTCAACATAAACTTGGATGTTGCGTCCTATCTGGTCCTTGAGGCAGGACTGCATCATGCGCTGGTATGTGGCACCAGCGTTCTTGAGCCCGAAGGGCATGGTTTTGTAGCAGTAGACACCATGTGGTGTGATGAAGGCTGTTTTCTCCTCATCCTCCTCTCGCATCCTTATCTGGTTGTATCCTGAGTAGGCATCTAGGAAGGACAGTCGCGCGCAACCAGCTGTGGAGTCGACGATCTGGTCGATTTGTGGCAGTGGAAAGTGATCCTTCAGGCAGCACTTGTTGAGGGAGGTGAAGTCGACGCACATGCGGAGAATTTTTGTATGCTTCTTTTTTACCAGTACTGGGTTAGCGACCCAGTCTGACTTCTTAATTTCTCGGATGAACTTGGCGTGAAGTAATCTGTCAACTTCTTGCCCTATGGCGATGCGCTTCGGCTCGGACAAGCGGCGCATGGATTGTTTGACAGGTTTGGCATCTGGATAAATCTGAAGAGCGTGCTCGGCGAGTTTCCTGGGTACGCCTGGCATGTCCGCTGGACACCAGGCAAAGATTTCCCAGTTCTCACGCAAGAACTCGACGAGCGATAGGCAGGCTTGATGACATAAGAACTGTCTTGGAAGCATCAGTCGGGTGGACTTGATGTTCTCTTGTGTCATTGGTCATGCTAAAGGAGGCATCGGGTATCGGCCTCTTGCTTGCAGGGAAGAGGGTTTTGTCATTGTCGAGTGAAAGTTCTTCGAGCTGCTGCTGCATGCCGAAGGACTCGGAGATCTTGCTGAAGTCGCGGTCGCAGTTGTCCGAGCGCTGGAAGTCGCCACACACGGCTATGGTTCCCTTTGGTCCGGGCATCTTGAGCATGAGGTAGGCGTAGTGCGGAACTGCCATGAACCGGGCGAACGTCGGGCCCAAGTATAGCGTGGTACTGTGATTTCCAGTCCACCACCTCGAAGTCAATCATCTCACTCCTGAAGTGATCGGGTGTGCCGAAGATAACCTTGAGTGTGATTGTTCCCTTAGGATAGACCGCCTTCCCTGGTACGATGCCATGAAAAGTGTTGTCTGACTTGGCTAAGTTCTCCAGAGACCTGCCCATCTTCCAGAGGGTGTCGGCGAAGATGATGTTGATGCCGTTGTCGTCGTCCATGAAGACTTTGGTCATGTGGAAATCTCCTATCTGCGCTTCGAGTACCAGCGCGGCGTGGCCTAGGCGCGGTACCCGTGGAGGGTGGTCCTCTCGAGAGAATGTAATGCTGGTCTTCGATACCTTGAGGTACTCTGGCACGGCCGGTGGCATTGCGATGGCCTGATAGACTTGACGTGTGATCAACTTCTGGCACCGATTTGATGGGCGTCCCTTCTGTATCATGTTCATCTGCCCTCGAGCTGGAGGGTACTGGTCCCCTGGTGTAGAAGGTGCTTCCTGTCTCGGCTGGTACTGAATTGCCCCTGCTAGATGCGTGGGGTGTGGTGCTGCTGCGGGTGGTCCCGGGAGAGCCAACTGCGGCGCTGGTTGCGGTGCTGGAGTTGGAGTCAGGATCTTGGAGAATGCGCCGTTAATGCAAAGCATCTTCCAGCAGTCTTTCAGCAGGTGGGTGGAGACCACTTGCCAGTTTCTTCGCTTCTGAATAAATGGAACTTGCATGGTTCTTCGAGCTCCTGCTCGGGTGTAAGGTCTGGTCGCGAGGTATCGCGGGGCTTGCGTCGCCACTCGCGTCTCTGGTTGCCGTCGTTCCTGTACTCCTCCCGGCCTCGGCTGTTCTGACGGTTGTTGTCGCGACCTCGGTCTTCTCGGGCATCGGGGAAGCCGGCCGCCACTAGATTGACTGGCTCGCTTTCCTCGTAGCGGGGTTTGCGCTTGCGACGGCGATCATTGCCGCGGCTGTCTCCGCGACCCCAATTGATTGGTTCACCTTCTTCATCAGGAAACTCGTTGTGTACAGAGACTTCGCCGTCCGCCCACTCGTTGGTGATCTTCATGAGCTCAGCGATGGATGTTGGTTGGAGGCGTCCCAAGGCCTCTCGAAGGTCGTGTCGGGTGACACCGCGGGTGAAGGCGTCGATTACCCTATCTTCCGAAACGACTCCGACGGAGTTGCGTAAGAGGGTCCAGCGTTGGATGTATGATCGCAGTGTCTCGTCCTTTCGCTGCTTGCAGGCTTCTAGTTCTGCAAACGTCGCGGGTCTTGAGCATGTTCAGAGAAAGTTCCTGATGAAAGCATCCTCAAATTGGTCCCAGGAGTCGAAGGAGTTGCGAGGCAAGTTCTGCAGCCAAGTACGTGCTGAGCCTACGAGCATGAGCTGTATGTATTGCATCGTTGTTGTCGTGGTTCCCCCTTGACAGTTGACTGCTATGAGGTAATCATCGAGCCAGAGCTTCGGATCTTGTGTACCATCGAACTTGACCGACTCGGTTGTGAGCTTGAAACCTCGGGGCATCCTTGTATCGCGGATACGGAGACTAAAACAGGGAACACCGCAGGGCTCGTTATCGCCTGCTGAGTATAGGTCATGATTCAGGATGTTGACGGGTCGCTTGGAGCGGTTGCGGTCGACTGTTCGCTGCATAATGACATTGCGCAAGTCTTCCCCCTCTTGCAAGTGTCGAACGGGTCGGTCTCCGCGTGCTGCGCGCTCGCGTGAGTCGCGATCTCCGCGTGCTTGATCTATTTCGAGGATCAGTGCCTCTTCTGCCAGGCGAAGCACCTTGATTTGTTGCCGGTGCAGGGCTGCGCGAGGATCGCCTTCCGGTTGTGTTGCCCTCAGGTACGTGGCCACCGACATGAGAGCTCCGGAGGTTATTTTGGGGATGGGTATCCCATCAGCGTCTTCTGTCATAAATGACGACTCGAGGATGCGGGTGGTCGCAGCCCTCTCGGCGTCTGTCATCAGGTTGAGGCGGGGTCTGGAGTGCCTGTTGTCTTGCGTGACGGTAGGTCCCGAGGAGGAGAAGGGGTTGGCTGCTCGGCGAGCACTCGACGCGTCGGCGAGTTCTTTACGTCTGGCTAGATCAGCTTTCTCGCGCAACAGCTTCTCGTTTTCCTTCCAAACGAGGTACTAGTATGCCATCATCTCTTCTCGGGTCGCCTCCGCAGGGGGGAAGGTGCATTCTTGGACATGTTTCATGGCCTGGACTCCCATCTCTCGAGTGATTACCAGGGTTGTTACTTTGTCCGGCATGGTAACTACCATTGGAAACACAGGTTCCTCGCGGCGGGGGCCGCCTCCGGGGTCTCTGTTTGGAGTTGCATCCACCATGAAGACTTGGACAGGGTAAGACTGTGTGGTCGAGTTCGCGTTGCTGCTGCAGCTCTCGCCGTTGGAGCTATCCTCGGAGCCAAAGATGGAGGCGACGTGGTAGACGCCGCAGTCGACGCAGAACCCGTCCGACATGGCTTGGCTTGATGTGGCAGTCGATGGTGTCGCAGGTGTCGAAGTCGAAGGAGACGCGGCCGATGGAGCGGCGTGTATCTTGGTCGGTGTAGATGCGATCTTTGCGGAAGATGCGCGCAGAGTAGTCGAGGCAGATGCGATCCCCGCGGTCGAAGGTGACGCGGGTGTAGTTGAAGCAGATGCGATCTCCGTAGTCGACGAAAACGCAGGTTCCACGGTCGGAGCAGATGCGATCTCCGCGGTCGATGAAGGCGCGAGTCTCGCGGTTGGAGCAGATGCGATCTCCACGGTCGCAGGTGACGCGGGTCCCGCGGTCGGAGCAGATGCGATCTCCGCGGTCGATGAAGGCGCGAGTCCCGCGGTCGGAGCAGATGCGATCTCCACGGTCGAAGGTGACGCGGGTCCCGCGGTCAGAGCAGATGTGATCTCTGCGGTTGATGAAGGCGTGAGTCCCGCGGTCGGAGTAGATGCGATCTCCGCGGTCGAAGGTGACGCGGGTCCCGCGGTCGGAGCAGATGCGATCTCCGGGGTCGATGAAGACGCGAGTCCCGCGGTCGGAGCAGATGCACTGTCGGAGAGCGGAAACGTTCCCCAACGATTCACATAAACATGCATACTGCCGAAAGTAAGATTCATACCCGAGTAGAGATCGGCGTACACCGAGCGTTGGGTTGGTGGGTGGGGCTTGAACTCGAAGGAGCCGAAGCGGATCGGCCTCGCGATTGCCGACAGGTCGCCGGTTGTCGTTGCGGATGGAGCCGGTGCAACCATGATTCCAGCACTTGTCTTTCCCACAGACGGCGCCAGTTGACGTGGGGTTACCACGGCAAGTCCCGGGGTCGAGTACCCCAGGTTGATTGAGAGGAGAAAGATGGAAGTGCTGGTAGTTACCACGGCTGACAAGCAAGGCGATTTACCCAGGTTCAGACTCCCGTAGGATAACACCCTACTTTCTGCTTGTCTGAGATTGATTATATGGAGGTGTTACAATGGAGATCCCCGCGAGATGTCGATCTCGCTAGGGATTTGGTGGTGGAATATGAGCGTACCTAGATCGGCGGCCCTCCCAGCCTTTCTATTGGAGGTTGGGTCTTGGGAGTTCGCAACCGACTAGGTTTACAGGTAAGGTAAGTTTCTACCGACCTAAACTACGCCTTCCTTGGGGCGCACTATGTCTTCTTTGGGCCCCCTTCGTGGGCCTTGAATATTGTCTTCTAGTAGGCCGGCCGTCGGACCCCAGTCCTTGCGTGCACCAGGTATCTTCATGGTGGGGCACCCGATAGGTAGGCCCACGTCACCGTACCTGCCAGATCTGGAGTCGGGGGAGAAGATGAGTGTGTGCCGCACCTTCCGTTCGCCCGTCCCTTGTCGCCCGCGCGACCAAGACATCCAGCAACCACAACCTGCGACCGGCGCCTGACAAGAAAAAAATCATTCAAATTATTTTAGCTGCGATTTGAGCGTGATCAATTGGTTGTATTTCTTGTGGTGATACCAGTCATTCAGGTTCAAGCCATGGACTTGACATATGCTTGCACTTATGTAAGTTCTGCGTCTATATCATGTGTTTTTTAAGAATATTTCAGCTGTATTTTGCTGTAGAAAACAGAATTAAAGCTCAATTTTTTAAGCGGGTTAACAAATTTATCATGAGATCGAACAAATTGTAACACGTACGCGGAGCAAACCTCTCTAATAAGAGAAAAATACAAAAGACTTGAAATCATGGTATCTAGCTCCAACTTTGTATCCTCGTGTTTTTGAAAACTCCAGCAAAAAAGATCATTTTAACTGTATTTTGGGGTAAAAGCAGAATTAATGATCGACTATTTTAGTTGGTGAACAACTTTTTTAATCACCGGATCAAATAACTTGAAATACGTACTTAGGGAAAATCTCTCTAATAAGGAAAAAAGATACACGAGACCCTTTAAAATCATTCTATCTAGCTCCAACTTTTACATCCTTGTGTTTCTCGAGAACCCTAGACAAAGTTTTCACAAGATGGATTATTATTAAAAGTTTTGAAAAGTTTGTGTCTCACCTCAATAGGTGAGACTGTGAGAGCCTCAGGTGACTTCTTTTGGTTTATAACCTAGCTTCCAGATTCCCCACAGCAGAAGCCAAAAGAAGTCTCCTGCTATGCTTAGGAAACCATTTATCAATGTAATGTCTCAACAAATGGTAAACACAAAAGAACAAAACCTTAGAACTTAGAAGCACCAGCCAAGTAAAAGTTGATACTAACATCACTACCAGTACCATTATGGACCCTAAAAATTAAGATGTTACTGAGCCCTTATGCATACAATTTTTCTTGATCCGTCTTCGATGAGCCATGCGAGATGAGGATAGTAATCAGGTTTTAACGGAACAAACCAATTGGCTGCCCCTTAGAGCATCTCCACTCGTCAAATTGTGTTCGGATTTGCCCAGAAACGAGCTCTATGGAGGGTTGTTCGGACAAAACTAGGTGTATGGGGAAGGATGCTCTCCACTCGCAAACCCCAAATAGCAGCGCACGATGCCGCCGTGCAGGCCGCTGGTGCTGCAGCAGGGACGCGCCGCCGCCACCGTCCTGCCGACCTTCAACCACGCTCCTCCTGCCATCGGCGCCGTCCGGCCGACCGTCGACCACGGCTCCTCATGCCGCTGCGGACCGTGCTCGAGATATTTTCCACGACGGAGATGCGTGGCCGGGACCGCCTCCTCGTGCTCGCCGGCGAGCGCGACCGAGCCCGGACCACCAGCAGTCGAGGCAGGGCAGAACCGGGACGCGCCGCCGCTGTGGCTGGAGACGTCCTTCCTAGCGGCGTCGGCCGAAGCTGTGGACGGTGACGCGGCAGCGCCAGAGCAGGAGAGGAACAGGCTGGCTGGTGGCTGAGGTCTGCCGGCACAACGGGCAGCCGGAGCTGACTAGGGTCTGCCGTCGCGAGGGGTCGCCGGAGCTGGCTGGTAGCCGGCGATTTGGTGGAGCAAAAAGGGGATCGGGGGAGGTGGTTTGGTGGAGAACGAGGGGAGAGAGAGGAATAAAGTTGAGGGGCACGTGGAGGCGCTGGAGTGGTGGGGAGTGGTGGGCTGGACGAAATATTTCGTCCGACGCTACCAAAAGAGCCCCCATGGCTTGAGGTCGGCTCGGTAGCGCCAGACGAAATAACGGGTTGGCCGGACGAAAGTGTGGCTATGGGGCTCGCGAGTGGGACATGTTTTCCAGTTTAGACACCCCAAAAGCCTTTGGGGGTTACGAGTGGAGATGCTCTTAAAAGACTTAAACTACATCTTTGGCTTGTTCAGGCTGCAGCCAATTTGCAGCGCGCGGCACCCTTTTGGGCAAAAAATGACTGCGTGCGGCATCACGGTGGCCGCTTTTGCCCAGCGGCACCTCTCAGCTTTTGCTCCCCTGAATCGCCCAAAGTTTTGCCTTTGCTCGCCTCGCCTGGAAGTTGTACGTATGGTGCTTTTCGCCCTTTTCCTGTTCTTCATTCTCTGCATAGATACCTCGGCGTGTCATCTTGAGATGGCTTGACTCCTTCCCGATAATACTGACACTTCCACAAGTTTTGATAAGTTGTATCAGTAACGAAAAAAATTGGTGCTGACATTTAAAGTCTCTCCACGAATTTATATGATGAGTGATTAACACGGACACCGTTCAGCCGATTGTTTCATTGCCCAAA
Source organism: Poa pratensis (assembly GCA_947311845.1). Classification (NCBI taxonomy): domain Eukaryota; kingdom Viridiplantae; phylum Streptophyta; class Magnoliopsida; order Poales; family Poaceae; genus Poa; species Poa pratensis. The sequence continues at coordinate 54,503,462 of CAMZMU010000042.1, forward strand.
CCACAGTCCACGAAAAGACGTTTTGAACAACGGCCTGAGCCGGCGATGCATTGGTCCTCAGTACTGCTGACATGGACAATCAAACCAAGAGAATGCTCTCGTCGACTCCCGAGTGCGCCTGCACATACAGATGGCAGCGAGAGTTGAGGGTGAAGGGGCGTGAGGCGAAAAGACGTGTGCATTACCCGTGCTTTCCTTGTTTTGTTCCTCGCTCCCTTCCTTGTTGAGCGTTGGATCTGAGAGAAGGACATGTATCGCAGTTTTGGCTGCCTCTACTTTTTTTTGAACAAGAGAAGGGCCCCAAAGGACCCAGAGCTGCATTAATCCGCCGTCGGTGGAGCACAAATTACACGTAGGACCAAACCAGAAAGGAAAATTACAACCGGGTCCTTAAATTTTGCACTGAAGACCCTGAGACGAAAACTAAAAAAGCAATCAGGTCCAGGTCTTCTTCCATCTCCATCTCCACCGATCTTCACACGCATCCAAACACGGCCAGCTGCAGAGTCGCCGGGGACGAAACCACTTGGGGCACTGCATTGGGAGCAAACCGTGTCGGAGCAGAGAGGCCTCCATCTGGGCACAACGGCCCGGAGGTTGATAAAATCCCTAGAGCAGGCAACTGCTGCCGACCAGGGTGGGAGCGGCCGCCTCACGGCCATGAGATTCAGCAGGCAGACTGCCTGAGGTAGTCGACGAAGGCCTGCTGATGATGAACTCCCGAAGAGTGCTGCGGTAGCAGCGCCGAGTCCCGCGTTGCCAGCACCCGACCGAAGCAGAAACCACCTCCATCCCTGTCTGCCATCTCCACGATGGCTAGCAACAGAGAACAGCAGCACCACCTCGGTTGAGGCCAAACAACCATCGACCTCCAGAACCGGAGGCCAACCTTCGAGCTTATTAGAGAAGGAGGATGCGGCGCTCCCTCTACTGTATGCGGCTCCAACCATCGGAGCTCCGCCAGAAGAAGAACAAGCACCACCATCCCGCAGATGCGGCCCGGACGCACCAGCGAGCAAATCTTCATCGGCAAAGCGCCTTTCTGCACGTCGGCAAACTCGAAAACGAAGTCAAACCTACTTCTAAAGCCTACCCTACTTCTATACAGATGGGGCCGGCACCCTATTTCATCTCCGCACCAGCCAGCGTAAGCGCCGGCGGCGGGGACGGCCGGATCTGGCCGGCGACGACGGTGGACTCTCAAGGGGAGCGAGAGGGAAGGAGAGGAAAAAGAGAGGTCCCGGCTGCCTCTACTTGTCCACCGATTTGCTTGGGCTCACACGAGTATCAGTCGTGGATATTTCCGCGCTCGCCACTCCTCATTTTTCTTTGTCCGATCCGACCGGGATATTTTGACGAGGAAGCCAACCAAACACCCACACCACACGTGCTTGCGCCTTGATGTCTCCCGATCCGTTGCCACGTTATACTAGGGAGCGCTGGTGTCTGTTTGACTCTTTGGGACAACAGGACATCAAGGTATGCCTAACAAAATGAAAGATCAGATGCAAGGTTTGACATCCTGTTCCATTTTCACGTGCAAATTTCCCACTAAACCTTAATGCTGTTCACAAAGAAAAAAAATTGTCGCGTGGAAGCTAGCTACCCGGTTTTATCTAGGTCCAGACACTCGGTTGATTCGCTATGACCCTAGTTTATTACTTCAAGTTACAACAGCTGGCAGTAAACAGTGCTGCAGCAAGGACTATAATTAAAATAGTTCAGCACACATTAACCGGGGAGGAACTCTTACTTTTGTCTTGAAGATGGATTTCCTTGCGGCACAACCCAAGGATGGCTGGATCTTATAACAAGGATGGATGGAGTATGTACTTAAGACGCTTAAACTAGTACTACGTACTATCACACACTGAAACTAGCGAATCCTCGCTCGAACTGTGTTGAATCTTGCACTAAAACATGTCTAGATACATATGGTTGGTAATGAGCAAGCGTGACTTATATTTTGATACGGAGGGAGTACATAGTAGTACTAGTTAACCATGCGTCTATATATGCCTCTCCACGTGATCCGTCTTCTTACAACCAAGTGGAAGCATGTGTCATAAGGCATCTGGTTCCCGGCCAAACAGAAGCTTTTCTTCCAGACCGGAAAGTAGCTGAGTTTGGGAAAGAGCATGCAAAGTTCCCAGGTGGTTAACTGCCGGAGATCGAGGTCAGGTACTAGAAATTTCTTCACTACATGAATCTTCTGCTAAAAACAAAATCATGCGCTTCGTGTAAAGAAAGGTCTTTGCGACACATGATAAGAAGAGTGAAGTCTTATGTGTGTCCTCAAACTATTTCTAGGATCTCACGTAACTCTCTGAACTTCGAAAACTCATTGATCATATGTGTCTCCAAAGTGTACTTTACCGCTTACTTCATAAATGTTTTTTAAGCAACCGACATATGCTCTGAAATTTTATCAAGAAGAACACAATTGATCAGTTTGAGGACCATGGTAGAAAAGACTAAGATCACAACCATTTCATACATGGGCACAACGTATGCAATATAGCACGTACTATTTTTTCTATTGAAACGATATCATTTCTGCATGGCCAAATGTGTGACATCCTATTTTTTCGATAAAAGGAACCCAACTCGGCCCCTAATTTCATTAAGAATTTGAGTGTCATGCCTTCTTCTACTGAGATTGAAATGCCAACTGGTCTTCTTTGGCTTTGACATTGTTTTAAGGGGATCTGAATATGGAGGTCGTAATGCCTGGCGTTCGTGTCATGTTTGTGTCGTCCGACGCTACCCAGACATAGTGTGACTAGCTAGTGTGGCCATGTGTGATCAGAATTTTGAGAGGGCCGTACGACTCTCTCTTGTATTTGTGGATGCATATGAGGTGGAATAGAAAAACATGCATGACTCTAGGTTCAACACCATCAAGCGCATCAAGAAACCACTCTTAATGTTGTGTAATAAACTCAAAGCTTCAATGCCAACACCTTTGCTCTTTTGAAATACGGGGTCTCCTTCAACAACTTCACAACATCATATGGGACTACAGTTGAGTATAAAGCTTGTAGGTAACATTAGTCCCATAATTTTAGTGTCAACATCACCAAAACGGCAAAACCACATAGGATAAATTTTGACCTTTTAATCTTCCCTTTTTTTGTGAATGGTGACAACTAGGATTAGAGTTCATAAATGATAGTATGATATGCATGAATTTTGGTTTCTAAACGAAGTAAGAGAAGTTTCCCCTAAATTTGCGCGCTTACTAAAATCTTTACTTTTGAATGCAAAGTGCACATAATTAATTTCATGGAAGTCCCCCCCTAAATTTTTAGAAACCGACGGTAATGTAAGGCATTATATTAAGAAACTTTGCAACCCAAACCTAGTGGGACATAAGAGAAATAAAACGTAACCATCATCACCATCTGCCGGAGCAAACGTCTAAGGCACACCAAAAAACAAATCATCAAGTGAGATAGGTGGCATAGAAATATCAACAAAGTAACAACTTAAACTCTCCTTTAGAAGGTGGTTCATTAGGAGTTAGATGAAATGGAGAACGTTGAGCAAATTACCACTGACCTGGTGCTTAATGAGGACCATGGCAGAATGTTGTGGAAATTACATAGTTGTGATATTCACATAATCCCAATCACTGTACGCAGTGTTGAATCTTAGAGGGTTACAACACTTTTTATGCCGACAGTTTGGAAGCCAAATATACCTTTCGCAGGGCGCTGGAGTCCACGAGGTGGCTCAAATCACGTTTTGGTTTGGCTACTGCCAGTGGCGGACCTTGACCATAAATATTGGAGGGGCAAAAATACATTAGGTGAGAGCTGAGGGGGCTAATTCGAATTATTTTATGTTTTATATGGTAAAAAATGATAAATACTAAGTAGTATTGTGTAAAATATAATTGAGTTGGGGGGGGGGGGGGGGGGGCATGGCCCTTTTGGCCTCCATTAAGGTCCGCCAGTGGCTACTGCCTTACGTGCGTCGTAGCTTGGTTGTAGCCTGGCTTTGATCATTCGTAAAACCTGGTGGGGATTCTGCTGTTGGGCAAGAGCCTTTTGATCTATCTAAACATAACATAAGGGAGTGTCTAATTGTCAGTCGACTGATTTTGATTTCGGTGTCAGTCGAATTTTGGGCCAGTCATTTGTTGACACGTACCACTGCTAATCAGCATTCCCAGCCCCCGAAAAAAAAGGTTCCCGACCTGCACAACCAACGGGTCGAAATTTGTCCAGCCCGACCCGAAACAGCCCAAGCCCAGATAAAAGCAGACACAAACAGGCCCAAAACGACAAAACCCAGCAGAAAAAGGATTCCAAATTCTGATCGAGAAAACATATCTTTTTCTTTCTCAAGAAAAGAGTCAGGTCAGCTGCACTGCTGCGGAATCTCAAAAAAAAAAAAACTGCACTGCTGCAGCCACACCCCGTCGCAACTTCCTTTCCAAAAATTCAGAACGAAAATTGTTCTATCTCTGAAATTTCTGCAACTTCTTTCCAAAAACTCACTGACAAAGCTATATCTACAAAAAAAAACTACCATCTGAAGGTTATCATCTGCTAATGGATGCAGAAATGAACCTATTTCTGCAAAACAAAATGTGTTCATACTACACATTCATACCCCATTGATCATATGTCACCACATTCAGAGAACTGACATTACAACTTAACCAACTAAATCATGAAATAACCTTGCCAGGAAAAATTCTGAGATGAACCCATTCAAACCAAAACAAGACTGAAATCCATCTTGTAAAAAGGTAGGAACACTCATAGATGACAAAAAAATGAAGCGACTACAGGAAGCATTTCTCGCATCATGACACATATATACTAGGTTCAGGCAACAAGACTGACAACATATATATGGTTCAGGCATTAGAATGACCTGACATATCAGCCGTAACAAAAAATACTTGGTTCAAACAAAGACTGAAATCTTATAAAAGGTTCAGGCTAAGATAGATAAACAGACATAGCAGCCAACCAACTAGGAAAGGTGCCAAACTGAAATATAGATGGTTTCTGGCATTAAGACAAACTAGAAATAACTCTCATGCTGAGGTCGAGAGAGTGTCGAAGGAGACAATCAGGCGGCCGTCATTGTCGTTGTGGAAGAGGATCAACACAACATAACCATCGCCTATGTTGTGTTGAGTGGCAAATTGCGGCCATCCAGCCCTGAAGCAGATCCTTTGATCTTTGCAGTGTAGTATGATGCTTCGAAGTTGCCCCAATCATGTCCATAGATGAGAAACGATTTTCCTTCCTCAGCTTTGGGATCCGCTGAAAAGCGAATAAAAACAACATGTACTTAAGCTTCAGGAAAAATGACCATGTGAAAAAAGATTGATAACCAGTAGACAAAAAAGAAATTGCTATCAAAACAGCTATGACTGAATAAAATATACATTGGACATGAAACAAAAAATACACCTTCAGCGGATAGTACTTGGCAAATCTTGGTCGACCAACATGCACACAACTAATCGATAAATAACACTATATCAAGAAGACTACAGCATGGTATACAAACCCTAGTTACAGAGAGAGAGCCAAGCATCTAATTTAAAGAGACAAAAATCACATAAATTCCACTGAACATAATAATGCATCTAACAAACAGAGAGTGACAAAAGTAAGAGAAAATTTAGAAGAGATTGACAAAGAATATACATACTAGCATTATTATGTTCAAGATACAACAAACCTGCAAGCATTGCTAATAGTACTAGGGAAAGAGACAACCCAAAGAGAGAGAGAGAGCCAACAGAATAGGGACTATCTATTATTTAGGTTGTATATTATTTAGGTTTTTTTTAGGGACAAAAATGAGAGAGAGACGAAAAAAGAGAGAGAATGAGAGAGAGGCAAGGAACAGAGAGAGATACATAGCCAAGAAAAGAGAGAGAAGAGAGACAGAGTGAGAGAGAGAGAGAATGAGATAGAGGCAAAGAACAGAGAGAGAGACATAGCCAAGAAAAGAGAGAGAGAAAGCAGAGACAGTGAGAGAGACGAAAATAGAGAAAGAATGTGAGAGAGAGAGACGAAAATAGAGACAGAGTGAGACTCACAAAGGGAAATTGACTGAGAGAGAGATCTACAAACAGAGAGTGAGACTCGGGGAAATAGACTGAGAGAATGAGATAGAGGCAAGGAACAGAGAGAAACATAGCCAAGAAAAGAGAGAGAGAAGAGAGACAGAGTGAGAGAGACGAAAATAGTGAGTGAGACAGAGCAGAGAATGTGTGTGTGTGTGTGTATGAGAGAGAGAGAGACGAAAATAGAGAGGCAGAGAGTGAGACTCACAAAGGGGAAATTGACTGAGAGGGAGATCTAATCTTGCATCTAACAAACAGAGAGTGACCACCTTGCTAGTTAGTTTAAAGGCACATCAACACTACCTATACTGCAGGTTTTATATATTACATTATTGTTGTTAGAGTAACTTCAAATATAAAAGTATTGCAGACACGGGCAATACACATCCTGACTCGGATGTCAGTTCAAACATACTCCATTCATGCTATTGCTAATTCAAGAATGAACCTTCTAGTTACAGAAATAATCATAAGCACAGGTACACATTAGAATTGCAGAAAACCTAAGTACATGTTTTCTGGTAATTTGAAAAACTTGAGGGACCAGTTTGTTTGGAACTCCGATTCATATTTGCTTAGTGTCTCTGAACAAATATGAACTGTCATTCAAACCAAAAAGTGTGCACTGCAGCACATCGCTGTCAACCAGCTGGTGCAAGCTAACAATAACATCAATGCTGTTATACACTCGGAGAAGAAGAAAAAAACAATTTTGCTGAACATGAATCCAGCCAACTCTCCGAAGATGCTTCTACTATATGAACTGGGCCAAATTCTGCTGAACATGTTTCCACGACATGAATCTAGTGTTGTACTAACAGCTTGTTGATTTTTTCTCTCAATGAAGCATGCATGAAGTTACAGGGAGATAATCTACAGGTGAATGCTGCCTCCTCTCACCTGGCACTGCCGATTGTGCTCCTTGCCTCCTCCCCTGACATCCTTCACGCCGGCGCTGCACCAAATTAACTCCAAGATCAGTCCACCACCGGCATCCTGCACATTTATGGTTGACTCGTAAATCTTGGCATCACATGAACAGCAACATCAATGCATTCATGGTCAAATGGCTGTCTTGGAGTATATCAACAAGCTAAAAATACTACTACTAGTCTGGGTGGATAGCACGTGCAAAACCTGGCATCTCGATTATATACAGAAACTAGATAACAGACAGAACTTTACAACTTGAAAGAAAAATTTCCACCTCACAGGTCACAGCTGACACGGACATGTTAACAGAAAATTCATGACTTACACTGACTACTAGCCCTGGACCAGAGATCAACTTAGTATGTAAAACCTAGCAACTAAACAACCATGAAGTAATCATCAACACAAACCAATATGGGGTGTCATCGGCTAGATGGAGATACTACAACAGAGCAGATACTACCGCAAAACCTGTATAGTGCTGCTAGCACAGCACGCACAAACGGGCGTGGCGCGAAGGCCATGACCCAGAGCACCATGCTGAACACTACTGGATATAGCATGGCAGAAAATCGATTCGAGCACCTCCAAAGAAAAAAAATGACCTGCACGGCAAACGTCGACGAGCTCTTGAACGGCAAACGTCGACGTCATCACTGTAGGTCTTGGGGTCCCAGAAATTACCACTGGTTGAAGAAGCTCAGCTCATCTATCACCTGCAGGAAAACATTCCAAGACAGAATCACCTCAATGGCACTAAAAACTATTACTCAACAGTCAACACGCAAACAAGATATACATCGGAGGATGGGGATGTGTCGCTAGGGATCATCACAGTAACACATCTTTTGCAGCAGCGGGAGCTCTTCATGGCGCATATTCAGCCCTGGAAACTGAAAGTAATGCATTGCTCCAGGCACTGGAATAGATTCTGCAAATGAACCACAAAAAACGTACTCGAAAAATCAACACCAGAACATCAGCCGCTAGATCACCACAGAAGACCCTAGCGTACACCATCAACAACAAAACTGAGTCTACCACGACAATAAATCAGGGGATTCAGACAAGAAATAAAAGAGATCCCCCACTCCCCTATGCTGCGGACAAGACTACTCGTCGCCGCCACGAGGGCTAGCTGCGCGAGGTTAGAACAAAGACGCCGCTGACGACGGCCGCTAGATCCACCGCCCCGCCGCATTTCAACCGCCTCCGGCGACTTAGGACATGGACACAAACAAACACGGCCGTAGAAACAGACGAAGGAGCTGAGATTGCAGCACGGAGTACCTGTGCAGCCGCCGGCGACGCCTCCATTCTCCGCAGATCTCCGCCATTACGGCGGCAGCAGGCACCGGCGAAAAAGAGGAACCAATCCTCTGTTCCACCATCCCCTTCTCTCTATCTCTTCGACAAAAACGACACGCGGAGAAGAAGAAAAAGAGAATGGGTATAGGCCCCGAAACCCGTCGGCCCACAAACATCCAAATCCGATAACGGTCCACGACCCGTGAGGAAGCAAACACGCGCGGCAGCTCGCGTGACAACGTGGAAGACACAGCACAAATCTTGACGCGAATCCAACAGCCAGAAAAACGACTGACGCCAAAATTGATTTCAGTCAACTGAAACAGAGCAAAAACCTAACATAAAGAGGCATAAACTTTTTTATTTTATTTTTTCGGGTTGTTCAGGTGATGAGAGTAACAATGCAGTTGATTTAACTTGTGGAATCTGTCTGAACATTGCATAATACTAGTACAACGGGGTGCAGATAACTCACGTGCGTCTGATCGTGTCAAACATGTACCCATACACCGTGGTACAGAAGGTCAAACAGAAACAATATCTCACTTCCATGTCCTGGCGATGGTATGGCTGTATCAGTGACGATTAGATTCCCCTTGCGGCCTTCAGACTGTCGCGTGTCGGAGGGCCCTGCAGTCTGCCCGCCGATTGATGAGCACTAAAAATTGTTGCAGACGGGCACGACCGGATGCACGTCGACGGCGAAAACGGGTCGCCGGAGTTGCACCGGCCGGAGGCCGTGCTACACCCCAACGCGGTCAACCACGGTGGAGACGAAGGTTTGGAACGCCTGACTGCACGTCTCTACCACGCAAAATGTGGTTCCTGCTCGAGCTGACATGCGAGGCCCAGCTTCGTCACACTCACACAGCAGCGCTAGGAGGTGCTTGCACCAGACCAGATCCTCCCGGGGTCACCCACGTTATTTACTCGTCGTCCACCTCGAACACCTCACCCCTGCACGCTCTTGTCTCCTCCACCCTCCCCGCCATCTCCTCCCGCGCGCACCAAGAACGCGGTCGCCTCGCCACCGCGCCGCAATGGCCTCCGCCCGCCTCGTCGCGCTTGTGGCAATGGCAGTCATCTGCCGCTCTCTGCTAGGCCCGGCCTCCGCGGCGGACGACGGGGAGCTGCGGGCGCTGCTGGCGCTCAAGGCGGCGCTGGACCCGACGGGGCGCCTGCTGCCGTCGTGGGCGCCCGGGCGGGACCCGTGCAGCGGGTTCGAGGGCGTCGCGTGCGACGGCCGCGGCGGCGTCGCCAACGTCTCGCTGCAGGGGAAGGGCCTGGCGGGGACGCTCTCCCCGGCCGTCGCGGGCCTCCGCTCGCTCACCGGCCTCTACCTCCACTACAACGCGCTCCATGGCGCCGTGCCCCGGGAGCTCGCCAGCCTCACCCGCCTCACCGACGTCTACCTCAACGTCAACAACTTCTCCGGGCCCATCCCGCCCGAGATCGGCGCCATGGCCTCGCTGCAAGGTACTGGAGCAAAAAGTCAGCAGGAGCTCTTCTTCTTCTTCTTCTTCTTCTTCTTCTTCTTCTTCTTCTTCTTCTTCTTTTGCTCGCATTGTCCCTCCGGCTCCGGCCATGCCATCTTCGTCGTGTGCGTGCATTTCTCGGAAGATTCTTGCTCGTCTACTTGCATGTGGACTCTCTCTCTATATCACGGGCAAAGCATTTGCTTGGATTGATTCGATTCCTTTTTTTTATTTCAGTCTACTCTGCTTATTAGCGTTCCATGTTCTAAGACGCGTTCTTGGGCTACATACATATCCCGGAATATATATGATTTAGTCATGGATTGATTTACCCTTCTTTTGCCACTCTATCTAATTCTGCTGTTAATGGTGGTGTTATGTGCAGTGTTGCAGATGTGCTACAATCAGCTGACGGGGAGCATCCCCACGCAGCTCGGGCTCTTGACCAGGCTCACCGTGCTGGCCCTGCAGTCCAACCACCTCAATGGCGCCATCCCGGCCAGCCTCGGCGACCTGCCCGAGCTCATGCGCCTGGACTTGAGCTTCAACCACCTCTTCGGCTCCATCCCGGTGAGGCTGGCCAGGCTTCCTCGCCTCGCGGCTCTCGATGTCAGGAACAACTCGCTCACCGGCAGTGTGCCCTCCGGTAACTAGTCCACACGACGCAAGCAACAACTTCCGAATCGATGCTTGAGCGATTAACGCTCGTTTTGGCTAACTATGGGTCGTTTGGTTTGGTTGCTGCCAGAACTGGCGAAACTGGAGGGTGGATTCCAGTACGGGAACAACACTGATCTCTGCGGCACAGGGCTCCAAGATCTCCAGCCGTGCACTCCGTCAGACCTCATCGACCCCGACAGGCCCCAGCCGTTCAGTGCCGGTATCCCGCCGCAGAACAACTCCGGTGGGCATTGCAGCGGAACCCACTGTCCCCCTTCGACGAAGGCACTCGCCGCCGTCGTCGTTCTCGCGGTGATCCTTCTCGCTGCGACGGCGGCCGGTCTCTTCGCGTTCTCCTGGTACCGGTGGCGAAAGCAGAGTATGGCCGCATGCGCACCGCCGATGACAGCCGTCGGCGGCCGGTGCAGCACCGAGGCGACGACTACCAAGGAGTCGTTCCGCAAGAGCGCGTCGTCGACACTGGTGAGCCTGGAGTACTCCAACGGCTGGGACCCGCTGGCCGACGGGCGGAGCGGCGTCGGGTTCTCGCAGGAGGTGTCCCCGAGCCTCCGGTTCAACATGGAGGAGGTGGATTCCGCGACGCAGTACTTCTCGGAGCTGAACCTGCTCGGCAAGAAGAGCTCCAAGGGCGGCGGCAGCTTCGCGGCCACGTACAGGGGCACGCTGCGCGACGGCACGTCCGTCGTCGTCACGCGGCTCGGCAAGACCTGCTGCAAGCAGGAGGAGGCGGAGTTCCTCAAGGGCCTCAAGCTGCTCGCCGAGCTGCGGCACGACAACGTCGTGGGGCTGAGGGGGTTCTGCTGCTCCAGGGCCAGGGGAGAGTGCTTCCTCGTGCACGACTTCGTGCCCAACGGGAGCCTGTCGGAGTTCTTGGACGTCGGAGGTGAAGACGCCGGCGGTGGTGGCCATGGCGGCCACGTCCTTGAGTGGTCCACGAGGGTGTCCATCATCAAGGGCATTGCTAAAGGTATACTGGTAGTGGAGCTCCACTCATCCTCCTTGTCACTATCTAGCTATCAGCTCTCGAACACCCCTAGATCGAGTGATCTAGTACCAGCCAGCAGATGGTGCTAATGACCAAATCTTTCTGCATTCATACTGTCCACAAAAGTAGCAAAATTGCCCAAATGCTAGCTAGTTGTTGGTACTCCGTAGTTGTTATCTCTGCAACATTTGGGCTCAGTTTTGAAGAATTCCCTACTGCGTAGACGTGAGGCATTGGCAACTGAATTTTACTGCAAATACACTGAAACAAATGGCCATCAGTTTATCGATGCTAGGACTGTCCTAGTTGTTCACATGTTTTTGGGGAGACCTGTGATACGACGTGACATAGCCACATTTTGGATCTGTGTAGCTTGTAGGTACTCAAAGAGCTCTATCTCCCCCTCTATCGTGTGTCTCCCCACTGACAAAAAACTACTAATACCTGTTACTATTTGCAATTGTTACTGAGAATGTTAGTAACCTGTACTGTGCTGGCAGTAGATAATGTTTGACTTTTTTTTTTGCAATGCAATGTTTGCTTACCGCTGTTTGTTTGGCAGGAATTGGGTATCTGCACAGTAATATAGCAAACAAGCCTCCTCTTGTTCACCAAAATATATCAGCAGACAAAGTTCTGGTGGATTACACCTACAAGCCTCTGATATCTGGTTCCGGCCTGCACAAGCTCCTCGTCGACGACCTGGTCTTCTCGACCCTCAAGGCGAGCGCCGCCATGGGGTACCTTGCACCTGAGTACACCACCGTCGGTAGGTTCACGGAGAAGAGTGATGTCTATGCGTTCGGGGTAATTGTGTTCCAGATACTCACTGGTAAAAGGAAGACGATGCAGCTGCCATTCGAGTCCGGTAGCGTCGATGAGCTCATTGACGGTAACCTGAAAGGATGTTACTCAGCAACCGAAGCGGCTAAGCTGGCGAAGATAGCATTGGTCTGCACCGGTGAAAACCCCGACCAAAGACCCACGATGGAAGAACTGCTAGAAGAAATGGACAACTTGTGATGGATGGGCATACAACGTAACTTCTTTTTGCCAGTCACATTCCTGACATTGCAGCCCAATGCCTGTAATCTACTTATCTAGGATCACTGATCGCTGATCTTAGAAGCAAATGAGGTACCAATTAATAACCTATGATCAATCCTAACATCTTGTATTATGCCAATGTTGTATTCTTGCTGTTCCTGAGTAAAGCCTGCGTTGATAGCTATCTTGGATTGGATGCGCTCTTCGGTGTTAGGTGAATGCAGCCATTTCTTGCAACTCTTTTTGCTCAGCCCTTGTTTTTCTAGACAGTGCTCAGCCTTGTGACTCCAAGTGTACAATCAATCCTGTATTCCTGTGCACAAGTTTGGATCGATCCTGTGAGGCTGTGATGCCTCTATCCAGGGAGGAAAATCCAAGAGTCCAGGAGAGCATGTGAGCTATAGATTGTTGTATTGTGTTGTTTGTTGCTCATGTTTTGTCCAGTACAGACTCCAGCCTTGTGATCCTACAGACTGATGCAATCTCACAGGCAAAAATAGGTACAGGGTGGTCCTAGCTTTTCTATGGTAGCTGCTATGGTGCCAGACAAAATAGACTCTACCACAATCAAATTATACTACTCACTGAAGAACAACAGCTATGAAGAGATTAAAACCAAAGGTGAGGCTGTAGCTGAAAGGTTGTTGGATGGGAGTCCCTGGAGTCCCTGGAGCTTAGAAAGACAAATGGAATAACTTAGAACATCTCTACCGGCACTCTCGGAATTTTTCGGACACCCTCCAAAATACGTCCACTTTGGGGTGCTCCAGGGTGACGCACGAGTCCCCTGGCTGTGCCACGTGGCCGCGCAAGGGCGTGAGGACCCCCTGGCAGGCCTCTGGTGCTCTCCAACTCGAAAAGCTAGATGATTTTCTATTTTTTCCTGAATTTGTTCTCCGACTCTAAAAGTTAGATGATTTTCTATTTTTTTCGCGAATTTTCCCTGACACGTACCTGATGTTTTTCAGCTATGCAAAAACATGTCGAAACAAAACTTCCAATTAGCATTGGGCTAATAAGTTAGTCCAATAAAATGATGTAAATTGAGGGGTGCCGGTGGAAATGCTCTCACTATTAAGGGACAAATATGTATTTGCTTGGCTCGCTCTTCGATATAAAGATCAAGAGAGGGAGGTCCAAGCAATGAAAAACCCTAAATTGTATCTACTTATTTATTGCAATTATGTTTATCTAGTATAGAATCTGAGCATCGGGTCCAATTATTTTACATTAGTGCCGATAAACCAGTGATAGGCAGAGTCCGGTTCCCTAAAAATTACTACTCCTATAAAAGATTAAAATAAATTCTGGCCCATGAACGGAGAAAATGTAACCAAATTTCTTAAGGGAAAAAACCGTAGGTAGCACGACTTTATAAATAAAGCCATGAATGGCGAAGGTAGCCATTACAACCAACCAACAACAGTTTGGAAGTAAAAATAAAGTATTACCATGTTCGACACAACAGAAGGTAGGCTAGCTAGATGTCTGCAATGGTGGAGAGATAAATCCCCGAACTTGTCGTGGTGGATAAAAATACGGAGGTAAAAGAATGGAAAGATGGTGACGAATATTCATCCATTATATGCACTTTACATCAACAACATAGGCCTTCTTTGATTCATAGGATAGGAAAAATGTGGAAATAGGAAATTTAACGGATTGGAATGGCATGGCGAAACTATGGGAAGAGATATTCTCTTTGATTATGGTGAATAAATTTTCCATGAGGTTGGACCTCATGCTTTTTTTCTATGTGATTTGCACTACAAGATTCCTATGGGATAAGATCCTATGAATCAAACAATCTCAATAGAAAAATTTCCTGTAGGAACCAATCTATACTTCTTATAAAACAAAACCCTACTAAATGCATTAAATTAGTCTATCTCTACATGCAAGGTGTCCACATCATCCACTATTTTATCTATTCATTTGTCCATGACATCATCACATCATCCACTATTTGACACATTTATTTATCTATGTTCTTCCATATTTATTAATGATATTCATCCATACATGCAAGCTATTCACATTATAAATTTTGTTAGTCATACAATTTTGCACGTCATCAATTTTTAGCAGCTAAATATACGAACATTTCATGTTGATTAAATTTGGTTTTTTGAATATTGTGGCTAACCAAATCATCCTTATCAACCTATTCACATTACAAATTTTGTTAGCCATACAATTTTGCACATCATCAATTTTTAGCAGCTAAATATACGAACATTTCATGTTGATTAAATTTAGATTTTTGAATATTGTGGCTAACCAAATCATCCTTATCCAGGATTTTTTCTATTTTATGCATCAAATGTCCTTTCTTTTATATAATAATTTTTTAAGTTCCCGCTGCAACGCGTGGGGTATGTTTCTAGTCCTTCAAAAATCATATGTCATTCCTTTGAAAGCATGAGCTCCAACCTCATGGGAAATTCCTTTGCCACAATCAAAAAGAATATCTCTTCCCATAGGATTCAATTATATTAGCAATGCTATCCCCATCCTTTAGGGCTCATTTGATTCATAGGATACAAAAAGTGTAGAAATAGGAATCCTATAGGATTGGAATGACATGGCTAATTGAATCCTATGGGAAGATCAAGTTCCTTTTGATTGTGGTGAATGAATTTTTCTATGAGGTTGGACCTCATGTTATTTTCCTAAAAAAAATACACTACAAGATTCCTATGGGAATTGATCGTATGAATCAAATGGCACCCGAAGGAAAAAAATCCCATTGGATTTCAATCCTACACAGATCCTGTGAATCAAAGGAGCCCTTGGGTTTCCTATTTCTCCCCTTTCCCTATCTTGTGAATCAAAGGAGCCCTAACTAAGTGCCCGCGTGTTATCGTGGAGAACACTATTCCCCTCCTCCCTCTCTCGCGTTGTCTCTCATATATCTTTCAACATAACTGGGAAAAATTAGAAGCACTATAGCCTATATATTCACTTTTACTCTAGATAAAAAGGTCACAATGACAAAAAGAATATGAAGTGCCCATGGCACAAATTACATCATGGATCGACATTGATGGCTCTTCATCTATCATCGCCACACTTGTCACCAACGCTAGCACAGTCGCCCGCTCTCCCTCCTCTCTAGATTGACGCCAACGTTGTTTGGCAGCTCGCCACGGGGCACGATGGCTGCTCCTCCGCTTGGTCGGTTGGGCCCCTCCGCCGGCGTACGGTGTGGAGGAGAGGCTTCTTTGACCAAATTCATGCTATTTTTTTTACGATAATTCCTTCAATAAATAGAGTTTTCGACGATAATATTGCGATACTATGAGTTGTGGACGAACTTGTGAGTTACCAATGCCACATTTGTTTGCCATTTGAATATCAAGTTGGTGTGCAATTTTAGTGTTTTTAAAGAAAAAAACTGAGCAACTACCATGCCCGCTAACAATTTTGGGTACCCTCGGAACCATATGGTACAAGTGGTTCTGGACACTAGCTAGAGACTAGTTGAAAATAACCATTACATATACAATGTTTCACGAACAAGTCATACCCGCCAGTCATAAAAATACCCGCCGGTCATAAAAATATACGATTTAAAGAACTTTAAATTAATCTTGGATGCAATGAAATATATAATATAAAGAAACTTTCATCGGTGCTTCAATATAATTTCAAACATATAGATTTAAAAAGTTGGAAAACATATTCAACATTGGTCTTATTCGAAAGATGTCGTCTTCTCGATAAACCGGAAACCGCTCCAGGGAACCGTCGTTAACTATTGGTCGTTCAGAAGGTGTATTTACAAGGATCCATATCTACTGCGCTATGTTAATAGGGGCGTGGTTTGGTAATTTAGTTGTTTTAGTTCGAGTAGGTAGTTGTTCCAGTTCTGGTTTCGGAAGTTGGAACGGCAAGCAAGCTCCTTCTTGTCTAGGTTCCTAGTTGAGGTATGGTTGGTTAAGATGAAGATGATGGTTAAAGCAATCCACACATTATATTTAGTTCAAAATATATGATCCTTTTTTTGCGTGGAAAAAAAATAAAATCCATGGATTGATGCAAGAGCGAAGACAACGTGAAGGTGGGTCGATTTTGAGAAAGTACATAGCTCTATTGTTTTTTAAGTTTGAACAGGACTACGACGATCCTAAATACCTAACGAAAAGTACATATAGATCCGAGCTAAATTTTTTAAATAATATGTTTTTTATTTCCAGAAATAATACGCGTTTTTTTTTTCAAAAATATTATCCATTCGTCTTGGCCGAAGACGATTGGGTCATGTCGTCCTGGCCGAAGACGATTAGTCTAATCGTTTTCGCCGAAGACGATAGGTCCCATGTGCAAGGAATCTGCATGTGGCAAGGACTATGCATGTGCATGCATGCAACTACCTATCGTCTTGGGCCAAGATAGTCCTAGTCGTCTTTGGCCATGACGATTAGTACTAATCATTTTTGGCCAAGACAAATGGATAATATTTTTGAAAAAAAACGCGTATTATTTCTGGAAATAAATAAAAAAGCGTATTATTTAATTTTTTTGGCTAGACCCGATGGTTTACAATCGGGAAAATTGGCTACATGACACCGTTATTTTCTGGCGTTTGTCAAAACACATTGCCCGATTATAATGCTATCTGACAAAGTCACGATTGGACGGTGTGTTTCACCAAACGCCAGGAAATAACGGTGTCTTATACTCTTATAGCCAATTTTTCCTTTACATTTTTTTTCGTGTTCTGCCGAAAAGTGGTTTGCACAGATCTCTCCAAACGGAGAAAATGACAAAAAACTACGACATTTGCGGCTGAGTTGTCGAATAACTACCATTATTGGGGAAAATGTCACATGACTACCAACATTGGGGACAGGGCGTGACAGATAGCACTAATTTTGCAGATTAAGCATGTTAACACGGTTTCTGACAATATGGACCCACCTGTCAGGTATACGTGGCAAAAAAACAGATTAAAAAAAGAGGAGGGCAATGCTCGGCATCCAATCCACCACCACGCGCCGTGGATGGCTACCTCGACGGCCTGGCCACTGACGCGCGCCTCTCTGGCAAGGTCGCCGCCCCCACACCTCATGGGAGCTCGCCGGCAAGGTCGGCGGCGCCCCGTCGCCGGTGACGAGGACAGAGGAGGAGAAGAGCAGACCCCCCGCCGCTACGACCTTGACCGCGTCACCGAGCCGTCCAGATGCCCGAACCGCGCGCGCGTCGTGGACGCGGAGGCCTGCAACAACAGCTCGCCAGGCCGTCCACCTCTGGGAACGCGAACGGCACTGGAGCCTGCAACCACATGTTCGTACCGAAGCACACGTCGGGCACGGTGGCTCTGCATCATCTCCATGCAGCCCACAACCTGGCCAACATGTGTGCGCGCTGCCTCCGGGCGCGCGTAGACATCACCGAGGGCGTCCCGCGCAACGCCGCCGTCGTCTACTGCCCCGACTGCTTCTCCTACCTCCAGCCCCCGCGCTCCTGGATCAAGGTCGGGCCGGAGTCCCCCGAGCTCATGCAGATCCTTCTCCGCCGCATCAAGCACCCGCTCGCCCGCCTCCGGGTCTCGCTCTCCGGCGCCGAGTTCGTCTTCTCCGAGCCCCACTCCAAGCGCCTTTGCCCTCAAGCTCCGCCTCCGCCGCGAGGTCCTCAACGGCATCGTCCTCCAGCAGACCTCCCCGCACGCCGCATCGTCGTCGCGCCTGTCCGCGGCGGATAGGGCCGCGAGCTTCTCCGCCGCGCCGACGTCGGCCACAGACACCTTGGCGTGGGCACCCGCTCGGCCCTCGACGACGGGCTCCCCTGCGAGGTCTCGGAACGCGCCGGCATCTTCCACGGGCACCCTGGGCGTGGGCGTGGTTGGGGACCAGTCGCCGAGCCGCACGGCGCCGTCGGTGACGGGGCAGGGAGAAGAGAGAGAAAATGGATCAGAGGAGAAGAGGGAGGCCGACGCGATGGAGAGAAAAATAAAAAGGGAAGAAAGGAAAAAATAAAGGGGAATAAGAGGGAGCTCTGCCACGTAGACCTACCAGGTGGGTCCAAGCTGTCTGAAAAGGGTTAAACTCGCTAAACTACAAAATTAGTGCTATATGTCACGCCATGTCCCCAATGTTGGTAGTCATGTGACATTTCCCCCAATAATGGTAGTTTTTTTTTTGAATTTTAAGCACACTTTATTAAGCTAGCGAGCCGACTCATTAAAAACCCTACCAGTCCCCAAAGGTACCCTGGCAGGGAAAATAGTGCGTCTGAAACTCGCTGCTTCAACCAAACAAAGATACATCGTTCATTACATCCGAGATGATAAAGCTAGGGGGACTAGTTTCCCAAAAAACAGAAGAATTCGAATCATAGGAATATCTAGCAATATTATGCGCCACCCTATTAGCTTCCCTCGGGCAATGTTGCACCACATGTAATTGGACTGGACTGATTACCCTCCTATATATATAAAATTTAACCGTAGGGATTTTTCCCTACGGTAATGGTGTTAAAAAAAAATGTTGCACCACCACTTGGCCGATTCTTCTTGCAGTCAGAAAACAATCCGTGAGTATTGCTGTATATGGGCTCCATCTCGGTCACTCCATTAAACGCCTCAACAAGTTCCAGCGAGTCCATCTCCACCGTCACGGGAGTACACCCAAGATCATCCGCTAGGTTTAAGCCTCTTTGTAGAGCCGAAGCCTCCGAAGTTGCAGCATCCAGTAAGTTAACCACGGTTCCCCAACTCCAGCTACAGCTTCACCTTTGTCATTTCTGATCACAACACCAACAGCTCCTGTACCATTAGGAAAAAAGCATGCATCAACGTTAATCTTATAAGAACCCGGCCGAGGCCTAGTCCAAGAAATTTCCGGTGAAGTTCCCTTCGTTGCTCTTTTATAGTTCACTGTAAGTGCTTGAATTGCGAAGCTCGTGCGTGTTGGAGGAGCCACCTTCTCCCCCTTGACAACCTCCCGTCGTTGCCACCATATGTACCGAGCACCCACCGCTAGCACCTCCTTAATTCCAACATGCTTCAGGTCGGCTGGAGTGTCTATGTTACCTCGCAACATTTCTTCCAGAGCTACCGAGCCCGATCTATCCACCATGCCAAAGCTTTCAATAATAGATAAAACACCCAAAGAATTCCACACTTCCTTTGCTCTCGGACATTTAAAAATTATATGACTGATATCTTCCGCATCCAGTAAACAGATTGGGCATTGTGGAGACACGGGTATGTGTCTATTAGCAAGAATGGACATCCCGGGACAGTTCCGTGTAAGGCCTTCCACAGAATTTTTTAAATCTTACTTGGTACTTGCAGTTTCCAAAGAATATCCCAAACTGGATTGTTTGCCGAGACCCCTTGATCATCCGTTCTAGTAAGCCTATGCCCATTTTGATGATTCCACTCAGTAGATAAGCCGATCGAACTGAGAACCTATAGTTCTTTGTCATATGCTATGCAACAAAATCATCCAGTACGTGCTCATTAAGAGGTATGCTCGTAATCCTAGCAGCATCAATTGGGTTAAATAGATCCCCAATCAATTGTGTATCCCATACGCCTGTTTGCTGGTTAATCAATTCCTTCACAGTACGTAGGAGAATATTACCTCTAGGAGTGATCACGTGGCGTGTAGGACTTCCAGGCACCCACGGATCATCCCAAATGTTGATCAATTCATCATTTCCAACCCTCCAGATAAAACCTCGCTTGAAAGTCTGTAATCCGGAGATAATACTTTGCCACGTGAATGAAGATCCCTTTTTTGCTCCAGCATTAAGAAGATTGCCGTGAGGATAATATTTGGCTTTTAACACCCTAGCACATAAGGAATCCGGGTTAGTAATCAGTCTCCAGGATTGTTTAGCCAACATTGCTAGATTAAAAGCATGCAGATCGCGGAAACCTAAGCCCCCATTTTCTTTGGGACACACAATTTCCACCATGCCATCCAGTGCATTTTCTTCTGAGATTCCGAGTCACCCCACCAGAAAGCAGCCATCGCATCTGTTATTTGTTTGCACAAGTTCTTTGGGATCTTAAAACCCCCATAGCATAAACGGGAATCGCCTGGATGATTGCTTTCAGCAGTATTTCCTTGCCACCCATGGACAGGAATCTTTCCTTCCATCCCTCTAAACGCTTGATGATTCTCTCAAGCAGGTGTATAAAGCTGTCAGTACGGTCCACCCCAACAAGAGCAGGCAAACCTAAGTATTTATCTGATAAAGCTTCAGTCATGATATCTAATTCAGAACAGATTTCAGCCTTCACATCTGTGTCAACATTTGGGCTGAAAAAGATACTACATTTTGCCTGACTCACCATTTGACCAGAGCTAGCACAGTACTGTTCAAGAACCTGTCTCAATGAGGTTGCATTAATCGAATTTGCT
This sequence comes from Poa pratensis, assembly GCA_947311845.1. Lineage (NCBI taxonomy): Eukaryota > Viridiplantae > Streptophyta > Magnoliopsida > Poales > Poaceae > Poa > Poa pratensis. The sequence continues at coordinate 54,524,369 of CAMZMU010000042.1, forward strand.
TTCATAAGGATAAGGGAATCATCAGCAAAGAGTAAATGAGATACTGATGGAGCATTTCTGCAGACCCTAACACCTTCAATGCCACGAACCTCCTCTCTATGAGCCAGAAGACTTGAAAGACCTTCAGCACAGATCAAAAATAGGTATGGGGATAGGGATCCCCCTGTCGAATGCCCCTCGTAGGGGTGAAGCTACCAGTTTCTTGATTATTAAAACGAACCTTGTATGTCACCGATTGTACACAAGACATGAGAAGCTCAACAAACCTGACATCAAACCCAAGAGTGATCATCATTTTCTCCAAGAATACCCATTCCACTCTGTCATAGGCCTTATGCATATCAAGTTTCACCGCACAGTAGCCCCATTTGCCCTTCTTTTTATTCTTTATCGTATGCATACTCTCGTAAGCCAGCATAATATTATCCGTTATAAGCCTCCCTGGGACAAAGGCACTTTGCACAGGGGAAATAATATCATCAAGAACAAATTTCAATCGAAAAGCAATCATTTTTTATATTACCTTATATAGAACATTGCAGCGACTAATTGGCGATATTGAGAAATAGACTCCAGTTCTTCAACTTTTGGAATTAGTACTATCACCGTGTCATTCCAACCTGTAGGGATCACTTATTATTTATGGCATCAAGAACCTCCGCAGTCAGGCGTCTCCCAAAATATCCCAACATTTTTGAAGAAAATTGCATGGAGCGCATCTACTCCCGGGGCCTTCATGTCACCGATCGAAAACAAAGCTTTTTTAACATCTTCAGCTGAATAAGGTTTCATCAGATGCTCATTCATAGGATCTGTAACTTTCGGAACTACCTTAGCAAGTAAATCAGGGTCTGGCTCCTCGACTTCCGTCGTAAACAGACCAGCAAAGTAATCGGAAATCATTGGGTTTAGGCTGCAATATCCTCCACCCATGCACCGTGTTCATTCTTCAACTTCTTGATTGAATTTCTCTTCCGCCGCTCATTAGCAAAATGATGAAAATATGAATGTTTTTATCACCGTGTTGAAGCAATTAATTCGGCTCCGTTGCGCCCAATGGATTTCTTCCTGCTCCAGAAGTTGTTCTATTTCCTTTGCAAGTTCTTTTTGCATCTCTATGTTCTCATCCGACAGGCACCACAGGCCACTTCCTCCATAATTTTTTGTTTACTACGGATCTTTCTTTTCCTGTCCTGTAGAATAGAACGTCCCATTTGTGAAGCTGGGAATGCACCAGCGCTAGTTTTCCCGCCAGAGAGCTGGTTTGAATGCTAACATCGGCCTGTTCCCAGGCCTGCTGGACTACTTGGCGAAACTGGGCCTCCTTCAACCATTTGCTTCGAACCGTAGACTGACGGCCCAACACTCGATGAATTCAGGGGTTCTAGTGTCATCAGAATAGGTCTATGGTCCGAATTGCTGTACTCAAGATTTTGCAGCACAGCCCCTCCGAACCTATCGTTCCAAGCTTCATTTGTCAGAGCACGATCCAGTCTTTCTCTTATACGGCCTCTATGCCAGGTAAATTTATTCCCGGTATAACCACAGTCAGAAAGATTACAATCGTCCAGGTAATCTCTAAACGACTGCATGAAGTGCTGAGGCCGTGGGTTACCTCCCTCCTTTTCAAAAGGGTATAGAATTTCGTTGAGGTCACCCATAATCAGCCAAGGCAGCCTAACAGCTGCATTAAGGTCTCTCAAACATTGCCATGTCAGATGTTTATCCTGCCACCGAGGTTCACCGTACATGCCAGTAAAGCGCCATACATCTTGCTGATTGTTACCAACAAACACATCAATGAATTTTTTGTTTTGTACCTCAAAGAAATGACAATCGGTTTCCTCCATAGAAGCAACAGACCGCCACTTCGACCATCACTCCTAACCACCTCCTTAAAATCCATCTTTAGCTGACGACGAAGAATCTCTGCCGACCACTCCTCAAGATGTGTTTCAGAGAGGAACACCACATCCGGGTCGTGCCGCTTCAACAGATTCAGCAACGCCCGGATAGCCGTGGCCTTGTTCAGACCACGGCTATTATATCCTAAGAGTTTCATTGCGTCCGGTCAACCCCCAGTGGGAGTTGCCGATATCATATGTGTGTTGTCATCATCACCAAGTTTCGTTCTCTTCGGATGTTGCACCTTCTCCGGCGTCGTCATGACCTTATCAGCCGGCTCCAAATCAGTCATCTCATTACCTTCAATCGCCAAGAGGTTCTGAGTAGCTGCGGCCTTCGCAGGCACTGACCCCATGGGATCAAAATTCAGTCTTTTCCTAGATGGATGTTCTTTGGCAAGACCATCCTCATCCTCTGACTGCTCAGATCCCCAGTTATGTGGATCCCTATCTGTCGGCTCCACCACGCTAGTACCGGTCCTGCCTCTGCCTCTCCCCAATTACCATGACTAGGCCCCGGCCTCTGCCACCAACAGGCCTACTTCTACCTCTACCTTCATCTACCAGAATAAACGTACCCCACTCCATCTTTGTGAGATCATGTTCACCAGTTCCACACTCTTCATGCCAGTGTCCCATGAGTCCACAAACATTGCAGAAAACTGGAAGCTTTTCATATTGCACTTGGTAGAACTCTTTTTTCTGACTCCTTGTGATTGAGACAAAATGAGATAACTTCTTGTTCACATCCAACTTAACCCTAATTCTGACGAACTCACCAGCAAAGCCCGTCGGCAAAGTTCACTGGACCTCCTTCACAACACCCACTGTCCTGCACATGCATTTGATCACTTGATCTTTGAGGTAATTATCAGGCAGCTTCAATACCCGAGCCCATACATCTATCTTGTCCAGAACGACTGATCTAGGGTTTTCAAACCCGTCATATTCTTCAATCATCAGATCTTGATTACGAAACAACCAAGGACCTTGTTTCATCGCCTTATTCCAATCAGCTAAGCATCCAAATTGAACCATGAAGAGATTGTTTTCGATCCTTCTCCACTTGACCTCCTTGGCCGGATTTCCAAGCCGAGCGCATATCCGAGTAGAGAGCGCTAGGGCTAAAACCCTTGGCAGTATGCACCTTCGCAATCGCTAGCCACTTCGCCGAGACAGGAGATTCATCAACCTCTTCTTCCCAGATAAACTCGTCTTGTTCATCATCTAGCAGATTCAGTCTCCCCAGCAGATCCTCTACCTTCTCTGGCTGCGGTTTTGCCGATCCACTCGACTCGCCGCGATCGCCCATCTCGCCGTGATCCAAAAAACCCCAGGTCTCCCCCGCTTCCTCCCGTAACTGGTGAGGTGTGAAGAACAGCCCCAATCAGTCCGGGGAAGATAGGGAAACACGAGGCCAAGCTCGCCTGAATTCGTACTGAGAGAAACTCTCGGTGGCGTCGCCGCCGCCGGAGGACAGAGAAACCCTAACTTTTAGTTAGGGGAATTTTTTTATGGATCTGAAGTTGTTCGTGCGTCTTCAGAAGCTCCCAATAATGGTAGTTATTCGATAACTCAGCCCAATTGTCGTAGCTTTTTTTTTGTCATTTTCTCCTCCAAACGAAAACGTGAACGAAAAAAAAAACTAAACCTGCCTCCCAAATTTCTAACGGGTCAACCAGAGAGAAGACCCGATCCACCGTGGATCATCCACGTAGCTTCGTCGCCTTCCTTCGGCCTACACCACCTCCTCCCGTTCCCGCAGAGTTGAGACTAGCGAGAGATCGACGGAGACCAACCGCCGCGCCGGGGATCAGGCGGGCGGGTGGCCGTGCCGGCGGGCGATCGACAGCGGCGGCGATGGCGTCAACGTCACGGATCTTCGAGTACTTCGTGGTCTGCGGCCTGGGGCCGGAGATCCGGGCGTTGGACGGCGTCAAGGGCTTCCATGGCGACGAAGAAATGTACATGCCCGCCTTCATCGACCAGTTCCCGCACTCGGGCCACGCGCTCTACCCGCCCCCACCCCCGCAGCTCCCCACCGTGAGTCACAGATCCCGCCCCTTTCCGCTTGCTGCCCCCCATCCTTCCTCTCGTGATCTGCTTAGGCGCTCTTCGTTCGAATTCTCCGTGAAATGGCCAAATTGGTGGCCGTTGCAAAACATTCCTGTACATTTGGCTGGCGTGTTGCTAACCTCGAAATGTTTGATCGTTAGAGGTGAATTCGTGATGCTCTTCTGTCTCGTGCACTGGGTTTAGTATTGTAAATGCCAGTCGCGTACACAACTGTGCATCGGTGGAGACAGAAATTTAAGAATGGTTGCTCGCCATCCTACTGGGTTTGTGCTGCCTATAACGCAGTCACCTATTCATTGTGTTGTTTTGGCCGACCCGTTTCGGTTGGGTTTGAAGTTTGATTGATTTCGACTCAAGGATGAGTGTGTAGGGCACAAGCCAATTTGCACACTAGACTACTAGAGGCTTAACCTAGTTGTGCCCAACAGAGATTTCCTCTTTGGACAATTACCTTTCACTCTCCTTGTTGAAAGCCAATATCAGAAGTTCAAATTCCTGACATCTAGGGAAAATCTGTAGCTAGGGAGGGGTCCTTGTCGGCTTCTCTATGCTGAATTTCTTGGACAAGTGCTCCAGCTTTTGCTCCAGTGGTCTCTCTGCCTGTGCGCAGACGGGGAGGAAATGCTATGTCAACTGGTGCTAGCAGGGAATTTGGCTTCAGTACATCTGTGTGGTTGGAGATGATTAAACATGGAAGGATACTGTTATGCTGTGATCGGGCATGCTATTTTAGCATGCTCTATCATTCCCCTGCCACGGTGACCTTTTTGTACCAGCACATATACTTTACACCAAATTAGTTAGCACTGTCAAAATCTGTAAGCCATGTATTGTCGAAAAAACATGTTAATGACACATAGGATGGGAAAAGGGGGCAGGATGTGCTATGCAATTACTTTTAACACATTAGATGTTTTTTTATCAATGGGGTGGATAATTCCATTGCATTTTCCCAGCGACTGAACCTTGAACAAGAGGAATGTGAACGATTTCATGTTAGAATACTTTTAAACTGCTGAGTGGCAATCATGATACCATGTATCCGTTTTATCCCCAAATCTTGTTTTATTTTAATCTGAACCCTTTCTATCATTAACTGTTGATAACTGCAGTGTGTTTTGCCAGCGGGAGTAAGAATATACTCTTCTGGGTTGGACGCCAATGATGTCTCAACCTTTCCACGGAGCTATCCCATAGTTTTGACAGGTATGATTCATCACTTAATTAATTTTGTTGATAGCTGGCAGCTCCCAAACTCTGAACATGTTTTCCAACCCTTGCAGTTTAAACTATTATTGCTTATGTATACATATTGACCTCTTGACATAATTGTCATTTCTTATAGAGGGAGATGGTTCAAAAATTTACGTCAGCTGTATTGCATTTCGGGATCCAGTTTGTGAAGATATTATTGAAGCCTACCAAATTCCGGCAACTCTTTTGCTGATAAATGCATCTGCTTTGTGTCCCATTCTCCTTGTTTCCAAGTCCTTCGCGATGCTCTAGAGGAAATATTTGTCCTTTGTTTTTCTCCTGCCGGTTGTAGGTAAACTTCATTGTTCATGCATGCCCTGTATATGCTCTGGATTCAATTTTTTTCGTATCTTAATTTTTGTCGGCTCTGGTTTCAGTAAACCTTTGTGGGACATAATATCCCATGTGGTGTCAAATGTTCCGTTACCAACACCGGGAAAGGATCGTGTTTTGTTTGCTATTGATAATTGCCTTCTTTCCGCGGAAACTCCTCCAAAAGAATGGCTTCCTCATGCTGATGTATGGATCCTTTTCCATCTCCTGCTATGTTTCTTAACCATATTTCCAGTACCGTTGTACTTGTAGATACTCCACTTTGCTCACATCCAACCAGTAATATCAAGCTTACTGTCATTGCAGATATCTTTCCAGCCATTGGTGCAGTGTCTGGATGTTGACAAACTAATACAGCTCTTCACTGCTGTTCTTCTTGAAAGAAGGATATTGCTAAGATCAAATAAGTTCGTTGAGTTTCACAATACAACTTTGGCCATGTTCTTACATTCTACTATCTCATTCTTAGCTCTACATAATATTAGTTTTATAAATGAATGAATTGTTACTTTGGAACAATAAGTTGAGTGGTAGAAGTGTTTGAAGTTTATCTAAAGTTTGATGTTCTTTTGTTTTGTTTCATAATGCAGGTATACACTATTGACTCTAGTTTCAGAAGCCATATGCCATTTAATATACCCGATTAGGTGGCAGGTAGGTTTCATTCAACTGTGCCTTCTTTTTTATTCTAATGTTTGTAGTGGACTTCACAAACTATGTGAAAATAATTGTTGCGCTTGAGGAATTCATTCACGTTTGTTCCAGAAATTCTCATTATTGTAAGCTATGCTTATGCTGTGAATTGTTCGTAACTTATTTGGACATGCTGCAGCATGTCTACATTCCAATTATATTCTCCAGTGGCGTTGACTACATCGATGCTCCGACTCCCTACATGATGGGACTTCATTCAGGTGTTGACACATCTGGGGTAACAATGGATGGTGTAAGTAGCAACATTAATATGAAGTTTCCATTAGCTATTTTTGTATGTCCTTGCCTGCCTCTGTTCTCATGTACTACAACTTTAGTAGGTGAAAATAGCCTTATTAAGGTTTTGCCGCACTGATTTTTTTGCTGATTGGATCATTTTTATTTAGAACCGATGTTTGAATGCCTTATCGCTCCTATTTGATTCATAAAATCACAACATGATCTTTATATTTTTAGTTTGGTAACCTTGAACTGAACACTAGGGTGTGTGCAAGGTATATTACAGTGTTTTGAGAGTGAAGAAATTTGGTTCAACCTATTTCAAGAATTTGTTACTACTTACTAGTATCTTGATCTTGAGACTTCAGATTTTTCTGCTTGATGTGTGGATAATTTCCATGAGAATAACAGGAGAAGTTGATTTGCAATTATGATTCTATATACCACACGCTTTTTGAGTCGCTGATAGTCACCGACTAATCAACGAGTCGTTGGCAAGAAATCAGGGCAACTATTCAGCGACTAGGTCCGACAAATTGTCGAGTCGGTGGGCCGGCGACTCAAAATTCATGATATACCATGCGCTTTTAGATATAAAACTGCTTGTATTGCATATACTGAATAACTTTTTTACCATGATTTGGCACCATCGCTCCAAGTTTTTGTTACTTAGTTTTGCCAACCAACGCAAACTTACTTTTTTCGCTTGTTTGTTATCTCAAACTCTACCCAGTGATGTGATAATGGCAATGCATGCGATTGCAGGTAGTGGTGGTTGATCTTGAATACAATCGGATAACGACCACAGAAGAAATTCCTCCTATACCAGAAAGCGAACATAGTTTTTTGCGTGGTGAGATATTGAAACTACTACAACCCAATGTAGTGGGCATTGATTACATGAAAATCAATCTTGGAAGTATGGGTGACCATTCTTTAAGGGCTTCAACGAAATCATGGGGACATGAACATGATTTTCAGCTTAGGTAATTGTGTACTACTTTTTAATGCTTGATTTGTATCTGTCCATAATTGCTAATTAATACGATGCCCATGCAAGCATTCCACTGAACGTAGGTCTAGTACCCTTTCTACTGAAGGTAGGCCTAGTACCTTAGACAAGAATGTGAATAGATAAATTATAGCGCACACACAAACATATATACACATGGAAATGAGACCAATATCAGTGCATGTATGTTATTCTGGATCAAGCAGCTGAACCTCACAGTCAGAGCATGTGAAAATTGTTGGAAATTGAAAGTCAAAGAAAACATGTTCAACACTAATCAGATATGGAGTTTTACTATTCTTTATTGCATGATTGATTGTCAATTAACTCAAAGACTATTCCCGATCTTCATATTACTATCGTGCAGAAACCTGAAGTCTGGAAGTCATAATCTTGTTTAGGACTGTTTTTTCCACTGGGATCATGTGAACTATTTTATTAGTTGATTGTTTTTATGCAGGCTGATATTCTTGAGATTCTTTGCACAGATTATGAGTGGTTACCGCAACTTCATTGTAAGCCATCATGCTATTAAAATTTCTGACTGCCTTTTGTCTACTACGTTCTTTGGTGGTAACTCGATATTGCTTGTCAGGATAATGCTTTACAAACTGGTTTCAATGCTCAAGCATTCCTTAAAAAGCGTTCTCGAGCAACAAATCAGCCTGTCGAGTCCATGTCGATGGTATGCTCACGATTCCTGCTTTACCCTCTTTTACGGGTTATTTGTGGTGCCTATGTTGTCCATTCTTATCTGATTGTAATGTTGTCATCATTGGCCATTTATATCTTTGAATATTTGTGGAATGAAATGAAAGGAAAAGTTGAACCTGGTCAAGTATCTTTTGGTTCCTCAACTTAGGTTGCGTCTATTTGGACCCTAAACTTCTAAATGATACTATTGGTCAAAAGAACTTAAGATATGAGCAATTTTTTCCCCTTCCGATAAAAGAGTCGCATATCTACTAAATTTCCATTCGGCCCTTTGCCAGTGCTCAGAAGACCTGATTGCTTACCTCCAAAGTCCAGGGACCAAAATAATGCCCTCATAAACTTAGGCCACATAAAGCCTGATCACGAACTGTGAACACAAAATTTCTCCCTTCCGATAATGACCATGAATGATTTGTGTCTGAAAGCTTTACTCTAAGTCAGATACATGGCACCTAAGCTACTTCTGTTTATAGCGTGTGCTATACAAGGTGCATCCTCCAGAGAACAAGTTAGTTTATTCAGGCTGTATTATTGTTCCTTGTGAAGTAACTAATGGCTCCCCTTCCGAGAGAAAGAGAATGTGCTATTCACAAAAAACAAGTGTGCACTTTATTCCAGTCGCATTTGTGTATATACAAGTCATGAGCCACAGTTCCGCACAGGCCTAATCTATTGCTAGATGTGCTTTGTCAACATATTTACAACATTACATCTAACACTGAGTCTTAAAATTTGATCCCTTGGTTCCTTTCTTGTTGATCTTTTCAACATTTATCATGAGTCTGCTATCTGCATATATGGGGTTTACACATCCCGAATTTGAGAGTTTACTTAGTTCTCATCTGATAAACTAGTTACCAAGTGCTTTGGTGATCGATAATTGCTCTTAAACTTGTCGATCCTGCTATCAGAAGTCAATATTTCGTTTTTTCGCTGATGCCAACTTCTGTTTGTTGCTCACAATACCTACCTGCTTTATGATGCGACCGCTCTTCTATCTTAAAGTTAGTTATGTTATTTATTTCCTTCATAGCCAGGTAGGTAAAGCATACACATAATTAACTAAAGAGTACCTTAACGGCCTAACCTTATATCATGTGTCTGCATTTTAACATTATCGCTGTTTGCCAGCTTGATTATATCCTTAAAAACTACTAAATTTGATGTTCGTTTGGCAGATTATGCAGTTTATAGAGACTCAGGGATTCTTGGATTATCTGGAAAGATGCAACACAGAAGAATTCACCAATAACCTTCTTGATAAGTTGCAGGACGCAACTGGGAGAGGACAAAGCCCTCTGGCCATCTTTCCTTCTCATGTTGCTGATCCTGAGATCATAACAATAGCTGATTCTGAGATTGAAGGTTCAGGTACTTATCTGCGTGTTCTTTTTTGCCTAACACCTATTCTCTCCGCCGTGTTGTCAGACCTAATCACTGCGTTTCTAGCAGCTCAAACCATATGCCTGTTAGCATCAGATGACCTCAGGAACACACCCATTTAGAATTACACAGATGATTGTGCATTTTGTATATATCTGATACACTATGGTCTAGAAATTGCTCCGTAAACAACTTCGAGTTATGTACCAATACTGTTTAAACATATTAACTGAAGGAACCATGTAACTATTGTATTTTCTCCATGTTGAGGTTCATTTTGACTTGTAATGCCTGGGTTGTGGGGGCTGATTTAGTGCTGCACTTTTGTTGTTTTGGGAAACATAATTAGCCATAAACTCTTCTGCAGAACCAGGCAATAGTTACTGTTATAAAAGTTTTCCAGCAAATGCAAGAACAGAAGAACAAGAAGAAAAACGTAAATCAGTTCTAGCATTAGCTAGTGGGGCTAGTAAGCAAGTACCAAGGTACGATGCCACACCTGGAAGTTTTTTCGCCACTAACTTTTTCCAGTAACTATAAGTCTATAACTGTCATGTCAACTGATATGTGTTTTCAGCTCCCCTGCTGTCCGAATCAGTGGAGGTCCAAAGACAGAAAGTCTGAGTCCCAGAGAGAGGGCGGTAAGTCATGTATACTGCTATGTAACTCTACAATTTTTTGTGTACATGCGTGACAGAGTAGCTTTTTTTTTTTCTTGAAATTGTAATAATCCTTGTTTTCATATACAGGCCGAGAGAGAAAGGATGGTCCTGGATATAAAAGTAAAGCTCCAGGTAATTATCTGACCATTCTCACTGCTCTCATTTACATTTTATCGTGATTATCATGGTTTCGTGGTATTGCCCAGAAAGAATGGTACTCATGATGATCTAAAGTATGGTGGAATTTATCGGATGCCATGTTTATAACTGTTTATATACTCTGCCTAAATATATATTGCAGTGGGATCCCTGTGGTCAGCCTTTTGAAACTTTGAGCAGTAACATATATTATCTGCGAAAGTATTTGATTTACTAATCTGTTGGATTTATCTTGCAAAATTCATTCCTAAGATTTGGTTTTGTATTATTTGCTGGTATATTTGAGTTGTTTGGGAAAAAGGCTTTGTTGTTGTTGTTTTTGTATTATTTGCTGGTATATTTGAGTTGAAGTCTGTGAAAAGACATAGCGACTTTGATTTGTGAAAAGGAGTATGACTGCTTACCAGTTACCACTCCGTCCGTCTCACCATTCGCTATAACTTTTCATGGCATTGGGAGTCTGCTCAAAATATATGTTATATGTCATTGTATCATGCCATTTTATAGGGGTATGCATGGGTATGTATCATTCTTAGATTTAGTGTCTTGTTCTGTGCAGTTGGTGGGCTTTTGACAAATATAGTGAAATGGAAGGAGTATCAGTCTTCAACTAAATTACAGCGAAACTTCCAAGAAACACTAAATAAATAGGATTGTATCCAAATTAGAAGTGCAAGTTGCAATACTTACTTGAAAGTGCAAAGTAATAATCCTATATAGCACTAGGGAAATTATTCAGCTGGATTTTATTGCAGACCTTAAGAGTATTTAGTTGATTGTTTGATCATCGGGCTTGTATGTTTGTTTCAGATCCTAATTTGCCACCATCCTTTACATCTTACTTGCCAAACTCTCCTAAGGTTAGATCAGCAAAATAGGTGCTACACTTCGTCACCATACTTTCCATGGCGTTGATTATTCCCTCGAATAGTGGTGTTTAGGCACCCTTACATACATCTTGCAATTTATAACAATGTTGTTCAATTTATTTTATTTCGAACTCCTGGATGCTGCAAACTCCTCCCTTAATAAAGAATTTCAGTCTGAACATTCTATCCTAGGCCCAAGGTTACCATTGTCATGGAATTGGTAACTACATAGAAATTACAGATTCTTGCTTCATATATACACGCATTATAAGCATGTAATCAATGAGTTATTTGCATGTTTTTGTATCTTCAGGGACTATGGCTTCGTCTTCTGAGACTTGGGGCAACTGAGGATCCCCTTTCATCATTCGAATATGGCACAATTCTTGGTATCTTGAAGTTTCAAGTTCAAACCATATGCTTTCATTGCTTAACCTATTGTCTCTATATTTCCTACCTACCCAACATGATTTTTGTTGCCTTGTTGCAGCTTTGATCGAGTCCGATGCAGAAGGCATCGGAGGGAGTGGCTTTGTTGAATGCATCAGAGAGCACATTCATTCGGTAATCTGAATCTTATAAGTAGTGAATGTATACCTTGCCCCTTTTTGATCCAGGTCATATATAACTTTTCTACCTTATAGGGTTGGCAATGCCGCTTGACCGATGAGCAGTTTATTGCTGTAAAAGAACTGGTGAGGTTTATTTCTTACTATGTAGCTAGCCACACATTCTGCATGGTATAAGTACTGATTTTTGCAAACAGTTATTCCTGTTCAAGTCACTGATTGCCATGAAGCTGTCGGGTATGATGTAGGTAAATCTGCAAACTAGTTGTGATAACTTATCAGTACTAATTTCATTGCTATGAAAATTTGAGTTCATATCAGGTGATGGTGGGTACTACCTTTAGAACACTGTATCCCAATTAAAAAGATAACCGTAATGCTATATTTTCAGTGTCATACTTGGGCTGCTGTTTTCAATAGAAATCATACCCACTCAATTATGATTTTACTGCTATGGAAGCTACGCTGAGCTTCTTCTTTTTACAGCCTTGTACAACTTGCATGTTTTGTATACGTGCAAAGCTATCAACATGCTCTTCTTTTCTTTCTTGTGTTGATTCTTGCAAACTCCTTATCATTCTCTCTTCTTGCAGCTTAAGACGGCTATAACTCTTGCCAGCTCTCGCGATGACATGTCAACCATTAGAGATGCTCTTGAAGTTTCTGCTGAAATGTACAGGAAGGACCCAAACAACGTCCAAGACTACGTTCAGCGTCATCTATTATCCCTATCAGTATGGGAGGAGCTTCGGTATGTCATGCTTAGCATGCGATTATTTGCTCTAAGGGCCCCTTTGATTCAAAGGAATGTCATAGGATTTTTGAAGGATTGGTTCCTATAGGAAATTTTCCTATAGAGGTTGTTTGATTCATAGGATCACATCCTATAGGAATTAATCCCATAGGGATCTTGTAGTGTATATCGATGGGCCCCTTTGATTCAAAGGAATGGCATAGGATTTTTGAAGGATTGGTTCCTATAGAGGTTGTTTGATTCATAGGATCACATCCTATAGGAATTAATCCCATAGGGATCTTGTAGTGTATATCCTATAGGAAAAAAGCATGAGGTCCAACCTCATGGAAAATTCCTTTGCCACAATCAATGAGAATCCCTCTTCCCATAGGATTCACTTAGACATGCCATCTCAATCCTATAGGTTTCCTATTCCTACATTTTTCCTATCCTATGAATCAAAGGAGCCAAGTTGAATAGCGTATGGTGCAATCCATATGTCATTTCATTCTCTAATCTACAAGTGTTGCCACTTTGACCGTGAACAACACATTAGCTTGTCATGTCATCCAGCTTTGTTTTGAAATAAGTTGAGGGTGTCTTAGACTCAAATAGAACTTTGGGACTTGAATTGACAAATAGCGTGTAGGTTCAAACAGATATGTCCTATTGTCAGCAGCATGATTGCTCAGTGGCCTGTGTGGATCAGTCTCTGGAGTAAGTTCAAGGTTTATCAGGTGGATCACACTTAGATGGGAGATCCAATTTTCTTTCTTCTGTTTGCTATGTTTATTTCCACGTGTTCATTTCTGTTTCTAGTAAGTTTATTTCCATGTGTAATTTCAGTCATTCAGTGTCCATCTGTGGTATGAATATGATACATGATTGTTTTTCCTTGGCAGCTTCTGGGATGGCTACTTTGAATACTTGATGGAAAACTGTTCCAACAAGTAAGTTTCTGAATTGGTTACGTATATGTCTCAACATCATGCGTTAGTATTGTTCGCTTCACAACATAGGATAAGGCAGAAATTATTGATGCAGTTTAAATACGAACAGTAAGGAACATTTTACATGTATATGGTTGTGTTGTGCAGTGTGTCCAAAATAACTGTGATGTTGCCTTTTTATGCTTCCACGATCTTTTAGACAAAAAAACCCGTATAGTTTGTTGTCAAGATTTATAAAATTGCATTAAGTTGATTGAAATGAAACATGAAAAATATTGTGTCAACGTCAATGTTCATCCATTCTCTAGCAAGACAAGTTTTAAGCAAAGTACCAATGAATCTATTTTGGGGTAACACTCCTTTTACTTCTATATGTGGGTGCTCCCACAATCTCAACCATCAAGTGCTCCTTGAGAGTTGCGCACTTTGTCTCACCCTAGTGCAATCAATGTATGGTGAGAGAATGCACACAGTGCTCAGGGCACATTCCATGGATGAAGTAATGGTAGCACCAATACAAGCACAAAACCTTGTATCTATATTTTTCCTTATCTTATCTCTTGTGCAATTTTCTATTTCCTCAGGTCAACAAATTATGTAACATTAGTTACTGCACAGCTCATTGTCATGGCAACTCACATGGTACTTAGCAGGTTATATCTTATATTTGTTGTAAAATACTCAAATTTACTATCCTTACTGTTCATTTTGTCTATAATGGAGGCTGGATTGGGACTACCTGATATTGATTCTTGGAATATGATCGAGAAAATAGCAGAGAGAAACAATTTGGGTTATAAGCAGCTTGTAAGTCAAACTAGACATGACAGTGTTTTGATAAATGCCTGTTTTATAAACCTATTTTCTTGATAGTTATTTTGAACTTCCCTCAGATCAAACTTAGAGCGTTGCTCACACATCTGCAACAACTCCGTGTTGGCTATTGGGGGGTCCCTGTAGGGAAAAGCCAACCGCTGCCATCATACAGCATGGCTTCCCCTCGTGCGCTTGATATATCTGATGAAAGCGAACAACCTGCTGAGGCATCTGTGTTAGGTCGAAGCTGGGTCCACAGTATGTTCAGCAGGGACAGAAGCTTAAGAGCTAGCTCTTTCAACCATGCTAGTAAGTTTTGAGCTATTCCCAACTTCCCCCCTTCAAGGACCTAAATGGAGTACATATTATCCTGACATCACCATATCTCTCTAATATGGCTTGTCAATTGATTGTCCCAGGTGATCCAAAGGCGGGTGTTACCGCAGGCAAAACAGACCTAGCTGCTGCGCAAAAGAAAACTCAAACAAATATGAGGATTCTTAGAGGACACACAGGTGCTATTACTGCTCTTCATTGTGTAACAAGGAAAGAGGTGTGGGACCTTGTTGGCGATCGTGAAGATGCTGGTTTTTTCATCAGTGGAAGCACAGATTGCACGGTTTGCTTCCTGCTGTCATGGTTATTTTATTCGCAATTGTTGCTTTAGTGTCATTGTTCATTTTGTTATGGATCACACCTTTGTTATGGGTCACACCAGCAGCGAATCATGGCCCACAACTTTGTTTTAGTATGATGTCCTCTCTCTAAATTTCACCAATATTAAGAGTGGAGAAAGTTTTGCAAGGAAAAAGCAAGTGCGTTATGGTATTATCAATTTGTCATCAAAGTTAGGACCTGCTAGGCAAATTAGGAACACTTCGCATTAATCAGGATCCTTTCAAAATACCTGATATGGTTTTGCTCGTGTTTTTTGTTGACAAAAACTACTTTTCCATGCTACAGAATACTTGCATTTGTAGAGAAACATAGTTTAAAGCCTTTCTGCCACCTACTTGTTTTGTGTGCACATGATAGCACTACAAAGGCTCATTGGTCATAACAGATTAAATAACGCCTGCCAGTGGATTGTAATGGGGTTTGAAGATGAGAACTATCTGGTTACTTCCCACTATTCACTCAACTCACATCCAGTTTCAAGAAAATAGTCAAAAACTCAAAATCCTGATTCAAGTTGTATTATGCTGGTAAAATAGCCATGTTTAGAAAATCAAAATTTCCCAGGATTGCTTGGAATCGGCTGGTTACTTCTGTATAACATGTTGGTAACATTATTTGTGCTTCCGTAAAATATTGCCAAAATACGTACATCTATTGTTTACAGCCAATGCTTTTGTAGTTTAGAATTCAGTATGTTCCACTCTAAATAAAACTTCGGTCGCGATTACTCTAGTGCTTCTTACTATTTGAGGGTTTCAGTAACATCTGTGTAATGCTTGTTCATTATCTTCATCTTATTGGTCAAAGCTTATATTTGTCAAATTGAACATCAATTCATGTGCACTTTGTTTCAAGTTTATTGTTGCAGTGTCTGTTGTCATGTTATGTTTACCTTTTAAATGTTCTGATCATTGCTTCATTCTACTTATAGCAATGCTGCATTACAATGGCATCTCTTGATCTGCTATTGTGCTTATATGTGTCTGATGTGGACATTATGTGATACTTGTGTTATCCATACAGGTAAAAGTTTGGGATCCAAGTTTGCGTGGTTCCGAACTTCGAGCAACACTTAAAGGGCATACTAGGTAGAAACTGTCATCCAAATTACTCTATGCAAGTGTAGCTGTGTTGATATTTCATTATCACTCCTCTTATCCTGTTGTAGTTCGGTGTCTAGTGACTAACTGACTAGAAGTGCTCATCCGGGATATAATGTCAGCAAACAGTTCTTCTGTTAACATGTCAAACATGTATGTTATTACCATTATTTAGAGACTTGCATAATGTAACTGAATCATCTTGCCAATGTGTGGACATGGGGTTGCACGTAACAGTTTCACCCCTTATATCCGCCCCTGTCAAAGCATGGTTCCGTTATTTTTGAAGTTCTGTTATATGAACCAAGGTACTCCCTCCGTTTCTAAATGTAAGATGTTTTAGGTGTTACACATGTTGTCTAGATGCATACTAAAATGAGTGAACATACACACTAAAACGTGTCTAGATACATTTGTATACATGTGAATGTGGACAAATCCTAAAACATCTTATATTTAGGAATAGAGGGAGTATATGCTAGCCTTTTCTTCCTTTTCCTTTTCTCTTGTCGAGCATTTGATCAGTTCTACGCTTGTTTTTCTTACGAGAAAAGAATATGCATGCATTGGTTCTGGGAGGAGTATTGTGCTTGATCTCACTCATAAAGTTGTTATGAATCTTAAGACAACAGTAAATTAATTGGATAAACCATTTTTCATTGCAAAGTATTGTAAGGTGTTTTTTGTTTTATGACTGATACATTCTTAGTAGTTCTGTGGTTACCTGACTTGAGATATATCTTCAACTACTTTTGATTGGTTTTGTCTTTCTAGCAGTATCTTAGAATATCCGGGTCGTTACCTTGGCCCACTGAATTTGGCTACCCAAGTTCAGTCTAGATTCACTGCTGTTTACTTCAATTCTTGCAGGACAGTTCGTGCGATTAGTTCAGATCGTGGCAAAATAGTTTCTGGAGCTGATGATCAATCCGTCATCGTCTGGGATAAGCAAACTTTTAAGCTTTTGGAAGAACTGAAGGGCCATGATGCAACGGTTAGCTTCATCAATAGTGTTACTTACACATCAATGCCTTAATACCCAACCCTTACTAAGCATATTAATGCACAATTGACATTGATACAGGTCAGTTCTGTCCGGATGCTCTCAGGAGAACGTGTTCTCACTGCATCTCATGATGGTACGGTGAAGATGTGGGATGTCCGGACCGATACTTGTGTTGCTACTGTGGGTCGTTGTCAAAGTGCAGTTCTCTGTATGGAATATGATGACTCAACTGGAATTTTGGCAGCTGCTGGGAGAGACGTGTATGTACATTTTTTTAACTTCGAAGTGTTTTTGGTGCTTTGATTCAATATTAGCTCAAGCAACTTGGGTTACATTCGGTTCTGAAAAGTTCATTCCATCAGGATGGCGCATGTCTGGGATATTCGTTCCAGTAAGCAGATGTTCAAGCTTCAAGGGCATACAAAGTGGATAAGGTAATGCGTTTGTTGAACTGTTGAGCATTCACATCTCTGTTGTGCTGGCTATTTCGACCAATAATTTACAGAAGCTGACACAAATTCTGGTCAATTAAAGATCAATGAGAATGACTGGGGAAACGATAATTACTGGGAGTGATGATTGGACGGCTAGGGTGTGGTCTCTTACCCGGGGAACATGTGATGCTGTATTAGCATGCCATGCTGGTCCCATACTTTGTGTTGAATACGCGCCTTCAGATAAAGGAATTATCACTGGTATGTGACCATTGCTTATTTTGAAAGCTAGGTGGCCTGAGCTCTGCCAAATTATATCCATGTCAGATATCTGATCCTTGATTAATATGACAGGTTCCTCTGATGGGCTTATACGTTTTTGGGAAAATGAAGGTGATGCCTTATTGATTGTGAAAATAACTTCATTTGCTTTTACGACATTTGTTTTTTGTACCTTATTTAGGGGAAAAAACGCGTTGTGGCTTATATGTACACAAGGCAAATACCATTTATCAGTAGAGCTAGATATAATGAACTGTGTGGCTGCGTATCTGCTGGAACCTACAAATTTAGTGGAGACGTGGAAAACCTTTTCGCTTGGGCACCAAAATAATAGGAAAAATTGCCAATAAAAAGAAAATGATAGTAGACTACAGTGTCAAGTTATTTTAATCTGTATAATTTACGAGCAGCTCCTCTTTACCATTAACTGATCTGTTCAATGGGCCCATTTCATTATTTTATCATTTCAAAGTTTATTTTATTATTTTATGAATAAGCACCTGTATATGAAATAAAATAAAAGTACATGTGGCAAAAACTGGTGAGTAAAACTCAGGCGTTTTCATTTTCATTGTAGGAGGAATAAGATGCGTTAAGAATCTGACGCTTCACTCGGCATCGGTTCTGTCCATTAGCGCTAATGATCACTGGCTTGGAATTGGTGCTGCTGACAATTCTATGTCTCTTTTCCATCGACCACAAGAAAGATTTGGAAGTTTCTCAAATACAGGATCAAAAGTTGCAGGATGGCAGCTTTATAGAACTCCCCAGAAAACATCTGCAATGGTAATAACTGTTCATTGCTTTGTTCAATTCCTTCCTTCCTAACATGTTTGCAGTATGGATCAGAGAGAGCCTCGTGCATTAGAAATTCAATACATTGATGGTAGATGTCTTACCCTTAATCGCATTCTGACAATGCCTTCTTTAAGCAAGGATGCTTGTACCACATATGTTATCATTCATACTTGAGGCGTCTCACTAATCACCGGAGTATAGTGATGTTCTTAGCATGGCCTTGTGTTGACCACCGAACCAATTGTTCCCAAGCATGATTGTAGATAGATTCATTCTGAAAGCACCAAACCAATTGTTCCCATGCCCGGTTGGAAAAAAAAATGATGTTCCTAGCCATGTCATTAAATTCTCTTTTGTAAGCACCATGATAGGTTCATTGTGGGCAATTGTTTCATGCTCTCTGATGTTCTTCTGGGAAGTTGTCATGTTAAATTCGAAGAGGATGCTTACTCTTCAATTTGGGAGACTATTTCTAAATCCTCAATTTTCCTCTGTGACAGGTAAGATGTATAGCATCAGACCTGGATAGGAAAATAATATGCAGTGGTGGCCGGAACGGACTTCTTCGGTTGTGGGATGCTACCACAAGTATCTAAGTACAAAATAGGATTATATGTTCATGTAAAGAAATGGCGATTTCCCTGTCATGTTGTATGTCATTCTTTTCTGTTCTCCTGTAGAAATATAAGAAAGGAACTCTATTCGTTCCCTCCAGTTGTAATCTCAAAAGCTGTATTGGTGCCTCTTGCGAAATTTTGTCTATATCTTCAGGGTCACCCTACCCTGCGATGTACTGCTCTTGTTATATGAAATCGGTTGTTTTGTATGACATATGTGGAACTCTTGAAGTTTTGTATACTACTAATTTAATTTGACACGTCCTTCCATGTGAGAGTGTCAAGCGGCGCCCGGATCCGGCCCGCTCTAGCAGAAAATACGCTAGCTTAGTTGATGTTGACTTGGTCATAGTTTAGCTGTTTTACACTAAAAGCTGATTATGCGGGAGGCCCGCTTGAAACCTGACTTCCATGTATGCATGTTTATTCTAGTAGAGAAAATTAGCTTGAAGCTAAATCAAATAGATGGAGCTCTCACCCCCACCCCCTAGCCGACCTAGTCACACCGGCTTCATGGCTGATGAGCTCTTGCCGGTAGCCCTCTCCCTCAGCCATTGGCAGCTCCGGTGGCGCTGGTAGATGCCCGGCATCAAGTGCACCACGTGCTTGTCAATGATGCTGCCCTTGCCTCCCCTTGTCTAGCGACTGTCGTGCCGCCCTGTGCTAGCCCCTTCAAGCATGAACAATTACACTTTTGGGTTAAATAAATACGGAATAAAACTCGCGTTTAACTAAACAAGATGAACAACTATGTGCTAGTAAGATATATAACTTCAAACATGAAGGCTATCACAAAGAAAATGTATAAGTAGTAAAACTCACATAAGAGATAACCAAGAGACCTAGAGACGAAAACTTATTCCAAAATTCACTTCCCAAAGTAATATAGTCTCCATTGGGGAGGTGCGGCGGCATAGTGCTTCCCGAATGCCAGAAGAGGTCTCACCTAGAGGTGTGGTTGCACAATGCACACCAAGTCACCTTGAGATGTGGGAACACACCACTCACCGACGCCACAAAGTTTCACCTTATCTGCTCAAGTCGTCCCACAAAAAGAAGAGACACTATCCACTATGGGTCCCCTGAGTGCAATCACTAAACCCATACAATTTTTGCGGGGCAATCTCGACAACCTAATTGGAGGTTTCACAAGCTTTCCCTAAGCTTTACTCCACGACAACACCAACCGTTTAAGACACCCAAGAGGAACAAGCTCTAGGGCACCAAATCACCCAAGAATAATAAGCTTCTCAAACTTTCACTTGCACAAATCATCATGGAGAACTCAAACCAATGCAACGACAAGAACACACAAAGTGGTCAAGGCCTTAACTTCTAAATCTCACCAAAACCACTAATGCTATGAAGAAATATCATAGGAAGACAAATGAGCAAATCAACAAATGAATCCAATAATATATAGATCCAATAGCATCCCTTGACAAAAATAAGAGATTGATTGGTGAAAATGTAGATCTCTATCTCCTCTCTCTTTTTACTCCAATAGATACAAGAATCATGGGAATAATAGAGAGAAAGTAGGCTCCAAAAGATCAACAATGGTAGGGGAAAACTTCCTCAAGAGTTGGCGAACCGTTGGGGAAGAAGATCCCCGTAATAGGTCCCCGGAAATCCAACCGCTATGCGTAGTTTCCACGAGGTCCGATAGTACAGGTCAAGGGGGGGGGGGGGGGGGGGGGTACTATCGCCCGGGGTCCAGTAGCTATCCGTTAGGCACTGCGCGCTGAAGTTCCATGTGGGGTACCGCCCAAGTACCACAACAAAATCAGTGTCGGCTAGACCCCTGCCCGGTAGTAGTCCAGTACTAGCTAGGACCGGTAGTGCCACTCTTGGGAAGGGGCGGTACTACCAGATACCTCGACTAGTACTACCGCACCTGGTAGGCCAATGGCAGTATCACTGTATCAGTCCCGGAGGAGCGGAACTACGAGTGCTGTCACCAGTACAAGGTTTTTAATGAGGCAATTCATGCACATAGGCAGTACTATCCTTGTACGCTTTGTTCATTTATCCATGACATTTGGGGACTTGGACAAAGTACGAGAGTAGAATTCCTGGGAGGGGGGGAGGGGGTTAGGATTCAGATCCTTTTAAGAGTTGTTTTCTCTCAAAGTTTGGAGTCGTGAACTCCCAAGTCGAACTGATTCTGAAGGGCTACTATCTAATCAAGGTAGAGGCACCACATTGTACACATCTATTCTGAGTAATAAAGAGACCTATCTTACAATGTGTGTCCGTTTCACGTCTAGTTTTCGCATGTGTTCCGTCGAAGTCGCGACAACACTTATGGTATTGACTTGGTCTAAGAAAAGAAACTTATTGTCCCGACTCTTGGCCGAGCCCTGGTTGCACTCACACACATATAGAGAAGTGTCGGTAATGGATTATATTAACTAGAATATTTTGTGCCGCCACTTTTAGATCAATCTCCCGCTCCCCTCCGTCTCCGGCCATGGCTCCGATGTCGTGGGGCGGAAGGGAGAAGATCTTCCTCTCTTATCCGGTGTAGCAAGATTTCTGTCGTTTGGTTTTGATGTCATGGCAGTGTCGCTCAGACGGTGTTTTCTTCAACAAAAGTCCTCCGGTTCCAATCCCGTCTTGATGATGGCATGATGCTTGGTTTGTCGTTGTCAGGGGTGCTTCCGAAGTTTTGTCCCGTCGGTCTTCACAGATGATGGGTTTGTTCTTGTCGATGTATGTTGTCCATCGCAAGCGAGAGGTATGGTGGCACAATAACAACAAGTTCGGGTATAGCTTTTGGGAGAAGTTCGAGGCTTAAGATTATTGTAGTTACCTCTTTGTTTAGAGCTTTTCTGCATCCGTGGATCCAGTTACCCAGTTATCTCTATCTCTATCTCTTCTCTATCTCTACTCTCTACTATCTAAAAGGTACGATTCGTTCCTTCGTCAAGCCTCAGACTTTCGTCAACACGGTTTTTTCCGGCACCGGTTTTTTCTCCGCTTCGGTTTTTTCCCACCACATCAATGCCAAATCAAATCTCGGTACGGCAATTCATCAATCAGCATTAAAACACCAATTATATTCCAAGGTTAACAAAGCGTATACGTCAAACAAAGGATTGCATGGAGCAAAACCTACCAAAACTGTCCCAAATTATTAAATGACACTAATTAAAGGCTGGATTACATGCCACTAATTATTTCTACGCCGGTTTTTTTCCAAGGTAACAAAGCGTACAGTTCAGTCGACGGACGTGGACGAGGTGAATCGCACCGAGTGCGCCATGGACATCAAGGAGACAGTCTACTTCAACGAGGAGGCCGCCTTGGTGCGCGACGCAACCGGCGAGGCCCCTCGGCGTCTTCCACCCTCTTCTCGCTTGGGTCCCGCCCGTCGAGTGCCGACGCCCTCGGCCAGTCCGCCGTGGGAGCTTGATGGAAGGGAGGGGAGGCACCAGGGAGAGGTGGAAGACTGGGCGGCTATTGGAGAGGTTGGGCAGGAAGGAGAATGTCCGCCGACGAGCCTACTCCCGCACCACCAGCTCACCTCACCCGGCTATCCGCTCCAGCGACCTCAGCCCCTCGCCGCCCAGATGCAGACGCGTCGGCCAACTCCCCCGGCGCTGCCACGAGGAGCCCGCCATGGCTGAGCTCCGTTGGCGTCGGCAGGGACGAGGCCGTGGACCTGAAGGCCAGTTGGCTCAGACGTTCACGACCTGTAAGCTGCTCGCCCACCGCTGCGACCTCCACGAGATCATGGGCCCTTCCGTCTGAAACTATCTGCTTCTTCCGTCACAAACTGACTGCAGTTCAGAGCAAATGTATTAGATTCATTATGTTAGTTGCTTCATGTTTGCTATACAAATTTAAATAAGTGTAAGTTGTATGTAGGTGCAGGCTGATAGATTTGGGCAATAAAATCTCGGAGACGCTTCAACTTGTGACAAAGGGTGAGCAGTTTGAAGTTGTCACACGGCTGATTAACAAGTATGGTGCTATGTACACCTCCATGTCTCAACAGATGGTACAAAGAATCCCAAGGTACTTCAGGTTAGGTCACAATACATCAATCAAAAATTGAGAAAGTTCAGTTACGGTCATAGTTTAATATTTTAAATTACCTTCAGTTTTTGGTGATATATTCATTTTCTGTTTTACGTTTCCAATGTAAGCAAGTCTAAATGCTATGCATAAGTCTGAAATAGGTTTATGCAGAGTATCCTTAATTATACTGACCAAAAGAACTGTAATATTATATTCATGTTGCGTCAATTTTGCATATATAGTGCTTGCTCCTTGAGATTTTGGCAGATTTACAAATCTGGAGAGAACCAAGAAAACAGAACCTCTACCGGCAGCGGTGATACGTGGAGCAAGTCACCAATCAAAGGGGTGATGCAGATACAAGCGCCACCAAGTGATCTCAAGAGTAGGAAAGGTCACACAATAAAAGTTGCAATCGCAACGTGAACAAGGAAAGGAGTTACAAGCAATCGGTATGGTGGGAATGGTGGTGGAGCAGGTCTTGTGCGTATAAGGAGTCAGCTTATTTTTTTTTTAGAAATAAAGGGCCTCGCCCCGGTTCCATTAATCAAAATGAAACCACCAGCGTTCATACATTATTCAACTGAGAAGGAACTCAGACGATGGCAGCATACCACCATCAGAAAACATTCAGCAGCTACAGAGCAACTACTACTGCAACAAGTCTGAAGAATCGTAAAAGCGAAAATTACAAGCCAGCAAAGGGAACTAGCTGAACTGGAGGACACCATCAAGCACCCGCTCTAGACCAGACGTAGAGACGCCGACCCCAGGTTTGCCGACAAACCCCTTGTGTAATGTGTCCACTCAGCATCTTCATCATTGTTTTGCCCCAGGCTGCTTCGCACCACGGCGCTCCAAGCTTGATTCACCTGCCATCCCAGGGGAATCAACCCGGCTCCGGCCACATCAACAGAGGTAGATCCCGACCAAGTTGTTGAATTGCTCCAGCCGCAAGATTCAAGCGTTCTTTTGCTCCCTCTGGGCATAAGAGCTGCCACAGATTTAGGCTGGCCGCCACTCGTCGCCAAACCACCTGCATATTATACCATGTTACACTGTTAAAGCACAGGTCATTCCTAAGCTTCCATAGTGCCCAAAGACAGGCTGCATGTACAATATTGGCAATTTTATGATTATTATCACAAATCCACCATCCAGCAACCTTCAAATAGGTACAGGGAGCTCGACCCCAGTGATGGGAGAGATACATCTCCACATCTCTGTTGCAACAGCACATTCAAAGAAGAGATGCATTACTGTTTCAGGTTCATTGCAGAAAACACAAGTTAGATCATTTAAGTGTTGCCTTTTTGCAAGATTATCCCTGGTCAGTAATTTATTGTTGGCAAGGAGCCAAAGGAAGATATGCACACGTGGAGGAATGGATAACCTCCATACCGCCGGAACATGTGCAGGGACAACGCCACGGAAATTAATAATCGAGTAGAAGGAGCTAACAGAGTAAACCCCTTTGGACTCGTGCTTCCAAATAATTGCATCATGTTCATCAGATAGGTCTACTGACCCAACAATCTGAAGTAACTCATACCATTTAAGTAAAAGGTTCATATTAACACATCTCCTAAACGAGATCTTAAGCTGTGAACCATCCCAGACGTCAGCAATGGAAACATCATGTTCATTGGCAATAATATAAAGATCCCAATATTGAATCGCAAAGCTAGACGACCCAAACCATTGGTCCTCCCAGAACTTGACATTTTTACCGTTGCCTACCTTCCAACGATACCCATTTCTTGCAGCGTTTGCCGCCCACAGCACCCCTTTCCAAAAGGGAGAGGCGCCAATAGGCGAGCACGCAAACATATTTGGGTTATTATTATCATATTTAAAATCTACAATTTGCTTCCACATCTTATCATGATCTAGATGATATCTCTTCACCCACGAGGCCAAGAGACACATATTCATATCAACCAGATTAGGAATACCAATGCCCCCATACTCTAATTTCTGAGAAAGCATTTCCCAGTTCGCCAAATGATACTTCCGATGCCCCTCATAATCATCCCAAAAACAATGAGCCATTTGGGAGTTAATAAGGGCGATGGCCCACTTGGGGAACTTGATCACACTAAGCAAGTATATAGGAATGCTAGCTAAACAAGTTTGGATTAAAATGAGTTTGGCTTTGTAAGATAAAAGCTTCCCTCTCCACCCTGCAGCTCTCTTAAGAATTTTGTCAATAATTGGCTGAAGATCTTCTTTCCGTAATTTCTTGTAATGGAGAGGCACCCCTAAGTACTTTAAGGGAAACTCCCCAATTTTACAGCATAGTGACTGGGCAAACGCTTGAGCAACCTCAGGTTGCACATTGATAGGTATCAAATCACACTTGTGAAAATTGATTCTAAGCCCTGAGATTTGTTCAAAGCAGGAAAGAATCCACTTAAGGTTATGGACAGCTTCTAAATCATTTTTCAAGAAAAGAAGCATGTCATCTGCGTACTGCATACTAATGATGCCAGCAGGACAGAACCTTTCTAATAACCCAGTAATCTGGTGTGGGATGCTGCTTTTTTGAGCATTTTAGTGAAAACATCAGCTACAAGGTTGAAGAGGATAGGAGAAATAGGATCTCCTTGTCGAACTCCCTTCCCAGTTTCAAAGAAATCACTATTAATGTCATTAATACGAACTCCAACTGAGCCTTTATATAACAAAGACACAATCAGTTTGATGCATTTCGGGCTAAAACCCCGCTGCTTCATCATACTAATTAAAAACTCTCTATTAACTCTATCATACGCCTTCTCGTAATCGAGTTTGAAGATAAGACCAGACTCTTTTTTACTGACAACGTCATGAATAATCTCATGCGCTGAGACTACACTTTCCAATATAAACCTGCCTTTTAAGAAGGCAGTTTGATTTGGAGAGATAAGATCATTACAGACGCGACTCAACCGAGTATTCAAACATTTCGAGAAAATCTTGAAACTACAGTTAGTTAGCGCAATAGGACGAAACTTTTGAATACTAGTTGCATCAGCCTCCTTTGGAATCAGAGTCAATAACGAAAAGTTAAGTCTAAACAAATCAAGCTGGTCAGAGTCCCAGTCATTGAACATATCTAGAAGATCATTTTTGACCAAATCCCAGAACTGCTGATAGAACAGAAAGGAAAAGCCATCAGGTCCAGGAGCCCCTTCAGCATACGAGCTAAAGACGGCATTCTTAACCTCATCCTCAGAAAACTTAGCATCCAAGATATTATTATGTTCAGCAGTAACAAGTTCTTCAGGATCCCAGAAGTCCTCAGAAAGGTTGATATTCAATTTATCCTCAAACCCAAAAAGAGACTTGTAATAATGAACAGCTATGTTTAGCATACCTTTAGTATCTTCAACAGGTCCATCAGGGCCATCCAAAGCAGTAATCTGCTTCTTCCTGCGCCTCTGATTTGCCATGGCATGGAAGTAGCCCGTATTTTGGTCCCCTTCCAGAATTTGCCGCTCCCTCGACCTCTGCCTTGCTTTGATCTCTTCATTCGACCAAATTGTCTGCAGCTCATCTGAAATATTTTTCATTCTAGCTTTAGACACAGGGGATAAAGGTTGCGACTCAGAGAGAATATCAAGCAAATCAAACTCAGCAATAAGATGCTGCTTATGCTTTCGTTGGTCTGCCTCAATATTGGCATTCCATCCCCTAAGCGTTTTCCTGAGCAACCGAATTTTAAATTGGAACCTGTCAATAGCCCTAGTGAGCTTACAGGGTGTGTTCCAAACTCTAATAACAATATCTCTAAAGCCTTCTATCTTTAACCACCATTTCTCAAACCGAAATTGCCTGACTTTCGGGACACCCAAAGCACCAGTGTCTACAACCAAAGGTGTATGGTCAGTCCCCAGCCTTGGCAAATTCTTAACTGCAACATTTGGGAATAGACTTTCCCAACACGTTGTCACAAAGATTCTATCAATGAGAGCCATCACCAGATTATCCTGATTATTGGCCCAAGAGTATTTTCTGTCTGGGCTTTTTAGTTCAATGAGAGAGAATTTATTAATCCAATCATTAAATAAATTAGCCCAATGCTGATTGATAACACCATTGTTTTTATCACTACTCTCTCTGACTAAATTAAAGTCACCTCCAATTAAGGTGGGCCCAAACCAGCGACAGACAACATTGTGAAGCTCATTGATGAAGTCCAGCTTAAATACATCATAAGCTGACCCATACACAGCAATAAACCTCCACACTTGCGCATCCTGCTTGCATTTAATAACGCAAGAGACACAGAAGTTAAAGTTTTCCCAGGAAATGACATCAAACTTGTCACTCCTGATACCAACAAGAACTCCTCCTGCAGTTTTCACTGCAGGCAGCCAATTCCAAGAAAAATCACAGTTACTGTCTAATGACAGCAGTTGCTGTGAAGTGAAATCAGCTTTTTTTGTTTCCGAAAAGCTAACAATATCAGGACATGTCTCTCTAATGAGGTCATGTGCCCTTGAAACTTTATCAGGTCTATTAAGACCTCTAATGTTCGTTATAAGGCCTACTACCATTGGATCTAAAAATCAATTTTCTCTT
Organism: Poa pratensis; assembly: GCA_947311845.1. Taxonomy (NCBI): domain Eukaryota; kingdom Viridiplantae; phylum Streptophyta; class Magnoliopsida; order Poales; family Poaceae; genus Poa; species Poa pratensis. The sequence continues at coordinate 54,552,246 of CAMZMU010000042.1, forward strand.
ACTTCTACTATTCTTCTTACCGGAAAACACCTCAATCCAAGGTGAATCCTCTGGTTCCTCCGCATTCAAATGCGTAGTACCACTCGCTTCAGGCCTGTCGTAATCGCAGGGCACTGAGCCATCGACACTGCCAACCCCGTCATACTGACAGGTCCTAGCAGCAACGATCTCCTCACTACTTAAATCAATATTATCAGGCAAGAACATATCAGGATTATCTTCTCTAAAATTACAAACTCTTTTTTTTCTCAAGCTCTCTAACTTTCGCAATGTTAACATCAATCTCCTCAGTATCCCTACCTAGATCAATACCAGCCATAGCGGCCTTATTCAACAAAGAAGTATTATCAAGGGCAGCAAAGGAGTTGTAATTTGCAGGTTTAATACCTTGCTTTTCCAGATTTTTCGCCTTCTTGAGGTCCTGCGCTTTCTCAACTACAGTGCGCCCATCATGCTTCAGTCTAGCACTCATCCGTGGAGCCAGCACGGGCCCCCACACTTGTTTTTGCTTTCCCTCAGCCACAGTTTCAGCAGGATTCTGTCGGACTACATCAGTAGCCACTGCTAGCCCATCTTCTGTATCATCTTCCTCATCTGATTCCCCTTCAAACTGTGCCAAGAGCTGCATTGCAATATTATCAGCTGGTTCCTTAAATGTGTGGACACCATATGATTTATGCAGCACCAACGGTGTATCCTGGATCCTGCTTCTCACCCTGCTCTCCACATAACATTCTGGATGGGAGTATCAAAGACCCTTTCATCTGCACCTCTGCATTCAGCATCATCACCCAAACTAGCCTCAGGGGATGCTTCAGCTGCCTTAATCGGCGTGGTGAATGCCAACAGAGACTGGCACACAGTCCTTGTCCCCCTTCCACTGTTGTTAGGTGTAGCCGCCTGCCCAGGGAAGCTGTTGCCAGTACCACCATCACTTCCCATGAGATTTTGATTGCTATTATCACCTGAATTACTTGTCATCTCTCTGTTCCCATTTCCAGCTGGAGCATCATCATCTCCGGGATCCACACCTGACCCACTAGCCATAGGTGCATCAGGTTCAACCGAAAAGGTCAAAAGGTAGAAAGTTCCGCCAAATTCCATTACTCTGTCCTTGGGGATTTTTGATGTGTCTTTGACAGCAACCTTCACCTTCACATTTTTGTAGAAGCTTCTGAAAATGTCATGCCAGTCCACATCAATGAACACTCCTAGACTGGTAGCAACTTGCGCAATCACCTTCCAAGTCAGCCACTTCGGTGGAATTCCATTAATGCAGACCCACTTCTCATGAAGCTCTCCAAAAGCAGTAACCTCACCCTTCCATTCCTCAAAAGAGACAGATACACCTTTCTTCTTGAGATTGATAGATGGGTAGCTGATTAGCTCTTTGACATTTTTACCTGGAGGAAATCTGACCAGGAATGTGTTGACTTCTAATTGCCTCACTTGCCATGGCCAATTAGTCCTCCAAATGTCAGAGAAGTTTTGTTTCAATTCCTCAACAGTCACAGATCCTTCCATGACCACTGCAATACAAACATTGTCAAAGTTCAGCCAGCTGCTTGCAGCACTGTCTTCAACTTCAACATGGAAGAAACCTAGCCCACTATTTGCACTTCCAAAGTACTGAGCATTTGGCATCGGCTTCATCCAATCAGGGCAATTATCCATATGATGCCCAGGCTTCTTACACATAAAGCAAACCTTCTGTTTCTGGCACATGCCAACGAAATGACAAGGTTCCCCACAGTTATAACAAATAACATCTTTGTATTTCATATCAAATATCAAGCCTTCAGTACTTTCAGCAGCGTGATCACTTCCCATGGCAGAGTTCTCACCACTCATACTTGACTGCGGCTTGTCAGCTGGATTAGCAACTTTGGGTTGTTTCTTCTTCTGCGCACCACCAGTCTGTTGACCCCCAAATTGCGCCATCCCAAACATCTGGTTAGGTTGAAACTGCGGCTGCCCAGAGAAGGCAGCAGGCGGCATCTGCATCAGGGGATTCATCATCTGGTTCTGCGGCATGAACGGCATCTGGAACTGCGGCTGCCATTGTCCCATAGGCTGGAACTGCGGATGATGGTCCAATGTCTTATAACAGGCATCAAATGTCTTGTGAGGAATCACGACTGGCTTTGCTACCTTCCAATTTCAGTAGGAGTTAACTATCGCTATAATATTCATTAGTTTCATCCAGTTTGTTTGTAGATTTAATTTGTTCAAAGGATGATGGTCCCACCTGAGACAAACTCGGTTGTTATTTTCATCATCTTGGTAATGGCGTCAGATGTTATGTGAAAAAATAGAATATAAAACTATTCCTATAACACCAAAAAAAAATTGTCACCCGTTGCAACGCACGGGCATTATGCTAGTATGGTTGTAAACGTTGTTTTCTTCAGCTAATCTTCTATACTACTATTAAAAGAGCAAACATATTACGGATACATTAAATTTAACCCGTCCAATGTCAGATCAACGGACCGGATCGCTCCAACAATGTTGAGCAACTCAACACAAACCAGCCCGAAACGTTTTTTCTCTGCTTGCTTTTTACACGCAAGTCGCAACGCACCTACGCCATCCGCTCTCTGACTCTCTCCTCCCGACGGGACTCGCAGCGGCCACCGGCGAGAAGCCCCGAGGACGTGCCTCCTCCTGCTACCTCTCCATGGGATGTTGTAGTACCTTTAAGTAGCCCCCAGATCGCCTCCCGACGCCGGGCGTACTAGGGCCTCCTCTTGCGGCAGCGGCAGGGGTGGCCGGACTAGCCAGCGACGTTGGTCTTCTGTGCGAAATAGGCGCTGAAGTTCCAGCTCATGGCCCTGCTGGTTCTGCCGCAGGCCGTGTGCCAGGAACCCAGTACCACCTCCAAGCTATCCATGGGCCTCGGCTGCCGATGTGCACACCGCGCACTGCCGTACGCGGATGAAGCCGGACAGGAACGGCTGCATCATCCCGTCAGGTAAAGGCAGAGGAAATTTTTAGGTGGGTCAATCTCTAGCCTGACAATCCCATCCTTGTTCAAAGAATGTATACTCTTATTCAGTTTGTTGAATCATAAAAAATGAAATATGAACCGACTGTGATCTAAAGTCTGCATCTCATGTAATTATTGGCCAAGAGAATACGACTGATTATTGGGTTTGATCTTCAGATATCTTCGATTTGCTTGCTATTTGATTTCTAGATAATTTCATCAGGTCTGTGACTTTCGTGCTTGTTGGAGAACATGCTTATTTGTTTGTCTTTTACATATTTACTGCGATAAAAATGACTTAAAATTGTTTGAAAAGTCGGTTGATCCAGGTTTTTGCAAAGGTACATATATTAATCCCCACTTATATAAATAGGAAGTCAATTTTCTTGATTGTTGGTTTGTGAGAATACTTTTGAATCAGGTGCTGTCTTATTGACATCATAATTTGATAATATTTATTGATCGTGTTTCACAAAATGAATTCAGATTTGTGCTCCTCCTTCCTTGCCTGGGGGTGTAGTTTCGCTAGCGCCACGTGAATCCCATGGCGCTAAGGGCATATTCCACGACAGCAGCAATGAGGATGGCGACAACCTTCATATTGGTTGCCTGCTTCTTGCACTCTTTCTCTTCCCCTCTACATGCATGTGATGATGTTCGAGGCACTGCCGTCGCTAAATGTCGCGCCGAAGGATACGAGTGTCAGAGTGTGACATTGAGGACATTGAGGATATGACAATTTTTTTTGCCAAATATCCGACCAAGCAACACACCTTCATTGCCACGCACCCGTTCTGTTGGCTTCGTTGTGATATTTGTGTGCTCCATGATGATTACATAAGTTTCATTCTCTTTGCAATATAAATCCATAACTGATGCAAAAGTGTAAAAGAAGTAATCCGTGTCGACCCTAATATGTCTTTACTACTTGTAAATTGTCATTTTAATTATGAAGACATGCATTGCACGTACATGCCAACTAGTACTAGTATAAACAAGGTTTAACTAGTATATTCTGCAGCACTGAAGCGGCCGTCATCACCTGAGGCAGGACACGCACATGTATATACAACCGCCGTTCTACCAACCAAAACCTAAACATTTCTACTGCTCAAACTAAACTCTGAAGTCTTTGTGGTCTTCACCATCCTGCAGAGTCATGCATCATCCCTGACACGCGCTGAGCCCTCCGCCCACCCGCCTAGCTACTGCAGACAGATTACCGTTTCTAAGTAGGACTGCTCGCTACCGGCTTGCCTGACAAGGAATCGTTCCTGCAGCCAGGGCTTGCCTCGGGACACAACGACCGGCGTGCTACGCGGTGAGTGCGATCGGGGCGTGGGAAGGAGGAGACGAGGTCGCGTCGTTCACCGCCTTGGTCATCGCCTCGTGGAACGACGCCTCGTTCCAGTCGCCGTCGACGACCCGGAGCTTGATGCTGGCGATGGCCTTGAGCAGCACCTGCGGCGAGTAGGTGTCGGCGTCGACGGAGAGCACGCTGACCTGCTCCATCCACCGGAGGCACTCCAGGATGCGCAGCACCAGCTCCACGACGTCGCACTCCACCATCACCATCACCGTCAGGTTCACCACCTCCTCCGACGCCTCCCCCTCCTTGCTGATCTGAACCTTGGCCCTCTGTCGCCTTGGCTGGTGCGTAGCGCCGTCCTCCTCGCAGGCCGGGATGTGCTTCTCCAGCTTGCTGTTCTTCTCCTCCAGCTCAGACACCTGTGCCTCCAGGGTCTTCAGGTAGCCCGCCGCCTTGGTCAGTACCGTCGTCTTGTCCTTCTGCAAAAGGCATATTTGACACGTTGGAATCAGTACGGTAGTACATATAAATCAGCAGGCTAACCTGAAAGAATGAATGGTTTTGCCTATGGCTGATCTGCCTAATTTGTTTTTTTAAGGACAAGATCTGCCTAATTTGCTCAAAGGATAGCTTTTGCAGTACTTCGATTCTGTTTCCTGGCAACCACTCAAAACTACAAGGTGATGTGTTTGTCTAGGTGGCAAGAGTGTTTATCTTGTCTTTTGGGCCTTTTCTCTTGATACCTTGGGCACCCACCGCTGTCAACCTGTCTATTTGTGGGCCACTAGAAAGCATAACCATCCTGCATCCTTCCTATCGCCTTCCTATGCTGATGTTTACTAGCAGGACAAACAAGAACTGTTGACTCGATAAATGTGCTTAACTATCGACGAAGTCCTCCTTTCCAGGTTGGCGAAGGTTTAAATCATCCTTGGAATCCTAGAAACTAAAGATAACATATCCCTCTCTTATCATTAAAGTTGCGATCTATTTTTTTATATTACTACTAAGTTCCAGAGTTCTTGCTTTAGGTATTCAATTGAATGCTTGACCTTAACAATATTATTGTCAAGTAACTAAATATAATAGATGACATTTTAGAATTTGGCATTGTATGCAATACGTATTTTGACTGATCCTTTTTGTACATATATTTTGACTGATCATTTTAAAAACCGTATCAGACGGCAACTGTACAGATGGCTACTGAACGGACGGCGGGTTGATTACATAATTTCGTAAGGGCTAAATCGCAAAACAACCGGACGGACCAACAAGAAGCCTTGCTTCTTTTATTATTGGGTAAAGGTATCCTAAGAGAAAATTGCAAAGGTATATATGCTTAAAAATTCATGTATACGCTATAAATCCCGATGTTTGTTGTACTATTGTTACTAGTAGTCAAAGTTTAAAACTATATTTTTTTGCAAAAAGTTTAAAACTATATTTATAAATGTAGTAAGTATATTACGTGCTTAGAGGAAGTCGTGTGTATTTATGAGCGGATAGCGATTGTTATTATTTGTCACAGAAAATATAGATTCTTTTTTAGCTTTCACCTAGTCTTGCCGTTATAATTCAGATATACTTCCTCCGTTCTCTACTATAATATTGGTTTTGTATTTTTTAAAGCCATTTGCATACAACTGTAAAACTGTTCATGCATAATTGCCTACACAATCTTATTTTATGGGAAAAGGATAAGAAGAAAAGTTAAGGTGGAATCTAGTGGAGTACGTCTGCTTTCTTTCCGAAGCTTCCATGCATGTACCTCTCGAGCTTGTCCCCACATAAAAATATTTATTTCTATCTTATCAAATTTAGTGGTCCTTCTAACCACTTTCCTTTGTCAAGTCCTTGTCTTTTGTGGTTTAAACAAGCAAACACTGATCTTGACAAGTCAGGACGAAGGAACCAAGACTACTCATGTTCTGCCAAGTCTCCTTTGAAAATTGCAGCGAGCTAGCAGGGTGGATCCTCTGCCTTATAAACCAAAGGAGGAATATGTGTTTATATGCTTTATTTAGCCATTTTATCCATCCTATCAACAAGCAAGAGATTGAAATTTGGCGAAATTGGATACTATGATATTTGATACATTGCCATAAAATCAAATAGCCATAATTCTTGTCGACGCCCTTGATTATGTTTGTTTTATTAGTATATAGTTTAATTCTAGCATAGGAGACCGTCGACGCCCCTGATTAACTACTTTAGGAGCTGTCTAAAAAATAAACTAGTTTAGGAGCAAAAGGGTGTAGTTGAGAATTTGGAGCGAGTGTACGTGATGGTGATGTTTATACCTTTGAGCAGGGGGGAAGGAGCGACCTCAGCGCTTGGAAGCTGTCGTTGAGCTTCTCCCGTCTCTTCCTCTCTGACATCATGTGGTAGAGCTGGCCGCTGTTGCTGCTCGCCGTTCTTGGATCCTCCAGCTGCTGTCCCCGGCTGCCGCTGCTGGTTCTCTCCGGCGACGAGGCGAGGCTGCTCTTCACCATCACGTGGTGGCCACCATTTCCGCCTCCACGCGGCTGTGGCGCCATGGCTGATGCTTGCTGCTGCATGCTGCTGTCCCGGGAGAAGGGCTTCGCCCGCGAAGAGGCCGATGAGGATGGGGAGGGCGAGGACGAGGACATGACCGCCATCATGGCCCTCATGATTGCCTCGTCGTTGTGGTCGAGCGGCTGGTGCGCCACCGGCGGCGGCGCGTGTAGGGCGGCGGCGTGGTCCAGCGTGATGGACCCAGAGGAGCCGCCGCTGTCGAGGGAAAGGGACCGCTTCGACGAGAGCGACGACGACGTCGACGACGGCAGCACGAAGCTGCCGTCCCCTCCTCCGAAGAAGCCGGACGCGTCCATGTCCGCCATGCCGTCCACCTACACACAGACAAATAATCTGGTATAAGCGAAACGATCCGATTTGCAACGGAGCAGTTACGGAGAATATGGATACTAGTTGCTCACCTCATCAGTCGAAACCATGAGATCAACGTCGGCGACCCCGAAGTAGGCATTGTCGTCAACGATGGAGCTCACGGCAGAGCTGGTCAAGTGAAAAATGTTAGCAACAAGAGCATGATACTCCATTAATTCACTAGTGAAGATTCAAGGAAAATGGAGATTATTATCCAAGTGTGAGCCAAGGGACATACTCGGTGAAGGGTTGCCAGAAGGGATCGGCGAGGGCGCTATGGAGGCCGGCGATGTCGACAGGCATGTCCAGGCTGCACCACACATCATCCATCGTCCCTCAACAAGTGTAACTAATGAATGGAGCTGCTTAAATCGATGTGGCTCGATGGATGAGTAAGCTGGTAGTGCGAGACAGAGCAGGGAGAGGCAGCGAGGCAGCGGAGCTGCTATATATGCAGCGCGGGGCAGGGCAGCAGGAGGAAGGAACGGAGTTGGTGGGTCGTGTGCAGTGCTCACAAGTGGGGGTAAAATTTAGCATATTGAGTGTGGAATAGTCGCGCTTGCTGGGTCAAGGTCGTAGATCGGATGCACGCGAGCCAAGACGAACCTGCTTGGAAGGTCAAATTTGGAGGCAGCAGGCGGACGGATGGGATGATAGGCGCGAGAAACGGTAGATATGCCCCTCCTCGATTACTTTTTTTTCTTTCAAGAATATATAATTTTCATAGATAGAAGGGGCCAAGCGGCCCGGTCAACAGCCCGTACGCTTTACATCACGATCCGGGACAAAAATAAACCGTGCCCTCATCTACACAGTCCACCCCGCCCGCTCGTCTCTGACACCTCATGACAACTACTCGCGCTTCTGTCCCCTCACCGGCCCTATGACCATGAACTTACAACGCTCACCTCTCAAAAGACTTGTTCTTCTCCATTGCTCCACCTCCTCGTGGATCCGCCCAATCACTAGTGTCATCGAAACCGCCTCGCCGTTGAACACCACGTTATTCGGGTGTGTCCAAATGCTCCACATGACTAGGATGAGCATCGACCAGACGTCTCTCCGCTGACTCCTCACGGCCGGCTGCACCTTCCACTACACCTCCAGCCGCGTATTAGGCCCGGGCATCCTCTCCGGCATGTGCCACTCCTCCAGCACATCGTGTCAAATCTCTCTGGCCACCACACAACCAATGAGGAGGTGCTCGATGGTCTCCTTGACTTGATCGCACAGAGGAAATCTCGGAGGGTGTTGCATCATCGCTTCCTCAATCTATCCGTCGTCCAACACATATTCTTCGCCACCAGCAAGGCAAAGAATTTAAGGGTGAGGGGAGCCCGCGACTTCCACACTTGCTCGCTCGTGGGGTTCGTCGTCATACCACCAAAAAAGGTTTAGGCGTAGGCCGATCTCGTGGAGTACACTCCATCCTTCTCCGAACACCATTCCAGCCTGTCCGCCACCTCAGTGAGTACCACATTGGCAGTGAACTCGCACAGCGTAAAGAACTCATGCAGCTCGTCCTCTACCATGTCGGGCCCACATCGACAAGCCATGCCCCCGACAAGCCTCCTCCACGGTGCACCGCTGAAGCGTCTTCTTTCGCACCCTACGGGTAAGCCGTGGGAATCGATCCCTGGTCCTCTCTCCTTCCAACCATCTGGTCGTCTGGAAGAGGGAACTTCGACCATCGCCAACATGTGATCTAGTTGCTGCCTCAAAAATTGTCGTAACCTCGGGCGGGACTCTGATGTCAAACTCGCCCCATGGCTTGTCCACGTCGGTCCTCTTCAACCGCAACCATGGAACTCTGAGGGCAGTGTTGAAGAATTGGAGGTTGTGAATACCTAGCCCTCCACCCGACGTGGGGCAGCACACCTTCTTCCACGCCACTCTATAGTGCCCTCCATTGGCCTCCTTCTTGCCATGCCACAAAACCCTCGGCAAATCTTCTCTGCTGCCACAATAGTCTTGGCCGGAAGATCAAACGCCTTCATCATGAAGACCATCATGGTTGTCAAGGTCGTTTTGACCAACTCCAAGTGCCCTCCTCGCCTCAACAGGGAGGCCCGCCACGAAGGAAGCTTGCCTCCCAGCTTCTCTACTGTGGGTTGTAGTTGGGCCGCCGTCAGTTTCCGTGGGCTCAATGGAAGGCCCAAGTACGTACACGGAAAGGCCTGAATAGGACAGCCCAACTCTCTCTCCACCATCTCCACCTGTGTTGGGGATCGTAGACAGAAAAAAAAAAATTCCTACCGACGATAACAATAAACTAGCCAGGATCTATACTATGCAGATATACTAATACGGAGAAGATCAGAATACATACCCTTGTAGATCGGAAGCGGGATTACATTCCCGCACAAACGTTGTCAGTGGAGACGACGGCGCCGACCTCAGGGTCGTGTAGTGGAAGAAGACAGCTCCCAGCACCAAACAATGGTGCCTCGCGGTTCCACACACGTACGGTGTGGATGACGACCTCCGGGCTCCAGATCCAGCAGAGCAGCGGAAGTGGAAGAGTGGATCTAGCAGCACGGCGGTGTGCGTATAGTAGAGAGACTTCCCTCCCGTACGCAGCTCCAGTAACGGAACCACGCTCAAGGTAGGAGAGAAGAAGAGGGAGAATTGGTGGTATTTCCAAAGGCATGGGGTTCCCTATTTAAAGGAGGAGGAGGGAGGCCATCTCCCTTGGCTAAGCCATGTGGGACTAAACCCCACATGGCTCGGCCGGCCAAGGAGGAGCCGCCGGCCCTGGTGGGCCCCATTCGGCCCAGCCAGGCCGGCCGGCCCTCCCCCCTTTTTTCTCTTTTCCCTTTTGGGGTTTTTCCCTAATGGGCCTCTAAGGCCCATTTAGGTTTAATGCCTTTAAAAATCAAATTAAATAAATAAAAATATATTTAATCACTAATAACACTTATTAATATTAAATACATATTATTTAATTCATTCGGGCTCCGAAACATATTTCGTTGCCTCCGATCAACATCGGACAAGTCCCGGAACACTTCCGGAGTTCCCGGTTTTTTTCTCTCTAAATCCAATCTAATCGTCACCCACCCTTAAGTGTGTTACCCCACGGTTCGGGATCACTCCAGACATGATCGAGACTCGTTCTCCGATCAATGACTAACAGCGGGATCTGGATACCCATGATAGCCCTGTGCATCCACGAATGTCTTTTATCGTTTGAACCTTTAGACGTCCAGTCTCATCCTCTTGCCTAGCGATACTTAGATTGTCCGAGCGTCGTTCTCCGGTATCACGATTACCGAGCATGACCTCGTCATCGACAAATCTATCTTTACTCGTCTGTGATATTACCCGTGACCTAGTCACATGCTTGCAAGCTCATTGATGTAATCTCACCGAGTGGGCCCAGAGTATCTATCCTGCTATGTGGATTGGCAATTCCCGCTCTTGATCACTCGCTTCTACTGCTTCCTTCCGATACCCGAAAGTGTCACCTTTATTGTCACGCTATATAAGTCATGCCGTTTGATGCGATCAGCCGTATCTTTCAGAAGCAGAGATTTGATATGATCTCACGGTCGAAGGTATGAACACTACGTTTCTATATTTTGGGTATGTCCATCAAATCATTCACCTAATGATATGACTCCGTTGTTAACCGACGCCATTGTCCATGATCAGGAAACCTTGATCATCTGTTACCCAACGAACTAGTTAAATAGAGGCTACTAGGGACCTGGTTGTTTTCATACCACACGTGTATTAATGTTTCCGCGTAATACAGTTATAGCATGGTATTAAAACGTATTATGAACAATAGAGATATGACAAATAAAATCACTTTATTAATTGCCTCTAGGGCATATCTCCAACAGTCTCCCACTTGCACTAGAGTACAATTAATCTAGTTTACAACTTGGTAAAAGCTTAACACCTATAGCATTCTCGGTGTTCTTCATGCTTGTCTCGTGGAAGAGGTTTCGTCAGCGGATCTGCAACATTCAGGTCCGTGTGTATTTTGCAAATCTTTACATCGCCTTCCTTGACGTACTGCCGTATGACATGGAAGCGTCGGAGAATATGTTTGGCGGTGGAGTGAGACCTTGGTTCCTTCACGTTGGCAATAACACCTGTGTTGTCGCAGTAGATGTTCACAGGGTCTTGCGCACTCGGGAACACTCCAAGTTCGATGACGAACTTCCTCAGCCAAACAGCTTCATTTGCAGCATCCGCAGCGCAATATACTCCGATTCCATTGTAGATTGGGCTACTATGGGTTGCTTCCCACTTCTCCAGCTCACAGCGCCTCCGTTCACCTTAAACACATAACCTGTTTGCGATTTCGAGTCATCTGGATCTGTGCAGAAACTTGCATCAACGTAACCTGTTACGCCAAGTTCCTCTCCAGCCTCCATAAACAAGAAACATGTCCTTGGTATACTTAAGATACTTCAGTATGTTCTTAACAGCTGTCCAATGATCCTTGCCAGGATTACTTTGGAATCGACTCGTCAAACTGAGAGCCAATGCTACATCGGGTCGAGTACTTAACATGGCATACATGATCGATCCTATAGCCGAAGCATATCGAGTGCCATCCACCTCGGCTTTTTCAAGAGCCGTCTGTGGACACTGAGCCGTGCTCAATGTTTTTCCCTTGACAACGGCACAAGACCTTTCTTTGCCAAATGCATATTGAACTTTTCAATATCTTGTCAAGATAAGTACTTTGACATAACGCTAGTAGGCGCCTGGGTCTATCACGATAGATCTTAATGCCTAATACGTATGCAGCTTCTCCTAAGTCCTTCATCGAAAATTTACTGTTTAAATATTCCTTCACGCTTTTCAGAAGTTCCACATTATCCCAATTAGTAATATATCATCCACATATAGAACTAGGAATGCAACTGAGCTCCCACTCATTTTCTTATAAATGCAGGTCTCTTCCATTTTGGACAAATCCAAAACCTTTGATCACCTCATCAAAGCGAAGATTCCAGCTCCGAGATGCTTGCTTCAGTCCATAAATGGAACGCTGAAGTTTGCATACCTTGCCAACATTTCTGGACTGACAAAACCTTCAGGTTGTACCATATACAACTCTTCCTCAATGTTACCATTTAGGAACGCTGTTTTGACATCCATCTGCCATATCTCATAATCATGATATGCAGCTGTTGCTAGCAAAACCCGAATAGACTTTAGCATCGCTACCGGTGAAAACGTTTCATCGTAGTCAATTCCATGAACTTGTCGGAAACCTTTTGCGACAAGCCGAGCCTTATAGACGGTTACATTACCGTCAGCATCAGTCTTCTTCTTAAAGATCCATTTATTCTCGACGGCCTTGCGCCCTTCGGGAATCTCCACCAAAGTCCATACTTTGTTGTCATACATGGATCCTATTTCGGATTTCATGGCCTCAAGCCATTTCTCGGACTCGGGTCCTTCCATTGCCTCTTTGTAATTCGTAGGTTCGTCTTGTTCAATTAACATGACGGTGCAAACAAGATTACCGTACCACTCAGGAGATGTACGGGTTCTTCCAGACCTACGAGGTATAATAGCCTCCTCGACATTTTCTCCCACTCCATCTGTTATGGAGGACGGTTCAGGAACGTTTCCGTTGCGCCACTCGGAATTTCGAGTTCAGGATCAACTATCTCGTCGAGGTCTATTTTCCTCCCACTTACTCCTTTAGCGAGAAACTCCTTCTCGAGAAAGGTGCCGTTTCTAGCGACAAACGTTTTGCCCTCGGCTTGGTGGTAGAAGGTGTATCCTATGGTTTCCCGCGGATACCCTACAAAGACGACCTTTTCCGATTTCGGTTCGAGTTTGTCAGGCTGCAATTTCTTGACATAAGCCTCACAACCCCAAACTTTCAGGAACGACAGCTTAGGTTTCGTACCATGCCATACCTCATACGGTGTCGTTTCCACGGATTTGGATGGAGCCCTATTTAAAATGAATGCGGTGTTTCTAACGCATATCCCCAAAACGATACGGGCAAGTCGGTAAGAGACATCATAGACCGTACGCTATCTAATAAAGTACGATTACGTCGCTCGGACACGCCGTTGCGTTGCGGTGTTCCGGCAGGCGTAAGCTGTGGCACAATTCCACAGGCCTTCAGATGTGTGCCAAACTCAAAACTCAAATATTCGCCACCACGATCGGATCGGAGGTGCTTTATTTTCTTGTTAAGTTGATTTTCAACCTCACTTTGAAATTCTTTGAACTTTTCAAAAGTTTCTGACTTGTGTTTCATTAAGTAGATATACCCGTATCTACTCAAGTCATCAGTGAAGGTTACAAAGTAACGATAACCATTGCGCGTCGATACGCTCATTGGGCCGCACACATCTGTATGTATAACTCCCAATAATTCCGACGCCGTTCAACGAAACCATTGAACGGTGACCTAGTCATCTTGCCCATGAGGCATGGTTCGCAAGTGTCAAGAGATCCAAAATCTAATGACTCCAAAAGTCCAGCTGAGTGGAGTTTCTTCATGCGCTTTACACCAATGTGACCAAGTCGGCAATGCCACATATACATGGCGGTATCATTACTAAGTCTAATCCTTTTGGCATCTATGCTATGGATGTGTGTACTACGATCGAGATTCAACAAGAATAAACCATTATTCACAGGAGCATCAACATAAAAGATATCATTCATCGAAATAGCACAACCACTTGATACTGAATTGAACGAATATCCGTCTTGCAACAAGCAAGAACCACTTATAATGTTTACACTCAGAGATGGTACAAAATAACACTTATTCAAAACCAAAACTAATCCCGATGGTAGATGCAGAGGGAGCGTGCCGACGGCCACCACGTCAACTCTTGATCCATTGCCGACGCGCATCGTCACCTCGTCCTTCGCCAGGCGCCGACTATTCCGCAACTCCACCTGTGAGTTACAAATATGAGCAACAGAGCCGGTATCAAATACCCAGGTATTACTACGGGCGCATGTAAGGTACACATCAATAACATGTATATCATATACCTTTCTCTCTTCCGACAATCTTGCCGGCCTTCTTGTCTTCCAGGTACTTGGGGCAGTTGCGCTTCCAGTGACCGTCTCCCTTGCAGTAGAAGCACTCCACGCCGGGCTTGGGACCAGATTTGGCAGTTTTAGGCTTAGCAACCTGTTTGCCATCCTTCTTGAACTTCCAGGTCTTCTTACCCTTCCCGCCAGACTTCTTGAAATCGACGGTCTTGTTGACCATCAACAGCGTGTGCTCCTTCTTGATCTCCACCTCAGCAGTCTTCAACATCACGAACACCTCAGAGAGGGTCTTAGCCATGCCGTGCATGTTGTAGTTCATGACGAATCCCTTAAAGCTAGGGGGCAGCGACTGCAGCACCCTATCAATTGCCAGTTCATCTGGAATCTTGCATTCCAGAGCATTCAGGCGTTGAACGTAGCCAGACATCTTGACCACGTGCTCAGAGACACTGCTGTGCTCTTCCATCTTGGCTGAGAAGAAGAGCTCAGAAGCTTCATACCTCTCAGCCTTGGCCTGCGGCGCAAAGACAGCCTTGAGATCGAAATTATCTCAAAGGCACTCATCTTCTCAAAGCGCTTTTGCAGATCAGCTTCCATGGCGTAGAGCATGCCACTCTGGACGAAGGAGGAGTCTTCCACCTTAGTTGATAAGCCTTCTTCTCATCTTCGGTGGCGGTATCTGTAGGAGCGTCACCTATGGCGGCTTCGATCACGTAGCCGACCTTGTGGGGAGTGAGGAGGATCCTCAGGTTGCGGAACCAGGACATGAAGTTGGAGCCGTTGGTCTTAAGTTTCTCTTTCTCAAGGAACAGGCCTAGGTTAAAGGTGGGGCGAGACATCTACAATGGAATTTGCAAAACATAAGACGTTTGTTCATAATAAAATACGGGTTCAAGTTTTCAAAATAAAACTACTAGAACTCCCACTCAAGACGAGTATCCCTCGCATCGTCTTAGTGATTACACAACCCCATCCATTACACTACCCCCATCGATCAGGCAGATAGCATAACTTCAAAGGTAGACATCGTATATCATCACATCACCGCATGTGACTCGTGCTTAACCTTTCGGTACTTGTGTTCCGAGGCCATGTCTGTACATGCTAGGCTCGCCATAACACCCTCTGACGTATTCGCGTGTGCAACGTGGCTTACACCCACCGTATGCGAACGAAGAGACGAGTGTAACCGCAAAGCGGCGTACCCCGTAACGTAGAACTTTATTGGTGGTGCACGACAGAGGGAGAACACTATTATCGGAATTTTGGGAGGGATCATCTTATATTACTACCGCCGTGTAACTAATATATAGACATATATATACACAATATAAGATGCACATAATCTACATAACATCTAAATGAAATGTAATGCGACATGATATGGTCTCTCCGCGCCGATGGTCTCCTTCGCGCCGACAGTTTTATAAACAATTTAATAAACCTACCTTGACCATATCACATTGCCCCTGCAAAATAAAGTTAGACGCTTTCTACTTTATCTTTTGCATATTTACGTGGCTGCTAGGGCTTCCGCACAAGAACCGTTTCTTACCTACGAAAACAACCACAACAGCGATAAGACAATTGTCTCTATTACACCCCTTTCGGGGCCCTCCATTGTAAATGCAATATCAACTATTGTAGGAGATACAGACACCCGCCAGCCACATATACGGTACAAGCCGTATGTCAAGTGTGGAACCAGTCTCGCGTAAGAGTACGCGTAAAGTCGGTCCGGGCCGCTTCATCCGACAATCCGCGATATAAACAAGTACACGCGAGAGGGTAACAAATGTAGAATCGATGCCCACATTCAACATGTGTTCTAACCGTACAGATATATCTACGCATAGATCGGCTCTGATACCACTGTTGGGGATCGTAGACAGAAAACAAAAAAATTCCTACCGACGATAACCATAAACTAGCCAGGATCTATACTATGCAGATATACTAATACGGAGGAGATCAGAATACATACCCTTGTAGACCGGAAGCGGGATTACGTTCCCGCACAAACGTTGTCGGTGGAGACGACGGCGCCGACCTCAGGGTCGTGTAGTGGAAGAAGACAGCTCCCAGCACCAAACAATGGTGCCTCGCGGTTCCACACACGTACGGTGTGGATGACGACCTCCGGGCTCCAGATCCAGCAGAGCAGCGGAAGTGGAAGAGTGGATCTAGCAGCACGGCGGTGTGCGTATAGTAGAGAGACTTCCCTCCCCGTACGCAGCTCCAGAAACGGAACCACGCTCAAGGTAGGAGAGAAGAAGAGGGAGAATTGGTGTGTATTTCCAAAGGCATGGGGTCCCTATTTAAAGGAGGAGGAGGGAGGCCATCTCCCTTGGCTAGCCATGTGGGACTAAACCCCACATGGCTCGGCCGGCCAAGGGAGCCGCCGGCCCTAGGTGGGCCCCATTCGGCCCAGCCAGGCCGGCTGGCCCTCCCCTTTTTTTCTCTTTTCCTTTTGGGTTTTTCCCTAATGGGCCTCTAAGGCCCATTTAGGTTTAATGCCTTTAAAAATTCGAATTAATTAAATAAAAATATATTTAATCACTAATAACACTTATTAATATTAAATACATATTATTTAATTCATTCGGGCTCCGAAACATATTTCGTTGCCTCCGATCAACATCGGACAAGTCCGGAACACTTCCGGAGTTCCGGTTTCTTTTCTCTCTAAATCCAATCTAATCGTCACCCACCTTAAGTGTGTTACCCCACGGTTCGGGATCACTCCAGACATGATCGAGACTCGTTCTCCGATCAATGACTAACAGCGGGATCTGGATACCCATGATAGCCCCTGTGCGTCCACGAATGTCTTTTATCGTTTGAACCTTTAGACGTCCAGTCTCATCCTCTTGCCTAGCGATACTTAGTTGTCCGAGCGTCGTTCTCCGGTATCACGATTACCGAGCATGACCTCGCCATCGACAAATCTATCTTTACTCGTTTGTGATATTACATCCCCGTGACCTAGTCACATGCTTGCAAGCTCATTGATGTAATCTCACCGAGTGGGCCCAGAGTATCTATCCTGCTATGTGGATTGGCAATTCCCGCTCTTGATCACTCGCTTCTACTGCTTCCTTCTGATACCCGAAAGTGTCACCTTTATTGTCACGCTATATAAGTCATGCCGTTTGATGCGATCAGCCGTATCTTTCAGAAGCAGAGATTTGATATGATCTCACAGTCGAAGGTATGAACACTACGTTTCTATATTTTGGGTATGTCCATCAAATCATTCACCTAATGATATGACTCCGTTGTTAACCGACGCCATTGTCCATGATCAGGAAACCTTGATCATCTGTTACCCAACGAACTAGTTAAATAGTGGCTACTAGGGACCTGGTTGTTTTCATACCACACGTGTATTAATGTTTCCGCGTAATACAGTTATAGCATGGTATTAAAACGTATTATGAACAATAGAGATATGACAAATAAAATCACTTTATTAATTGCCTCTAGGGCATATCTCCAACAACCTGCTCCTCTGAACAACGAATGAGATTAGCTGAACATTTGGCGAGGTTAGTGTGTAGTCCGGACGCCTCCCCAAAATCCTCCATAATGACCTTGCAACCGCAGAAATCACACCACGTGGGTCGGATGAAGGTGACCACGTCATCGGCAAAAATGGACGTGTGACGACTAAAACCTCGCGGGGCTAGCTTGGTGAGGACTCCAAGCTCCGTCGTCCGCGCAAACATGAAGTGGAGCACCTCCATCTTCATGATAAAAAGCATAGGGGAGAGCGGGTCCCCTTGCCTTAAACCTCGGCGGTTATAAATCCGTCTCTCTACCACGCCATTAAGCATAACCCTCGTGTTTGTCGTGGCCATAAGGCTGCTAACCCACGAAAGCCAATGTCGACCAAAACCCAACTTGGTCAACACCTCCACAAGGAAGGCCCAATCAACTATGTTAAAAGCTTTAGTGATATCAAGATTAAGCATCATTGCGGCCCTCCTTTTTGCGTGCACTTCCTCATTGTTTGCTGCACAAGTATGAAGGTATCATGCAGACTCCGCCCTCTCACAAAGGCACTATGATGTCCTCCAACGATCCTCGGAAGATCCATCATCAACCTATTCGCCAACACCTTTGCCATGAGTTTTGGTAGGCTGTGGATTAGGCTAACCGGCCGAAATCCTTGATCTCTACGCATTATTCTTCTTGGGTAGCAAGGTGATCAACGCTCGATTAACCGAGCCAAACCCTCTAAACTCCGAGCGCTTCATCGCTCGGAAAACCTCAGCACGTCTTGCTTGTAGATGCTCCAAATCATGCGCCGGCATCTACAGCTCCTAAAGGTCCAAAGTGAACTACCTGTCCGACGCTGGCCCCAACAGCTTGTCATAGAAGTCATCAATCGCCTCAGTCTTGTCATCGTGATCCGTCAAAGAATGTTCGTCCACTTTGAGCTCGGTTATGAAATTCTTCCTCCTACGGTGTTTGGCATGCATATGGAAAAACTTTGTGCACGCTTCTCCTTCTTGCAGCCACAGCAGCATCGACCTTTGCCTCGCAATCGACCTCTCGAGTGAGGCAAGTCCAAGGAGCTTCTTCTTAAGAAGCCTCCACAGCCCCCTATCAGCCTCGGACAGCGGCCTCTTCTCCATTGCCACGTCTAGTCGCAATATAACCTCATTTTCCACTAGTATTTGAAACTTGACATTCCCTATGAATTTGTCTCCCCAGCACGCAAGCTTTTTCGCCATCGCCCTCAGCCTATCATCCACATTCTTGTACGGATTAGGGTTTTGGGGCACCGAGTTCCAAGCCTCGGTCACCACCTCCATGAAACCATCCACCTTCGGCAAAAACACCTCAAAGTGGAAGCGCTTCCCCATGTGTAGGTCCGCATCTAGGCAAATCTTCAACGGGAGTGTCCGAAGTGGATGAACTCATCGCCGAGAGAAACGTCCTAGGGCAATCCGATTCCCATTCCACCGACACGAACACATGATCCAACCTCTCGAGGGTTGGTTGTGCTCTTCCATTTGTCCACGTGTAGATCCTACCATTTAGGAAGAGCTCGGTCACCTCCAGCTCCCTAAGAGCTCGTCAGAACTTTCCCATCATGCTGAGATTTAATTTTGTGTTATTCTTGTCCTCCGATTGAGTATGAGGTTGTAGTCCCCGACCATCATCCATGGCCCAGCATGGAGGTCTCGTACATCCCTCAACTCCTGCAAAAAGGCCAATTTGGCCTCGGCATCCGGGGCCCATACACCCCAGTGAACCACCACCCAGGCCCGTCGTCGCCGCTAGCCTGTACCTGCACCGTCACCGTGTGCTCCATGATATGTGGGTTGGAGATCCTCACATCCCTGGACACCCAAGCGACCAACACTCCGCCGCGAGTACCATCCGCCGACAAGTAATAAAACCTGTCGAACGACGGTCTTGCGCATTCCCGCACTAGTGTTGGCGTAACAACGTCCAGCTTAGTCTCCTGGAAGCACACAAAACATGCTCCAACTTCATCCACTAGTCTAGCCACCGCGAGCCTCTTTGCCATAGTGTTCAGGCCTCTTTGCCCTCCTCGATTTCGGTTTACTGACTCGGAACGGCTTAGGTCTTTGCCCTCTGACTATGACAAGTGGGGCTAAAACAATTACCTTTTTTTTTGCGAGAAAGTGAAGATTCATAAAAACACGGTCCTTACAAGGAGGTCCAGAACAAACACAAAATTACAAATTGGTCCAGCTAGAACCCGACGCCATTGACGAGCAACAGGACGTGTCGCCGGCGCGCCGCCGTAACTCCTCCCACGCCTTGGAACGGACGGAGCCCTTCTACGGACGGGAAGTCGACGAACCTCGAACCCACAGGGCCTCCACCCTGGAACTCGACCGCCATCGCCGTGTTTCTCCAAATCTTCAGCTTCCGATCTTCTGCACACCCGGCGCCGCCGCACCACGGCCACCGGCGAAGGGAAATCACGCAACACAGCTCCCGGGAGCTGCGAGCGTGATGGTGGTGGAAGATCCGAGGCGGAGCTCCGCGGAGCCGCGCCACCGAGGAGGACGACCTTCACCTGCAAACGAACCCCCGACCGCGCCGCCTCTCCAACGCCGGCAGGGGAGAGCCTACCCAAACCTACCTGTACACAAGACGAGATCCGGGGTTCCCCCACCCTCCCGCCGCCGGAGCGGCCGGCGGAGGGCAGGGGAACCAGCGAGCCGCCGCCGGTGAGGTGGATTGGCCGGGCGATTCCAGAAATCGCTTCTCCTTACTGTAGCGGGGGAGAAGGAGTCCAAGTTCTCTTTTTTTTGGGGCTAAAACAATTACCAATCTTTTTTTTTAGACCATGGCATCTAAAAAACTAATACTTATTTATGTGTCATGTTTTAAGGAACACCAAGTTCAACATAAAAGCACGTGCACGCACTGTCATATGCGTAAACCCCGGAGCTTCAAAATTGATGAAGTCACTAAAAGAATATTTCGCTTCAACGAGACACATATGGTACCAGAAACAATGTATATACTGTAGATGCGGGGCATACACGTACATCACAAGGGACTGAACCAGGAATAGACGGGCCATATCCCCCCACCCCCCGCGGTTCCGTCCCAGCACACGCACACACTCTTGCATCGTCTAACGAAGGACAACGTCCGAGGACATCAAATTGACGAAATCACCACAAATGACTTATTATCGATAAATATTCCGCCTCAATGAAACACACGCTAAACCTGAAAATATAAAAGTAAAAGAGAGAAAATAACCACTCTTGAAAATATTGCTATTCAATTATCATAATTTGTTGTTCTCCAAAAAAACAAATCTCACTACGACCACGACTCACGCCGACGCCTGAAACGAAAATCCTCTGTCAAGTGGTTGCATGATGTGTAGCAAGGAAGGCCGAAGCCCCTGTCCGAGTAGGGGCTCACTCAACTGGGGTAGCCTCTTCGTTCATTGAGTCTAGCTTAATTCTCTCACCATCACGCCAACAATGTTTGTATGTGAGTACAGGACAGAGTATCAACTTACACTCGGCCTTGTGCGTGTTGGCTTACTTTGATCAACATCTGACACGCCCATACGAGATTTTTTTTTTCTTTCGGCAAAGCGTCAAATGTAAATTTCTTTGGTCCCTGTATGTGAGTACAGGACAGAATATCAACTTGCACTCGACCTTGTGCATGTTGGCTTACTTTGATCGACATCTGACACGCCCATACGAGATGTAAATTCCAACAGGGACAAGGAGAGTTGCCCAGTCGGAATTTATCCATGTAAATTTTCGTAGAAAAACAAGTCCATTTGATATGTTCCATTAAAATGAAAATGCTATAGTTTAAATTGTACTCCACCTGTTCCATATTAGTTGTCGTTGTTTGTACGTATTAGTTGTCGTTGATTTAGTACAAACAGCGATAACTAATATGGAACGGAGGGAATACATTGTAGTACTCTCGGTTTCTAAGTTTTCAATAAGATTAAGAAATGGATTCTCGTGTATATAGTTTCCAAAAATCTACTTCCTTGAATTGTCAAGTGGTCTAGTGACAACGATCTTGGGGATGAGTGTGGCTATGTTCCAAAAGGGCTCTATCCCTCCCAAACATGATTTTAAACAACAACTTTCACTTCCTATAAGTAGAGGGAAAGAATCTACAAGAACTTCAATGGCACAAGAAACTACCTCAATGTTTTTTTTTAATTTCCAATGCTCAATGTTTTTGTATCTTGTGAATTTCAAAGGAGATAACCCAGTGGTCACCGCCAAGCTCTCTATGCATGAAATGTGGCGTGTTTGCCCGCTTGCCATGTGTTGGCCACTTGGGTTTCAGGATGCAGACGGACGGGCTGCCTCGACAGTGAACACTAATCAGCTGATTAGCGGCTTCCGCGTCCGCCTGCTGGCTATGGCCAGCGGACGATCGAGCTGCTACTGCTGCAGGCACACGCAGCCGCAGGCACAGAACTAAAATATACTGGTAGTACAAGATTTGACGTCAATTAATTTACTGGGACTGAACAACAAATATTAGGAACATATTGCATACATAAAACTTTCTAAAACAGCCGCTGCTAGCTGAAACTAGTATGCAAGGTTCAGTAGCTACGATCCATCAACAGATTCAATTAAACAGGAGCTAAGCACAAACAGTAGTTACGATCCGTCTCCACCTCCCCCTCTACCAGACTATTCTCCTCCTCAGCCGGATTCTTCTCCTCTCCCACCGCCGCACCCATCTTTCTCCACAGACGGCGACGGCGAGGGGGCCGGGGCGGCGCAGGCGCGGAGCGGAAGGCGTCGGGCGGCTAGGAATGGGGCGTTGGGAGGCGACGATCAGGCTGCATCCGGTCACGATCTAGAAGCTGGGCGGCGACAACCGCGGCGTCGGCCCAACGGCGGCGAATAGCTTGGCGGCGTGAGCTGTTTCTTCTGGAGACTGGAGCGAGACGACAGGCGAGAGCTTCCAGTTTTTTCCCTAGCGGATAGCCGGATAGGCCTGGCGGGCCGAGCGGCCAGTATCCGCTAGTCTGTCTCAATTATGCAGGTGGTCCGCCAAGCCGTTTGGGCTTTCTGGGCGGCGCGGACGGAACGGACAGGCGGATTCCGTGCCCGCCTGCATCCTGACTTGGGTTTTTCCACACACGGGTAAACCCTGCTCATTTCAGAAATAAAATACAAAATAATAACTTTTGAATCAAACGCTCATACTGTGAACTTTTACGGGTGTCTTGTCTTTTTTAGTGTTATCTGTTTAGTAGTCATACTTCTGATTGAGTATATCTAGAACTATATATTTCATTGATAAAAAATTTAGGCTATTTTTCTTGTGGTTGGGCTTTTCTTGTCAAAAGAGGCCGATTTTGCCTTTGACGAATAAAAACTTAGACTCATGGCCTCTTTTCATTATTTAGAATAAAATTTCAGTGATGTGGGTGCCTTTAATCTGAATAAAATCGTACATAAACCAAAATAGTGATAAGATGTGTGAAATACATTAGATAAACGAAACCGTGTCGAGGCGTCCTTGCCCCCTAGAAGCTCCCATGACCTTCGCAAGAATTGTGTGTGGCTAAATCATTTTTTCGCGATACACCTCAACATAAAACATGTATCATTTTCATAGAAGGAAATTCAAGGGGCGATTTAAATGCTTCTTGGCTTACGGCGCTAAGCTTCGGGATTAGAAACCACTCACTATAACATGTATGTTTTTTTCGTATGGAATCCGGCTTTGGATCTATTTTAAACAATACATATTCAGTGTAAAGAAATCGACGGATAAGGATATATAAATCCGTAGTAGCGCTCGTATACGGTACATGATATGGTATAGCTAATCGCTTGTGGATATCGATCATCCAAAAACTAATTAGGAATATCGAAATGTTTCAAACGAGATTATCCAATCTATATATTAGTCAAAGGTCAAATCTTATATGAACTTGGTAATTATTGAGTTACTGAGTTCATTTAACGAGCCTGTCTACTCCTAAATTCTAACACCGCTCGATTTATGGTTCAGCTATTCAGTTGTATTTGCAAAATATCGTGTGATGCTCAAGTTCAGTCTAATTCATGTCTTTCTTTCTTTTACTCACTGTTGCAAGGTTCAAAGGTTTAATGGCTCTATAGTTTTGCTAGAAATATAGTTTATCATAGTATTTTGGAATTCACAAGTACTCCCACCGTTTTTAATATAAGATATTTTAGGTGTTCCACATATTGTCTAGATACATACTAAAATGAGTGAACATACACACTAAAACATGTCTAGATATATTTGTATACATGTGAATGTGGACAAATAATAAAACATCTTATATTTAGAAACGGATGGAGTAGTCATTATCCGCTTCGCTCCATATCCTATATACGGTAGTGAAAAATGTGGTGAAGGGTATTTACTGCCTACTCGCATCTCATGTTTTAATTTACTAGCCTGATATCTTTTTTTTGCGGGAAGAAGCTGATTATATTAAACCCAGGAAGTTACAGAACGGTCCCTTACAAAGATAGAGATTACAACCAAGCCCTTCTGCAAACACGAAGCCGCCGGCGAGGAACAAGCCGCTCCATTGGCGCGCCGCCGCCGCATCTTCCACAAGCCTTGGATTCAGAAGATGGCCCGTGGCGGACGGGAAGTCGATGGTCCTCGAACTCCGGAGAGCCTCCACCTTGTGCCTCTGACTGCATCGCCTGGATTCAACATCAACATCTTCAGATTCAACTTCAAAAGCTAGGTTCGCCGCACCGAGACCTAGCGCGGGCTGAGACGCGCACGGCGGACACCGAGGTCCGCGAGCACGGGAGGAAGACGCCTGCTTGACGCCGGAACTCCAGGGAGCGCCGTCGCCGGAGGAGGAAGCAGCCGACCCCAAAACGCCAACCGCCGACGCCACCGCCTCCAAGACGCCGCCGGCAAGCACACCCACTAACCCTACACTATGTACATGGCCGGATCCGGGGATTCCCCCGCCTCCCGCTGCCGGAGCAGCCGCCGGAGACGAAGAAATCCCACGAATCACGGCCGCGCGAGGTGGGTTGACGGGAAGGTTCAAGAAATCGCCCCTATTCTACTGTAGCGGAGGGGAAAGGCTCCAAGGCGGCCTGAAAGAGAAAATTCCTACTAGCCTGATATCTGACCATACAAGTCATCAATATTCTAAAACTCTGCATATATTCAAGTGTCTAATTAGTAATTTAGAGTTGCTTAGGCTCTGTTTGGCATCAAAGTATTTTTAAAGTATATAGATAATACTTTGGTTTCTAAAAATACTAAAGTATTGAATACTTTAAAGTGTTTGGATCCAATAAATAATGTGGTTTTAAAACTGAAGTATTGTCCAAAACTGTAGTTTTTTTGAAGTATTGGAGAAAGAGGTCTGACCCTCTTTTTTCGAAACTGAGAAAGGAGAGAAAACTGAAGTATTGCTTTGCCTGGCGTTGGAATACTTTGATATTGAAATACTTCAGTTTTAGAAAAACTTTGTTGCCAAACTAGGTTGTTCCAAAAAAGAATATTAGATCAAGGAACCACAGTATCTTAGAAAATCACCAGGTGAAGCTCAAATATTAATCGTGCAAAAAGTAACTCAAGCTGCAGTTGGTACAGAAAACAACTTACAATATCGTAAAACATAAATATTCTCCTGTCTCATCTAAGCGGCCCGATGATTCTGCAGAGCAACCCGATCAGAGTTTCAAGAAATATACATACTTCTCGCAAATTGCAATATATGCAACCAACTATATATAGTACTAGTCGTCTGAGCGCGGCGACACGCCGCACCTGTGGTGATAAATCATTTGTGTATATTCAGATGGTTTAATCTATAAAATATAATGAAAAACTTCCGACATAAGGCATATTTGAAACTTTTGTGAATATTTTTGAATATTATTGGGGAAATAATATTTTCGTGGTGTTGAATATTTTTTTGGGAAGAAATAATCGTTGAAAAAATCTCCAACAAATCGTCCGTGGATTTTTTTAACTTAAAAAAATGTTGAAAAATATTTGTTGGAAAAATTCAACAAATCTTGTTTGAAACCTATTTTGAAATCTGTTAAAAATATTGAATGTTTTTTTGGTGAGAAAGAAATATTTGGGAAAATAATCCAACAAATCATCAACAAAATGAACATTTCTTAGTTTACGTGGAAAATTTGAAAATTTGTCAATTTCACCTCTCTATACAATGGATATTTGGTGCAAATTTGTTAAATCTATATTGTTTTGAAGCCGGTGCATTTTTTTTGATATACTGTAAATTCATATTAGCGCGGCATTTGCCGCGCGTTAGAAGAAAAAATACCTAGGTGTAAAAAATTTAAACTTGTAAATGTCCGCATTCAAAAGTTGTTTAGATTTATTTTTTTTGAAATTCAAAATTTAAAAAGGTTGCACTTATAAGTTGTTGATATTTCAAAGATTGTTAAATTTGGGAAGTTGTTCATATTTGAATTTGGTTAACGTTTATTAAATGCTTAGACTTGAAAAGCATCTGGAATTTTGAAATATTCAAGTTTGAATTTTGATCATATGCTATAAATAGTGAGTGTCTATTTTTTTAGTCATGTTGTTTTTTTGTCGTATTTGTAACTACCACGGTGTAAAGAATTCAAATTTGAAAATACCCACATCCAAATGTTTTTCGGATATAAATTTGGTGGTAGTAAAAAAAAAGTTTGTATTTGTGAGTTGTTCAAATTTCAAAAATTGGTAGAAGTGGGAATTCCGTATCTGAATTACGCTTACGTTTTTTAAATGCTCGGATTTAAAAGGTATTCGAAATTTTAGAATATTGGAATATGGAAATTTGATCAAACGACATGAGTAGCCAACGTTTTTTTTCTGGTTCTGTTGATACATTATGATTGAACTGTCGTTAGCAAAAGAAATACCGTCATGTCGTTGTGAGAAATTATTGTTTTGACTAAGTTTCAAATTGGAAATAACATTTTGCAGTTGGGACGTAAATTATTTTGGGAAGACTCGAATAATACAGTCGGGAAAAGCTGAAAGAATATATTTAAGCTGAATTAGAATCTATTGTTTGGAATATGTCCAAATATTCAGCAATTCTACATTTTTTTCCATAAGGTGCATAATTAATAATTGAAAGTTACGTTAGTTTTTGTAGTTATTTTTTGTTAAAGTTGTGTAAGCATGCAAGGAGATGTGTTAGTTGTAAAGACCTTTTTTCCTACAAATTTTGGTATTTTTTTTGAATTGTGGTTTGAAAGTTATGAATTTTACATTTTTTGTTAACATTTTTCTTTTAAACGTGAAGTCTGCAGCTGGCAGGTGGGGCCGCGCTGACGTCGGCATGTGATATTGTTGTTTGTGTTTGAAATTCTTGTGGCTATCATGTCGGCTACCATATTCTCAACAAATATGAGTATGTAAAATAGATGGTATATTGGTGAAAATTAATCATGGTGTCAACATTCGTTGAGCTCGGTTATAATAGATAGTAATCTGAAAATGACGATGTTGTATGTATGAAAAATAAATACGGTAATAAAAGTTAATTTAAATGTGCATACACACAAACATAGATTACTTGATAATAGATGACTTAAACTGGATGTCCGGTTTGTAGTGGTATTTTGATGAACTCCCTAATTATGAGTATATATATAACTGACAATTAACATGCCTTCAAGTTTTTATCTATAATTTATACTTCCTAATTCTAAGTATATATATTTTCTACAATTAACTTAAATTCTCTGTCTGGTTTGTTCGGATTGTAGCCATAGGTTTTATTTGTATATTGTTGTTCGTGTGTAAGTTTTATGTTACGCTTGTGCCGCTATTATCGACATCTCTCGAAACTATGAAGGCTGCCCGTTAGGGTTTCCGTTGCTCCTCTCCTTATGCCTACCGTCAGATTCTTCCCTTGACGCTCCTTTTTAAAATTCAAATTCTTCCACCAGCGGCCTTTTTTACATTCGTGTTGTCATTTTCCCTTTTATTTGCTCTTCTTGACCCGTGTATGATGTCACTATTTTCTTACCATGTTGCCACATTGATCTACATCTTCCCCTGACGCCCTTTTTTAAATTCACATTCTTCCACCAACAAACTTTTTTTACAATTTGTGTTTTCATTTGCACTTCTTGACCCGTGTATGATGTAATTGTTTTCTTACCATGATGGCAGCTTGATCTACACCGCCTTTGTATTGTAGCCAACAATTAAAATTTGTTTCTCCGAAGAGACATTTTTAGTTGAGTTGTGGTACCTCTCTATAGGACAATATGTCAGCGCAAATATAATCTTGGTATCAGCAACTTATCTGAAAACTGAAGAAGAGAAACTAACACGCTGAACCAGTGTTGGGGCATCTAGACATCATGTAAGTTGATGAAAATATCAGGGCCTGAACATCGTGCATCATCTAGGCAAGACTGGTATAATGTTCATGTCGAGGATCAGAAATTCAACAGGGAACGGTCTCCATTAGACTCTGACATCAGTACTGGAGGCAGACAGAACATAATGAAAGGATAACTGAATCCACACCACTGCGATCAGTGATCAGTGATCTACCGTGTCGCGCATGGCAATCAACTCCTGGGCGAGTGACGGGAAGCTTGTGCTGAGAACTGAGATGCTCGAAGGCGGGCCCGGCCATTGCCGCCGTCAGGTTCCCGGGATCTTGAAGGAAATCGATGTAGGCGCCATTGAGCCCCTGGCAGTGGTGCAGCTCCGCCAACTCGAGGATGTTAGCCGCCGTGCCCAGGCCGATGTGGTAGAGAGATTGACTTGAGCCTCTCCATGCCGTACCGGTCCGCCGCCATGAGCAGGTGCTGCGCCATGGTGCATTCGTCCTCCTCGGCCATCTCTGGCCACGAGTCGGTGTACGCGAACTGGAGCAGCGCCTCGAAGACCCTGGCCTCCATGTCCGCCACGCGGATCACGCCTCCGTCCCTCCTGCCCTCCCGCATCGACCCGAAGAGCTTGGCGGCAAAGACCGGCGACCTGGCCGCGAGCAGGCACCGGTGCGCCGCGGAAGTGTTGCCGCCGACAACGAACTCCACATCCGCGCCCTTCTTGGCACCGAGGAGGTCGCCAAGGTGCTAGCACAGGTCAGGCGGGAGCACGGAGACGGCCCTCGGCGCAGCGGCGGCGGCGGCGGCACCGGCGGCAAAGCCGTTGTAGACGACGATGTCGCACCTGACGGCGAACGAATCGTCGCGAAGATACTTCTCCAGGTCCTTCTTCTTGACGAATTGCTCGCACCCCTGGATTCCATGGCTGGCGAAGCACACCTCCCCGGAGTTGAAATGCGCGTCCGGCCTCCTGGTCTTCTTCTTCGTCGCCCGGAAGCACGTCGCCCAGTGGCGCGCACGGCGGCGCACACGCGCGGGCCTGGGGCCACGCGGATCTGCGAGAGGAGACGCAGGGGAGCCGAACGGGCGGCGCGGCGGACCGTTTGGTCGCCGGAGCCGGCGGCGGCGAGCTTTTTCGTGCCGGCGGATGGCGAGCGCGGCGGCGGCGATTCCGGCGAGCACGCGGCGCCCCGGCACGCGGTTCTCGGCGAGGATGGAGAGGATAGGACGGCGGAGCGGGCCGTGGGCTTCGATTCGTGGCAGGAGGAGCGGCGAGGCGGCGCGGCGCGACGGCGACGGTGGCGACCACCGGCTCGCGCGGGGAGAGAAGGGAAAGTGGGATTGTGGCGACAGTTTTGCACGGGAACCCTTAAGTGTTTTCCTATTTGCGGGAAGGTCCTTCCGAGGGTTTTTTTCGCTAAAGTGACGCGCCAAAATTCGTGCGGGGCGACGTGTCGCAGCGGGATTGGTAAAAACTCGCCTGCTACAGTAATACTGTAGCAGCGCGAGAGCGCGCCCATCTGGGCCGTCCGACGGCGCGATCAGACGGCCTGAGTTTAAGGGGCGACGTGGACAGCAAATCTGGACGCTAATCTGTTGTACTTTTATATATTACTAGGGATCTTAGCGCGGCAATGCCGCGCCTGTTTGATGAATTTCAAATATATTTTTAAATTTTTTGTTGAAATATGAATATTTTTTGAATTCGAAAAAGTTTGCGCTTAAAAGAATGTTGTGATTTTGAAAATTGTCGCCCGTGGCGCAACCTTTGACATTGACATGAGTTTTCCTGAATCTCATAGAAGAAAGGAATCACTCGCGCTATGTCATGTCCGTGAGAAAAGCAAATGCACCATAGTGGAGGCCGGAGGGTAAAATGATCTGCATTGACAATTCGACATGTATATCATTATACCATCAGAAATTAAGTCACAAATTTGTTTACATGAACATCAATATAACGACAGAAATTAAATCATCTTTTTTAGGGAGTATCAGTATAACAACAGGAACTAAATTCTCTCTTTTAAGGACCAACAGCACTGGGAGAAGAGTCTACTAATTCTAGACTTCAAAATACAGATATTATATATTTTTTTGAAACTAATACAGATATTATATTATCCACAGTTAAAGCTGGGGAAGAATAACAGGTCACCAAGTAGTAGAACTAAATCTACATAGCATGAAAGACCTATAGCTTTACTCGTAAATAAACGCCATAGACAGGTGCTATGGTTGCCTTGATCATGAAGCTTCCCTGAAAACAAATATTGCCATAAGTTAACCTTTAAACACAAATTGTTCAGATGAAACAGCTGACGGAGGTAAAATATTAGAGGACATAAGGTTAAATAAGCCAACGTGCATATAGAACAGTACTCATATATAGTGACAGAAGAAAACATTAACAGTAATCGGATCAATAACAATTCAATATGTAGTCTTTCGTACATATACATTAAAAAAGGAGCATACACAGTTTTATCTGAGGCATGAAGAACCCTCTCGCTTTTCGTACACATCGATTAATCTTGCTGGGAAATTTTGATGCCCATGTCATTAACTCTCTTTTGTAATATCCAGCGGGAAAATTTTATTCAGCTCATACATAGTTTACAGCATGAACATGAATTATAAATGTTCTACGCAAGTATCTGTTGAGCTGCGGAATAGATAGGGCAAAAGTTTTGAGCAACTAAAGATAGGTCTAGACATATCTTGTATCATTGCCAGATGAGCACAGTTGTGAGCAACTCCGTTTAGGTTTCGTTTGACGTGCTACACCGCTGTATTGGGTAATTCAGTTAGCTGTAGATATTCAGCTATATGTCCTCTGATTTCCCATGGCAGCTGTAGACATCTTGTAGCAAGAAGAAAGCCTTGAGCTTCAGCTTGAAGGACGGATGGCACTGTCGGAGTTGAGGCTTGGATGAAGACTGTTGCCGTGTAGCTGGCCTGCTGGATTTGGCAATATGTTCCAATGCCCGTGACCGTTCCAGCCGTCATGCCAGAACTTTCTTTGTCATCCATGCGGCATCGGAGAAGATCTGGTTTCCGTAATCAGCATGTCGCCCATATTTGGGAGTCTGCTCCTCTCTTGTTGTCCTTCCCAACCGATGCCTGCACAGGGGAATTCTGGAGCTGCAGTAGCTCGTTGGGTTCTTGGTCCTGCGAAGAAGAAAGACTGAGGGTATCGACCATTTCTAAGATGTAGATTTTTGCTTTCGCCATTTGCTGAACCTGGTGAGGTGCACCTGGTTTCCTGTCAAATAGGTTATCGTTTGTTGATTTCCAAATGCACCCCATAAAGGTTAGTGCAATGTAAACCTGACATGGAAAAGAATGATTGCTTTATTATCTTCAAGAAAAATGTCAATAAGTAAACTATAATAATCCCAGAATATAAACATAGGCAAGAATAACCTCATTTGGTATTTACTGCAGAACGCATCCTCATTTTTTGCCAGATAGGAAGTGGTTTTATTAATACATCAAATCTCACAGTTCAACTAATCCTCTTTAATCCAAAAATATAATCATGGTGTAGCCGTGTTAGAGGCAAACACAGAAGCAATTTACAGAACAGAAAGAAAAAGGGAAAAATCACGCTGCTTACACATATAAAAAATGCAGGAACTTACATGATGATTTTCTGTTGGAAATATGAAAAACAGCCACTGCACTTGATTCAGCAGCAATGTTCTGACAATGAAAAACAGAGTATTCGTATTTCAGGGTAATCTTGGTATGTAGTAACATAATTGTACTGTTGTTTACATTTATAGAACGATGCATACAAAGTAATAAGTTCCAACAAAAAAGTAAGATAATTCCTGAAACAGATATGCTGATAAATTAATCCAATAGATCAATCCTTGATATATTGGTTATCTTCTGTTGGTCTGACGATTCCCGAGGCACAAATATTTGTATGAGTAGTATCTGCACCAGAAAACTATTCATATTAATTTACATGAAATTAAGCCACATATACCTTCAATTCAGCAAAACTGATGGCAGCTATAATCGCTAATAATCAAGTGCCACCGAAATGTTTTCTGTCAGCAAATTGTGTAGTAATGAGAACTAATGGCCCGTCCTCAAAACGCCAATCCAAGGAACCTCTTAAAAACATCGTGTTTGAAATCATCCGAATCATGGACAGTAAAACATGTCCCAGGTGCCAACATCGTCTGTAAATTTGGAAGAAGAGAAACAGGTGAAATCTGAGGAAGACCCTAAGAAGAAATCATTCTCTGGCATAAAAAATACGAAGATAATTGCCAACAGAAACTTCACAGTCCCATGTACTACAAATAACTAATCACAATTCAGAAAGCTATAACTGCTGCAAACATATAGATACAATAAGAGCGGGAGAAAATGGCACTCTATAGATAACATATGAGATGCAAAATTAGTTTGAACTGAATAATGCAGACAGCACGCGACAACACGGAAGGAACATCACCTCAAACAGACCTACCGTGACTTCCCTGGCCAACCCGTTGGCCCTGGAGATGCAAGAAACGGGGAGTCATAGCAAGAAGTAAGAGAGGAGAAAATAATGCAGAGCTGCTACAGACGCGTATTGCAACCCGTTGACGCAAGATGCCGCCGCTCGCCGTGGAGTTGCTTCTCGTATGCGCCATCGTGGTCGGGGCGCCGCTCGCGACCAGATGCCGGTCGACACGGAATCGAGCTCCGATAGGCCCACTATCTTGGTCGCCGCCTGCAGAGAGAGAAACAAACAGGATGAGAGTGAGGCCGAGAGGATGGAAGAGAGAGAGAGTGAAGAACTCAAGATGAAGCAAAACCTCACGAGGAACCCGACAGAGTGGACTGCGAGGTCAGGGGAGGTCGAACGGCGAGCAGAGCATGACCTGCTGCAGCGGCCGGAGCGGACGAAGACCGGCTCGATCTGCTCGATTGCGGGCTTCTCGAGACGCGAAAATCGCGCAGGAGGTACAGGAGCTGGAGGTGGACCTTCCTCTGGCCTTCGATCTGTGAAGAAAAGGAGAGATAAGGGCCGGTGGATAGGAGAGCTGGTGAGATATAGAGAGACGGTGGACATGTGTAGCGTGCTTACCTTACAGGTCAGGAAGGAGACGACGCCGGCGCAGCAGTCGCTCCGACCGGCGGCGGCGCGAGATGGGATGGGGCGCGAGATGGGATGGACCGCTCCACCGAAGGGAGTGACGGCTCGGAGCTGAGAGAGGTCGCGGCGGGGATTTCGGATCCGGTCGCGGCGACCGCGGAGGAGCTCGGACGGAGGAGTTCCGGCCGGCGGCGTCGCGCACGCACCGGTCGCGAGCGGCGTCGCGAGAGGCGCATGGCCAATCCTTGGAGCGGTGGTTGGGGGAAAATGGGAGGGACGTATAAGCAATCTTGACTGCGGGGTAATTTTTGGAGTTGCTGGGGGGTTTCTTGCAAAAAGACGCGCCAAAATCCGTGCGGGGCGACGTGTCGCCTCGTGATTGGAAGAAAGTCCGCTGCTACAGTAATACTGTAGCAGCTAGCACCGCGCGCATCTGGGCCGTGGAACGGCTTGATTGCCCGGCGGTTGTTTTCCGGGTGACGTGGACGCGGGACGGGGAGCGGTTTCCTCCAACTTTTATATATAGGGGAAAGGCACATAGGAATGCAACGCTGTGTTTCCCCTAGTCTCATGGGTTGAGATGAAAGAAATAATCACAAATCTTCTATACAACCCATATGAGCTTTTACAAAAAGGAAGGAGATGAAAGTTATTCTACAATGTTTCGTACAAACGACTCCCAGCCCAAAATTCCATATATAACCGCTGTGGACCGTTCCTCGTAATTTTCATACATCAGGTTGGGAAGGGCGAGCGCGCAAAAACCACAAGGCACTTCAATCTCCTAGGCTCAAACCGCAAGGCACTTCGATCTCCTAGGCTCAAACCGTTGCTAAAAACTGGAAATCCACTGATCATTGCGCTATCGGGCTTGAATATTCAGGTCCATTCTCCGAAGAGGTTATGCTGGAGGAGCCAGCTGATGTGACGTTGCTGTTTGAACTATTCCTTGTGGATTTTGGCTGGAGTTCCATCTCTCTTTGCCTCTCTGGGGCTGGGGGCGCTGCCCCCGCGTCAGCTAGTCTCTTCAGAATGTTCATCATTGTTGGTACAAACTTTGCGGACAGAGAAAGTAGAGCTGGAAGCTGCGTAATATCCAAGCAAAAATATTGGGTCAGATGTTGTTTCCTGGCAAGAAAATAGCAAGCCTGAATGTTGCTTTAATACTCACAAATCCATTTCGGAATTCATTGGCAACGTCTAGTTGAACCCAGAGGGCTTTACCAACAAGGAAAACTACAAACATGACGGCCAGGTACAGTGGATTCCTGTCCATCAAATGAAATCTCAGTCATACCAGATGGATAGATGTCTTAACCAAAACTCATGCATGACTCTGCAGACAAAACAAAGTACCTCAGTAATGTCATAAACTCATTGAATCCAAGCACGGCCATCGCAGCCAATGCCCATGGAGGAGGCAGCCAGTTGTTGTTTCTCTTATTTGCTTCCTTTAGAAGGGAACAGTAAATGGTTAGTAATAATAGTATACACAAGACCGCCTCTCTTCCAAAGAAACTCCAGAAGTACTAAACAAAAGGTATTGGAGATGTGGAAACAACCATAGAATTTTGATAGTGCAAAATGAATAGTTGTTGAAATGTTGCTCGCGAGGATACCTGAGCAGCTATGGCTTGAGTGACGGTATACTCAGTTTCGGCCTTAAATTGCCTCCACAGAGATTTGCACTGGACAGGGGAGATTAAAGTTCTCTCCTCTGGGACCTGTTCATATAAATGGCATCCGTTAAGCAAATAACAAAGCAATAATTTGTGGGCAAATGGTCTACAAAAAAGAACAGAATATTGCTTCAGCTGACAACACAAATAAATGACACATTGCCCACAGACCCTTTCCCATGAACTGGAGGCGAGTGGATCAAGCGATTGGATACTCCTATCTGTAGTCCCAGGCCTCGCGGCGTCAACTAGAGCAAGGGAAAGAGTGGTATCAATGTTGTCGCCATCTTCATCCAACCGAATTGCAGCCATTGTAGAAAGCAACTTCATGGACTGCACAGAGAGGAGACTCAAGTTTCAGTTCCTAAGCAAGTTATTATATTTCAAATGGACAGTATTAACATCTGACTTACAGCTGAACGAGCTGTTTTAGTAATTGCTTTTATGTCTTCCTTTCCTGTCCATACTCTTGGCATGGAGTCAGCATCACGACTGAACAACATCGAGAACCTGTAAAATTTTACACATTTTAGTTTTTCGCGCAGAAGATATGTCGCTTTCTTTAGTTAGAGCTGAAGCACAGCTCACCTGTCCTTCATGCGGATCAAGACCCTGGCAGCTTCTTCTTTTGCCTTTGATTCAACAACACCCCTTCCATGATTCTCCAACCTCAAAAGCAGTTCTTTCTCAGTAGCTTCATCGAGCTCAAAAGTTGAAATGGCAGATTCAAGACCTGAAACGGCAGCTTTTGTCTCACGTTGAAGAAGCTTCCTAATAGCTGGCCAGGTTTCCTCACTGGCTGAATCTAGAAGAGCTTCAACAGGTTCAGCCAGAGCTTTGGTAAGTTTCCCCTGAAACAGTAGGTCTCGAATTAGAAAAATATAAATTTTCTTTGTCCTGACAGTTACACCAGTCATTTGAAAAGGTAACCAAACAAATTCGAAAGTGAAGGTAACCTCATATCCGGCACAAAGTTCGGAAAGTTTTGTAGCACGGACTGACACCACATGTGCCTCGATGTCACGTTTAAGCTTATCCTTAACTTTCGAGGAGTCCCAGTTCACTTGTTCAATAGTAGCATCTGCATAATATCCAGGTACATGACCTTAAGGTGTATGCATTTATGCAGAAAAGGAGCAGACTGCAAGATAAGGAATAACATTCTTTGGACTAATAATATACTTGAAAGTATGTGTTCATTTCTAGCTCAGTTAGTATTTGAAAGGTGTCACTAATTTGGCATAGCAGTGCCTCGATGACCGATAGTGTATCTATCTCAACTGCCATAAAAGAAAACAGAAAATCTGTGATGTTTCTTACAAGGTTTAACTAATATTTATGCTTTGATCCCCAGCTTCGTGCGGCTGGTGCCATTTCCCACCAAGAAATGGCATCAGTCAGCAAAATATCAAGTAACGAGTGTCAAATAGTTGGTTCCATGCAGTAGCAGATCCACATTATAGCTGTGGGGTCAGCTGACCCCACAACTATTTAGCAAATCCTTCATATACTTGTGTGTTTTTTATTTAAAAATCCAAAAAAATAGGTAAAATCTTTGACAATCTTGTATCTGACCCCACAACACCAGCTATACCTGTAGTTGACTGGTTTGCAACATAAATGTTTTCCTAATTCCTACGACAGAGGATCACTATTTTCTACAAGCACACGAGCAATGGAGCAAGTACATTAGCAACATTCCTAGAGACATACCTTCAGATCCTTTGTCAAACTTCTCCAGGAAAATCTGGATAGAATCGCGAGCAGCGACAGCAAATCCATCCTTTTCAAGGGCCTTGTCAAAAGACTCCTTAAATGCTTCTAAAGTTCTAGCCCGTAAATGACCCAGAAGAGATTGGTATGCAGGTTGGACAAGCTAGGACATGAATGGAAATTCATGTAAGCATTAAGTCATCAAAGAGAACACTTAAAAGTGATAACAATGCATAAATCCAAAACTGGACAACTTAACAATAAATGGAACATGAGACAAGATCAATGAAGAAAATTTGCAGTCGGGATCAGGCAAAAAAAACTAAAACATAACATAACTCATGGCAGGAAAACTGATGCAGTAGAATACTGTTGGACCGAACATTAGGTTTTCAGTTTTCTACAAAAATATCCCACTCTTGAGTTATCTCTTACAGAAAATATGGCAATCTTTATTAAAAAACTGTTAGCATTAAGATTTGTTCCAGTGGTTAATTTCAAGGTAACGTTATGCTGTTCTTCCACTAATCTGTTACAAAAATATATGGCAAACTGTGTCGAGAAATTAGAATAAAGGTTTGTTCTCCAGGTTAAAGTCCAGATTACAAGTATGGTGTATCCATGTCTAAAGATGACTACAACGTGCACGAAGATGACTGATTGGTTCACGGTACGCATAACAAAAGTACATAACCGAACTGTTGATTAAATGCTTGGAAGAACCGAACTGTTGATTAAATGCTTGGAAGCAAGAAGCGAGGAATTCTCATTTGATACAGCAGATTGAGATTAGACCAAGACATAAGGGCAAACCTGCAAGAGTTTAGACTCAAGTTGATGTCTTTTTGAGGTTCTGACACCTTCATCAAAATAAATAGCCTCCATATCATATCTGCAATTTAGACAAAAGAAAAATAATTGAAACGACAGAAAATTTTCCAGACGCTTATTGTAACTCACAACACGGTCGAGGACACCCTTAAGGTTTTCCATCAAAAAATAACTCACGACGTACACCAAACATAAGCATGGCTTGCATCTCATAAAGATGATAACCTATGTAATTCATCTATAACAAAGAAATATGCTTTATGGACTGCTTTTCCATTTTGCAATTGTTGCTCATACAAGTAACAGGAACACACACACGGGCTCTTGACTGGTTGGCTTGCAACAATTTACAGAAAATATGTGTAACCGTGTTTTCACTCGGATAAATTTGACAAGAATCAGGAGGCAACTGACTGGAATTTGGGATCCCACCACCAGCCAATCTGACTGATAAATGGCTGTAATCAATCCACATAAGTTTTCTGAATTGGACAACCACACCCAGGATAAGGAAAAAAATACTGACCACAAGAAGGCAATGAAAACTCACTCTGATAAACATCTATCAAGAAGGCTGCTGATCTTCTTCCCAAACCCCGGTACATAGTCACTTTGAACAGCCTCCTCGAATTGTTGCCATTCCTTTATATATTTGTATATATGGTGTCAGTTGGTTTCATGAGCCTATGCAGCATTATTAAGCTTAATAATATGTAGTATAATCACCTCATCAGCCGTAAAGCTGGCAAGTTTTTCATCACCGATTTCCTCACAGCGTACAGTAGCCACCATAACCTGAATTGATGCATATTAAATATTTCAATATACAATATATTGATAACTCAAATTAGAAAATGGAGGAGGGTGCTCACTTTATGAGCAGGTAGATCAAGGTCTTTGTTCTCCTTGATGACCTTCCAAAAGTGCTGAGAACTGAATGAAAAACCTGATGCTGGAACAACACCACGTCGATCTCCAGCAAGTCCACCAGGAGCAATAGAATGTTGAAACCTATCTCTCAAATTGGAAACCTTCAGAAATTTAACACACTATGTTATTCATATTTCAAAGAAAATAAGCAACAAGCACAAATCTAGTGTCATCTAGGTATAGACATTGTAGTCACACCCACCTGCTCCTTAAATAACTCTTCTTTTTCCTCGTAACTGTTAAGAGCCACAACTTGTACCTGTAAAAAATACAGTGAGTAAATCTAGCTGATGCATATACAACAAGCAAAAAGGGTGTGGTAAGGATTTTACATTGAAAAAATCACTGAGTGGAGTTTCTTTATGGGCATGGGGTTTAGGAACACCGTCCCATATCTGCAAACAGATGAAAACAGTTTAGCATACTGCAAGCAAAAAACTAATGGTCAGGCATAAGTAGGACACGGATTATCAATAAATTGTTTACCTTCTGAATATCTTCCCTTAAAATAGGTTCAAGATTTTCCAGAGGTGTCTGTTTATAACCAAAAAAGGGTGTCATATTAATCCAGTACAAAGAAAAATAGGTGCAGAAAATTAAAAAACAAGGTTACTAACAGTTTCTTTCGAAAATATCATAGTTTATAGCCTAGAATGCACCGTGTGAAGCCCCTCACCTTTGATTTGTCACGAATAACAAATAACATTGTTGTTTTGCGAGGACTGAACAATCTCATCATGACCTACACAGATAGAAGATATATTAGAATATAATAACGCTCGACACCCCTAAAGAGTAAAACAAAGAAAAAAATACAGAAATATCCCACTGCAGTTTTACCGAACATGGAAAATTGAAGAAAATGACAGAAAAAAACCTAACCTGGAAGACGGTCTTCAAAAGCGGCTTGTTCGCAGCCTGCTCTCTCCAATGTCATGGCACCACCTATGGAATTGAAGAAAATTATCGACTAAATGTATTGTCCAATTTAGGGACTAATAAGTTCAACATCATAAATAAGGGGAACAACTTACATATTGATCAACACAATATCCGAAACAGCCAAAGCAAATAACGCACTTTGCTTCTCAAAGGCAGTGTCATCCTGAAATTATGTGGATCAATTAGACGAGTACAGTGTGGAATAAAACCTCCATAATCCAAAACGTAATAACTAGCAACCATTTCATGAGCAATCATATGGGTCAGAGCGAGCAATGTCAGCTTCAACTGGTGAACTTGAAAGCAGTCAGCACATTATTGCATTTACTCAATAAGCTAGAGCTCATCATCCATTACAAGTTGGAAATATGATGAAATGAAAACAAAGGGGGGCCTTACAGGCTTGTAAGCTGAAGACAAATATAGTGTAGCTTATTGGAGATGCCCTACCTGACTCCCTAAATTAATGCTATAAGATGCAAGAAAAACAAAATATTTTTGTCGACTGTCGACGAAATAAAAGTGAATTTAAGCATGTGCCTTCTGTGATAATAGTTGCTTCAAACAATTTTGAATTGGCGGATTCTTATTTGTTCATTACCTCGCCCCTCTCTCTTCCATCAGTGCCTTCCAAATCCATTACAAGAGTGCATGGCTCAATATTCTGGGCATGAGCCATCCATATACCTTTGGTTGTCTGTGACCTGAAAATTTGAATAAATGCTAGTTAGTGGACAGAAGAAAAATTGATTCCATGAAAGCGAAGAAAGCATATATAAAGAAGGCATGTAAATATAAAAGAATGACAACATACCTTCCTCTGAAAGCATCCATCTCCCTAAAATTCGTGCGGAAAAGATGATTCAAAAGTGTACTCTTTCCTGCAAAAGATAGGGTTAGGGAGGGGGCATTGAGGACCAATGGTATAACATATAACTGGTTAAAGTTAAACAGGATAACAGCGATGAGGAAAGGAGCAAATCATACCACTACTTTGTGGGCCCATTATTGATACAACAGCATATGAGAGCCCACATTCGGCCAATTTAACTTCCTTCAAGAAGGTCTCCAATCCAGATACATTGAAAACACCATCTCCATCAATAAGCTGAATGGAAAGACAGGGTTCCTCCATTTCTGCAAGACAGGAAGGTATAAAACCATCACATTTAAGCTAGGTAAAGGTGAAACCAAAAGAGATGAGTGGGATTTTCGGTGCAGAGCGCCTACGAAATTTCCAGAAAGAACAAATGGGATAAAAATAACACGCAGATATCGGTGTGAGTCCTTCAGTTTTTAGGGCTGCAAGGGCCACCGCAATGCAGCTTCTGGAGCATATACGCAAAAAAGTTGTCAAAGAGTTAACTTTTGGGAGTTATCAGGTGATGATTAGTGCATTTTCCCCGTGAAATGAAAACGGGGCATTAAATGGGGGAG
Source organism: Poa pratensis (assembly GCA_947311845.1). Classification (NCBI taxonomy): domain Eukaryota; kingdom Viridiplantae; phylum Streptophyta; class Magnoliopsida; order Poales; family Poaceae; genus Poa; species Poa pratensis. The sequence continues at coordinate 54,592,927 of CAMZMU010000042.1, forward strand.
AGAGCTACGGGCAGTCGAATGTTACTGATGTACTGAGGGGAGCAAATTGAAGAACGCATACGCTTATACGGCTTTCCTCTAGTCAAGCTACGATTCACTACTACTACAATTATTACTACAGATCGCACACCGTACAAGCACGCATGCAACCCAGCCAGAGATACTGCATGTTACGCGGATCACGCAATCCCTGAACATATATACTCCCAGAAGGAAGTTCTACGGCAACTTACAGTGGCAGTACTGCCGCAAGTATCATTAACCCTATCGAGATCGTACGGGTGGGGGCCACGAAATCAGGGGGGGGGGGGGGGGGGGGGGAGCTTTAAGAAAAAAGCCCGAGTCTTTCGAGACGATCCAGCGGGAGGAGATCCAAGCACGCGCGGCGACCTCCAGGCGGATCGAGCGCCGCGGGCCCGAATCCCCCAACAGGCATAAACCCCCAAGACCGAACGGGAACCAGCTAAATCTACCGGTCCGGCGGTCACCGACGGGGATTGGAGCAGCTCCGCGTCGATCTGGCCGCCTATTAGGAAGCAAATCACCGTACAACGCGATGACCAACAAAAAAAGCAGGGGAGGGAATCAAAATCCGAGAGACCCTGGGACGAAGCGAGGGAGCGATCCGGGGGGCGTCCATCGGATCAGCGGGAGGGGCGGGAGGGGGAGGAATACGCACCGCGGAGATTGCGCTGGAGGGGGCGACGTCCGGCGGTCGGCGTGGGCGTCGGCGGCGAAGGATGGGGGAAGGGGTGGGGGCGAGGAGGAAGAGAGAGGAGGAGCACGACGGCGAGGCCTTTTTAAGGGGAAGTCGGTAATTTGTGAATTTCGAAAGGAAGGAGGAGGATGTATGAACGGTAAATAGGAACGGGGGAAAGCACAAGGAGAAGGAGAAAGAAAAGGGAAAGGGAAAATGTTCCGGATTATGTTAGGGTGTCGTCGTCTACGGCTGGCGGGTGGTACTAGTGTGCCATGGTGGACAGTACCTATTATATTTTGAAAATAAAAGTTAGGACCTAAAATTAATAACGTCAAAAGCGCCGAATAGATACCATGTGTTGAACCCAATTTACAACAATGACTGTACACACAAGAGACAAGACTACCGAGGAGATTAGAGCCAAATGCGTGAAACATAGGGCGTGACCATCTAACGAGAGCTACGGCGAAAAAGATGAGCACTTTCAGGACGGGTAAAGTTGTCGTACCGTAGAGAATTCGGGCGCACCAACACACGCTGCTCACTGTCGAGACCAACTAACCATCAAAGGCAGCGCCACCACGAACATCACCGACAGCATCCACGCACACCCGTTGACAGGCTCAACAGGGTAGGCCCAAACGGATGAACCCGGGGTGCAAACAAGGTACCAACTTTGCTAGAAAAAGCCCGACGAAGATACAACACCAAAGTACCAGAGCCGTCGTCACATAACTTCTACATGAGCACAACGCTAGAGCGCCACCACCGCCCGATCCGAAGATTTTGGATTTTCATCTAGAGCTTAGAAGGAGTGGGAGGAGCCGCTACGACACCTTCAAGAGGGATGTGGCGTCCATGGACGACGCCGCCGCGGCCCAAGACCCCGGCAAGGATTTCCCCTTGGCAGAGGTGAGAGTCGGTTCAAGCTCAGATACCAAGGTAAGTTACACCAACATGTGTTCATCAACGATATGATTGGGTGCCCATTCACGTGTGAAGGCCCAAGTCGGCCGAAGGCCAATTTGGAGGGAAGAAGGAAGCAGAGGCCCAACACGATGAAGATGCACTTCAACGCAAAGACCCTTAAGGCAACTGATGACTGCAAGTGCACAAATTGATGTAGCTAGTTTCGAAGTAAGAGTTTGTCGAACCACAGAGAGCTGAAGGAAATTGGTCTCAAGTCTTTCCTTTGGTTATCCAAAGATTGTACCTACAAGTTAGTTTGATCCAAAGCAATCAAGTATGTGGAAAATGTGTTGTTTGTGTTGAGAGTGTTGAGAGTTTTTATCAGAACTTGAAAGCAATATGAACAGATACAGAACAAACGAGCGGTGATGATTATGAAAACTGAATAAAGCTAAAGGCGTTCTCAGAAAGAGTTGGTTACACCCTAGTATGTTCTCATGAGCGGAGATAGTTCATCTCGTTTAATATCATATTGTTCATGTAGGAGTGGAGTCCCTTATAAAGACGTGCCCTGAGTCTATCAGGCATATACGCCCTACACAACCACTGCCAGCCCCGGTAAGTAACCCACTCTACATGGCTGCCTAGGGCTCACCGCCATACGCGGACCGAGTCTTTGACAATTAAGGGTGTACCCCATGGATGTGGGAGAGGTTCTGTGGATCTCCGTTATTCTCATGCCAAGCAAAGGAAAAAAGGGTTAAACCTGACTCGCAAGAAGATATCAGCCCCTCTCACGTCAGCAAGGCACAATAGCCTCCTCCTTCCTTGTCTTGACACGAACAGCCTACTCTGATCCGAAGGCAAATACTGTGCAGTCAACGTTCGCACAAATAAACAGAGGTAGACGGTTACTACATGTCATCTGGTATTAATCCATATGATTCCCATCTCATCTCAAAATAATAATACTAGGGTTTCCCCATCTTCCCAAGAACTAATGAAACTACTCATACATGAAATCACAAGACATCATCATAATAATGGTACGAAGGTACGGTACACAAGGATATGAATACGAGTGCAAATCCACAACTACAAGTTTTGGAATTACAACTGGATGAGTAGGGATTCGGTGGTGATGATGAAGGAGATGGTGCTGATGTTGATGGAGATCGATGACCTGGCCTTCCGGAGCAGCGGTGCAGATGGTGGCAGCCTTCTGCGGTTTCCCCCTCCGGATCCCTTCCGGAGGCTTGGTTTTCAGCATTGTTTTCGTGCTGGTGGCGGCTCTGCTCGTCTTCTCGGAAATCCGAAGGCATGGGGTTAAAGTACTGGACGAGGCCGACCTCCTGGCGAGTGGTACGGTCAGCGGTACGGTCGGGGCCCGACAGTACCGTGACTCGTTATCTTCTCTGTTTCTTTTGTTTCATTTTATTCTCCATCTTCTTTATTTCAAGCGAATTGTTTCTCCACAAGAGGAAGGCTTTAAGTGCTCCTAATCAGCATATTTCATCCAATACTTGGCAAAAATACCATGTATGAAAATATTTTTTGATTTTCTGACTTCCTGTGAACATAGACATTGACGAGGGGTTAACTCATCAAATCTCATGGTTAAGGACCTAGAGTTGAGATTACGAGGGAGAGAACGTGGTAGAGCTGGTAGTTTCGTCGGCTGACAAGCAAAAGCAGGGATTTTACCCAGGTTCAGGCCTCCGGAGAGTAACACCCTACTTCCTGCTTGTCTGGTATTGATCTGGTGTGAATATGCGAGCTACAATGGGATCCCGGCGAGATGTCGATCTCGCTAGGGTTTTGGTGGTTCGAGTATTGCGTGACCTGGATCGGCGGCCCTCCCAACCTTTATATAGGCTGGGTCTCGGGAGTTCGCAACCGACTCAGATTACATGTAAGGAAAGCCTAAATCGACTATGCCTATGTCTAATCTTGGAGGGTACTCCATCTTGTTGGGCCTTTCGTCATGGGCTTCATGTAGGCTCTTGATAGTTGGGCCTTAGTCGACACGTGCACCAAGTACCCTTATGATAGGGTACCCGAGATGTATATCCTTGTAAGTAGCCCCCGAGTACTTGTCTGACTCGAAAAATCGGGCATGGACTCGTTCGTAAATACACGTCATATGCTTTGTACTTGTATGTTGTAATTGAAATTCCTGTGTGAATAGCACATGTTGGCTATGTCGAGTATTTCATCGATTTTGGTTTTTGCTTATGATAATCAAGGGATAATAGCTTAGTAGGCCTGGTACACTCGACGGATCGGGACCGGTTAACTACACATTCGGGTAAAAACCTTACTAGCTTTCAATCAAACTCGAGTCCCCGGACTCGAATTTGGAACAGACTGGTCAGATTCGACTTGGCCGCGGAGGTCTTCCTGAATCGATCTGCGTATAACTTTGAAATTTACCCAACGCGTCCGTCGGGATTTTTCATCATGTCTGCTGACACGGAAAGTTTTAAGGATTAACGTTGCTGGAACGGTTCTTAGCCCAGCTCGAAAGTTCGGCGGGTCTTACCTTTGCACTATGCATGCAGCATCCGAGTTATTTGCGGCGGACGCAACTCGGGAATGTTTCGAGTATGATTTTGTATATGAACTGAGTCGAGCCTTTTGTCGACTGATACTTTGTCGTTATTCTATCGGGTGCGCGACAACGCTCCCGATGGGAGTAGCCCCCGAGATTGTGCTTTATTGCTTGCAATGGAGGATAATCTCAAATATTTTTATCCAATATATTCTTAGTCGAAGAAAATTTTGATACGCTCCCGATGGGAGTAATATGCCTTAGTCGAAGGAACGGTCGAGTGACCAACTTTTACCTTAACGTTGCTTTTTCACACCCGAACCAAACAAGACAGTCGAGTGACCGATATGCGTTGGGCGGACTCGAATGCTTTTCTGAACAGATCGCTTGCAATGACGTCAGGGATGATGTTTTTGGCGACTGCGCTGCCTGACACGCGGTGGCGTGCGTTATGCTGTGATGGATGGGACGTGACACGTATGTGGGCCCATTGTGCAGCGCTGACCGAACGACGGTGCCGTTTGGACTGGATTTGACCGCTCTGGCCCACTATTTACGGAGACGCGACGATGGCTCCTCTTTTTTCGTGCGTAGTGGGCGGAGTGGCCGGCGACGGTTGCCCTCCGTGCTTGCCACGTGTACGGTGGGATCGCCCACGGAGCGCACGGTTGCGATTTGGACGGTTGTGATTGATTTTGCTTTGTGGTAAATAGGGGAGACGACGCTGGCATAATTTTTTACTAGCCATTTGCCCTCTGCGCCGCCCCTGTTTCATCTTCTTCCTCGCGCTCCTCCTCCATTGTTCTTGTGCCAGAGCTTTGTGCGCGCCACCACCTTCCCATTGACGATGAAGAAGGTAGCGGGCAACAAGCGTTCTGCCGCGACTGCTGCTGCCGCAACCGATGGGCGGCGGTGAAGGGGAAGAAGAGCGCGGCGAGCGCGTCTGCATCCGCCGCTGACCTGAAGAAAGGCGACGGAGATTGGGTGAAATCCACCATCAAGGATACGCACCTTGACAAGCTACGCGAGGAAGGGATGCTGCCACCCGCGGACCAGCTATTCGTCCGCGCGCCATCGCCCAAGGAGGTACTCCCTGAACCTCGCGCCAATGAGCGAGTTTGCTTTGCGGAGTTTTTGCCTCGGGGATTTGCGTTTCCCCTCCACGACTTTGTTCGTGGTTTGATGTATGCCTACGGGGTGCAAATCCATGATTTCACCCCGAACAGCATACTGCACATTGCCTGCTTCATGGTTTTGTGCGAGTGCTTCTTGGGGGTGTCCCCTAGCTGGGCTTTATGGAAGTCAATCTTCCTCGTCCGGCCGAACAACAGAGGCGGCCGCACCTATTCTGTTGGCGGCTGCGGGATTCAAGTACGCAGCGACACGCGCTACTTCGCCCTGAAGCCAGTCGATTCGGCGCAAGGTTGGAGGAAGAGATGGTTCTACATCCGCGTAGACCAGGAAGGAGTCCCAGAGTTTTCGACTGCCAAGTCTATTGTGAGGACAAACGCCTGGGACCATCAACTGACGAGTGTGGAGGAGGCGGAGGTGGAGCCCCTTTTGGGCAAGATTGACGAACTGCTTGGCAGCATGACTGGTGTGCACTTGATTGCCACCTTTGTGAAGATGCGAGTCTGGCCGCTCCGACCCGAGCCCACCCGATGTGGGCTTATGAAGGTGTGCAGGACTCCAGTCGAATGAGCACGGAGGAGCTGTCGAAGAACGAGCTGGTGGCGCATGTGCGATCCATCACCAGCCTCCGGTCAAGCGACCCCTGCAACGTCGACTGCCCTGTCACTCCTTATGGGGCTGAAAAGCCTTTGGAGGAGGTTAGTAAACGATCGAGTTTATTATCTCCTGGCTTTGCTATTTTGTTGTGCATCTTTGTAACTTTCGACTGCTGTATTTGGTATGCAGGGCCATTCGACTGCTTCGTCTCTTCCTCCTCTCCCAGAGAACGGCCCGACTGCGGAGACAGAGGTGCAGGAGGTGCAAGAGGTGCGAGCAAAGGGAATTGATGACTCGCCTCTTCCATCGGCCACCACTTCGCCCACAGATGAAGTCGAAGAAGAGGCGGAGGAAGTACAGACTGAGGAGCCGGCCATGACTGATCATGTGAGCGAGGTTCCCACTCGCAAGCGTCGTCGGGTGGCCCGAGGTTTGTCTTCTTCCATGAGCTCACCCGCGAAGGAGTCAGATGTGAAGGATGATGGAGACTCCGGCTCGTCTCCTTCTGCCACAGTTGCTCCTCTGAATGTGAGCCCGTTGAGCTCAGCTCCTCCTCCCCAATCGGGTGAGGAGCTGATTTTTGGAGGCCCAAATTTTGACAACCTCGACAGTGAGGAGGAAGAAGAGCACAGGTTTGCTCATGAGCTTTTTGTACTAAGGTTTTTGCTGATTGATATTTTTGCTTATGTTGTGTTTCTTCTGTCACTCGCAGTGCCGAGACTGTGCGTCCTCTAACTCCTCCAGCCGACAAAATTTCGACCCCTGAGCACCCGGGCGTCTCTCCTGTTGCTCCTGAGATCGTTCAATCAGTAGCCACGGCTACTGCTGTTGAAACGGCCCAGGCTACGAGTGATGCAACTCCGGAGGTCGGGACATCGGCCGCGAAGCCTGCGCCTTGGACTGAACACGTAAGTGTCTTTTGCCGAGCCCGCATATGGTACTTGTTATGTGTAACTTATGCTGGTTTCATGTGCTTGTAGCCTTACTACTTCAACCTGGTAGAATCGGGCAAAGCTTTTGTCCAGATGGAGCAAGAGAGGAACAGTCTGCGCACTGACCTGGAGCAACTTACTCGTAAGTGTATTTTGCCTTTGCACTCGAAAGTTTTTGTTGTTGTATTGGTTTTTTTATTATGCCTTGCCGTCGTATTCAGGCGACAAGAACTCGGCTGAGGCCCGAGTGATGGAGCTAGAAGAAGCTCTTGCCACTCAAGCTGCCGAGTCGAAGAAAGCTGCTGATGCCGTCAAGCACTCTACCGCCGCACGCGAGAAAGAGTATGCTGAGCGACTGGCTGACCTTGCGCCGAATGTGAGAGGTAAGTAGCTATCTCTTTGCATGCTTCTCGTGTACCCGTTGGGTATTATGTACTAATGTTTGCTCTTTCTGATATTTGTTGCAGAGGCGATTGGTGTGCCAGCACCTACTGACATGGTCAGTGAAGATTTATCACTCGACCAGGTTATAGGTAACCTCGGTGCTACATTTGTCCAGGCGAAGGATGCTCTTGCCAAGTCTACCAGCACCCTCGGTGCCGTGCACCAGAACGTGCTTCCACTGAAGGAGGTGCCGTCGACTGCTGATGGCTTCGCTGACGTGCTTGGACCAGGGACCTCGACCATGGCGAGCTTTGCTCGCGCTCTCACGGTACGCGGCTCGGAGTCCTCCCTCAAGCTCATTTTGGGTCATGGAATAAAGGGTGACTTCGAAGCGGCCATGTCTGACTTCCCTCGAAAGCCCGGTGGGAAGCCTATGTCTCTGAAGGCCGTTAGCGAGCCAGCCGCTCGACTGGCCAACATCTTCATAGCCACTATGGAGCGCCGAGCGGCGGAAGTTGCCACTCGCGAGAGTAGGGCTAGGTCGGAGTCTGTGTCCGAGAGATAGGGTAGTCGAACCCTTACTTATGTTGTGTAATTAAGCTTGATGACAACGCGAATATGCATATGCTTTTGCTACACTTGTATGGATTTGGTTCCTTGTTGTGTTTTCGCCTGTAAGGCTATGTGTGTTACTCGCCTGAGCTTTGTGATGCATCTCCCATATCTGACATGAGATTTTTATGATGTTTGGAACAGCCACGGGCAGCCGCTACTTCAGCTGGTTCGTCACGGCCTCATGCTTCCACCCGATCTCGAGCTCAAGTGGCGAATGATGCCACAGTAATGCGTTATATGAAGCTCGAGTCGTGAAACTGGAGCAAGAGTTGAGGAGTGCCCAGAGCGAGCTGGATAGGATGAGGGCGAGGCCTGCTTTACCCACTCAGCGAGAGGAGTATGTGCTTGGCGAGATGGAGATCGTGAACAGACAACTCGAGTGTAAGCATGACTGCCTTGCTCTCAAGAGTTCCTAGCCTGTCCTTTTTGTTGATCCAACGTGCGTTGTTGCAGGCTTTGTTCCAGACTTCCAGGCGGAGCAAGCTCGTGTCGATGAGCAATTGAACAATGCGACTGACGAACCAACGACGGGCCGTCAGCATTTTCGCTTGGATAAGAACCGAGCGCGCATACTCGCAACTCTGAAGGATCGAGTGTGGCGGAGCACTCTGCTGCTCGAGTTATGCAGGTCGGCCTTCAGTCGCATCAACCAGACTTCCGACGGGGCCGCAACCTCAAGGAATCCACGCGTTGCTCGGGCTTTTCCGGAGTGCAGGTCCTATTCGAGACTTTATCACCCAGAAGCTTGTGGATGGGGCCAACGCAACGATGGCGTATATCCGGAGTCAGCGTCCAAATATGCAGCTACATCCACCCGTGCCTGGATCGATTTTGTCACAGTCGCAACTTGACGGTACAGTCGAGTCTGCGAGGATGATGGTCGAGTGTTATCACGCTCAACTTATGGGCCCTGTTCTGCCAGTCAAGGACGAACCGGAAGATTAGGGTATTTCTGTATAGGGGACAGCCCCCGAGTGTAAATTTGCCACTTGTACGTAGTGTATATTTGTTTATGTGTATGTATGCAGCCCCCGAGTGTATCGAGTGGGGTTTATGAAAAACACTTAGAGTATGGAACATAAATTGCACAGCCCCCGAGTGTTCGAGTGAGGCTGTGAATTTTTGCGATATTTGAAGCTTCAACTCATGATTTTAGGCTCAGCCCCCGAGTAGTTGAGTGGGGTTGAGCAACTTTTTCGTTTATGTATGATTTTTATGACCCAGCCCCCGAGTATTCGAGTGCGGCTGGGGTATTATGTTTGAAGAAGAAGGAGCGAAAGCTCATGCTTTGAGATAGCGCAGCCCCCGAGTATTCGGGTGAGGCTAAGTTTGTGCGAATAAGTTATGCGAGTAGTAAGAGGAATATGAGGAATCATTGATTATATTCCATTTTTGAATGTTAAGCTGCAGGCCGCCTCATTAAAAACCTTCCAGTCCCCGTAGGTACCCTGGTAAGGAAAAGAGCGCGTCTGAAACCTGCAGCCATCCGACATATGTGCCTATTACATTGTGCGACTGAGCAATCTAAGCATAGAAACGGCGCAGCTGCGCAACGTTCCAAGGATTGTGCGAGAGTTCGCCTGTCTTCGCGTGCTTCAGTCTGTATGCTCCACCACCAATGACCTCGGTGATGATGAAGGGTCCTTCCCATGGAGAAGCGAGTTTGTGCACCTTCTTTTGCTTCAGTCGAAGTACCAGGTCGCCAACCTCGAAGGACCTGGTGCGCAGTCGACGGCTGTGGTAGTTGCGGAGGTCTTGCTGATAGACAGCTGTGCGTGCTAGCGCTGTGTCGTGCTTCTTCGAGCAAGTCGACTGCATCTTCGAGTGCTTCATCTGCATCTTCTTCGTTGTATGCTTCGACTCTTGGTGCATTGAATCTTACATCTGATGGCAGGATTGCCTCTGCGCCGTAGACCATGAAAAATGGGGTGAACTGTGTTGAAGCGTTAGGAGTTGTGCGTAGGCTCCATAGCACAGATGGGAGTTCTTCGACCCAAGCACCCGCGGCTCTTTTGAGTGGCACCAGGAGGCGTTTCTTGATTCCGCTCGTCACGAGTCCATTGGCTTTTTCGACTTGGCCATTGGACTGCGGGTGTGCCACGGATGCATAGTTGAGCGTGATGTCTGCTCTTTGCAGAAGGATCGGAACTCTTCAGCCGTGAAGTTTGTACCGTTATCAGTGATGATGCTGCTTGGTACACCGAAGCGGTATATGATGGATTTTATGAAATTGACTGCTGTAGTGGCAGTCGAACTTGTGATAGGGACTGCTTCAATCCACTTGGTGAACTTGTCGACCGCCACCAGAAGGTGAGTATGCCCTCCATGGGAGGATTTTTTGAGTGGCCCGACCATATCGAGCCCCCACTGGGCGAAGGGCCAGGCCAATGGTATTGTCTTCAACGCCGATGCGGGTGCGTGCGGCTTTGTGGCGAATTTTTGACAGCCGATGCACCTTTTGACTATGTCCTCCGCGTCTTTGAGTGCTGTGGGCCAGTAGAAGCCTGCGCGAAAGGCTTTGGCTACGAGTGATCGACTGCTGGCGTGATGCCCGCAGGTACCTGCATGAATATCACGAAGGATGGCCTGGCCATCTTCGAATGCTATGCATCGTTGGAACATACCTGATACGCTGCGCTTGTATAGTTCGCCGTTGATGACGGTGTATGCTTTAGATCGTCGAGTGACGCGTCTTGACTCTGTTATGTCTTCAGGTACCTCGCCGCGGAGTATGTATGCGAGGAAAGGTTGAGTCCAAGTTGGCTCGATGAGGAGTACCTCGACTGGCGGGTCCTCTGTGCTAGGTGCTTTGCTCTTGGCTGGTGCGGCTGATGTAGGAGATGTTCGTTTTTGCTTGATGGACCTGTGCTCGATGCGCTCGAGGAAGACACCAGGTGGAACTGGTGCTTTGGTCGCGCCAAGGTTGGCTAGCTTATCTGCTTCTTCGTTGCTCTCGCGCCCTATGTGCCGCAACTCGCAGCCTTCGAAGCTGCCCTCCATTAGGTTGTACAGGTCACGGTAGGCGATCATGTTATCTGCGATTGCATCGCAGGCCTTCATTGTTTGCTGCACCACAAGATTCGAGTCACCATAGATCATCAGTCGAGTGCACCCGAGGGCTTTGGCCATCCGCATGCCATGGATCAGGGCCTCGTACTCAGCTTCGTTATTGGATGGTAACTCGAATCCCATCTGCAGGATAGCGAAGCTTGTCGCCTTTTGGTGATATGAGGATGACACCTGCGCCTGCGCCTTCGTTCTTCTTTGAGCCGTCGAAGTACATAGTCCATGAGTTGGACACATCTGGTGCTCCTGGCAACTGAGCTTCGATCCACTCGGTATGGAAGTCAGGTAAGACTTGTGCTTTGATGGCCTTCGGGTAATCATACTTGATATCTCGTGGTCCTAGCTCGATGAGCCATTTTGCGACTCGCCCAGTTGCGTTGGGTTTGTGAGGATGTCTCCGATCCCTGAGGTGCTGATTACAGTGATCGGGTGCTCTGCGAAGTAGTGCGTCAGCTTCCTTGAGGACATGAACACGGCGTAGGCCAGCTTTTGATAATGCGGGTACCGCTGCTTTGATATGGAGAGACTTCACTCAAGTAGTAGACTGGGCGTTGTATGCTTTGGGCGTGTCCCTCCTCCCTGCGTTCGACTACCAGTACGGTACTACCACCCTGTTAGTTGCGGAGACATACAGGTATAGTGGCTCTCGTTCCCTTGGTGCGACGAGGATTGGAGGGCTTGTGAGGACTCGCTTGAGGTCCGTGAAGGCTGCTTCGGCTTCTGGCGTCCACTCGAATTTGTCTGCTTTCTTCATCAGTCGATAGAACGGGAGTGCTTTTTCGCCCAGTTTGCTGATGAATCGACTGAGTGCTGCCACTCGACCTGCTAATTTTTGTACGTCATGGAGCTTTGAAGGCCTTTGCATTGTCAAGATGGCCTGTATTTTCTCCGGGTCCGCCTCGATTCCACGAGCCGAGACTAGATACCCCAGGAGCTGCCCGGCTGGCACGCCGAACGTGCACTTCTTCGGGTTGAGCTTGATGTGGAAGCGTTTGAGGTTTGCGAACGTCTCTCGCAAGTCATCGAGTAGTGTGTTTTCCTCCCTTGTTGTGATGACGATGTCGTCTACGTAGACCTGGACGTTTCGCCCAATTTGCTTCTTGAGGCAGTCTTGCATCATGCGCTGGTAGGTTGCGCCTGCGTTCTTGAGCCCGAAAGGCATTGTTGTGTAGCAGTAGACCCCGAGTGGGGTTATGAACGCCGTTTTCTCTTCATCCTCTTCCTTCATCCTTATCTGGTGGTAACCTGAGTAAGCATCCAGGAAGGACAAGCGAGCGCACCCGGCGGTGGAGTCGACGATCTGGTCGATTCGAGGTAGTGGAAAGTGATCCTTTGGACAACATTTATTGAGTGCTGTGAAATCTACGCACATCCGAAGGATATCTGTGTGCTTCTTCTCTACAAGTACGGGGTTGGCCACCCATTGTGATTTCTTGATTTCTCTGATGAAACCTGCTGCGAGTAGTCTGTCGACTTCGGCTTCGACTGCGGTTCTTTTCGGGCCGGATATGCGGCGCATTGTTTGCTTGACTGGTTTAGCATCTGGAAATAATTGGAGAGAGTGCTCGGCGAATTCCCTGGGAATACCTGGCATGTCGGCTGGACACCACGCAAATATATCCCAGTTCTCACGGAGGAATTCGACGAGCGCGCTTTCCTATGCGATAGGCAGACTCGAAGAGACATTGACTGTCTTGGTCGGTCAGTCGGGTGCACCTGATGCGACCTTGTGTCATTGGTGGCATTGAATGCTCTGTCGACTGCCACCTTCTTGTGCTCCGGCATAAGTGTTCGATCGTTGGAGACCGCTAGATCGGCGAGTGTTGCTTCCATGCCGAACATCTCAGAGATTTTGCTAAACTCTCGGTCGCAAGAATCGGACTTTTGGAAGTTTCCTTTGACTGTGATTACTCCTTTTGGTCCAGGCATTTTCAGCTGGAGGTATGCGTAGTGTGGGACCGCCATGAATCGAGCGAACGTCGGGCGTCCAAGTATGGCGTGGTATTGTGACTTCCAGTCGACAACTTCGAACTCAATCGACTCTGTCCTGAAGTGGTTTTTGTCCCCGAACGTAACGTCGAGTTGTATGGTGCCTTCTGGGCTTATTGCTTTGCCTGGGACGATACCGTGAAAGGTATTTGAGGATTTTGGCAGGTTTTCGACTGACCTGTTCATTTTGCGGAGCGTATCGCGAAGATGATGTTTATGCCGCTGCCACCATCCATGAAGACCTTGGACATGGCGTAGCCTCCAATTTGGCGTCGAGTACCAGAGCAGAGTGCCCTGGACGAACGACCGATGGTGGGTGGTCCTCTCTGCTGAAGCTTATTGCAGTTTCGGATCCCTTCAAGAATTCAGTTACGGCGGAGGTGACATGACCGCCATATTTACTTGTCGAGTGCGAAGTTTTTGCTCCCTGTTGGAAGGGCGACCTTTCTGTATCATGTACATCTGCCCTTGGGGCGGAGGGTACTGAGGTTCGTCCACCCGAGGTACGGGTTGTATGGCACCCGCGATATTTCCGCCTGCGGCAGGCTGTGGTGGTGGAGGTGGTGCCATCAGAACAGGCACATTGTTTGGCTGAGGCACAGGTGCAGGTGCGGGTGCGTGTGCGGCTGTTGCCTTTCTGAGTTGCACGTATTCAGATGCTAGTTGGTCGAATTCTCTGCAGTTTCTCATCGAGTGATTGGAGCGCAATTTTCCGTCTTCCCCTTGTACAGGTGGAATCTGCAATCAGCATCCATCTTGTCATCGAATGATCGCTCGTTTGTGCGCCGGAGCGCGACTTGCGCCAATCTTTCTTCTTGTAGCTGTCACTGCGTTGGTTGCGGTCTCGACTGTCCCGGCGATCATCTCGACTGTCCCCGATCATCTCGACTGTCCCGATCTTCTGACCGTCGGTCGCTTCTGTCTTGGTCATTGCGGGGTGTGGAGAATCCAGCCGCCATGAATTCGGGTCTGTCGTCGTCGTAGTGACGTTTTGAACGTTTGCGCCTCCGGTCGTCTCTGTACGAGTCCTGCGGTTCGACTGCCGCTATCATGATTGTCACGGGGTGAGGACCCGCGTGTGGTGCGCGCCATGTCTTCTCCGTCTGCCCACTCAGTCGCGATCTTTAGGAGGTTAGCCACAGAGGTTGGCTTTTGGCGACCAAGTGCTTCTTTGAAGTCTCGCCTGGCGAGGCCCATGATGAAAGCATCCATGGCCATATCTTCTGAAATTACTCCAACTGAGTTGCGTATCTCAGTCCATCGTCGGATGTATGACCTCAACGTTTCGTCTGACCGTTGAACGCAGGCTCGCAGTTCTTCGAACGTTTTTGGTCGCTCACATAGAGGCTCGAAGTTTTTGATGAAGTCTGCGCGGAAGTGATCCCACGAGTCGTATGTTGATGGAGGTAGAGCCTTGAGCCAGTCGCGGGCTGTGCCTTCGAGCATGAGTCGTATGTATTGCATGGCTGTGATATTCGTGCCTCGCTGGCACGCGACAGCCAGTCTGTAGTCTTCCAGCCATCCTGAAGGTTCCTGTCGACCCGTGTATTTGGGCTGTTCAGATGTGAGTTTGAACCCTTTGGGCATCCGTGTCTCGCGGACGCGTCGAGTGAAGCACAGAGCTCCGTGTGGCTCAGGCTCCTGATCAGAGTACGAGTCGCTACTGTAAGATCTGCGTGATCTGCTCCTGGACCTGCGCCGACGTGAGCCGCTTCTTTCCTTCGAGTGGTGACGGCGACCACTGCGATTATGTTCTTCACGACGCGTGTCTACTATGGCACGGTCTCGACTCCCTCCTGGAGTTTTTGGGATTTGGCGTATGGCCTTGCCGCTAAGGCGAGTGATTTGATCTGTTGGCGATGTAGTTTTGCATTGGGGTCATCAGCTGGAGGCTTGATTGCCTCTAGGTATGCTGCAGCGTAAAGAGAGCACCCGCAGCTGTTTTGGGTACTGGCACTCCCTCCTCGTCGAATGTCATGAAAGAGTGGCCTAAGTTGCGGGTGAGTGCTGCCCTCTCATCTTCCGCGAGGCGTGATAGCCTTGATCTGGGTCTTGTGTCTGCTCGCCCGGTGGAGCTCAGGGAGAGCTGTCTTCTTCGTGCACTCGACAAGCTAGCTGCTTTTTACGTTCTTCGAGTGTTGCTCTGATCTGCTGCAGTCGAAGTGATTCCTGCCAGTTGAAGTACTGGAAGGTCAACATCTCCTCTCGTGTTGCGTCTGCTGGCATCATTGTGCACTCCTTGATGACTTTATCTGCTTTTGCTGCCATCTCAGCAGTAATTGTGAGATTTGTGACTCCATCCGGCATAGTAACTGTGCACGGGAATTCTGTAGGCCTGCGACTGGCCGCAGCATCAGATGATTCTGCGGCGAAGGCAACGTAGACCTGCTGGGGTATCACCCGAGGGTATGTGTATGTGTTTTCGAGTCCCGTCATGGACTCGACGTCTTCATCGAGGCTCATGTCGGAGTCGATATGCCCGTCGAGTGGTCCGTCTGGACGGATCTCGCTGTCGATGTCTTCATCGCCTATGCTCATCTCGGTGTCGGCGAAGTTGTTATGGATCTCGAAGTCGAGGTTGTTGTTGGTGCAGATCTCGGAGTCGACGTGGTTGTCGATATGAGTTTCGGGCTCATCGAAGTCGCTGAGGGAGATCCCGCAGTCGAAGCTATCCTCGAGTGGAAGATCGAGCTCGGGATCGTTTGTGCGGTATGCTGATTCAGCCTCCTCACCTTGGAGTTCTTTCGCAATGAACTCGTTGATCTCTCGAGTGACATGGTTGTTGCAGACGAGCAGGCTTGGAGGATCGACGATGGTATGGACGCAGTTGATGGATCCGCAGTCGAAGGAGCCGCAACCGATGGAGCCTCGGGTGCGGAAGTCGCGAGTTGGCGTGGATCTGTCAAGTCCTACATACCAAGCTTGTTTACGAAAAAATTGAACGACCAACGGTTAAACCCAAACCTGACTCGAGATCAGCGAACGCCTCCTGGAATTCTGGCGAGTGCGGCTCGAAGTTCATCAGAGGATCTGATGTGCTTTTTGCAGGTGAAGTTGGCGTGCTGCCGTTTGTCGAGTGAGTCGGCGAGTTGCCGTGTGCCGCCCGAGTCGGCGAGTTCTGATTTGTTGATGCAGCCGGCGAGTTGCCGTTTGTAGATGCGATCGGCGAGTCGCCGTTTTCCGATGGAACCGAAGAAACCGTGAGTCCAGCACTATTCTTTCCCACAGACGGCGCCAATTGACGAGGGGTTAACTCATCAAATCCCATGGTTAAGGACCTAGGGTTGAGATTACGAGGGAGAGAACGTGGTAGAGCTGGTAGTTTCGTCGGCTGACAAGCAAAAGCAGGGATTTTACCCAGGTTCAGGCCTCGGAGAGTAACACCCTACTTCCTGCTTGTCTGGTATTGATCTGGTGTGAATATGCGAGCTACAATGGGATCCCGGCGAGATGTCGATCTCGCTAGGGTTTTGGTGGTTCGAGTATTGTGTGTCCTGGATCGGCGGCCCTCCCAACCTTTATATAATAGGCTGGGTCTCGGGAGTTCGCAACCGACTCAGATTACATGTAAGGAAAGCCTAAACCGACTATGCCTATGTCTAATCTTGGAGGGTACTCCATCTTGTTGGGCCTTTCGTCATGGGCTTCATGTAGGCTCTTGATAGTTGGGCCTTAGTCGACACGTGCACCAGGTACCCTTATGATAGGGTACCCGAAATGTATATCCTTGTAAGACATAAAAGTACACGCTGACACGGTAAAATGCAAAAATCTCTAGATCTACGTTGTAATAATGTAAAGACAAACACTATATGAAATGGTCGCATCAGCAACCTCAACACGGAAGGAAACTTGACCCGACCCAGGGCCAGTCGGACACTTGGAATCCGAGTCCAATACGAAGCTAGAGGAACATGCCTTTTCGGTATAGAGTAGGAGTTCGACACAAAAATACAATGTGTATACCGTGACTTGTACAATAAGTCCAGCCGCCCTATATAGTGTAAGGGTGATGCTCAATTGTAAGCTAAACATGCAAATCAAATCAATCGTATCTGTAAATCTACTTTTTATCCTTTGTCCCTTTTGTCACTGCTTCTGTTCAATTCGATGATTTATTTACCCCTAGTTCAATCAATCGTCACCGCGAGCCCTGATAGGTCCCTCCCATGCGAGTGGGGTGTCTGGTCTTAAAAGCGTCGGCTTACTGTCTTACTATCGCGCTGTAATCCAGCCTCTTGCGGAAGCTTGCATTTCATCACCCCTCAGAAGGTACACAAGGACATGTTATGTGTAACTGGTCATGACCCAAAATCACGCCAACATAATTTTTGCTGACTCCGTTGGGGACAACAATTTATCATCGGACGATATGAACGGTGTCAAGATCGCTAAACCCGCTGATATCGACCCCGACAACATTATTTGGGTACAAAAAGGCCAACCGATCTATTGATCATCAACTATGGTACAAAGAAGGCTACTTTCGAGGAGTTGTCGTAGGAACAACATAGAGCCTATGCCATGTTGAAAAAAAAGCGACATGCGGAGCTCGAGTCATTCCAGAAGCATCGCCGGATCGACTTCGGGGCATTGCAGCTGCAGGAGGAGGAAGAATACATGGAGTCGTTCTTAGGGTCTTTCAAGAAAGATCATTCACCTATGTCGGTGGGCCATTGCTAACTCCCCTTGTAGATGGACCCCGGCAAGTTGTAAGTAGTAGTGTATTATCTCATGATGATTGATGAAATCGGTCGGCGGTTGAATGACTCTATTAATTTGATATATAATGACATGATCGAATTTGTTCACGCTAGTAAAAATATGCCTTATGTTTGCCCTAATCGAGTTGCAGCAAACTTTGGTTCGGATTCATCGGCCAATCAACCGATTAGAGCATCTCCACCGGGGCCTCCAAATGACCCTCCAAAGGCCCAATGGGGGTCCGGACGCCAAAATCGGCCACCACCGGCACCCCCCAAATGGTTGGGCCTCGCAAAATCGTGTCCGGCACCCCCGAGCTGGAGGCCCTCTCGGGGGTGCCGGATATACCTGGCCATACCTCGGGCCGGGCCGAGAAAAGCCCGGTGCGGAAAACTCAGGCCTGAGCCCGGCCAAAAAGCCCGAAAGCCCGCCGGGCTGCCTTCTACTAAAACAACCAAAATCTAAAGCCCAGGCCCGACCCAGCACAGCCGTCAGGCCTAGATTTGAGGCCCAGGCCCATCATTTTCGGGCCGGGCTTCGGGCCGGGCTTCCCATGGCCAGGTATAGTGCCGGACATGGGGCGGACATGGCCTCCGACAGGGGTGGCCCGCCCGTCATACGCACAACACCGGCGCGCCCAATTCCCCTTCATCTACATTGCCGCCCCCGGCGCCAACATTCTGGATCTTCCCTCCATTTCCAAAACACTTGCGTCGCCGCTGCGACCTCCTCGCCTTCCGCCTTCCGCCACCATGCCGTCCAAGGCCGTCGGCCTCTCAAAACCGAAGGCTCGCAAGCCGCCGCCGGCGTCGCAGCCGAAGAAGAAGGCGATGAAGCGGGAGCCGCAGGAGCTTCCTCCGGTGCGGCCGACCAAGGCGCCGCTGAGCCAGGCCGAGATGCGCACAGCCGCTTCCCAACTTCGGCAAATCAGGCGACTGAAGGCGAAGGACCGCCGAGATGAGCCGTCGCCAAAAGATACCGCCGAGATGTTGATCGCCATGAGCCAAAGTAGCTCCAGCCCAGCCGGCGCCGATGGCTTTTGTGGGTCGCCATCTGCCCCGGCCTTCTTCGAGGACCCCTACTACCAGTCGCAGCTTTCGCGGCAGTCCATCTCCCCCGATGAGCCGAGCATCGATCTGAACGAGGCGCCGGTGTTCGCCGACTCGTCGATGATGCGGCGGACGGCATCCAATAGCGGCGACGCGACAGCTTCCCGCGGCCACCTCTTCAGGCATGAAGGCGCGAACGCGGCCGACCCACTCGGCCAGGTGCGTGCTATTTATCTTGATGATATGTTCATTTATTGTGTTGCCGGCGGATTGCTGTTGTGCGCACTTATTGTTGGCGCCGGATGCAAATTGTTGGTGTGTGCACTTATTACCGGAGGATGCAAATTGTTGGTGCGTATGTACACTTATTGCAATGTGTGTCGCTGTTTTTTGGCGTAGGATGGTGGCGACGAAGCGATGGCTCAACTGATCGCCAGGGGTTCCAACGTAGGCGCCGACGCGGATCAGTTCGGCCAGGGCGAAGAAGAGAATGGTGACCAAGTCCACGGAGAAGGAGGGAGGGCGAAGAAGAGGAAGGCGATGAGGATGGCGGCAGGAAGGCAGGCGGTGTTCCAGGCTCGTCGTCGGCCGGCGCTGCGTCCGAAGTTCCCGGCTGCCACTCTGGTGCTACTGCCTGGGGGGCGGCCGGTGCTGCATGTGCACCAGCCACACGGGACGACCATGGGGACCAAGGTTCCCACGGTGAGTACACAAGGCGTGCCGGTGATGGAGTTGCGGGCTCATCCTCGGCGTCCTGCTCCTGATCGGCCACCACGGCCTCCTTGTCTTGCTCCTGATCGGCCACCACGGTCTCCTTGTCATGCTCCCGATCGGCCACCACGGCCTCCTTCTCAGGCGACGACATGGCTAGCGAGTTGTGGGCGGTGGTGCACGGAGAGAATGTGAGCGACGTGCGGCCTGCGAGGATGGTTATATTGATGCGAAGCGGTGCGAACGCCACCCGAAGCGACGCGGTGACGGTTGCACGTCCACACGAACCGCCATGTTCTGACGCGACGCGAAGGTGAACCCGTGGCGATTCCTGTGCCCGCAAGGTGTTCGATCTAATGCTCAAAATTAGAGCCGTTTGCGAGGCGCCGCTGTAGGCTGCACCTTTCGCTTGGGCGGACATGTGTCCGGCACCCGCCAATTGGGCCTCAATTGGGGGGTGCCGGACACCCCATTGGAGGACCCGGTGGAAATGCTCTTAGCACGTACTGTCATAATAGACTCGCAGTGTCTTGCCAAGCCGTACTGTATTCGGCTTCATAGCCGAGCCGGTCTCGTTTTTTTAACGACAGTCGCGGCGCCGCTGAATCGACGTATACACAAGCCGGCTCCATGCCAAATATTGGGGATCTGACGATTTTAGCTACTCTAACTGTTACATCGAAATATATGGTCGAGGTATCAGAAATGACAATCGCAGCAGTAACCCCCAACTAGCGGAATACGATTGCACATCCTGATGTTAAATATACCACGTGATTGCATTCCTTGCACGTTGTTCATGAGTAGAGTCATGACAAAGGTCGCTGACGTGTTTGTTCGCCATCTTTCGAAGAGAAAATTAAAGTGTGGCCTTCATCAAATCGGAGTCGTTGGCCTTAAAGGTGGCCGTCGATGCCAAAGTAGCCACCCGAGCCAGCTATAATCGACACAGTCGGTGCCGCCCACGCTAGAGTAGTTCAACCCTTTACGCACTTTGGATCCTGCTTTTTTTTATTATATGGACCTCGGATGTTTGTCCCCATTCGAATTGCATCTTAATCATAGAAATATAAGTTGTTTAGTGGAGTATTATTTTTCTGGTACGTCGTCTTTTCCTTAAGGCGAAACTGACTTTAGAGAAGCTGCAGCCAAAGAGCGGGTTGGACTGCTTTCCGCTCCTCTGTCAATGTCTAGTTAAAAAAAAAAGGGTGAGCTTTATTGATCGGGCAACAACGGTATTACAATCTCGCAACACACCACACTCACGCTCGCTTGCCTAATTACGATAATTGTGTTTTGCAAACAAGAAAAGAAGACTAGGATATGTTGTTAAGTTGTGATCTAAATTCAGTTGAACGCTATATGCAGATAAGAGGGTACAGGTCATTATCGATATTGGTTACCACCTCATTATATACCGCTTCCAAGCCGTCGCACGGGACAAGTCGAATCGTTGTAAATCCCAG
The DNA here is from genome assembly GCA_947311845.1 of Poa pratensis. Taxonomy (NCBI): domain Eukaryota; kingdom Viridiplantae; phylum Streptophyta; class Magnoliopsida; order Poales; family Poaceae; genus Poa; species Poa pratensis. The sequence continues at coordinate 54,613,731 of CAMZMU010000042.1, forward strand.
CGTTGTAACCTCTCTCAATATAGTGAAAATTTGCCGATTGACGCCCGTAATTTTTTACCCTTATAATTGGAGTCCTTTTTCACATTAAAATCTTCCATCCTCTGTGTTTGTTGTTCGTCGTTCTATTTTGCCAATCGTAAGTGACATATAAGATAAAACTTGTTGGAGGTAAATATTACTGCAATAATGGATGCCCAGGAATATATATAATATCCACGACCAAGTAGGCTTGGGTGGAGGTGTTTGGTATAAAAAACACACATGTTTTACTTAGATTGAAGATTTGGTGCTCCCGAGATGATATATCCTAAAAAGTGCAAAATTTTATTCTCAATGATATATCCTAAAAAGTGTATTTAAAAGTTTTAAAAAATCTGGCAAAAAATCATGTATGTTCTCAATGATATATCCTAAAAAGTGCAAAATTTTATTGCAAAAATAATTTCCATGTGGAGCTACACAAAAGACAAACGTAAAGATCTAAGTATAGTGAACAATGTATATAGTTTCAAATCTCCAAGTTTGGTCATTTTTGTGTAGCCCATAATATAAAATATCTGCACTCTGGTTTTGCACACTTATAGTATACATATTTGACAACATGTGGATTTATTTTCAGTTTTTTAAAACTTGAGATATATTTTTTGAATTTTATAAATTGTGGGATCATTGGAATTTGGGAGCCAAAATGATTTTCCGGGTTTACTTACCAAATGGCTATATAATGTTGTGAATGTAAGTATCTTCGTAATAAAAACATTTTCTCAGCGTACTGCATGGCCTATTGAATCTCCCATTTGGAAGGGACTTATGGATTTGAAGGATGCATGAGTTTTTCATGAGAAGGTCTTTCGTACTAGGTCACGGTATGAAGACTCTATTGGAGGATATTTCGTAGAAGATACGCCTCCAACCCAACAATATATGTCCCTCTTTAATACAATGTGCCAGAAAATTGTTTTGGTGGCCGATGTGTTAGTTAATGTACCTTTAAATATTGAGTTAAGACTTAAGACCCTCTTAACCGGAAAAATAAGCGGACCAAATTATTACATTTAGTTAGAAGGTTAATGGATGTTCATCTTTCGCATGCGAATAATTTGTTTCGGTGGAACTCACACTTACATGATTGTTTACGATTCTATGTATTTGACTCGAGAATGATTATACGCCCTCTGATCCAAATAAATGCCGTCTTAATAATTATGGAGTTGTGCTTTGTATGTTCATTTCGGGACACTTAAAAAGGATCGGAGGGGAATTAAATTTCCTTGTAAGTACCTAAGAAAAATTAAGGTGTCATTAACGATGATCATTTTCATGTGGTTCCTATATAGAAAGATCTTACTAATAAAGGATAGCCTTGCAAGCGAAAATAGAATGGATTTGACACATGTGTGTTCTGTGATTCTGATAATTTTGTGTACCAACTATTTATCGCTTGTCGCTTAGGGTTTAGGGTTGGTGGCGGGGTTAGGGTTTCCTCCCATCCGCATCGCGGGGGCGACGTGAGAAGATTTTCCCCGATGGTTAGGGTTTCCTCCTCGCTGCCTCGTGGGGGCGATGGGAGAGGATTTCCCCCGATGGTTGTTTGTTATTTTAGATTACAAAAAAATAGCGGGAGAATTTCACTTTCCCGACCTATACACCAACTAGGGATGCACACGTCTATTTTTGGCATGGGTAAGAGGATATTTATCTTAATGCGTAGCCTCACCACGCATCAATCCTGGTCGTTTAATGTTTTTTATGAGTATAAAGATTTTTATCTTAATGGATGGTCTCCCATACACCAAACTTGATCCTCAAGGAAATTAAATGGGGAAAACCCATATGTATCACGCTGGGAGGTAGGCCGCACAACCGCATGCCTAACCACTGAGCCAAGGCTCTTGTTTTTTTTCTTCCTATTATCACGTTTTTAGGACCCGCAAAACCGAAGCGGCCCCTAGAATGCAAAGTCTTGTTTCACTGTAGGTCTTGATTGGAGTGGATTATCTTCAGTTATCTGTTAAATGTCATATATGCTGAACACATAAACACAACTTTTCTTTATACAAATATGAAAAGAAACATCGTTCCCAAACATTTCCTATTAGTTGTGCTTAATGCTCAAACTATTGATAAAAGTCCTACAAACACAAGCGGCCAAAGTAAAAGTCTAGAGTATAGAGCAATAATCCATATATGTACTTAATCGGGAAAATCGCGAAGATGGGCATCCACATCTAGAATAAGTGATTAGCTGATAATGATGCGACGACAAGCACATGAGGCCAGGAGAAATGGGAGATGGAATAAGGAGTCAGATGTGGACAAATCTCATGGGAGCGGTGCGTGAGCGCAGATCTTCTCGCTCGAGTACCAATGGCACGGCGTCCCCTGACGGCGACAATCAGCACGTGATCCAGCAACGCCCGCACATGCAAGCAAACGGCAAACTGTGTGACCACACGCGCGCGCGTGACAACGTCAAGATTGTCAGCTCGGAGACTGGCTCGGGATCAGCAAGCAGTAATAATAAAGCTTAGATCAAGCCAAGGTAACTAGGCTAGTTTAAGCTAGATTAAGCATAAAGAACTGGCAACTAGGCTAGTTTTAATTTGATGATCTGCTAGCTGCACCGACCTGAGAAGCAGCCGTAGCCGTAACACGTGCCCTAGCCCCGGTCTTGGTCTCGTCACTGCCTATAGCCAATGCACAAGCTACACGAAGTTTATCTACAAACAAACTACACAATGTTAATCAGGAGGATGCTTGCCACCTTAGGCATGAAGGAACCACGCACGTCAGCATTACTCCCTCTTCACGCTATTAGGTTGGTGTATGCACTATATCTGCTATCCATGTCTGAACTTGATCGAAGTAATATTGGCTATCCATGTCTGAACTGAACTTGACCGAACTAGCTAATATGAGCAGCAGCAGCAACAAAAGAAGAGTGGACGACAACATAGAAAGACATCCCCACAAGTAAACGGCCAAATGAACCGGACAGCTTCTACTGATGGACATGGATTCTCTTCCGGTAGCACCTTCATTTGGATAAGTTTTCAGCTTTGGTTACGAAAATAGGAGTACTTTTTTTTGAATTCTTTATGGAGTTCAAAAGAAAAAAAATCAAGACTACATATAGATTCTCACTTCGGATTTTAAATTTTTCGTAAACAAATATTAATATTTTGTGTGTAAAGAAATATCAATTTCCCGGCTCAATGTTGTTGTAAATCTTTTTTGCGGGGGAAATGTTGTTGTGAATCAACATATCTGGTTTATGTGTGCTGGACATCAACATATCTGTTTTTTGTGTGAAATTTTACAGGTATGCACACTACTTAATGTATGTGTGAGATTGTTTTCAGTTTTTCTATTTCGAAATGTAATTTTTTTTTTATGAACGAGTTCCAAGGCACCTTTTTTTTCACTCTCGTTTATCTGGGCTTGTTTCCAGGGTAGAAAGGCTGCTATAACCGTAAGCCTAGGCAACAAACTATGCAATGGATGAGTTTCTTGTATAGACAGTAATGGGCCTTCTTTTGATTCCCTAAGAAACCAAAATGGGGTTTTCATGGGCTTCATAGTCCATGTTGTCGCCAGGCTTAATTTCTTCGCTCAAGCTGGACGGAGCGACTTAATTCATGGAACTGAAACTTTAGGCTTAGTAGTCAAAACAAAAAAACTTTAGGCTTAGCTTGTCTCAGCTCCAATGAGCCATTTATTTTTGAAAAAAAAAATCATATTTCGAAGTTTCAAAATATCCAAAAGAGTTTGGATATAGTAAATTATGTATTTTACAAACTTGTAAAATCTCGATGCATAATTCTTTGTACTTTTTTTTTGCTACACAAAATGAAAAAATCTGTCAAATTATAGTTTTGCGCAATTTATTATACACAAATCCATACTTTTATCAGTTTTGAGTAGCCTAGAATATAGTCTTTCGGAATACGACTTTGCACGCTTGTACCATATATCATTACATCTAGACTTTTTAAAAACATTAAAATATGATTTTCAATTTTTTTTCTTAAAATAAAGAACTCTCTTGAGCATGGTCCTAGTAGCCTCTTAACTAGTCCATTGGGCAACTGATGATCAAGCTTTCCTGATCATGGATATTTATATGAATTGACAATGGAGTCATGTCATTAGGTGAATGATGTGATGGACACACACCCAATATATATAGAAACATAGTGTTCATACCTTTGACCGTGAGATCGTATTTAATCCCTGCTTCTGGAAGGTGATTTGATTGCATCAAACGTCATGTCTTATCTAGCGTGACAATAAAGGTGTCCATTTCGGGTATCTGAAGGAAGTGGTCGAAGCGAATGATCAAGAGCGGGATTTGCCAATACACATAACAGGATAGATACTCTGGGCCCACTCAGTAAAATTACATCAATAAGCTTGCAAGCATGTGACTAGGTCACGGGGATGTAATATCACAGACGAGTAAAGATAGAATTGTCAAGTGACGAGATCAAGCTCGGTAATCGTGATACCTGAGAATGAGTCTCGGACAATCTAAGTATCGCTAGGCAAAAGGTTAAAACTAGACGTCTAAGGTTCAAACGATAAAAAGACATTCGTAAACGCACATGGGCTATCACGGTAGTCCAGCCATCGTTGATAGTCATTGATCGGAGAACGTGTCTTGATCATGTCTGGAGTGATCCCGATCCGTAGGATGGCACACTTAAGGGTAGGCGACAGTTTTATAAAGATTGGATATAGGAAGAAAATACGGTAGAACACCAGAATCGTTCCGGGGCATGTCCTATGATGATCGGAAGGCAACGGAATAGGTTTCGGAGCTCGAATAAATTAAATAATGTATTTAATAATAATTAGTGCAATTAATGATTTTTTAAATTAAATTCAGATTTAGTAGGCAGCCCACCTAAATGGGCCTTGACCGGAGGTCAAGGGCCCATTAAGGGGGCCGAATCCCTTGGAGAAGGGAGGGGAGGGCCGGCGCACCATGGGGGTACGGGCTGGTGTGAGGTTTAGTCCCACACCGCCCGACCATCAAAGGTGACGGCCTCCCTCCACCAATATATATGGGTGCCCCATGCCTTTGAAGTCCACCCAATTCTCTCTCTTTCTCTCATCCGTTTAAGTTGTGGAGCTGCGCACGGCATGAGAGAGTTCTCTCCACCATACACACACCGCCGTGCTGCTGGGTCTAGGTCTTCGCTTCCGCTGCTTCGCTGGATCTGGAGCCCGGAGGTCGTCGTCTACACCGTACGTGTGTAGAGCTACGAGGTGCTACACGTGTGGCACTGGAAGTACGTCTTCTTCCTCTACACGACCTTGAGGTCGGCGCCGCCGTCGTCTTCGCCGCCCGTATTCATCACGTGTCATCATCGAAACAGATCTTTTGATCATCGACGCTTACGGTCTACAAGGGTATGTATGCCGTTCCCTCCGTTAATTTATATCTGCATAGTAATAGATCCTGCCTATTTCGGTTATCGTTGTTAGGAAAAAATTTGTTTTCTGCACACGATCCCCTTCAGTGGTATCAGAGCCGGTCTATGCGTAGATATAGTAGTACGGTTAGAACTCATGTTGAATGAGGGCACCGATCTTATAATTGTTTCCCTCTCGCGTGTACTTGCTTATGCCATCGGCATTGAGTTGATGAAGCGGCCCGGACCGACCTTACGTGTACGCTTACGCGAGACTGGTTCCGCAATTGACATATGGCTTGTACCATATATGCGACTGGCGGGTGTCTGTCTCTCTCTCAATAGACGGCTTGGCATTTTCAATCGAGGACCCGAAAGGGATATAAAATTGACAATTATTTGATCGGTGTTGTTGTTGTAGATTCATAGGTATGAAGTGATTCTATTTACGAAATCCCCAAGCCACATAAAATATGCAAAAGATAAATTAGAAAGCGTCTAACTTTATTTTGCAGGGGAAATGTGATATGGTCACGGTAAGTTTTATGAATTGTTTATAAACTGTCGGCGCAAAGGAGACCATTGGCGCAAGAACCATATCATGTCGCATTACATTTGATGTTATGTTTTTGTGTGCATCTTATATTGTGTGTATATACATATATATGTTATATATTAGTTACACGGCGGTAGTAATATAAGATGATCCCTCCAAAATACCATATAGTGTTCTCCCTTTGGCGTGCACCACCGAAAGTTCTCCGATACGAGGTAGGCCATGACGATCGGGTGTCAGACGTATCTGCGTTCGCATACCGTGGGTGTAAGCCACGTTGCAGAAGCAATACGCTAAAGGTTATTTTGGCGAGCCTAGCATGTACAGACATGGCCTCGGAACACAGTGACCGAAAGGTAAAGCATGAGTCACATAGATGTTGTCATTGACATATCGATGTCTACCTTTCAAGCTATGCTATCGGCCGTGACGATCAGGGATAGTGTATCGGATGAGGATCGTGTAATCACTAAAACGATGCGAGGGATGTTCGTTTTGAGTGAGAGTTCTGGTAGTTTTATTTTATTAAAACTTGAACCCATATTTTATTATGAACAAAGTCTTTATGTTTTGCAAAACCTTTGTAGATAATAACCTGTTTGATAGACCTTTTAAACTAGGTGCTTTCCTGCGATTGAGAAACTTAAAAGGTTGGGTCCAAACTTCATATTTTTATACCGTAACTTGAGGATACTCCTTGTTTCAAACCTTTTAGCTCTATTTGATACAAAACCCGATAGGAGATAGACCCGGAGATTCCGCTAAACAAAAGGATAATTTGGATTATCAAGTTTTGTGCGGATAATTCCATCATAGTCCAGTGTATGCTATGATCTCTGCCATAGAGAATGAACTGTGGGTGCGTGTTGACAGATCACGAACATTTGGTATGGTCGTTGAGACTAATGATCTGTATCCATCATAAATCAGGTTTTCTTCTCAACCAAGATGGAAGAGAACACTCGCATTAAAGGAGCACGTGGCAGTCATACTTGATGACATTTGTCATACTTGATTACACTAGTCATACTTGATGACATTGGTCATACTTGATGACAATGAGACGCCTCGCTCAGCTCGATCACTGGATGACAGACAACGTTGCCAGATGCAAATGGTTTGTCATAGACTATGTCATGCAAGGGGAATCGTTCGGCTTCATGAATTCTTGGTTGTGTTGAAAAACCAAGAAGATGAAACGAATCACCGGGAAGTCAATGATGATAGTGTATATATGATATATGAGTCATGAATGTTTTACCTAAACAAGTACTTGCAGAAGTGACTAAGTTTTGATACTAGTCATGTTTTATGAAAACGAGATTTTCTGCTTGAGTAGCTTGGAAGGATGAGGAGACAATGTGTGTTGATGATGGCAGACAATATGTTGTGATGGCCATAGACACTCTCTCTGCATCTACCGTTTTGGATTAATTTGGATCTGAACAAATTCTGTTTGATCGCTTGTTAGCATGATCATTATAAGTGTGTCTTGCCTCTAGCGAGACAATCATTCATATTTGTTAGTGACAAATCGTTGTCCTACATTTATGAGTGATATCTTTAATGATCATACACCGATTATGAATGGAATGTCCTTATGTGAATCTAGATGGTAGTAGCTCCCACATTTATAACATTAATGCCAAAGGATATAAACTTAATAATGACACCACATTATTGTGGCACTAACGTTTTAAGTCATGTCAATGTTATATGCATTAAGAAGCTCCATTCAGCTGGACCTCCAAGTCCTTAGATTTTGATCTTTTGACACTTGCAAAAATAACTAAGACACCGTTTTCTAGAAACGGACATTTAACTTATTGATAATCATACATAATGATGTGTGTGGATCAATGGAGTACGTTAACGTGTAGTGGAAATCATTATTTCATAAACTTCACCAATGATTTGAGTAGATATATGGATATCCACTTAATGAAATGCTGGTCTGAAAAGTTTGATTAGTTCAAACAAGTTCGGAGTGAAGTAGGAAAAATAAACTTAACAAGAAAATCAAATTCCTGTGATATAGATCGAGGAAACAAGGATTTGAGTTATGAGTTTTGCATATCATTGGAAGACTTGTGAAAAGAGTTCCACAAATTACGCCGCATGGAACACCACAATGTTATGGTGTGTTAGGACGTCGTAATCACACTCTATTGGATAGTGTGTGGTAAATAAAATCTCTTATCGAATTATTGTGATCATTGAAGTCATATGGTAGAAATAAAACATTCACGTTAGATAATAAGGAAACCATCTAAATCCGTGGAGGCAATACCATATGAGTGATGGCGTGGCTATTAGCCTAGATTGTCATTTTGATATTTTAGTTTTTTGATATGATCAAACCTAAAACGGATAAATTCATCTTTGTAGTGTATCTAAGAAATCAGTTGGATATATTTCTCACGACAAAGGCAAATTTGTTGCTGGAACATACCTTGCTCAAGAAATAGTTTCTTGTCAAGGTTATAAGCAGGAAAGAAAGTAGAGAAAGACGAAGTTAATGAACTTTCTCTCCAGACATCGAGTGGCGCAACGGAAACCATTCCGGTACCGTCCTCCACAACTGGAAGGAAGCTGATGATAATAGATCATGATGCTCTGGGCTCATACTAAAATCATAGGCGTACGAGAATGTATTCCGCACTATGTGGTAGAACAATCTTGTTATGAACATCATGTTAATGGAACATGACAAACCTACGAACTACAAAGAAGCGATGGTAGACCTAAGTCCAAAAAATGGCTATGAGCCATATATAATCCGAGATAAAATCCATGTACGATTACCAAGTAAAGACTTGGGCAAATCTTCTTGATGGGCTTCACGCCGTTAAGAGTAAATGGAATTTTATGACAAGTTAGACGCTGATGGAAAGGCAACCATCTATAAGGATCAATTTGTCACAAAACAGTTTTGACAAAATCAAAAGTTGACCACAACGAGATTTTGTCTCAAGTGGCGATGCCTAAGTCTGTTTAGGATTGTTCTAGCAATTATTTTCAATTGAAAAATTGATGGATGGATAAAGAAACCATGTTCCCTAATGGCAACATGAAGAAAGAGTTGTAATTGGTACAACAAGTAGGTTTTGTTGATCCTAAGGATGCTAGACACGTATGCAAACTTCAGTTGTCCATTCATGGGCTGAAGCAAGCATATCGGAGATGGAATCTTCACTTTGATAATGTGATCAAAGGATTTTGGACTCGTCCAAAATAGTTGAAGAAACCTGCATTTACAAAGAAGTGAGTGGGAGCTAAGTAGCTTTCCTTGATCTTATATGTGAATGGCATATTTGAGTGGGAGCTAAAAGAAATTCCCTGGTCTTGTATGTGGAAGGCATATTTGAGTGGGAGCTAGGTGTCATTCCAAATTTTATATGTAATGACATATTGAGAATGATACAGATCCTCTAGTAAAGTATAACTGATTATTTAAGTGATTAATTGTTCTATGAATGAAGTTGAGAGTATTATGCATCAGGTCTATAATTTGTATAGATCAAAAGGGGCTTAATAACATTAGGTCGGAATATTTTTCTAGGTTAAGATTCTGAAATGTTTCAGAATAGAACAAGCAAAGAAAAAGGTTCTTACTCGTATGACTAGGTAAAATGTTAAAATTATCTTGGCATTTCAGCGATAACTAATGAAAGAAAAGGATGTATGACATCCTCTATGCCTCAACCATAGATTCTATCATACTGAAAGCCTGGCTTGGTGTGAACCAAGTTCTTGGTTGAAGAACAGGTTCTATAGTGATCCCTGGATGGATCAATGAACAAACATTAAGTATATCCTTCAGTGTCTAAACAGAACCGAGGATATGTTTTCTGGTATGGGGTAAAAATGAAAAGAGAACTTACCGTAAAAGGTTACGATGATGTCATTTGTTTTGAAGAAAGACAGGGTTAGCTTGCGAAGTCGCATATGAATGCACTGTCGCATAATCTACATAGGTATAGGAATATATGGCTACTTCAGAAGTAGCAAGTGTGATTGGACTGAGCGGTTTTCCCGAGCATGCCTGGTTTCCCTTAATAGATCTCTTAAACTTTTAAGGTCCATGCTACGCGAAGTTTCGAGTCTCACTCCATCGACAAACATGTATTTCACCGTTATCATAAGATACGGGATGATGTCAAACAAGGTGACATAGAAGTGTTGCAAAACACATACAGATCTCAATGTGGAAGATTTGTTGACTGAATTCCTCTTCCACGAGACAAGCATGCACCATATTGTTATAGGTGTTAAGCTTTTACAAAGTTGTAAACTAGATTAAATTATACTCTAGTGCAAGTGGGAGACTGAAGGAGATATGCCCTAGAGGCAATTAATAAAGATATTTTATTTATCATATCTCAATTGTTCGTAATAAGTTTTGTACCATGCTATAACAGTATTAAGCGGAAACATTAATACACTTGTGGTATGTAAACAACCAGGTCCCTAGTAGCCTCTTAACTAGTCCATTGGGCAACCGATGATCAAGGTTTCCTGATCATGGACATTTATGTCAATTGACAATGGAGTCATGTCATTAGGTGAATGATGTGATGGACACACACCCAATATATATAGAAACGTAGTGTTCATAACTTTGACCGTGAGATCGTATTTAATCGCTGCTTCTGGAATGTCGTCGTATCGTCGTCTTGGATAGGAGACGGGGTCCTGCTAGCCGAGGGTGAACGTAGGGCAAGAAGGTGGACGTCATCGAGATCGGGATTGTACACGGCGGTTTTACCCAGCTTCAGGCTCCACGGCGGTGGCGGAGCCGTACGTGCTGCTATAACTCACTATAAGGCAAATAGCCGTGTTACAGGTTACAATGAGCTATGAGATTGTCTGTGTTGAACGTGCCCTAAAGGCGTCCCGTGGTCCGGCTTATATAGGCGGCCGGACCTAGGGTTACAAAGTGATTACGTATCCGGCAAGTATACAAAGTCCTAAACCTAACCGACAAGTCTACCGCCTTCCGCCTTGGACTTGGTGGCTTCATGGGCTTCGGTCTTGGGCCTCCTCCTTGCCGGCATCCGCCTTCCTTGGTCGTCAGCTATCTGGGCCGCCCGGCAGGCAAAGCCTTTACCACCACTGCGGGCCACCCTGGACTAGCCGGATTGATCCATGCTGGTGATACCCCTAGTTGGTATATCCCCAACATTAGCCCCTGGAAGGGTTTAAGTTCTTCAGGCGCCGTCTTCCTTTGTCGGCGTCATCCGTCTTGTCTTGTAGGCGGCTGAAGAGCTTGAAGCATTCCAAAGTTGAAGTAAGCGACGATCCATCTAAAGTAGTCGGATGGCTTGCCGCCAACATGGGAAACACGGCCTGACCATTGTCAGGAATCTTCCCGCCACAGGTCTTGTCATTTGACCGGTCCCGTCAAATGTTGACGGATGACGTCACGCAGTCCACGACAGTTTGGACTTGGGCGTGCGTCTTGATTGCTTTTCCACTATGCACGAGAGTCGAGGAGACGGCTGCAGACACCGTTGCCACGACGTGCAAATCGTTGGCACGTGGCGGAGATCGTGCCTCCGCCCGTTAGCGCACGAATCACGGCGCAAGGAGTTAAATACCCCTCGAGCACCACGGGGATGAATTTCTTCCCCATTCGCACTCACCGCAGCCATTTCCTCTCCTCGAGCACTTCCCCACCTCCAACTCCGGCGAGCACACCAAGCGGCACAACACCTAGCAGATGGCGAGTTCGAGCGAGCAAGCTACAGCGGCAGCGGCGGCGCCCCCGACGGCGGTCTCGGCGGTTGCGGCCGGGTCTAGATCTGTGCCAGCGGCGGTGCTGGTGGTTCCCACGGACAGCGCGCCGTCGGCCCCTTCTTCTTCTTTAGCACCGGTGGCACCCACACCGGCCTCGCGCACCTACTTTCCTCTCCCGTCCATGTCGACGGAGGAGGCCACGTTGACGGCGGACCAAGAGGTTCCCGCCGACGAGGCCACGGCTGAGGAGGAGGAGGTGACGGAGCTGGGCTCCCGCTACTGGCTGCCGTCGTGCATAACGACGGAGTACCTCAAAGAGCTGGAGGAAGACGGCTTTGTGCCGCCAAAGACGGACTGCGCTTGGCGGGTACCAGGCAACGAAACCGTCCCCGACCCTCAAGACGGCGAACGAGTCATCTTGGCGTCACACAGCCTTCGCGGTATGACTCTACCGCTCTCCACTTTCTTCTTGGCTGTACTCAGCTTCTACGGGCTACAGCCACACAACATAGCGCCGAATAGCATCTTAGTGCTAGCCGGCTTCCAAGCGTTGTGCGAGGGCTACTTAGGTATAGCCGCCTCCATAGAGCTTTTCCAGACTGCTTTCTGTGCCACCGGCAAACCATATCAGGCGGCCAGCTAGCAACTTGCGGCAGCATAACCTTCAACTGCCGCCAACCGGACTGGTATCCAAAGATTCCCTACAACGAATCAGTAAAGAATTGGACCAGCACCTTCTTCTACTGCAAAGACATCCTGACACCTGGCACCACAAAGGGAGTTCCCGCCTTCGTCAATGGTCCGCCAACCCACAAGGCCTGCTGGACAGCAAAGGTGTCACTCGGCAGCTTGTCGAATGACCTTCGAATTGCCGTTAGGCAGATCGAGTTCTTGACGAAGACGATGGAGGCTCCAGTGCTTGACGGAGTTGATACCGTCATCTGCTGGCTGTCAAGGAAGATAATGCCACTCCGCCATCGCCCACTGAAGATGTGCGAGTACAAGGCAGACAGCGCCGGCAACAGCGTCCTTAGCGAGGACATGCTGTTGTACCGGCTAAGGGAGCTCATCAAGCCCCACCATGTGAAGGCGACTGAAGGCGTCGCCATGTTCACCCATGACAACCCAGTCCCAGAGGTAAGCCAAAACTTCCCTTGTTGGGTTATTTTGCCAACTAGGCGCTGGTTTGACGATGCTTTGTTTTTTAGCTGAAGAACTTGACGGACGCCGACTTGGCTCCAACTGGTATGATGCCGGGGCAAGCAAGTCCAGGAAGCGCAAGGTTGGCGGGCCTTCTTCCACCAAGGACTTGGAGAAGAAGAAGAAAGCCGCCGTCACCACTGAGGCGGAAGATGAGACCTTGGGGGACACATTCCCCAGAAACGGTAAGTAAGCTTATGCTTTTGCTATCTTGACCATTTGCTGTATTTGTAACGCGTTTTGCTAACATGTCTTTACTCCTTTTTTATAGAGCGAAGCTTCCATGCCCAAGCTTCGCTCCAACTTGAAGGTAGCAGCCGGCAGAGGCAAGCCGTCAAAACCGTCTCCTGTCACCGCACTAGCCACACCTGCCGCCAACATTTCCGTGGTCCTCTGCCCGGGAACGTACACGGCCGACAACATGAGGCCAACTAGTGCTGCGGAGACGGGCAGAGAAGGCGGCGGGCAAGAAACCTTCTGCCCCCGCCGCCAAGTCAAAAATGGCTGAAGCTTCGGCTAATGATGCCGCCCGCTTTATTGCCATGAAGCAAGAGATGGAGGACGAGATGGCGGCCAACCATGGCGGATCGTCCTCCCATCCGAGCTCCAGCCTGGCGAAGGAATAAAAGATCCTCGGGAAACGCTGAAGACCATGCGCGAAGGTACCCGTAAGTGGTACACGCACATGGATGAACTCCACGAAATCCTCCACGATCAACTTGAGGTAACTTAATCTATAGTCGCAGCCCCCGAGCACTTTGGCGGCTAAAAGATGTTTTAGCCGGCAGAGTGGTCTTTGACTATATAGCGTTAACCGCAATGTTGTCTTCGTGTTTGCAGGTGTTCTTGCTTCCAATCTTGAGCTATTCCGCGCTCAAGAGAAGAAGAACAAAGAATGCCAGCAACTGCGTCAGGACGTGGAGCTGAAGGACGCCCAGATTGCGAGCTTGGAAGAGGCTCGAAAAAAGGATGAAGGTGACAAATTTTCTTTGCCTTCTTTTCGTCCGTCCAGTTTTTCTTTTCTTCCGACAAGTATTTTAGTCGGCTCTTTCCATACTTTGTAGAATTGCTAGACGCTGCACAAGATATCCTCAAAAGTTCTTCTAATTTGCAAGCCATTATCAACGAAGCTGCAGATTTAGCCAAGGCGGTCATGGATCTAAAGGAAGCTCATTCCAAGGAGCTGGAAGAGCGAGACTTGACCCATGCCACAAAGGTCAGCAAGTTGACGGAGCAGCTGAAGACGTTGGGTGACACCCTCGCTGAGGTGACCAAGAACTCCAAAGCCCAACAAGAAAAGCATGCTCAAGCCGTCCAGTTAGCCGAAGAGACCCTTGCTGCCCACTTGGATGAGATCAATGCCATCGACGAGCACGTCCTTGGTAAGATTCTTCACTTCATTGTGATCACTTTGAGTCACTTGCTGCAACGTTCTTTAACACTTGTATGTTTCTTGTAGCGCCGGCAAACCTTGGAGACAACGTGGATACCTCGCCCCGCCTTGCACGCATCTTGAAGGTTGGCGAAATAGTCAACCATCTTGTCGGCGTGGGCAAGGAGTTTGCCGCCAAATTCTTTCCTGGCGCAGGCAGCGACCCAGTTGAATTCGAAGCTTTACCGGATCTGCTTGGGAAGGCAACCACGGAGTACGACAGCCAATTGCGATCCGCTGCGCGTGGTGGAGCCAAAGTGGCGCTGGCCTTGACTGCGGCGTGGTACCCGGAGGCCGATATCGGCAAATCACCGAGTATATGCCGACAGTGGACGATAATGACCAGCCCATTGTGCTCTCCAACGTGCTGGCTGCTGTCCAAGGCTATGCAACAAGGGTCGCCAACATGGTGGACATCCGAAAGTTCTACAAGGAACACCCGGATCCCCATGTTGCAGAAGCCGATCCTTCCTTGGCGGATCCCGAAGCTGCTGGAGATGGAGAAGGCGAAGCCGTGGCTGAGGAGCGCAGCCCCCAGGATGGCGGAGCCAGCCCCAAGGATGCCGGCGTCAGCCCCCAAGACCTCCCAACAGCGTCCACCAAGGCGGCAACTCCTTAGATGTCTTCTCCTGCAATGATAGCACAAGCAGATGCGTTAATCTGTTAACACGAAAAAACTTGTTTATATTTTGGTATGTAATTATGTGGGCCAACTTTTATGCTACACTTGGCGGTAGGCTTACTTAAGTGGCCCGCCTTAATATGTATCTCGCTTATATGTTTGGCTGTTTCATATGTTGGCGGAACCTCATCACAGTTACTTTAGCTGAGCCAACCAGGTGCAATACCAATTAGTTTAGACTCAGAGACCAAAGCCGGCATGTTGGTGCCAACGACATACTACTAGGCGACCCACACACAAACAGACAGATATCCATACTAGGCGGTGCAAAGGTTGTTTGCTTATTTTTAGCCGGCAGACGGCAAATGTCAAAAAAGTCGGACCCGTAGCACGGAGCAAAATTTTTAGCGGAAACTTTTGACATTAACATAAATATGACTGCGAGAAAAGACAAAAGATGGCATGGTCTCAAAGCTGGATGAGCAAACCACAGACTTTTATTTCATAATCATATAGTACTTATTACAATTTGCTAAGTGTAAAAAGGACGTAGCTGCTCAATGTTCCAAGGTCGTTTTGGTTTCGTCGTACTGGTCGTCGACCTTCCTCTTGCGCTTGCGACCTCGTTTCTTCTTGTATCCGTCTCGTGCGTCTACCAAGTAATAAGATCCATTGAGCAACACCTTACTGACCACAAAAGGTCCTTCCCATGGCGGGGATAACTTATGCAAGCCTTTCCTGTCTTGGATTAGGCGGAGGACCAGGTCACCAACTCTAAAACTACGTTGCCGTACTCTTCGACTGTGATATCGCCGCAAACTTTGCTGATAGATGGCGGATCTTGCGAGGGCAACATCGCGTTCTTCATCAAGTAGGTCAAGGCCATCCTGTCTTGCATCTTCTGCGTCTTGGACGTAGGCTTGAATTCTGGGAGAATCGTACATCATGTCGGACGGCAACACTGCTTCTGCGCCATAGACTAAGAAGAAAGGAGTGAACTTGGTTGATCTGTTTGGGTTGTTCGTAAACTCCAAAGGACAGACTGCAACTCATCCACCCAAGCCCCAGCCGCCTGTGCAACGGTACTTCGAGACGTGGTTTGATGCCTTGTAGGACTAAACCATTTGTACGCTCTACTTGACCATTTGCCTGCGGGTGTGCTACTGAGGCAAGATCTAGGCGGATGCCATGCTTATAACAGTACTCCTCGACTTCGCCTTGCGACAAGTTAGTGCCGTTATCGGTGATAATGCTGTGAGGCACCCCGAACCGAGAGATTATTCCCCACAGAAAATTTGCGGCTGTGGCACCGTCTAGCTTTTTGATGGGCTTAGCTTCAACCCACTTGGTGAACTTGTCTACAGCCACAAGTAAATGTGTGTAGCCACCAGGCGCCGTCTTAAACGGACCAACCATGTCCAAGCCCCAGACTGCGAAAGGCCATGTGATGGGTATTGTTTTAAGCTCCTGAGCCGGCATGTGTGATTGTCTGGCATATAGTTGGCAGCCCCTGCATCTTTTGACGATGTCCTCTGCATCTTGCTTGGCTGTCAACCAGTAAAAACCTTGTCGGAAAGCTTTGGAAACAAGGGCGTGAGGAAGCGTGATGTCCACACACTCCAGCATGTATCTCGTCCAACAGTTCTCTGCCTTCTTCGGGCGAAATGCAACGTTGGTAGACACCAGTGGTGCTACGCTTGTACAATTCGCCTTTAATTATTGTGAATGCCTTGGCTCTTCTTACGATTTGCCTTTTCAAAACCTCATCGTCCGGCAACTCCTGATTGATCAGGAAGTCCAAATATGGCGTCGTCCAATCCGGCTTTACCAGGTAGACGGCATAGCTAGCATCTTCGACTGGTTCTGCCGACTCTGGGTCAAGGAGGTCTGCTCCTTTTATTGACGGCTTGTGCAGGTGTTCCAGGAAAACATCCTTTGGTACCTTTTTGCGTTCAGACCCAATCTGGCAAGTGTGTCTGCCGCCTCATTTTGAGCCTTGGGATGTGGCGGACCTCGTAGCCTAGGAAGCATTTAGCGAACTCGTCAACGGTAGCGCGATATGCCGCCATTGTCTTCTTTTTGCGTCCCAAGTGCCACGTGTCTGTTGTGCCACCAAGTCTGAATCTCCATAGCAGAGGACGCTGGACGCCAGTTCCTTGGCGATGTGTAAACCATGAAGGAGAGCTTCGTATTCGGCAACATTGTTAGTTGCTTTAAAGTGAATTTGTAACACATAACTAAGCTTGTCTCCTTGAGGGTTTCTTAACACAATGCCACCCCGAGCCCTGAAGCATTTTTGATCCGTCAAAGTGCATGATCCAATATGCGTCTTCAGGGAGAGGTACTTCGTCCATGGCTTCTGTCCAATCTGCTACAAAGTCTGCTAAGGCTTGAGATTTAATGGCGGTTCTGGGTTTATACGTGATGTCGAAGGCGGCAAGTTCAATACCCCACTTGGCAACTCGGCCTGTCGCATCCGTATTGTTGATGATATCCCCAGAGGCCTTGCTCACAACCGCGATTGAATGTTCCTGGAAATAGTGCCTCAATTTTCTGGCGGCGTAGAAAACACCATAGACCAGCTTCTGGTAATGCGGATAACGCTGTTTGGAGGCGGAAAATACTTCACTGATGAAGTAAACCGGACGTGTTCCGGTATGTCTGATTTTTCCGTCTTGCGTTCCACAACCAGACCACGCTAACAACTAAGTTAGTTGCCGCGATGTAAAGCAGCATTGGTTCCTGCGTTCGAGGAGCTGCTAAATTGGGCAGACGTTAATGCTTCCTTGAGCTGTTGCAAGGCGGCATCTGCTTCGTCTGTCCACTCAAATTTGTCGGATTTCTTCAGAAGCCGGTAGAGAGGCAGTGCCTTCTCTCCAAGACGGCTAATGAAACGACTGACGGCAGCCGCCGAGCCGGCAAGTCGCTGCACGTCCTTCAGGTCCTTGGGCCTGGATATGTTGAGGATTGCCTTGATTTTTTCCGGATTGACCTCTATTCCTCGTTCGGAAACGATAAAGCCGAGCAATTTGCCGGCAGGAACCCCGAAGACGCATTTTTTCGGGTTGAGCTTCATCCTATATACCCGGAGGCTATCAAAGGTTTCTCTCAGGTCGTCAAGCAAATCGCCTTCTTTTTCGACATGACGGCAATGTCGTCAACATAGACGTGAACATTGCGGCCAATTTGCTCGTGAAGGCATCTTTGCATACATCGCTGATACGTTGCGCCGGCATTTTTTAGGCCGAAGGGCATCGTGATGTAGCAGAAGGTCCCGTAGGGCGTAGTAAACGATGTTTTGTTGGTCGGATTCTCGCATTTTGATTTGGTGGTACCCGGAGTACGCATCCAAAAAGCACAGCAGCTCGGAGCCGGCTGTGGAGTCTATGACCTGATCTATACGAGGTAAAGCAAAGTGGTCCTTAGGACAGCACTTGTTCAAACCGGTATAATCAATGCACATTCTCATTTCCTTATTGGGTTTTGGAACCATTACAGGATTTGCCAACCAATCAGTGTGTACTACCTCCCTAATGAACTTGGCTTCTTGCAACTTGATGATCTCCTTCCCTATTGCCATCCGCTTCTTCTCACCGTAGCGCCTTATTCCTTGCTTTACTGGCTTGGCTCCTTCGTAGACATTAAGAGAGTGCTCGGCAAGTTCCCTCGGGACACCTGGCATGTCGGCTGACGACCATGCAAAGATGTCCTGATTCTCACGGAGGAACCTGACGAGCGCGCTTTCCTATTTGTCACCAGGCCGCCCCGATGGTGACTTGCTTGGAGCTGTCACCTGGGACCAGGTCCGCCTTCTTTGTATCTTCGGACGCCTTGAAAGTCTTTTTGGCTCGGCGGTCTTCATATCTCCGGCAACTGCGACGTATCAGTTCCTTTTTCAACATGGCTAACTCCTCTGCGTGGAGGACTGCCTCAGCGAAGGCGGCGTTGCCACGCTCGCACTCCTTTGCTTTCTTGAAGTTGCCATTGACGGTGATTGTACCGTTGGGTCCAGGCATCTTCAGCTTGCTGTAGATGTAACACGGCCGAGCCATGAACTTGGCGAAAGCTGGCCGTCCAAAGATGGCGTGGTAAGCTCTTGAAGGGGACTACTTCAAACCTGAGATACTCCGAGCGGTAGTTTGTCTCAGGTCCGAAAGTAACCCAAGTTTGATGCTTCCCATTGACTTGGCTTGCTTTCCCGGAACGATGCCATGAAACTTGACTTTGCTGTAGTCAAGCTGGCTTTCCGACAAGTTCATGCGCTTCAGGGTGTCCGCGTATATGATGTTGAGACTGCTGCCGCCGTCCATCAACACCTTGGTGAGCCTGAAGTTGTCGACAATTGGGTCGACGACAAGGGCGTATTTGCCGGGGTGAGGTACGTAATCTGGGTGATCATCTCTATCCCAAGTGATTGCCTTCTCCGACCAGTCTAAATACTGGGGAACATCAGGCACTGTGGCGTTTAGCTCGCGCATTCCGCCTTTTCTTCCTTTGCCGAAGGAGTGCCCAAAAAGCAGACCAATTGGCCATGGACCTTGGGATATTGTTTCTCCTTGCGCGCCAGCTTGGGTTCCTCATCTTCCGACATGGAGACTGCCCCATCATCGTCTTCCTTCTTTGTCTTCTCAGCCTTTTTGCTCTTTTTTGGCTTCCAGCCAACCTCGGGGTCCTTCTTGAAATCCTCCATGAACCGGCATTCCCCAGTGTGTGGTTAACTTTGCCTAAGGACGCGTGGATTGGGCAGGGCAAGGCTTTTGCCTGATCGTATGTCAGGCGTTGCTTGCTGGAGCCGCCTTCTTTACCCTTTCCTTTCCACTTGCGGCTGCCGCCTTTGCCTTCGAAGGCGGCGGCGACCTCGTTTGACGGTCCGGCTTTGTCGTCCTGGGGAGCCTTGCGTTTGTGACTTGCTCGCCTGCTTGGCGCCATGTCATGTGCGCCGTCACCATCGCGTGCGTCATCATCCGCCTGTGCGTACATGGCTGCTACTTCGAGCATGACTCCGAGATCCTTGACCTGCATGCGTACGAGCTTATGTCTGAGACTTGAGCCCTTCAGGAGGCCTGTGGTGAAGGCATGGATTGCTTGATTGTCGTCTACGTTTTCACAGCTTGCCTTCGTCTGAATCCACCTTGCCAAGAAGCTTGTAGCAGTTTCATCCGGCTTTTGCACGCAACGAACCAAATCTGTGTATGTATTGGGTCGCTTGTATGTGCCCTGAAAGTGCTGCGTGAACACCTTCTCCATGTCATGCCAGCTATGAATGCTTTTCTCGGCAAGTTTTCGATCCAGCTTCGGGCTGTCCCTTCAAGCATGAGGGGAAGGAAGCGTGCGGCGACGAGGCCATTGCCCCCGGCAATTTCGACTGCCAGCGCGTAATGACAACCATGAGTTTGGCTTGTCCGCTCCATTGTACCTTTGATGAGTTTTTGACACTGATGTCATGTCTCGAGGTACCTGAACGTTGCGGATGGCTGGGCCAAAGCACTCAGGGCCGAGGTAGGCGTCTTGCTTTCCAGCCTTAATGTCGTTGAGACGATGTCGTGCGTCTTGCGGACCAAGCTGCTGCCGGATCTGTCGGCATTAGGCTCGTCCTGCGCTGCCCGGCTGTGCCTAGGCTCGTTGTTGTGCCCCGGCTTCCACCTTCGTGCCTGGGCACTGGTGGTGGGGACTGTGTGCGGTCCCTGCTTCTTCTTGGCGGCGGGGCGTTGTCACGATTGCCGCCACTCCTTGGCGCTGCTTGCTTCCCCTGCTTCCGCCTTCATCCCGCCTAGGCGGAGGAGGCGAGGCCTTGCGTCTGTTGCCGGTTCTGGACGCCTCGTCACGCTGCCTTCTGGGAGGTGGTGACTTACGCGGGTCCTTCTCCTTGTCTTTCCCTTTTCCATGGCTACTGGAGCCGGACGGATCTGGGGATTACCACCGGCCGCAGCTTTGCAAGCGTTGGATTTGGATTCCAGCCTTCCTCCTCTTGCGTCCGCCATGTCGGCACGAGAATCAGCACGGGCCTGCTGCTCCAAAGATTTATGGGCAAGGATCGATGCGTAGTAAATCTTCTCGTCCTTGTCGTAGTCATCGTTGTTGAGGATGTCTAAGGCGGCCGCAGTGTTGAGGACAGGGGTGGCGAGGATGACGTCCCCGTTCTTATCCTTACGCTGCGGTGCTGAAGCCCACTCGAAACCAAGCTTTTGGGCAGGGGATTTGAAGTTGTCAGGCGACTGATCCCTGCCTTTCTTACTTTTCTTATCTGCCACAGGTCCTGCCGGCTTGGGCAATGGAGTAGTGGTGAAAAGATTGCGCTTGGGGTCTAACTTGGCGGTTATCTTGGCGTTTTCCTCCTTGGCTTCGTCGAGGAGCCTGGACCTCTGCTTGCTTGCTTTTGAGGTACTCGGTTTGCTCCACCAAGGTGTTTCGAAGTTTCTCCAAATCAGCCGGATTGGTTTTGTCGGTCACCGGCGTGTGCAGAACTTCCGCCAGGGCCGCCATGTTCCCTATCTTGCTGGGCTCGCCTTTCTCTAGAACCCTCTTCTTTGGAGCCGGCGGAGGCTCCGGAAATAGTGGATCGGTTGCCGGGGTTCCAGCGTTGGCGGCATCTGTTGCTGCCGCCTGCGCTGAAGCTGCACCGGTGACATCCGCCACAAAGACTGCTGCATGTTGACGGACGAACCTGTAACCTCTTCCGAGAGAGGCTGAGGCTCGGGTGCGTTGAAGCACCTTTTGATCCTTTGTTCGAACATGCTTGCAGAATCTTCTTCGGAATCAGAGTCTACGTTGACGTGAACAGTAGATCTGGATCCGACATCCGACATCGCATCATCCTGGAGTGCAGGAAGAATAGATTCGGGATCTTGACCATTGGGCTGAGAGTCGGGTCCCAGTCCCGTCATGCCGACAAAGTGTAGATCTGAATCTGCGGACTCCTGAGAGGAGGCGGACTCAGATCCGTCTTGAGCATAAGCTTCCTGATTGTAGGGCGGGTGGGATGGCGAATAAATTCGGCAACCCATACGCCTTAGATGTGTAGCCGATGAATACATCGACGCCGCCAAATGGCACAACACCGCATCCGACAATGTAGTCGTCTGCAGGGATGTAGGACTCGTCGCAGCTGATGTAGTGGTTGTTGCCGTAGCGCATGGCGCGGCCGACGACGATTGTTTCGCTGATGCCGCCTAGGGTTCCCGCCTGGAACGTGACGCCTGATGCCTTAGGCCCACGGTGGGCGCCAACTGTCGTCGTATCGGCATCTTGGATAGGAGACGGGGTCCTGCTAGCCGAGGGTGAACGTAGGGCAAGAAGGTGGACGTCGTCGAGGTCGGGATTGTACACGGCGGTTTTTACCCAGCTTCAGGCTCCACGGCGGTGGCGGAGCCCTACGTGCTGCTATAACTCACTATAAGGCAAATAGCCGTGTTACAGGTTACAATGAGCTATGAGATTGTCTGTGTTGAACGTGCCCTAAAGGCGTCCCGTGGTCCGGCTTATATAGGCGACCGGACCTAGGGTTACAAGGTGATTACGTATCCGGCAAGTATACAAGTCCTAAACCTAACCGACAAGTCTACCGCCTTCCGCCTTGGACTTGGTGGCTTCATGGGCTTCGGTCTTGGGCCTCCTCCTTGCCGGCATCCGCCTTCCTTGGTCGTCAGCTATCTGGGCCGCCCGACAGGCAAAGCCTTTACCACCACTGCGGGCCACCCTGGACTAGCCGGATTGATCTATGCTGGTGATAGCCCTAGTTGGTATATCCCAACATGGAAGGTGCTTTGATTGCATCAAACGTCATGTCTTATCTAGCGTGATAATAAAGGTGTCCCTTTCGGGTATCTGAAGGAAGTGGTCGAGGCGAATGATCAAGATCGGGATTTGCCAATCCACATAGCAGGATATATACTCTGGGCCCAGTCAGTGAGATTACATCAATAAGCTTGCAAGCATGTGACTAGGTCACGGGGATGTAATATCACAGACGAGTAAAGATAGAATTATCAAGTGACGAGATCAAGCTCGGTAATCGTGATACCGGAGAACGAGTCTCGGACAATCTAAGTATCGCTAGGCAAAAGGTTGAAATTGGACATCTAAGGTTCAAATGATAAAAAGACATTCGTGGACGCACAGGGGCTATCACGGTAGTCCAGCCATCGTTGATAGTCATTGATCGAAGAAAGTGTCCGATCATGTCTGGAGTGATCCCGAACCGTAGGGTGGCACACTTAAGGGTAGGCGATAGTTTTATAAAGATTGGATATAGGAAGAAATACGGGAGAACACCGGAAGCGTTCCGGGCATGTCTGATGATGATCGGAGGGCAACGGAATAGGTTTCGGAGCTCGAATAAATTAAATAATATGTATTTAATATTAGTTAGTGTAATTAATAATTAAATATTTTTTATTCAATTAAATTTGGATTTAATAGGCAGCCCACCTAAATGGCCTTGACGGAGGTCAAGGGCCCATTAAGGGGGCCGAATCCCTTGGAGAAGGGAGGGCCGGCCGGCCTAGGTGGGGGTGCTGTAACATCCCAAATTTTGGAACTAAGAAAAACTTAGTTTTACCAGACCCAAAATTCAGAACCAACAAAAACTTTTTGAAATGTTTCACTAATGGTTGTGGATTCCTTCCCATTGCTATGTTTGGCCTTGTGTTGACTGGTATGTGTGGCTGCTCCTTTTTGTGTATGTGACTTGTTTGTCTTGAATGCATCACCCTTGTGATTGTTGTGATGTTGATCTTGTTGTGTTTGTTGCTTGTGTGGATAATTCCTCAGTTCTGCCTAACACTAAAATAAAACACACTTGATAACAAATTTGGTATGTGACTTAAATTTAAAACAAACTCCTCAAAATATTCAACAAATGGAGATTAAGATCATGAATTAAAAGAAATGATCTTAATAAATTATTTTCCCTACTTAACTATCTATTTCCTTCAAACAAATATTTTCTCTACGAAAATAAAAACTATTTGAAGTTAATA
Organism: Poa pratensis; assembly: GCA_947311845.1. NCBI lineage: Eukaryota > Viridiplantae > Streptophyta > Magnoliopsida > Poales > Poaceae > Poa > Poa pratensis. Next base: position 54,637,675 of record CAMZMU010000042.1, read on the forward strand.
TATTTGTCAGGGAAGTTCCAAGAGTTTAAAAATAATATTTTGAACTTGCTTTAAAATTTCTAAAGGATTATAAAATTGTATTTAAGAAAAATGCCCTATTTAAACCCTATGAACAAAAGTTGTTCAAAACATTTTATTTTGACACCCCAATTTTTGTGGAGCTTCTACAAGTATTGGGGAGGCTACCTGATTTTTCTCATAATTTTCTAAAATGTTTTGGTGCCCCAAATAAATCCCTAGAAGTACTGGAAATAAAAGAAACATGAAAAGAGGAAAAGTCCAGGGGGTTTTCTGCAATTTGTTCATCCCCTTTCTATAGCTCACAGTGGAGGGCATGGCGCCAGTGTCGCCGTGCCTCGTGGCCGCGCCGCCCGCCCTCCTGCCGCTCGAAGAGGATAAGGAGGCCCCCCGAGGCGCTCCTCTGCTCCCCCTCCCGCACTCATCTCCCCTGCTCCCTCTCTCTCTTTTCTTTCCCCCACGAGACCGAACCCTAGCCACCATGGCCGTCGCTGTCGCCGGCGATTGGAGCCTCCCCGAGCAAATTGAAGACCGCCATCGTCACCGCCTCGTCGTCCTCTGCATCCTCGTCCAAGGAATCGAGCTGTGAAGCCGTGAATCGAGCGGGCCGTCTGCATCTTCTTCCGCTCCGACCGTCACCTTGCCATTTTCGCTTCTCTGCGATCCCCTCATCGCGAGCTATCTCATGGACATCACCATTTCTTTTAGGAACGCAGGAGTCGCCGACGCCATCCTCACCGGAGCTCCAGCTCGCCTCGCTCTGCCGTGCGCGTTCGGGAGGAAGACGAAGGCGCCGTACCCGTTCGTCTCGCGTGTGGGCCGCTGGCTGGGCCGCGATCTGCGCCGCACGGCCGGATCTGGGCCAGATCTGGCCCATTCCTTTATTTTTTCCAGTAGATCTATTATCTGTTTTTATTTCCTATTTAAATTGCAGTGTAGTTTTAATTCATTTGTGGTAGATCTGTGATAGATATTTGAGTGATTCAAATTTTGTAGAGTTCCTAGGTGTTTTCTTAATTAGGTAGAACTGGCTGTTTGCAAAAATATAATTTTAAATGAGGTCTGGATTAAATCTTGTCAAAAGTATCTTTTTCACTAAATATTTAATATCTAGAGTTTTATAACTCCAAAATTTGCAAACTAAAATTCTTTGGATAGTCTGAAGTGATACCTTTCCAGATCTGTTGGTCTTATATGCAAATGAAGTCCAAAACAAAAGTTCTATTCTTTTTAATAAAACCACCAGAGAGCATTTTGGTGATTTTTGTAGATTTTTGTGAGATGATTTTTGGAGCAAATCCAATTGTGTTAGTTTCTAATGGTATCAGGGAGCCCAAATCTAGCTGGGCATGATTGTTTGACTGACAGAACCCTCTGGGTGTAATATTTAGTAAAAGTGATGTTTCTGCCTCTATTTAAAAGAAAAGAATCTAAATGCCTTGTTTACAAAATTGTGTTTTATGCTTGTTAATGATTGTTTTGGTACTGTTGCTTGCATGTTATTATTGTTTATCATGTTATAATATGTTAGTACTGTTAGTGGTTAGAATTAAACTTGTTTAGAGCTAAGCTTGTGTTGTTAAGTGATGTTTGAAAACTTTACCCATTGTTTAATGATGATTGGGTTGTTTTGATAATTCTTATAAGATGAATAAACACTTTCAACTAAAATTCTAAGGTACTGGTTGATTACGTTTGTTAATAATTCTTAGCCTTGCAAGTTGAAGGTAATCCCTAAAAGATGCCTAATCACTACCTTAACCATGTTTGTAATAAAATAAATAGTGTTATGAGTTGCCAAGCATGTTTGCTAGATACTAATCTTGCACCATGCTTGCTGCTTGTTAGTTGCTTTATATCAACACCTAGCTTGGTAAAGAGTTTAACCTGCAGATAATATTTAATGACTTAACTTTTGTCTGAAGTATTTCCTGTTTAGGGAAAAATGTTTGTTAGGTACCTTTAATTGAGGATGTCTTGGTGCTCCATGTTTTTAGCATGTGTTTGGTGTTATGCTTCTGCTAGTATAATGCCCTTGGGATGTTGTCTGGGTAAATTGGTTTGTTAAGTAAATTGTTTTACTCGCATATAGATAAACATGTGGTTATGTGATGTTTTGCTTGTTTGGATTAATTTCTTGTTAGCATCTAGCTAAGTGTGGTGATTGTTGTTAAGTGTTTGTTTTTAGTTCAACTAGTATCCTTTATTTATGCTGCTGTAGCTTTAGTAAATAAATGGTGCTAGGCTTGTTATTAAGACAGTTTTCCTTGAAGTGTTCTTAGAGTAGCTTTTAGTTTGTTGCTTGATTAAACTAGTGCTATGTTTGTGGTTTGATTACTTGTTTGTATACCACTTGTGGTTTGGTTTGCTTATTGTGTGTTGTTTTATTTTCATGTTTGCGACGCTAGATATAAACGCTACCGGAGGGGTATTTGGAGAGGATTTATCGAAGAAGGATGGGAGTTATTTCTTTGATCAGTGAGAAGAAGCCCAGGAACATTATGCTGGAATCAGGCAAGCTACTCTCTGAGCTTGCAACCCAAATATATGCATCTACTTTGATAACATGATTTACTCTTAAGGCAAAGATTTTAAAACCTTTTCAAAAAGTATATAGAAACTATTTTGCCACCCTATGTAGAAGAATAGGTTAGTTATATGAAACTATAGGATGGGAAAAACATTGTTTATTCAAAACTCTTTTGAAAATACTTGTGTGGTTATGGAATGCCAAGATGTCGGTGTTGAAGTGGAGAAATGGAGAATGGAGATGTTTGTGAAAAATGCACATTTGTGTCCTTGTACTTACGTCAACCAGCCGATACACTGTGCGACCACATTTACCCACATATGGGAAAGGGCTTAGTCATATAATTTGCTCATATTAGTATGGGATGCCTCATCGACGGAGATGACTCCGTTATGCATGAGGGGATGGTTTGGTGACCTACCCCTGACCCGGGTCCTCGCTCAAACTCTATGGAAAGATAAGGAGGAGGATAGAAGGATGTCCCCTATACACGTCGGGCAAAACTATGAGTCCTCACACTTAGATTCCGACGGGCTGGGTTAAGTGTTGATGGAAAGTGTCATAGCGGCAGGGTCCTATACTAGCATGAGCAAAGGACAGGCTATGGTCGGTGACTCAACTTCGCATACACCTTGTATGGCGGGACGTGGCTGACACGATGAGTTGCCGGATGGATGTGGGAAAAGCGTGCTACCTTTGCAGAGGGTAAAACTATTCAAATAGCCGAGTCCTCGGATATGGACAGTTGGGAGGCCCTACTTTGACCTATGTGCAAGTTTTGCAAAGTTTTGAGATTTGAAAATAAAATGGGGATGTGTTGTATCTGCAACTCTACCGACGGGCTGGTATGAGGTTGCTGGAGAATGATTTGACCATGAAGGGCTATGGTCGAGACGTGCAAAGTTTTGTGTTTCAAAAATGAAGTGGAAATGTTTATGCAACTCTACCGAAGGGCTGGTATGAGTTTGCTGGGGATAAATGACCATGAATGGCTATGGTCGGAAAAGGAGGAGTTTTGGGGAAATAAAACCTGGTAATGATTTTTGGAGAAAAAGTTTATAAAAAGACTTCTTACCTTTTTCAACAAAGATGTATTGACGGGAAAAAGTTTTAAAAGAGACTTCTTACAAAAACAGATTTATGGGAAAAAGTTCTAAAGCCTTCTTTCCTGTTTCAAATAAAGTTATAGGAATTTCAAACAAAGGTTTATTAAACAAAAGTCTATCCTTCTCTTTTTCAATAAGGATGTGGAGTTTTCAAAGCAAAGAAAGTTTTATTTAAACAATAAAAAGAGTAACGCATGCTCATTTCGGGGTAGTTTGCGAGTACAATCAAATGTACTCATATTGGTTTCGTCCCTGGCTATTGTCTTAGCCAGATCTTGAAGATGAGCAGTTCGGAGAAGAAGATGTCATTGGCGTCGATGCGAACTAGGGCGCTTCCCAGTCAGCTGCCTGTAGGGTTATGGCAAATGATTTGGGCTCCACGTTGTTTGGTGATTTCCGCTGCAAGTACGTGTTGAAGCTTACGGCTTCCATCAAGTAAGTATATTCATTGGTATTTATGGATGTTCTTTTGATACCAGTTCGATTGTGCTCAGCGACACACTGATCATGGGATCGCTGATGTGTAGGGACAAGGGTATTTCGGACAGCTAGTCCGGGGTCCCCACAGGTGCGGGCTGGTGTGGGGTTTAGTCCCACACCGCCCAGCCACCGAAGGTGACGGCCTCCCTCCACCTATATATATGGGTGCCCCATGCCTTTGAAATCCATCCAATTCTCTCTCTTTCTCTCATCCGTTTAAGTGGTGGCTCCGCAATTGGAGTTGCGCACGGGTTGAGAGTGTTCTCTCCACCATACGCACACCGCCGTGCTGCTGGGTCCAAGTCTTCGCTTCCGCTGCTTCGCTGGATCTGGAGTTCGGAGGTCGTCGTCTACACCGTACGTGTGTAGAGCTACGAGGTGCTACACGTGTGGCACTGGAAGTACGTCTTCTTCCTCTACACGACCTTGAGGTCGGCGCCGCCGTCGTCTTCGCCGCCCGTATTCATCACGTGTCGTCATCGAAACAGATCTTTTGATCGTCGACGCTTACGGTCTACAAGGGTATGTATGCCGTTCCCTCCGTTAATTTATATCTGCATAGTAATAGATCCTGCCTATTTCGGTTATCGTTGTTAGGAAAAAAAATTGTTTTCTGCACACGATTCCATGCCTAAATAGGGAAGCACATTTTAATCACTGTCAAATAAGGAATCTCTTCACATCATGCTTCCGCCAAGGTCCCCCATGAGAAGTACTTACTGACCCTAGGTAGTAATTAATCAGCAAAACAAAATGAAACGAATTTAACCAGATGAGGCTATCTTAATGTTAAAGCGGACCGGCGAGGAGCTTTATTGGCAATAAATTCAGACTCATAGTACTAGCAGTACTCGGAATCTCGAGTGGTTGGATTGATCTGAGACGACGAGTCATGTCATGTCGCCAGGACCAAGAAACAGCAGCTTGATTAAGCCTGCCTGCGCAGCTTTGCTGTGTTCGGAATTAAGAGGTGGACGACGGTAAACACCAGCGGCCATGGCCCATGGTTACCATGGGAAGGACACACGAAGGTGCGGCCATTGAAGAAGTTGATGCCCGTTCATGATATGGCGCTGTCACCTGTGTCAAATTCTACTAGAAATTAAACCAGGAATTAACTGATGTTGCTTTGACGTATAAATACAGCGGCACTTTGAAGGATTCGTTCATCAGCTACAACGATCAGGATGGATTTGCTCTCATGTTCATGCATGCAGGTGGGGCCAGCCATGAATTAATCGGAGGATACTATGTTTCCTACGTGCATGAGCAAGCTAATCAGAAGTACATGCTCCTCAATAATGGATACACGGTGCAGCCAGTCGAGATAAAACCGGGTATCTTTTCTGGTACAACATTTGGAGATACGGCAGAATCTGATTCATTTGAAGAGCCCAACAGAATAAAAGTCAGATATTTGTTTCTATTCCTGCCGGTAAAGAAACATGTACGTGATGGAAGAGGTGTACGTGACCAGCTCTCGTTGAAGGCAATCGGGTGGGGTCCACCAGGAGAATAGTATCCACGTTAATTAAACTAGGTTACCTTTTATTTCTCTAGTCGGTTTGTAACAGATTTATTTCCTACGCAAGTCAGCCATAGAGCGTCCGTGGAAATACTTAGGTTGAATATGAGTTAAAAACACGTGTGTGTTTCGGCCGCCGTGCCGTGGGTGGAAATCCCTGTGTGTATCCGTCGAGACCGATCAAGGTTGTTCCATTGCGTTGGATTGGAGGTGTTGTGCTTCTAATTGCTGCGTGGTTCGTCTAGAACCGTCCAAGTAATTCCTCTCGCCGAGAAGGGTTTGCTTGTTGTTTGCGTGAGTTTGCATCGTCCAGATCGTAAGCCGCGTTACTTATCGCTGTTGCTACTGATCGCCGTGAAAGATTGAGCCGAAAACCCTTTGGATCACGTTGATCCTTATCATCTTGATATCAGATTTGTCAGGTTTCTCACGTTGATTTTACTGCTGAGATTTATTTTGCTGTTCTGAGAGTTGCTGCCAGAGGCGTTCTGCCAAGACACCGGTGTTTGATCTGTGTTCTGGATGAAGAGAAGAGTTGGGTGCTTTGACGGATTTATTTTTCTCTGTCATCGATCTGCTTTTTCGTGAAGATCTGCTGAAATTCTACATCGGTCTGCTGAGGTATACTACTGCTTGTGCCCAGTTTACATCGCCCGAGGAGACGGACGAGAAGATTTGGATCGATCGGAATTTTTTCGGCGTCGCTTTGGTACCTCCTCTACTGTTGTTTCCGCTGGAGTACGTACTGGGACAGACTCAGTTTGGATCGCGTGGTTTGCTTGGCATCAATTGGACTGCACGAGGAATCAAGTTAGTACTATTTCTTCAGTTTTCTTGTTATGGAGGTCGGCAACTCATATTCAATGAAGAGCTATTGGAAATTTTCCGGCGATTTCTTGCTGGAAGAGCAAGGTTACGGAGCCGAGCTTTTTCATACATATTGTAAGGTGGGAGAGAGAGCTTGCGCCACGACGATAGACCACGACAGTGCAATCAGCGTGGTTGGCGTCGACATGGTGGAGAAGCTGGAGCTTTCGACGACACCACATCCACGAGCCTATTCATTGAGGCGGTGCCACGACAAGCTCGACATCACGCGTCAAACTATGGTACATTTTTCCATCGGAAAATTTTCTTGCAAGATTTTATGCGATATGATACCGGTGCCCATGGGTTCATGTTATCTGCTGCTGGGAGAGCTATGGTACAAGGAGAACAAAGTTATGTACGACTTTCTTGCTAACACATATACTGTCACGCAAGACAAGATGTACGTTCTCAAGGCTATGGAGAAGAAGCTGTTTATTGCTTGGAGGAAGGATCGGCTGCAAAGGATGAAGGAGCAAGAAATGGAGCCTACAAATATCGTCAAAGTTGCTGAAAACAATCATGCGCCTGTTCAATCCATGGAAGATGTTGCGCCGGAAACTGACTCGAAACCGATGACGGTTTCATTTGAAGAACGGGAGGATGATATGGCGCTGTCACCTGTGTCAAATTCTACTAGAAATTAAACCAGGAATTAACTGATGTTGCTTTGACGTATAAATACAGCGGCACTTTGAAGGATTCGTTCATCAGCTACAACGATCAGGATGGATTTGCTCTCATGTTCATGCATGCAGGTGGGCCAGCCATGAATTAATCGGAGGATACTATGTTTCCTACGTGCATGAGCAAGCTAATCAGAAGTACATGCTCCTCAATAATGGATACACGGTGCAGCCAGTCGAGATAAAACCGGGTATCTTTTCTGGTACAACATTTGGAGATACGGCAGAATCTGATTCATTTGAAGAGCCCAACAGAATAAAAGTCAGATATTTGTTTCTATTCCTGCCGGTAAAGAAACATGTACGTGATGGAAGAGGTGTACGTGACCAGCTCTCGTTGAAGGCAATCGGGTGGGGTCCACCAGGAGAATAGTATCCACGTTAATTAAACTAGGTTACCTTTTATTTCTCTAGTCGGTTTGTAACAGATTTATTTCCTACGCAAGTCTAGGAATCGGCTACTGCTATAAAGCCATAGAGCGTCCGTGGAAATACTTAGGTTGAATTTTATGAGTTAAAAACACGTGTGTGTTTTGGCCGCCGTGCCATGGGGTGGAAATCCCTGTGTGTATCCGTCGAGACCGATCAAGATTGTTTCATTGCGTTGGATTGGAGGTGTTGTGCTTCTAATTGCTGCGTGGTTCGTCTAGAACCGTCCAAGTAATTCCTCTCGCCGAGAAGGGTTTGCTGGTTGTTTGCGTGAGTTTGCATCGTCTAGATCGTTAGCCGCGTTACTTATCGCTGTTGCTACTGATCGCCGTGAAAGATTGGGCCGAAAACCCTTTGGATCACGTTGATCCTTATCAGTTCACCGATCCGTATTATCCTTGTACAGTGGTTTCGTGTTGCAGCTAGCTTAGCTTAGCTGCTGGTGGAGATGGACAGGACTCCATTCGTTGCAAGCCCTCCTATCTTCTACTAATGCATCTCAAGTACTTATGAACCACAGATCGATCAGATTCTGAATATATTCGGTATGTTGTTCGCCTCTATCGGGGACCAGAAGACGACCGCGCCGTAGCTTAGTTGGAGTGACGGCCGGTCCTCGATCCCTCCGTAGCTGTCACAGTGCGCTCGACCAAATCGTATTTTCGCCAACTGTAAACCATTTCTTTGCCCGGCAGTTGCTTTCAGGTTCAGTTTCAAATTGTTTAGCGTCGCTAATTTGAAGAGCCCGTCCGTCGTTGTTAGCGAGAGGTTTCTTCAACCTCACCGCGTTTTGTGCGGCATCAATAGCCTGGTGGATATATTCCCGTCAATGGTTAGGTTTAATTAGGGTTAATTTTTTTTAAGAATAAAGTGGTCGTATCACTGCTCGAACAGATAGAAAGAGGTGACCCACACAGACGTTAGCTCTAGAATTACTTACAGCTACGATGTATTAGTACATCATATTAAGCAGCTAGTACAGTAGCTGTGTAGGTAGCGACAGCACCGAGTTAATGTGCGCACGACTGATGGATACGTGCGACCGACCAGCCATTCATCAACACCAATACGTACTACTACTACTCCGGCCATTGCTTGGTCTGTATTATTTCCCTATCGACAGATATACGTAGAAATAGAATACAGTGCACGGTGGTTGAGGAGTTCCGCATACGACAGTTGGATTGCGGTGCGTATGTACGCGAGACACGTACGTATGTACAGGGAAATGGGTCCGGTACAGCTGGAGCAGGAAAAATGAAACAAAAACAGGAGGCACTAGCTCCACGTAGGCACGTACAGCGGCTGTTGACGCGTCCCGATCGGAACACAGGGTTTGCCCAGCTCGCATAAATAATCTGGACAGAAGATAATACTATGTGCGCACCGAGAGACTTTTTTTATCTCCGAGCTACGCGGCTATAGACAAGTCGAAACGCCGTCTTGGGTCGCCGGCGGCGTTTTTGGTGCAGGTACGTGCTTCCTCCGACGGTGGAGCTCGGTGGAGCTCCGCGGTGGTGTATCTGCTCCCTTCGCTCCCTCGGATCTCCGGATCTGCTGGAGCGCCTTCCCCGGGTTGACTTTCTCGATGCAGACGGTGGTGGTGTAAGCGGTGACGCTGTTGGAGCAGGGTGGAGGCCCTCCGGGGTTCGAGGCTTGAAGACTTCCCATCCGCCAGGGGACTGCTTCCGTTCCAGAGTTTCAAGGAAGCAGCGGCGGCGGCGCGTCATCAACACGGCCTCTTCGCCGGCGACATCGACGCAGGAGGACTTGTGTGTAATTTTAATCTTTCTGAAGGTCTTTTCTGCCTACTTGCTGTAATCACGGGATGTATCCTCGCAAAAAAAAAAAGTCGAAACGCCGTCAAAACTTTTTCATTTGTACATGCACTGGTATGCATGCTTAATTAGAAAGAGGGGAACTCAAGACTATCACGGAACCGTACATTGGTAAATACCAAAACGTCACACGACATTCCACAGATCTAATAACTCCTTGGCAGAATGACATACAAATTGCTAAAGGTACGTACCGTAGGTTGTCACTAGTTGTACTGGCTGGTAATTAAGTAAGGTCGGCCGGGAGGTTTCGAGTGCATTTTCTTCAGAGAGAAGTGGCTAATCTAGCTAGGCAGTACACACCGGCCGCTAGTTCAATCCACTCGTCTTTAGTTAGTTGTCCAGGTCGTGATTCGGCGGAATAAAAAAGGAGAATATTATACTAGCAAAGAAAAGAAAGATTCTGAGGAGGCGCAGGAATTATTTTCTTTCAACTTGGTTGGACCAAATCGAGTCTTCAAGTGGACCGTCCACGCATGTTTATGTTATTATCCCTGCTGCTGCAAGCAGTGGGCATATGGGGGAAGGCAACAAAAGATCGAGCGAGCTGTTTTTTCTTTCTTTTCTTTTCTCTGGCCAAATTAGTCCAAACAAATGATTAGTATAACGCCCAATCTAACCGGACACGCATGATCGCGATCGGATCAGTGACGGCCTGATGGGCCTCTGGCAGGGCAAAGGATCCTCTGTGCTTATTAGAGCTTGACATGGACGTCTAGCTTGTGCTTATCTGGACCACGTTGGATGCACATAAGTCATGACAGGAGCAGGGTGAGAATGGTGAGCCGCAGGAATGGCTTCAGAGCTGACGCCGCAGGTAATGGCTTCAGACGACCATAACCCACTAACACTCTGTGCTTAATAACGCTCTCCCCGCCCACACGTAGATGCCAACCCAAACCCGGCTTATCCGTTAAACTCGTCCGGTCCCACCACGTCACGCAAGGACCATGCTGCTCGCCACGACTTCTGAAGGCATCGCAGCCGTTCATCGGTTTTAGCAACCTGAGTGATAATAGCTAGGGATGTAAATGGACCATTAAATGGCGCCATATAATCCCATGTAAGTGGCGCGTAAGTCATTTTGCCAGTAAATGGAACACGTTTTTGAGCTGTTGACCAAAATAAATGGGATTATGTGGCGCCATTTAATGGTCCATTTACATCCCATTAATAGCTAGCTAGTGTACACTGAGCAAATACACACCGAGTTCGGAAGGGACAAAAGAAGAAGAAATATATATGGACACCGCCGATGAAATGGATGGACGCGTGCATGGAAAACAGAATCCTATCGTATCGTCTAGCACAGCCTGGCTGTACGTACGTGATGCCATGCCATGATTGGCTTCTACGCATACACGTATCATGTACTCTCTCCGTTCCAAATTAATGGACTTCCATTTGTCCAAATGTGGATGTAACATGTCTAGATACATCTACTCCACTTCCATTTGTCCAAATGTGGAGTATGTGTGAATAAATGGAAGTCAATTAATTTGGAACGGAGGGAGTATATATGTGTACACAACTAACGTGGGCCGAATGGTATGTATCACCGAGAGCTACAAGAGTAATATCGTCCAATTATAGAGGCTTCCTATGCCATGTGTAATGCTCGCTAAAATAGTCTTATTTTACGCTCCCTAGCTCCCCTCAGATCCATAATTGCAATATGTTTTAGATATTTTAATCTTGACTACATACAAATAGAAATGAGTAAACCTACACACTAAAATACATATATATACATCCGATTTTTACAAACATAATACATTTTTATACCTTGGTCAGGGTGCACACCCTACATTTTTATACATTTTTAGAAGCCAATTGTAACATCCCAAATTTATAATAAGAATAAATAAGACCCAAAATTCAGAACCAACAAAAACTTTTTTGAATTATTTCACAAATGATTGTGTTTCCCTTATATTGTTCTGTTTGACCTTGTGTAACTTGATGTTTATGATTGTTTGGCTAGTAAATGTCAACCCAAGAAATCAACCTAAGTAAAAATATATTTAAAACTCTGGTGATCATGTTATGACAAGAATATATTCCATATATCTTTTCCATTCTTATGTTGGCCAAAAGTCTATTTCAATAATGATTTGGTTTTAGCAACAAATAAAATACCCTTTAAATTGAGACAGTAAAAGTATTTCCAAAATTACATGTTTATAAAATATGGAGAACTATCTGTGATCTCCTATCTATTCTTCAACCTTGACATTTTACAATTCCTATTTTTGTAACCTCCTATGTTTCAACTCCATTTTAAAAGCAATACTAGCGGGAAATATATTATCCCACATATTTCTCTTTATCAAACCTTCTTGAAAACTATTAAGTTATGAGTTGATATATCCCTTAAACAACATCTTGTCATAATTGAGTGTGACCATTTTTACAAAATAGTATTGTTAATTATGGAAAAGGTGGTGTGATTTATTCTTGTGGTTTGAATTGTGTGGTCTTGTTTGTGATGTGAATATTGTTGTGTTGTTGATATTGTGGTGCTGTTGCTATTGTTGTGCTATCGATATTATGTGTTGATTGCTTGTGAGGATAATTCCTCAGTGGTGTTAATACTAAAATTAGGACACACTTGGCAGCAAATTGGGGGTGTGACTTGAATAAAAACAAATCCTCTAAAATCATTCAAACCTAAGTTAAAGTCCTAAATTAATGGAAATGATCTTATTGAAATTCCCTCTCTATCTATTCCTCTATTCTATGAAAACAATTATATTTTCTTTATCAAAATTCTAGGAGTGAGATGAACTAATAATCATCCCCACTTCATATCACTCCCTCCTTAAGTAAACCTACTTTTCGATTTAAATCAAACCCCTCAAATCATTTATTAAAAAGGAAATGAAGGTCATGAATTAGAAATGGTCTTCATAAATAATTTCCCTCCCCAATTCTCTTTTTCCTCCAAACAAATGTTTTCTCTATGAAAATAAAACTTATTTGAAGTTATCTTATTTGTCAAAGAAGTTCCAAAAGTTCAAAACCATATTTTATCACATGCTTTAAAAATATTAAAGGAGTATCAAATACAAATTTCCAAAAATGATTTATTTAAACCCTATGAACAAATATTGCTCAAAACATTTTATTTTCAAAAACCAATTTTTGTGGAGCTTCTACATGTATATGGGAGGCTACATGAATTTTCTCAACTTTTTATAAAGTGTTTAAGTGCCCCAATTAAAATCCCTAAACCTACTGGTTTCAAAAAGAAATAGAAGAAATAGAAGCAGGGACTTGTTTGTGATTGTAAAAAGTATTCCAGGGGGCGTTCTGTAAAATCTTCGTTGACCTCCTGTAGCTGACGGCGCCCGACGCTGCGCCGTGCTGCCGTGCTCGCTGCGTCGCCGTGCTCTCCTCGCCTCGCCTCTGCCTCACGCCTCGACCTGGAGGAGCTGAAGCCTCCACGCCACTCACCTCTGCTCTCCCTTGTCCCCCATCACCCCTGTTGCAGCGATGCGGCACGGCACGGGCGCCGTGTTGCTCACACCGTCGTCGCCGTGCTCTTCCCGCGCAATGTCGACACCGTCTGGACCCCGCTCCTCTCTGCCGCTCTGCGAGACGATAAGAAGCACCACGCCGCTCCTTTGCTCCTCTGCTCCCCCATTTGCCCCCTCTCGCTCGCTCTCTCTTTTTCTCTCCACGGACACGAACCAAGGCCGATTTGCCGTCGCGCATCGCCGGCCATAGAGAGCTCCCCATCCAAATCCCAGACCACCAGCAGCTTCGCCGTGCCCTACTCTCCCTCTCTGCGCGAGGAATCGCAGAGGGAAGCCCTGGATCGAGCAAGCCGTCTTCACCTTCTTCCTCTCCGGCCGCGGACATGCGAGCAAGCTCGCGAGTGCCACGAACCTCCATTCATCACCATTTTTGTGCCATTGAGCTCCCCTCATCGCGCTCTCTCTCACTGGCATCATCTTTTCGTTTAGGGACCGCCGTCGCCGCCGATGCCGTCGCCGCCGTGATCCCCTGCCGAGCTTCGTCCCTCTGTTCGTGTCGAGGAAGACGAAGACAGGCCGTACCCGTTCGCTCGCCTGCGTGGGCCGCGAGCTGGGCCTCTCCCCGTGTTGCTCAGCCCAGATCCAGCCAGCTCCAGTGCCAGATCCAGCCCGCGAACCTTTTTCTTAGGTTGTTTATTTATTTCCTTATAGATTTGTTTCTGTACCTTTAGTTTAAATCGTTTTAAAATAGTTTAAGTGCAAAGTTGACCAAACCAAAAATCACACAAGTAGCCTGATAAGTTTTGAGTCATTTCTAACTTACAGATCTGAAAAATATCAAATTGTGTGACCCTGGAAATTCCTGATTTGCCACTGGTCGAAATCACTCTTTTAGTCATAGACTGAGTTAGGATGATCAAAAATTTATGAACCCAATTGTTTTAGAAAGCTCTTCACATTACCTTTCAGTAGAAATTGGTCTCATGTGTTTTGGATGTTTAGAACAAAAGTTGCATGCATTTCTAGTTTAGGCCAGCAAGCACTTTGTGCATTTTTAATAAATTATGTAAATAACTTTTTGGATCAAACTCACTTGGAGTAGTTTCTAATAGCAACAGAGAACACAAACCCGAGTTTGCATGGTTGTTTGATTGACAGAACTCCCTAGGTGTAATATTTAGTAAAAATAATGTTTCTGCCTCTATTTGAAAGAAAGTAATTAAAATGGTCTTGTTATTAAAAATATGTTTTATTCTTGCAAATACTTGTTTTGGTACTATTGCTTGCTAGTTACTATGGTTAGCATGTTGGCATATGTTAGTACTGTTAGTGAGTGCTATGCTTGTTTAACTTGTTGTTAAATTAGTTTTGTGTGATTACATTTTTTTTAAATTGTTGGCTAAAATAAATCGTATAGAAAGTAAATAAATCCATATCTCAAGATCTAGGAATCCAAATAAATCAAACTCAAATGCTCTGGAAAGCTTATGAAATTATTTAACTCACTGAAGTGGTTTCATCTCATTTAGTTTAATATTAAAAATGTGTTATTTAAAATGCCACAGAAGGTTTAGATTCTAAACTTGTTTGTTTCTGATACTCAAATAGTCCAAATGATGCCAATCCAATTTTGTTAGCTTAGTACTGTGATAACTTAGCTCCCCTATTTTTGGTAGAATTAATTGACTATTATTATTTAATTGGCATTAGTTTGGTTATTAGAAAACCTTTCTGGACTAAAACAATTATAGAAAAATAATGGTTAATCCAAATGGGTTAGGACCAATTTTGTTAGGTCACATTTAGTCAAGGTTAGTTTCCCTAAAAGGATTTAATTTTTGAATAACATTAACTCGCGTTGTAGCAAAAACTTGATTAAATAGTTTCTGTAATAAAACAATTGTGTAGGGAGTTTTATAACTCCAAATGAATCAAATCCAAGTGTGTTGTCTCCTACACTTCAGTAGCTTTCTGTAGAAGTTTAGTTTGTATTTTTGTGACCAACAGAACCCAGGTTACGCAATTAAACATGCACCACTAGATTCTGCCATATTTAAAACCTAATTAAATAATGGTCAATTCAATTAAATTGAAATCAAATTGTGTTGCTTTGTGTGTGCAGTAGCTATGTTTGATGCTTGAGAGTTGTTGTGATGCTTGATTGAGTAGTGTGGCGATTGTCAACTTGTTTGTTAGATAATAATCTTCCCTCATGATTGTTGCTTGTTAGTATTGCTTGATGTTGTTGTTGGAGTGTTCTACTGTATGTTGATTGTTCTTTCCTCTTTGCGACGCTAGATTTAAACGCTACCGGAGTAATCGTTGGAAAGGTTTTATGAGAGAAGAATCGAAGTTTATTTCTTTGATCAGTAAGGAGAAGTCCAGGGACATCATGCTGGAATCAGGCAAGCTACTTCACTGAGCTTGCATTTATATACATCTATTTTAATCTCATGAGTTGTTCAAAAGTATCAATGATTTTGGAAAAACCCTTTTTACAAATACATGAAAACTATTTTGCCACCCTATGTAGAAGTATAGGTAGTTATTTAAAACTATAGGTTGGGTAAAACAAAGTTTATTCAAAACTCCTTTGAAAATACTTGGCTGGAGATGAAATACCGGAAGGTCGGTATTGAAGTGAAGAAGTGAATGGGAATGTCTATGAAAAATGCACATTGTGTCCTTGTACTTACATCCCCAGCCGAAAAATCTGTGCGACCACATTTACCCACATATGGGAAAGGGCGTAGTCATATAATTTGCTCGTGTTAGTACTGGATGCCTCAACAACGAGGATGACCTCGTTCCATGAGGGGATGGTCTGAGGACCTGCCCCTGACCCGGGTCCTCTAAAGAGAAGAGGATTTGTAGGGCCATTAAAATTCGCCGGGCAGAACTACGAAGTCCTCACACTTAGTTTCTGAGGATTTAAGTGTCGATGGAACCGGTTTCGTAGCGGTAGGATCCTATACTAGCATGAGCAAAGGACAGGCTATGGCCGGGAACTCAACTTCGCATACCCCTGGTATGGCGGGACGTGGCTGACACGATGAGTGACCGGATGGGTGTGGGAAAAGCGTACTACCTCTGCAGAGGGTAAAACTATTCGAATAGCCGAGTCCTCGGATATGGACAGTTGGGAAGAACTGCTAAGACCATGTGCAAGTTTTGGGCAAGTTTTGAAAGGTGTTTAAGTTTAAAATGAAATTGAAGGGGAGATGCTGTTACATACCTATACTAATGAGTTAGTATGAGGTTGTTGAAGTTAATTGGACCATAATGAGTTATGGTCGGGAAAAAGGAGGAGTTTTTGAGAAATAACTAAAATAATGATTTCTTAAAGGATAGTTATAAACTTCTTCTTACCTTTTTAAATAAATATATAGAGATGTTTTTCAATAAAGATATAAAGATGTTTTTCAATAATAAAAGTCTTTGAAATAAAAATAAAACTAAAATAGTGCATACTCAAGTTGGGGTAGTTTGCGAGTACAATCAAATGTACTCATATTGGTTTCGTCCCTGGCTATTGTCTTAGCCAGATTCTAGAGAAGAGCAGATTAAGGAAGACGGTTTCGATGACGTCAGTGCGAACTAGGGCGCTTCCCAGTCAGTTGCTGCCTGTAGGGTTCTGGCAAATGACTTGGGCTCCACGTTGTTTGGTGATTTCCGCTGCAAGCACCTGATGAAGCTGATCACTTCCATCAAGTAAGTAAATAAATTCGGTATGTATGGATGTTCTTTGGTTACCAAGTTTAATTGTGCTTCAGCGACGCACTGATCATGGGATCGCTGATATGTAGGCACAAGGGTATTTCGGACAGTTAGTCCGGGGTCCCCACACACCAATGCCCCTACTTCCAACCTATTTGTATAAAAGACTTGCTAGCTCATATACATGTTGTATGTTCAAATTAGTCCAGCCCAACATCTCAACAACAACACCATCAATCTTAATCATTATGGACTTGATGAGACATATAATCCGATTTGATAAGATAATCAATTATAGGGTCAAAAATATAAATAAGAACCACACTACTTCCATTAAATTTTGATAAAAGGTTGCCACATATTTACATGCTGTGTTGCTCGTATTGATGGAGGTTCATGTAGAAAATATACTTTTTTAGAATCAAACTAGTGGACAACAAGTTAATTTTTTTAAATCAACAATGATGATGATGTAGTCAGGAGTTTCGAGTACTTGTAAACTTCATGGACTTGGAAACATGTAAACTTGAGTAATTTGGAGTTTCACAACACAGTTTGAACTTTTATTATAGTGCATTGTGTATTGTGCCTTAACTTGTGAGTTGTTCTGGATTTAGTACTCCAACTCAAAATATATGTTTTTTTGTTAACCCCATACAAACTATTTAATTGTGTATTATTTAAGAAATGTGTCGCTATTGTATCATTAAGTACATTTTCTGAATTTTTAGGGGTACTTCAAGTCAATATGATATGATTTTACTTGAATTCATACGGTGTTTATTCAAGTATATTTATTCGGGATGCAAATCACAAGGATTATTCCCCATTTGTAATTTTTTGTCTCTTGTTATTTGTAGTGGGATGTATTTATAACATTAAAATATTCAATGATTGAATATGACAAAACACTAGATATATACGTGAAATCTTTTTTCAACCCTAGAATATAGTTTATGTATGGGGCATCAAACGAGAATGAGTTATTTCTCCATGGGTTATTTCAACAAGTTAGGATATGCGCCAGTTCTTAAAAACCTAAGAAGGTGTTAGGGACACAAAGGCAGGGGCGGACCCAGAACAAATTAGGAGTGGGGGCAAATCAAATGACTGGGGGAATTCTTTGTGTAAATTTGTAAAATCTGAAAAAATATATGTAAAATATGGACAAATACTATAGGAAATCAAATTTTTGAGTGGGGGCATAGGCCCCCACTAAGCTACACTTGGGTCCGCCCTGCACAAAGGGTCTCATAAGGTTGATAGACCGAACGTCACGCCCAATATGATGGCTCTTACCTAGTTATGTCTTACAAATGTGGTCTTTTATAGCGAGATGTGTGTTACGAGATGTCATATAAATAACCGTCAAAATTTAAAATACGAGTAGCCCAGTTGTTATGTATTTTTTGAATCATCCCTTCAAGATGATACAAAGTTGTTTTTTGATTTATTTAGTATGCGTACGATGAATTGAAACAAGCTCTCTGGCATATATTGGAGGCATCGTGGTGTCATCCAAACTAAATCGGTTTACAAAGATTTGTCATGTTGTACTTAAAAATCCAACAATTTCATAGTTTAATTAGCACAATTGACAAACACCGATACTCCGGTATAGCTAACTGACATGTACTCTAGCATAAAGAAATGCATTTTCTCACCCCACAAGTATATTACTCATAGGAAAAAGAACACAAGGAAATTACGAGAAGAGAAGGGAAGAAAATTTAATCAGAGATGGAAAAACCCAACCATTTTTAGAAAGAGAACATCACTCTTTTTTTTAATATGAGAGAACATCACTCGTCAGTGCTTGGAGTTAAAGACCAGCAAGCAAAGATAGAGCAACAATATATACAGTACATATATAAATGCTCCCACTTGTTGCGGCCCTCTTCTCCGCGTTTCTTCCCCCACCACTCTCTCTTTTACTCCTCCCTTCTCCTTTCCCAAGCAGAGGCCGAGCAAAACCAGCAGCGGCCAAGAACATAGAAATGGGCGACCGGGCGTACGCGCCGTCCTCCAATCCGGTCCCTGTGGCGGCCCCGCGGAGCGCCAACGGCACGGCGAACGGCAGCGGCGGAGGGCAGGCTCGGCCGCCGCCCATGGTCCCCGGCCGCGTCCCGCCCCCTCCGATGTACCGACCGAAGCCGATGCAGCCGCCGGCGCGGCGCCGGCGGAGCGGGCGCGGGTGGTGCTGCGCGTGCTGCCTGTGGCTGACGCTGGTCCTGGTTGGTCTGGTGTTCCTGGGCGCCATCGCGCTGGGTGTGTTCTACGTGGTGTACCACCCGCAGCTGCCCACCTTCGCGGTGACGTCGCTCCGGCTGGCGGCGCTGAACGTCTCCGACGCGGACTCCGTGACCTCCCGCATCGAGTTCACGGTGACGGCCCGCAACACCAACGAGAAGATCGCGTTCGCGTACGGCGACATCTGGGCGGCCTTCGCGGCCGACGGCACGGACGTCGGGTCCGGCACGGTCCCGGGGTTCGTGCACCCGGCCGAGAACACGACCGTCATCAAGGGGTCGGCGTCCGCCGTGGCCGCCACGGTGGATCCCGTGCAGGCGGCGAGCCTCAGATCCAAGAAGTCACACGCCATGTCGGTGGAGATGGACTCCAAGGTGGGGTTCCAGATCGGGCGGTTCAAGTCGAAGCGGCTCAACGTGCGCGTCCTCTGCAGCGGCTTCACGGCGGGGCTCGCCAAGCCGCCGGCCCCCTCCCCGGCGCCGATCGCCGTGGCCGCGGCCCCCGCGCCGGTCCGGTCGAAGATCAGGCGGCTGGCCTCGTCCTCCTCGTCATCCGGGCGACGACGACGACGGACGCAAAGTGTAAGCTCCGCGTGAAGATCTGGATTTGGTCGTTTTGACACACGAGCGGATGCATTTCGGGGGACGGAGAGATTCTTTTTGTTTCGGTTTTTCTCACACTGTATGTGGATTTATTGGAGTATAGTCTATATGATGATTTTCTTTGCCCTCTGCTTGCTCGCTTGCTTCACAAACAAAATTGCTCCGCCGCGTAGATCTGCGCCACAGTTCGTCCTTTCAAGCTCTGGCTCAAAGAAACAGCAGCTGGTCGTCACAGTAAAACCTGCAGACAGCAGATTACGCGAGCTGGTGCGTGCACGCGCGTCGGTGGCGTCACCAGAGGAGGAAGAAGAAGAAGCCAGCTCCAGCTTAAAGAACAGCAGGCTGGATTGATTTCCTTTTCCGTTGCCTCTATCTTCTTCTCCTCCTCCTCCGGGGCTCCATGAGCTGTGCCGTGGCTGGCAGCTGACTCGCCGGGCCCGTCGAAGTCAGGGACCGCGTGTCAGCGAACTGTTTGATAGGCGGCTGGGCCTGGAGAGAAGGTGAGAAAAAGGGCCGTTGGTTTGTGCGCGGCGAGGCGACATGACGTGTGTCGGGGAAAGGATGAGGAGAGGGATTAAAGGCGACGTCACCCTCTCTCGAGAGAGGAAGAGGAACTGAGAGGAACAGTGGCCACCGCTCAGCGCGGCTGAGTGTGGCCTGTGGCCAGTGGCGGAGCTTCAACAAAATCTTTGCAGGGACGAAGCTGCAAAATAACATGTAAACTTATTTGGAACAACAACAATGAGAAACTTGAATCTGTAGTGATTCCAGAAACTCATATATTTAGATAGATTTTGTCCACAAATACATTTCTTACACCAGCTACTCTAAAACCAAAACAATCTAGATACTACTAAACTCAACCATGGATCTTCATTTGTCATCACAGAACTAGATCAGCTTTTCGTCTCTTTACGCTCGCGAAATGTTCAAGAACATCATCGTAGCTGTACTGCTCTGTGATTTCCCTCTCTATGTTTATAAGCAAGCTGTTGGCAAGGAAATCATCCTCCATCTTATTGCACAACCTTGTTTTTATAATCTTCAAAGTAGAAAATGCGCGTTCCGCACTTGCCGTGGAAACTGGAAGAGTCACAAGCAAACGGAGCAACCTATCAATCAAGTGGTAGATAGAATTTCTTCCACTCTCAACAATGCAGCGGCAAAGTTTTGTTAATGTTGACACATTTTTCAACTCCTTGTCAGTAGAAGCATCCACCACAAAATGTTTGAGTTGCTGCTCCAAACCATAGATTTCTTATTGAGTGAAATCAGCGGGATAGTATTTTTTCACCATCTCACAAATATCATCAACCTTGAAAGATCTGAATTTATTTTTAGGGATCAAGGTAGCACTAGTGGACAGAAGATCCATGACCTTGTTGAACCGAAGTTTAGTTCATGCAACTGTGTATCAAGTTTAGTTCAGAACCAATGTGGTTTAAAAATGCACACTTTCTTCCATCGTTGACCTTCTTCCAAGTAACAAATCCATGTACTGGGAAGACATCGGAACCACCTCGCTTGTTTTTGTTTTTGCTGGCCACAAAACAAAATAAACAATATGCATGGTGGCTGCTCTCTGAATACCCCAACCATGCTGGGAAAAGACTAAACCAGTTGTCCTTAAAGCGCCTTTTTGACTTCCTGTACCATAAACTTTGAAATTCGTGAGATGTGGTTGCATAGGGCCTAGTTTCAAATATGCCCGTCGCACATAATCTCTTTGATTAGGTGGATATTGCCAAATTTGTGGACGTAGGGCTGGATCGCGTTCCAAAGATTCAATACCAGAGAACAAAACTTCATTTGTTTCAGTTTGATGCACCTACTCTTCATGATTTTGCTGTCCAAATTCAAGCAACAGGAGAGGCGGCTGAACATGGACAGTGGGTTCAGGGGCTGCCGGTTCACTAGCTTCACATGCAGCTCTCTTCTTTCTGAACAGGAGAGGCGGCTGAACATGGACGTAGGGCGGCTGAACATGGACGGAGGCCGGGCTGCCTGCGATCTACTTGCTGCTGCTGCTCATGCCTCACGGTCAAGAGGACTAGAGGGAGGGGCGCAACTTCCTGGATAGAATCAGTGAAGCCTCCGGCTGACCGCCGCCGTCGCCCTGCCCCCTGCACCGCCGCCGGCCGGTCACGCCCAAGGCCCCATCCCATGCTCAGTCGCCGCCAAGTTCGTGAGACAAAAACAAGAGAGAGAAGAGGCAGAGAAACGTGCGCTCTGTTCGTGAGACAGAAACAACGAATGGGCCTTATGTGGGCTGAATCGATGGAGCATACTACAAGGTAGTAAAAAAAATTTGCGTTTCGCTGGGGGGGCGACCGCCCTTTTCGCCCCCAGGAAGCTCCGCCTGTGCCTGTGGCGGTACAATTCGAGAGCGAGGGAGAGTTTGCTACGCGCACCGGATTATGTGAGGATTCAGTGGAGGTTTGGTGGGGTTGCGTACGGGACCTCGGAGTGAATTGTGCACACATCGTTAGCATACATAACGGTCATGTAATCCGAGTAGTTTCCAGGGTACTCCTCTGTATCTAAATAGGTGGCCGTATAAGCTCAGTTTAAAAGTCAAACATTTCTACGTTCGATAAATATAATGAAAAATGTAACACCAATTAAAATGTGAGATAAATATTTTACTCCATAAAAGAAGGAGCATATCTTATGGTGAGTATGATGATGTTGATTTGTTATTGTAAATCTACATAATTTTGTATATATAGATGGAAGGCTCAAGAAGAGCCCAGCTTTGAATAATTTTGTATATATGCTTGATCAAAGTTAGAAAACATTGATTATTTTACTTAACTTATAAGCCAAGATCTATTTGAGGAGTGAGGACAGAGGTAGTACTAGGCTGTAAGCCAAGATCTACGTTGCCACATCACCCTGTGCTGACCGGGTTGACGAGGTTGCGCGTTGCTACATAGTTCGAGGCCTCTATTTCCTTGGTATCATTCCATGGAATGCAGAGAGAGTAAAATCAGCATTAGCACCCGAACAGGAGGGAGAAAACTGCAATCCAAATGAGGCCGAGATGGCGTTGGTGAGTTGGTCGGCATTCGACAAAAAACACAAAGCAGACCGTGCGTCCGTAGGTCAAGTGACACGAAGCTGAGCATTACGATTTAAGTGCAACACCCTTCCACACTTTTCTTTTTTAGACAGTACGACAACAAGCCATTAATTTACATTAGCATGATGCAGTGAGTCAATGACTGTCATGTCTGTCAACCTGGACTAACTAATTCCAGCGCTGCTAAGACATGCCCACATGCTCGTCCCCGTGGGCGACGCATGCGCAAAAAGCCGAAAACACTGGCACGTCGCGTCCCGCCTCCTCTTCCTCTCCCTCCCTCGCTGCCACTAGCGCGACTGTCGGGCGAAGCCCGCATGGTGCCAACGACGACGATACCTTCTTTACCTATGGCGGCGCGGTTATGGCCAAGTGACGGGGGCTTGTTCATCGCTCTCGTAGAGCGGACGTCGACAACGTGAGACCCTATCTTCTCGCGCTTGTGATGTTGGTGCAGGCCGGAAGCGCATTGTGCTTGTGCGGGACAACACTGCCATGACAGCGAGCTTGACAGGCGGTTGCGCCTTGATCAGTGTATTCCTGTGAAGGGCGTGTGTAACATCCCAATTTTCTCAACCTTTTACTTTTGAAAAATATTTCTATTGAGAAAATTGCTCTGTTACTTTGTAGTTTGTATTATAAATAAAATACAATTTGTTTTTCTAAAAATTATTTCTTTGTGTTTGCAAAGTTTTCAAATAAATTAATTGGATTTTGAGTTTTGTGTGCAAATTCTCTTTAAAATATATTTCTATTCCTACTGTGTACAAATAAAATCTTTCCCAGAAATCAATTCATGTTTTCTAATATATGATTTTTTCCCTTTCATCCCTGGCCGAAAGGGGCTGATATCCTAATCCCATTTTTCTGTTCTCTTTTCTTTCTTTTCTTATTGGCTCAATCTCCCGTCTCCTCTTCCTCCTCTCTCCTCCCTCTCCCCTCTACCACCATGGGCCGGCCCACCAAGCGCAGCAGCCCCTGGCGCACGAGGCAGCCTCAAACGTGATGTTTCTGTTGTTTCCTAACAGACTTTAGAACTTCCATATCTGAATACAAAAGTCCAATTCGAACTCATTTTATTTTGGCTTGTTCCCAAGCTCCCACCCACCGACTTCCATGCCAATATAGATCCCAGGCTCACCCTCCTTTTCAATCTCGCCGGGACTACCTTCTATAGGAACGACGACTTGGTCGACGGAGGCCGGACCCTAGCTCCGGGCTTCTAGGTTAGGGTTCCGTGGACAGCAGCCAGCAGGAGAATAAGAAATAGGTACGGGAGAGAGAAGGAGCAAGAAGAAGGGAAATATAAGAAAGAAAATTGTTCGGTCACTAGTACAGCATTGGCTATCAGTGGCGCACCAAATTAAGATTCTGTGGCGCACCCCCAGGTTTGCTGGGTGCGCCACAGAATCGTCGCCACTAAAATATTTTTCTGTGGCGCACCCCCGCCGTGCGCCACAGAAATGGCCACAATTTTGTGGCGCACTAGGCATGGATGCGCCACAGAATAGCTTTTCGAGTTAAAAAAAAATACGAGCCGCCCGGGACGGAGCGACCGGGACGCCGCCCTCCTGGCCTCTCCTGGCAAGACGCCGGCGCCGCCTCTCCTGGCCTTATAGAGCAGCTCCTTCTCCTTGTCCTCGGCGGATTCGCGCTCTTCACCGGCGGTATCTCCGAGCTCAAATGAAGACGAACACGGCCTGCCCAGGCGGGGGCGCCGCCGCGGTGAGAACGGCAGTGGCGTCGGCGAGCGGCGGTTCCCGCGCGGAGAAGAGCCAGTTGCGGCAGATGTGGAGGACGCGCCCGCCGTCCACGGAGACCGACTGGCCGACCTCGGCCTTGTCCCTCTCCCTGTCAGATGGGGTGGTGGAGGAGCGGCGTCGCGGTGGGTGGATGGGGTTGTGCCCCCGCGAAACGAGATGGGGCCGTGCACCCACGAAACGAGATCTTTGCCGTCGAGCGCGGAGAGGCGGCTGTCGAAGGAGCCGAGGATGGCGACGACGACGTCCGTGGACGCCTGGAGGCCGTCCATGGAGGGTGAAGGGAGGCGGCCGGGGTGGGGTTGAGGAGGAGCGGGAGGAGGCGCGGACCGTGGAGGGACAGCGAGGCGGCCGCTGGCCATGGCCATGTGAAGAGGAGCAGAGAAGGGGATCGGGAGAGAGAAGACGCGAGGGAGAGAGGAGCAGAGAAGATGCGAGGGAGAGAGAAGGGGATCGGGACCATGTGCGTGCGTGGTTGGTGGTAATGGTGCGGTTTGACTTGGATGCGGTGAGAGAAAGTGGATCTGGTGGCCAGATCTGATCTGCATATTCTGTGGCGCATATGGTTGCATGCGCCACAGAATTGTGCATATTCTGTGGCGCATATGCGCCACAGAAAATTCTGTGGCGTGGCGCATATGCGCCACAGAATATGCACAATTCTGTGGCGCATGCAACCATATGCGCCACAGAATATGCAGATCAGATCTGGCCACTCGCAATTCTGTGGCGCACCGAAACCACGTGCGCCACAGAAAGTCAGGTTTCTGTAGCGCACCAAATCCAGGTGCGCCACAGAATTTCAAATTTCTGTGGCGCACCAAACAGCGGTGCGCCACAGAAAGTGATTCCAAATAATTCTGTGGCGCACCAATTAAGGGTGCGTCACAGAATGTCAACCTACCTATATAGGGTTTCCCTACTAGTGGGTGGATCACTTCGGGCTTCGGGGTAACACGCGGCCGTAATTGTTCAGTGCCCAACTGCGCTAACAAAAGACCATCAAAAACACGCGGCCGTAATTTTCATCCAAAGCTAGCTTCTCCATTTTTCTAGCGGACCGATTTGCTAGCTCCACAATTTGTACCTGCTATCTGGCAAGCTTCTCGGAGCTAGCTTCTCAGATTTTGGATGTTCGGGACAGCTTCTCTCTCAGATTTTGGGAAGCTGGCTGCCAAAGATTTGGGGAGCTGACTACTAAGATCCTAGCAAGTGGACTATATTCCAAGTCCCCTTGCATCGAAGCTAGAAAAAAGTTCAATGGGGTCAGCTAGTATCCACTGGGGTCAGTGTGTACAAATGAGCACTGTTTACCACTAAATTAGTGAAGGGATTACAGATTTCACTGGGTCAGCTGACACCAGTGCTAATAAGCCAGCTCCGCCCCTGCTTTGCATGGCTATGTCGCTACATCCGCTGGAGAAGGCAAAATTCGAATAGTTACTCGGCTATATCCGCGTCCGCGTGCAAAATTCAGGCCCATCTGTCATACATGTACCAGCAGAGCAGTGACCTGTGTGCGTGAGAGATAGTCAAGGCCGTTGCCCGTGGGCCTGTGTTGGGTCGTAGCTGGGCTAGGCCCGTGAGTGTGTGGCGACCGGCTGTTCTAACGGTGCGCGTGTAAACTGGTCTGTCATGGAAAGTCAATGAACTAGTTCCCTGTCCTTTCTCTCTTCTTCCTCCCCAAGTTGCTCTCTCCTCGATCCCCTTCTCTCGATCTAACGAACCCTAGCAGCGGCTATCACACCGCCGCCATGGGACGTTACACCATCCTACATCTGCTGGACGAGGCGGATGGCCTGCCGCCTCCATGGGTAAATCGAGCAGAGTACTTTATGCAAGCTGTTTACCAGCAACTCGTAGGCTCAGGGCGATCCATATTGTCACTTTTGCCAGGACGAAATTCAGTATACCAGTAAGATTGCAACCACTAATGATCCATATTGTCACTAATTTTTCAAAAAGTTGCAAAGGGATTCCACTAATGATCCATATTGTCACTACAACTCGAGGAGACGGGCCGTTGACTCCCTGCAAGGTTGGATGCTACGATTTGGGAGCTTTCTGGAGCGGGCTGAGATTGCACTTGGCAGGCTCTCCTTGACGCCGCCTATGTTGCAGACCATCGCTCCTGAGGTGTGCCCTTTGGTTGTGCATGATGTTGGCTTCAAGGGCGAGAATGGAGTGAGCCTCTATGGTTGTTTCTCTCCTCGTTCGAGTGCCAACTCAACGGTGACGACTTCAGTGGTGCAGATCATGCCTGAGATTCATGAGTTATGTGGGCAACCAATCTTGCCTTTATCCGTGGAAGAAGTGAAGGTGGACTCGCTCGAGATCCCGGTTGTTGCTTCAGCACCGAGTCAGGCACTATACTTCAAGGAGAGCGGTGATGTGGATGTTGCAGTCTCTATCTTGCCCGAGTCCAACAAGCACATGGTTCCTATAAGTAATGTGGCGTCGTCTAGAGTGTCGGGGTCTTTGCCCAAAGAGATTTGTGATTTTTTCGCCACTCTTGCTACTGCTAACCCTGGAGCAAATAAGACGATTGGTTGTCTGTTGAAGGAAAATGCTAACAATGGTAAGAGTAAGATAAAAGAGAAATCAAACAAGTGTAGAAGCAAGAAGAGTGGCGCTAAAGGAAGGCGATTGCGTTGCTTGATGGATGACTCTCAGTGTCTTGGCATGCTGATGTGCTCGTACGTTCTTCCTTTGCTGATGTGTTTTTCTCAAGTTACCACTAGTGATGGTGTGACCGTTCTGCCGACAAGGTGCGGGAGTTGTAGGAGTTTCTTGCTTGAAGTGTTTGTATACCAACGTGAGATGATACACATGGGTTCATGTGGTCTCATCCTTTGGGAGTAGTCCTCTTTGTGGGGTTGTGGTTTGGTTACTTTTTTTTGGCCTAGTCTGTAAACGGTTTTTGCCCAATTTTTCGGAAATAAACTGGACACCTCTCTTCTTCTTAATTAATATATGAGGCAAATATTTTTGCCTCCGTTTCAAAATAAAAAAAGGGATTCCATGAAGTCGTCGGGGTCATTTGACCCCACTGACTCTGCCTAGCTCCGCCCCTGCGTAGGCTCGTAGCTAAGGAAAGACATGCAAGTATCGGAAAGTGTAAATAGAGGCTGGCTCCATGAAGAGTATTGCCTAATTGATAAGGAGAAAACACGTATCAAGTTATCAACTACTGTCTCTGATCCGTTAAATGTCTCACTTGTAGAGCTATACAATTGTATGTAGAAATGCTGATTTTACACGACACCATTCTGGGCTCATTCGAACTGTTGTAGCACTGTCTCGCTGCTTTGTGGCCCAACGATTTTTTTGTTTTGATGATACGCAATTGTGTACCGTGAAGGCAGAGGTTTAAGCATAAGAAGATGACGGTTTGTTGCGTACAACACTGTCAAAACACCACTCCACACCGCCAGCTAGTCCGACACACACCATAACCAACACAAGTAAAAGCCTATCCTAATCTAAGAGCAAGACCACGTCTCAACCGATACCGCCATCTTAAGGAAGGACGTCTCCGTCTTGACTTCCCATGTCATCGCACCATTCAAAAGAAGGGGGTGCCGAGACTTGGTCCATCGCGAGAAATTGTACGGGCCTTTTTTTTTGCGTGGTTGTACGGGCCTTACATGCATACACCATTAACTTCTGCATATAAATTGTACGGTGACCTATCAAGTGAAAACCTTGACTTGGTGAAAACCTGAAAGCTACCGACCTGGGCCGTCGGATGGTCAATAGATGGACCAGATTGGAGGCGGAATTTTCGATCAGTAGTTAATCATGTTTTGCATCTAACCCCCTGACCTTACCCACGATCAAAATCGATTATTCTTCGATCTCGCGTGCGGTAAGATGGTGCCGCCGGCCGTGAGCCCTAGACCTCCTCTAGACGTGATGGAAACTCTCCGTTCTGAGCATGTGCTGCCGCCGGCACTGGTGATCGATGCCCTTGCCACTCCATCTCTTCCCATGCCCCTGCCTCTTCCATACCATGTGACTCAACCGGCGGTCGTGCTCGAAGGCGAAGCCCATGACCATGCCTCTACCTTGAGATCTGGTACCTCAGTTCTCATTTCCTCTTTCAGTTAGAGCTCGATGCATCATCTTATTTTGACCAAGCCGAAGCTGTCAAATGCCGCAACAAACGTGCCCGGTACTCATCAGTAAAAAGCTCAACCCCCGGTTACAACAAAGCATTTTCACACAATCAATCCAATAATGTTGGACACTGAGTATTGAGAAATACATCATCATCGTAAAGATGCAGAGTACAATTTTCCAGGATGAAATTCAGTATACCAGCAAGATTGCAATCAAAATTCAGAAAAACGAAGACACTAGTGAACTTCAGGCTCGCGTGCCATTTCATTGGGTAACGCCATGGATGTCGATTCGATGTCGCCGAGCCGAGCCGAGACGAGCCGCCAATGAGTGAGCACAGTCTCTGTCCGTCAGTCTGATTCCGCCGACCCACCACCGCGTTGGCGCAGCTGCGCGGCCAGGATCTGCATCCTTGAACTGAGTAGGACGCCGAGCCACCGGCGCCAGGGCCTCCACGTCGTCATCATTCCTGGCGAGTTGATCTCGACCTCGCCAGCACTGGCAGATTGGGAACTGGGCGGCGATCATATCTCCCCCAAAACCTGCAGCTAATTTCAGAGAGTGGGGGTTATGTGGAAAACATTGTTAATTTTTTTTAGATAAAGGGAATCTTTATTACTTAAGAGTTTAAGCATTACACCTAGCTTCTGCATAACGAAGATGCACACAGCCGAAACAAGTCTGTAGTTCGAAATGAAATAAACAAGGCGAATTACATATCAAAATGAGAAATTGTAGAAACGCCTATGGTGGTGGAGGGCCGATCCGCAAATTATGCTGCCATCCATGTAGGGATAAAAAATCTCTCACCGTATCCTCCAGTCTTGAACACACCTCCATAAACAGGTCTCGATGCCCCCACACGTTGCAACTGAGACCACAAACGGAGTGTAGCAGTAGTCCTGTAGATAACCTGCATAAGAGAACAATGTTTATCATTAAAAACCTTGTCATTTCTACATAGCCAAAGCGACCATATTACGGCAAGCGCTGCCACCCTAATAAGTTGTTTGAACCTATTATTCACACCATTCAGCCAACTGCCAAAATATTAGCAATGCTTGTTGGTGGGTAAATAGTAGAACCTATCTAGATGAT
Source organism: Poa pratensis (assembly GCA_947311845.1). Taxonomy (NCBI): domain Eukaryota; kingdom Viridiplantae; phylum Streptophyta; class Magnoliopsida; order Poales; family Poaceae; genus Poa; species Poa pratensis. The sequence continues at coordinate 54,667,264 of CAMZMU010000042.1, forward strand.
TGACTATATAGAACTAGCAAATTTGCACTCGAAGAACAGATGTTTGATTGTCTCGTCCTTGTGACAGAAGACACACTGTTTACTCCCATGCCAATTGCGTTTAGCAAGGTTGTCTTTTGTAAGAATTACTCCTCGACGAAGATACCACGCAAAAACTTTGTTTTTAAGTGGAATTTTCATCTTCCAGATTTTCTTATTATTATCTATAGGCACATCCGGCTGAACGAGTGCTGTATACATGGAGTCCACGGAGAATTTGCCACAATTACGTAAATTCCACCGAAACTCATCGGTCCCTTGAGTCAAATTGACAGTAGCGAGTCGCTGGAGCAACTCATGCCAAGATGCCAACCTGGGTCCAACAAGATCTCTTCGGAACGTCACAGTTGGATGATTGTCAACCAGTACTTGAGCGAGTGTATCACTCTTATGACATCCTTGGACTATACCATATAATGCTGGATATTGTTCTCGGAGTGGGTAGTACCCAACCATGTATCCTCCCAGAACCTTATCTCAGACCCATCCTTAATGGAGAAAGAGCCATATGGGAAGAAGAACTTCTTCGTCGCCATTAAGCCCGCCCAAAAGTGGGAATCACCAGACTTCCAAGAAATCTGTGATAACACACTTGAGCCAATGTATTTTCTCCTAAGGAGGGTTTGTCACACCCCCTCTTTCGTCAGTAGCTTAAACAGCCACTTACCAAGAAGAGCTCTATTCTTGACCTGAAGATCATGAATGCCAAGACCACCGTGGTCCTTAGGGCGGCACACTACATCCCATTTTGCCAGCCGGTATTTCTTTTTTCATTATCCCCTTGCCAAAAGAATCTATATCGAAAGTAATCCAATCGATGCAGGACTCCCTTTGGTAATTGGAAGAAAGATATCATATACAGTACCATATTAGTTAGGACTGAATTTATGAGCACGAATCTCCCTCCTAAGGATAATAATTTTCCTTTCCAGCTACTTAGCCTCTTTTGTAATCTTTCCTCAACATGTTTCCATTGAGCTATTGTTAGCCTCCTAAAGTGAATTGGGATGCCGAGATAGTTAATTGGAAACATGCCCTGCCCACAGCCGAATAATTCAGCATATTGGGCAGCCTCCTCTAGGGCGTCGCCAAAACAAAACACTTCACTTTTATGGAAATTGATTTTTAGACCGGAAAGTTGCTCGAACGCTGATAATACTAAAAAATTCTTCAATGTTGTCTCTTCCAATGATAGACCCACTTCCTACCAGTACATCTTTTAAATCAAACTTGGGAAGCAACATGATAAAAATAAAAACAGGTGGCCAAAAAATAAAAATGAATGCAAGTAACTAATTTTTGTGTGTTTTTGATAAAGAGAGCAAACAAGACTGAATAAAAATAAACTAAGCAAGACAAATAACAAAGTAAAGAGATTGGGTGTGAGAGACTCCCCTTGCAGAAGCAATTCGGTTTTCCCCGGCAACGGCGCCAGAAAACGTGTTGCTAGCTCTAAGTTGACGAGGGAATATCTCCCCGGCAACAGTGCCAGAAACAATGCTTGTACGTCACACGTCAGTTGGGAACCCCAAGAGGAAGGTATGATGAGTGCAGCAGCAAGTTTTCCCTCAGTATGAAACCAAGGTTTAATCGAACCAGTAGGAAAACGAGGTTTGCTTCGAAGGTGTTGGTGAAGGAGTGTAGTGCGGCGCAACACCAGGGATTCCGGTGCCAACGTGGAACCTGCACAACACAATCAAATTACTTTGCCCCAACTTAACAGTGAGGTTGTCAATCTCACCGGCTTGCTGAAAACAAAGGGTTAAACGTATCGAATGGAAATGATGTTTGTTTGCATAAAACAGTAGAGAACAATGATTGCAGTAGATTGTATTTCAGATGTAAAAGAATGGACCGGGGTCCACAGTTCACTAGTGGTGTCTCTCCAATAAGATAACTAACATGCTGGGTAAACAAATTACAGCTGGGCAATTGACAATTGATAAGTGCATATAACATGCATGTGTGAGCTGTGGTGTCTACTATGAGATTCATTTGGGCATTACGACAAAGTACATAGACCGCTATCCAGCATGCATCTATGCCTAAATAGTCCACTTTCCGGTTAACATCCGTACCCCTTCCAGTATTAAGTTGCAAGCAACAGACAATTGCATTAAGTAATGTGCGTAATGTAAACAATACATTCATCCTTGAATAAAGCATTGCTGTTTTACCCCTAGTGGCAACAACACATCTACAACCTTAGAACTTGCTGTCACTATCCCAGGTTAAATAGAGGTTGAACCCAACTATCATGCATAAATACCCCCTCTTGGAGTTACAAGTATTCACTTGGCCAAGGCTTCAACAAGTAACGGAGAGCATGCAAGATCACAAATGACATAGACATGATAATATAATATTCAGCTCCACATAGGTATCAATATAAGTCAGATCCCAGCAAACACAACATGTAGCATTACAATAAGATGATCTTGATCATGATAGGCAGCTCACAAGATCTAAACATGATGGCACAAGTGGAGAAGACAACCATCTAGCTACTGCTATGGACCCATAGTCCAAGGATGAACTACTCACGCATCACTCCGGAGGCGGGCATGGCGATGTAGAGCCCTCCGGTGATGATTCCCCTCTCCGGCAGGGTGCCGGGAAGAGCTTCAGAACCCCCCGAGTTAGGGTTGACGACGGCGGCGGCAGCGAATATGTTCTGGATGAAAGGCTCGGTGTTTTAGGGTTTTCACGTCTCGGGGAATAAATAGGCGAAGGGGCGATGTCGGCGGACCCCCGAGGGGCCCAAACCACAGGCAGGCGCGGCTGGGCCCACTGCCGCGCCGCCAGGTGGTTTGGCCACCTCGTGGCTCTCCTTCGGACTCCGTGTACGTGCTGGAAAAATAGGGACTTGGCCTTTTGTTTCGTGCAATTCCGAGAATATTTCCAGAAGTAACTTTCTGAAACCAAAAACAGCAGAAAACAGGGAACTGGCACTGTGGCATCTTGTTAATAGGTTAGTCCCAGAAAATGCATAAAAGTGATACGAAGTGTATATAAAACATGTAGCAAATGGTATAATATAAGCATGGAACAGCAGAAATTATGGATACGTTGGAGACGTATCAAGCATCCCCAAGCTTAGTTCTACTCGTCCTCGAGTAGGTAAAACGATAACAACAAATAATTTCTGAGGAGACATGCTTTCACACAATCTTGATCAATATATTGCAAGGCTCATGTCATGAATGAAGTGACTCAAAGCAATGATCTATAGTTTGCTAACAAATAGATAAAGAGTAAACAATGAATCATATAAGCAAAAACTTTTCATGAATAGTACTTTCAAGACAAGCATCAAAAAGTTTTGCATAAGAGGTAACTCATAAAGCAATAGATTCAAAGTAAAAGGCATTGAAGCAACACAAAGGATGATTAAGTTTCAGCATTTGCTTTCAACTTGTAACATGTATATCTCATGGATAGTTGTCAACATAAAGCAATATAACAAGTGCAATAAGTAAATATGTAAGAATCAATGCACACAAAGTTGACACAAGTGTTTGCTTCTAAGATAGAAAGGAGTAGGTAAACTGACTCAACATAAAGTAAAAGATAGGCCCTTCGCAGAGGGAAGCAGGGATTAAATCATGTGCTAGAGCTTTTTAAGTTTTCGAAAGCATATAGAGAGCACAAAATAAGTATTTGAGAGGTGTTTGTTGTTGTCAACGAATGGTAGTGGGCACTCTAACCCCCTTGTCAACCAGACTTTCAAGAGCGGCTCCCATGAAGGACGTTATCTCTACCAGCAAGGTAGATCATCCCTCTTCTCTTTTGTTTACACATGTATTTTAGTTTCTTTATAGATGACACTCCTCCCAACCTTTTGCTTACACAAGCCATGGCTAACCGAATCCTCGGGTGCCTTCCAACATTCACATACCATGGAGGAGTGTCTATTGCAAAATTAAGTTGCTTACTGATAAATCAGGGCAAAACATGTGAAGAGAATTATTAATGAAAGTTGTAATTAATTGGGGCTGGGCACCCCGTTGCCAGCTCTTTTTGCAAATTATTGGATAAGCGGATGTATATGCCACTAGTCCATTGGTGAAAGTCTGTCAGAAGTAAATGACAAGATTGAAAGATAAAACACCACATACTTCCTCATGAGCTATAAAACATTGACACAAATAAGGAGTAATAAAGTTTTGAATAGTTTAAAGGTAGCACATGAAATATTTACTTGGAATGGCAGGAAATACCACATAGTAGGTAGGTATGGTGGACACAAATGGCATGGGTTTTGGCTCAAGTTTTGGATGCACGAGAAGCATTCCCTCTCAGTACAGAGTTTAGGCTAGCAAGGTTGTTTGAAGCAAACACAAGTATAAACCGGTACAGCAAGAATCACATAAAAACATATTGCAAGTATTATAAGACTCTACACTGTCTTCCTTGTTGCTCAAACATTTTACCAGAAAATATCTAGACCTTAGAGAGAACAAATATGCATCCCAAGTCTCAACAAGCTCTACGGTAGTTCTCCACTACTAGGCTTTAACTACATGATGCAAGAGCTTAAACATGATCTACTTGAGAGCTCAAAACAATTGCAAAGCATCAAATCAAACAAGACAATGATCTACAAGAATGCATATGTCTTTTCCAATACCAACTACTACATGTAGCATTTTCTTTCTTCCAAACAAACACCAATCAATTTATTTAAACATAAACTCTCCAAATGATAATATAATGCAGCAAGAGAGTATTTATAAACAAGTGCTAACAGCTCGAAGAGATGCATGAAAAACAGGAGCTAAAAGCACTGCAGTAGCTAGTTAAGAATACTCAACAAATATAAGTGAAGAACATGAGTATTCACATGAAAAAGCGGAGCGTGTCTCTCTCCCACACAAGGATTGCTAGGATCCGAATTTATTCAAACAAAAACAAAAATAAAAACACACAGACGCTCCAAGTAAAGCGCATAAGATGTGAAAGAATTAAAATATAGTTTCACTAGAGATGACCTGATAAGTTTGTTGATGAAGAAGGGGATGCCTTGGGCATCCCCAAGCTTAGACGCTTGAGTCTCTCTGAATATGGTTGGGATGAACCACGGGGGCATCCCCAAGCTTAGGCTTTTCACTCTTCTTGATCACATAATATCACCCTTCTCGCTTGATCCTTGAAAACTTCCTTCACACCAAACTCAAGACAGTTCTCATTAGAGGGTTAGTGCATAATCAAAAATTCTCATATTCTGTAATGATACAATCAATCCCAAAGCTTCTGGACATTAGCTACAGCCACCAATGCTTTGTGGAGCAAAGAAATCCACACAAACACAGTAAAAGAGCGAATGCAAAACAAAAGGCAGAATCTGTCAAAAACAGAACAGTCTGGAATGACGAATTTTTTCGAGGCACTTAAGTTGCTCAGATGGATCTGGCCTAAAATAATGAAAGTTGCGTACATATCTCAGGAATATGCGTGATTTTTTCAGAATTTTTTGAATTTTCTACAGGGAGATAAGCTCAAATCCGTGACAGCTAAAAATCTGTCACTGCGCAGAAATCCAAATCTTGCATCAACTTTCAATATAGAACTTTACTTGGCACAACATTGCGATAAAATAAAGATACAAAGGAGTTGCTACAGAAGTAACAAAACTCCTTGACTCAAAGAAAACAAAAATAACAGCAAATAAAAACGATGGGTTGTCTCCCATAAGCGCTTTTCTTTAACGCCTTTCAGCTAGGCGCAGAAAGTGAAAATCAAGTGTTGTCAAGAGAAGAAGCATCAACGGAGAGTTTAGAAGTTTTCTCAACGATGCATTGCACTTTATCTATGTAAGTTTCAGAAACTCCCCTTTCATTACTTTTAGGTAAACTATCCTCATCAAATAAATTTTCAGGCACAATCCAATTAAAGTTCTTTTCTAGTGCCTCATGCATTCCTGCAATCTTAAAAGGAATTGGTATTTTATTCTCTCCTTCATAACTAGTTTCTTTAGTGTACTTGGATCTTTCCTTCTCTAATTTTTCAAGTATATTGGCGATATCAATGTAATAACCAAGCATCCTATATCGCATAAAAACTTTTCTAGCTTCACTAGCTACATCTCCAAATTCTTTGAGAAGGGTTTCTAAAACAAAATCCTTCTTTTCCCCCTCTTCCATATCATGAAGTCTAAGAAACATATGCTGCATTATAGGGTTAAGGTTAACAAACCTAGCTTCAAGCATGTGGACTAAGGAGGCAGCAGCAATTTCATAATTAGGGGCAAGTTCTACCAAGGATCTATCTTCAAAATCTTTCAGCTTGCTAACATGACTAAAAAATTCTTCAATGTTGTCTCTTCCAATGATAGACCCACTACCACAGTATCTTTTAAATACTTAGGGAGCAGCATGATAAAAATAAAAACAGAAAAATAAAAATGATGCAAGTAACTAATTTTTTTGTGTTTTTGATAAAGAGAGCAAACAAGACTAAATAAAAATAAACTAAGCAAGACAAATAACAAAGTAAAGAGATTGGGTGTGAGAGACTCCCCTTGCAGAAGCAATTCGGTTTTCCCCGGCAACGGCGCCAGAAAACGTGTTGGTGCTCTAAGTTGACGAGGGAATATCTCCCCGGCAACAGTGCCAGAAACAATGCTTGTACGTCACACGTCAGTTGGGAACCCCAAGAGGAAGGTATGATGAGTGCAGCAGAAGTTTTCCCTCAGTATGAAACCAAGGTTTAATCGAACCAGTAGGAAAACGAGGTTTGCTTCGAAGGTGTTGGTGAAGGAGTGTAGTGCGGCGCAACACCAGGGATTCCGGTGCCAACGTGGAACCTGCACAACACAATCAAATTACTTTGCCCCAACTTAACAGTGAGGTTGTCAATCTCACCGGCTTGCTGAAAACAAAGGGTTAAACGTATCGAATGGAAATGATGTTTGTTTGCATAAAACAGTAGAGAACAATGATTGCAGTAGATTGTATTTCAGATGTAAAAGAATGGACCGGGGTCCACAGTTCACTAGTGGTGTCTCTCCAATAAGATAACTAACATGCTGGGTAAACAAATTACAGCTGGGCAATTGACAATTGATAAGTGCATATAACATGCATGTGTGAGCTGTGGTGTCTACTATGAGATTCATTTGGGCATTACGACAAAGTACATAGACCGCTATCCAGCATGCATCTATGCCTAAATAGTCCACTTTCCGGTTAACATCCGTACCCCTTCCAGTATTAAGTTGCAAGCAACAGACAATTGCATTAAGTAATGTGCGTAATGTAAACAATACATTCATCCTTGAATAAAGCATTGCTGTTTTACCCCTAGTGGCAACAACACATCTACAACCTTAGAACTTGCTGTCACTATCCCAGGTTAAATAGAGGTTGAACCCAACTATCATGCATAAATACCCCCTCTTGGAGTTACAAGTATTCACTTGGCCAAGGCTTCAACAAGTAACGGAGAGCATGCAAGATCACAAATGACATAGACATGATAATATAATATTCAGCTCCACATAGGTATCAATATAAGTCAGATCCCAGCAAACACAACATGTAGCATTACAATAAGATGATCTTGATCATGATAGGCAGCTCACAAGATCTAAACATGATGGCACAAGTGGAGAAGACAACCATCTAGCTACTGCTATGGACCCATAGTCCAAGGATGAACTACTCACGCATCACTCCGGAGGCGGGCATGGCGATGTAGAGCCCTCCGGTGATGATTCCCCTCTCCGGCAGGGTGCCGGGAAGAGCTTCAGAAACCCCCCGAGTTAGGGTTGACGACGGCGGCGGCAGCGAATATGTTCTGGATGAAAGGCTCGGTGTTTTAGGGTTTTCACGTCTCGGGGAATAAATAGGCGAAGGGGCGATGTCGGCGGACCCCCGAGGGGCCCAAACCACAGGCAGGCGCGGCTGGGCCCACTGCCGCGCCGCCAGGTGGTTTGGCCACCTCGTGGCTCTCCTTCGGACTCCGTGTACGTGCTGGAAAAATAGGGACTGGCCTTTTGTTTCGTGCAATTCCGAGAATATTTCCAGAAGTAACTTTCTGAAACCAAAAACAGCAGAAAACAGGGAACTGGCACTGTGGCATCTTGTTAATAGGTTAGTCCCAGAAAATGCATAAAAGTGATACGAAGTGTATATAAAACATGTAGCAAATGGTATAATATAAGCATGGAACAGCAGAAATTATGGATACGTTGGAGACGTATCACATCCCCACACCCCCAAATTAAGTCTATTTCTCGCCGTCGCCTTGCCCCATCCTCGCGGTACACACTCTTGTTTCGCGATAGCCTCGATGGTAGAAGAGAGCCATGACAGAGTGAAAACCACCAAGTGCCATGGGAGAGAAAGAGATGGAGAAAGGAAGAAAGAAAGAAGAGAGATATGGGATGAAACGTAACACATGTGGGGCCCACACATGATTGACGTGTAACATTGGTGGGGTCTATGCGGTATTCATTTGTCCCCCGCTGACCATGTCAACGCCATCCGGAAAAGAGCCATCTCAGCTACTAGTTTTGATTATTGACAACCTTAGCCATGCAAAACATTATGCATGGCGGTGCTATGCCAAAAACCATCTCGGGTATATACATAATTAATATCCGGTTAATATCCAACGAACGGTGGCATGGCCGGATGGTAAGACAGTGATGCTATGTCCTTAGGTCAACTCCAATAGGCCGAGTAAAACTGATGAAAATAGTTCTGTTTTTTGACCGTTTGGATCACCACGTGGACAGATGTCTACCCTGTGTTTGGACTTTTTTGGACAGCAAAGCGAACAACGATCTGTTTACATCATCGCGTTGGGCCGCGGTTTTACCCGGACGGACAAAAACATACACGAGCAGACAAAATGTTTCGCCGTGTTGGAGTTACCCTTAGCCACGTGGGTTCAAGCCGCCCTGCTTGTAATGACCGGCTGTTCACACCACTCTCCTTAATTAATAAGACTAGAGAGGCTCTTCCCCATCCCGTGTCATTTTTATAATGGATTGAAGGTGTAATATTCTAGTGGAAGGGAAAAAGTAATGGACCAAATGCGTAATATCCTTATAATGAATCGAGTAGTTAAGCTAACATTTTTAAACCAACTATTAAATTTGTTCAGTAGTAACGTATGCACTGAAATATAACATGTATGTCCTCCGTTTCACAATATAAGATGTTTTAGGTGTCCACATGTTGTCTAAATTTGAATTAAAATGAGTGTGCATATATATTAAAACGTGTTTTGATACGTATATATACATATAAACGTGGAAAAAAGGCTAGAACCCATCTTATATTGTAGAACTAAGGGAGTATAACTCTTGATGGTGCTAGCTTGCTAGGTTTGGTGGACGTGGACAATCTCGACCCCGCACCGTGTGTAGGTAAGTATAAAGCTTCACTCGTGTTGTTCTTTCAGTCGAAAGAATAGTTTCAGGTCCCCATCATGAAGTATAAGAACATAGCCTATTGTTTCCTAGATCGAACGCTGTTAAACTGCCAGTCAAAACCTCTGATTCAGCCATCTCGAAATTCGTTTATCTTGGATAGTATTGTTTTTCTTTTAATAGATTGTTGCTTAACAAGTTGTAAATTCAATTTCAAAGTGATCCCTGCCAGAAACGGTAGAAAAATGAGCCAAGTGTAGGTTCTCAAGTCATAAACTCTCATGGCGTTTCTAACTTGAGAATAATGCATATCGTATTATTGTGACTTGTGTGAGTATACACAAAATAGTTTACTTTTGCAAATAACCGTTTGTCTTGATTGCACCGCCCATCTACAAGGGTGAGTGCATACATGTTACTTCCAGTCAAAAGGTTGGGGAGAGAATGCATTGCACGGTAAGGTAGCCAAAAAAAGAAAAGAGAAAAGCAATGTCACATCCCATCAAGTCGATGGCAATGTTAGCTAGAAATAAGTAACCATTTGATGCACATTGTACCCATTTTCCTGCAAAGTTTTTTCATAGCTAGAAATAGTATCCTACCGATTAGAGAATCATGAATGATTGTTAGTAACTTGGATGCACCAAGGGCTGTACGTGGTTAGGCTCTTGATTTAAAATATTACATGGTGGTATCTCCATTAGGGATCTCTAGCCGACTCTTAAATATATTCGACCATGGTCTCTTGAAAAAAAATCCCTTCTTCCCCTTAGCCGATGTCATCTGCTCGGCCCTGATCACTCCAGCGCTGCCCTTCGTGCCTCAGCCGGCCTACTTGCGCCACCGCTGACATCCCAAAGCACCGCCCCGCTCCTCCCTTTTTCGATTCTCTCACCGCTCGTCGTTCCCGCCGAATTCGGCGAATCTTCGACCACTTCTGTCGCCACCGGATCCGCCAAATATACGACCAAAGTCGTCGCGTTTCGACGGGATCCGTTGGGGACTGAACCATACAGCCACCTTAACCACCTCTGGGTATGTATTCTTCCTCTAAGTGGATCTTTCCGTTCAACCAACCGCCGGCACATCCACGACCGGCGGTCGGCCGGGCTTAACCCTCGCCCAACATCTCGTCAACCAGCCTCTACAATCATCAAGTGTGACTGCGGAAGATTGGTGGAGCCGTGGATCTCGAGCATGGAGAAACATCCCAAATGGATTTTTTTTCAAGTGTGAAATGAACCAAGTGAGTGCAATTTTGTGCGATCAAAAGAAATGTACTAGATGTTGTTGCACTAGTTGGTATAGATGAGATTACATATGATGCATTGTCTAACATTAAGAAGATAGAGAAGAGATGTGCAAGCTAGAGAAGTCAATGAAAAAAAAAAGAACAGCCATGTAGCCAGTGAACATAATAAGGAATCAAGAAACTTGTGTTCCTATTGAAGTGTGTGTGTGTTTTTTTGTTGTCTTTTTTGATACGTTCTGTTAGCAAAAAAATGGTGAAGTATACGACCAAGATGTTGTTTAAGAAATTAATGAGTAGCAAAGTTTAACTCCATAACCCAAAAGTAAAATAAATGTGCTAATTTTTTTGGAGTTAAGTTGTAGGGGTTCGGTTAGGAACCCCTTTTTTAACGGAGTAAATAAAAAGCTCACGTATCCCTTTCGGGAAAAGCCACGCAGTGACACCTGTATCTGTTCGTTTGTTTTAGGAAACCATGGATGCGACGGCCGCTCCAGCTGCATGTGCTTTCAACAACAACAAGAGCAGCAGCAGTTCCCACTTCCCAGCAGCTCTTCCTCCGCCACCACCACCACCCTGAGCCGGCACCGTCGACTGCTGCCTCCACGACTCTCCGGCCGCCGACTCTCCATTGCTCAGAAGTAAGGTAGGAAGTCCCTCCTCACCAGTTTCATGTCCAGGAGCTGCGCCGGCGTTGAATACGTCCGGTAGATGCAATAAATTGGGCCGTATCTGCCAACATCTTCGTTCCCAATGTCTGACTACGTCCGCCCGGCCGTCGGTGACGGGTGAGGGACGGAGGAGGCTAGGGTCAGGAGGTGGCTGTACCACATGCTGCGCGCCATGTACCACATGCTGCGCCGAGGCCTCTACCACAAGCGCCTCATGATGGACCTCCACCTCCTTCTCGGCCGCGGCAAGCTCGCCGGCAGCGTGCTCCGCGCCCACCTCGCCCACCACCCGCAGCCGCACCACCTCGCCGCCGCGCGCGCGTCCCCGTCCGCGCTCTCTATGTATCAGCACAACCCGAGGCAGGGGACGTCGAGTTCAGCTCCGACACCACACCGCCGCGCTCTCCACGTCGGCCACCGGTTTGAAACCGTGGTTAAACTGTGTTTTCCAAGTTCCGACCGCCCCATAATCTTCTTTATTTCCTCCTGCCGTGCCATTCTGTCCCCTTTTATTTTCTCCCGTGTGCCGCACCAGTTCATTCATGTGAGCAAGCGAGCGAGTAGGAGAAGGAGCGATTGCAGATTCTCCTTCGTGTGTGCATTTGCATATTCGGTTGTTTTCCTATCCAACTTCCCATTTGCATATTCGTGTTTAGATCCATAGATCGAACCATAGGTCATAGTACTAAATATTCAGAGTGTAGCTAGTTATTGACTTGTTGTGCTTCCAGATCATACAAACACGCGAGTATCTTTTCTGAAGGGACTAACATCGGACAACCTTTACCTTGCACAGGGGACTGCATATGATGGGGAACGCGGGGCCTGCAGCAATGGTGTTCATCGTCTTGGCGGCTGTGCTTGCGGGGGCAGATGAACACGCTATTCTGCTCGAGCGTCGTTTCACTAAGAACTCGACTGAAGAACTGCTGAAAATGGACCAACTGAGGCACGCGATACAAGGACTCGACGCAGGAATTGCAGAGCTCCCCGTCGCTGGCAAGGGCTACACCTACCCGGACATGGCAGGAGGGTAAGATCTGACCATGATCGGAAGAAAAATAAGACATGTAAAATTGTATCTATGAATCTATCAGGCATGCCATATTGGGAATTTCTATGTAGTGCCCCTGGTTAAATCATCTTAACTAGAAAATTATAGGTACATTTTGGAATTTCCATATTGGGAATTTAGACATCCATATGATCACCGAGAAAATTAACTAGCAGTATTGTCAACCAATTTTAGGTACATTTTGGAATAAGCAGCAGCACTAAATAAAAAGGAATAGTCTGTCGAGTTAAACTGTATCAGGTCTATGCAAAGCTATGCTGCATGTGTAATCTAAGAATAAAGAATGTATGCATAAACAGAGTAAATGTGGGCAATCTTATAACAGAGGTTTGCGAAAATCAGTTGATGAGGAAACATAAAAAGGGAGGTGAGTGCATCATACAAAACGAACAGAACAAAACATGTCATATTTAGATAATTTCGTGCTTGTGAAATTTGATTGGATAAGCCATAGGTATCAATCTTATATATTACTAATTGGAGGCACCATACGAGGCTCCACATTAATCCTCGAGGTAAGAAAATTTGGTCCATCCGATCTACACATGATCTGTCTAAAAGCCGTTAGATTCAAGTCAATTTTCCAACAAGCACGCGTGATTATTCTCGCAAGTCGCACCTATCTGTCTCCGCTAGAGTTCGAATCACAAACCATCCTCAGTATTATCCCCTAATTAATTCGCAAGGAATTCCGGCCGATACTGCTCTGATGTATTAACAGCCCATCGATCGATTAAGTAGCCCTACGTATACCTCTGATTTCTCCTCGCGCGGGACGTATTTACCTCCGTGGCACTCAATGGCTAAAAGCCTAAAAGCAAGCGTGCCCTACGACATCGCTTATTCTCGACCGCCGGCCGTCAGTCGGCGATCGGAAATAACAATCTCGCAGGTGCACGGGTGATACAGGTTAACCAATGGTGACAACACGCCTCACCAAGTATTGAGTTGATCGAATACAACGGTACGATCCAATCTAGCATGTCCAGCTCTCCTCATCGCTGAATCTTATTTGAAGTTCTGATCACACCGCAATTAGCAATCCTGGATGCGTATTCCAGTACAGATTTATCCACGATGGTTTCTTTGGAAGAGCAGGATTTGCACCGGCTCCTAGAACCAGATTGGGTGTCCGCCACCATCTGTGAGGCTGTCGCTAGGAAAATTGTGGCGGACTGGCGATGCATTTGTTCCTGATGCCGTCCAGCTTTTCACGCTCACTCACCAGGCAAGAAAGTATGTATCCTTAAATTCCTGCTCTAGATATATCTTTACGTGCACATTGGTGAATCTAGAAGCTATTGATCTGGTGCTGGACATGTACCCTGTGTTTCACGTCCTGATTAAGTGGATGTAGGCAGCATGTTAATCACGTTTGCTAACTCTCCGGTTAAGCATACAGGTATTGTTCCGATTTTGGGATCAACTAGCTCTCACAGTCGTATCATAGGAGAGGTAATAACTTTATTTGGGCTTACTTATTAATTGCGGTCAAGATAATTCATATAGCCTCAGTGGCTCATTTAAATTCCCAATGTCATGCATTTCAATAGCTGTCTAAATAACACTGTATTTTATTTATACTTTTGGTTTGCATCCACAAGTCTAATGTTTTCACCGGCGACATTTTTGTCCGGAGAGCAGATGCTGTAATTTTGGATAAAGGATCTAACACGCACATTTGGAATCTCAAGGATGAAATAAAAATATGGTACATGTCATTGTATTGCTTAAATTCCTATACCCTCTCTTTTTTCAACATCGAATTGTGCTGAATATGTTGTACTAAAAATATGGTACATGTCATTGTATTGCTCAAAGTCTGGAGCATGCTAGATTATAAATGTGCCCTGTCACTCCAGACTTTAACTATTGCTTGAGTGATTCCATTATATCACGAAAAGTGGGCAATATTGGTAAACTTCTGTCACTAACCTGTGAAAGGTAAATCATTTTCTATAATCATAATCCTCATTTTTTTCCACGTACAAAATATTTTAATACTTCCTATTTGTATTTCTGAAATCGCTAGCCCCTGCAGGTGCTTTCAAGAACTATCCTCACAATCAAGGAATTGGGTCACGGGCGTGATGAAAAACAAATCACTGCTTTCAAGAACTATGCACGCTATTTATCCAGTTCATATCATTCGCCAATCACTATCCTCCTCTAATTTTCTGGTGTCTGCCAATGCGCTCTAGGTATTTGAAAAATTGTTAACTTACTAAATTTTCAGTAGTAGTGAAACATACATTGAGAGTAATTATAATGATTCTAAAAGTTTACAGTTCGATCAAGTTGCAGGACAATCAAGGTTTGTACAGGAGGTCTGATTTTGCATGTCGAGAGCAAAGAGATGAAAGAGAGGTTGCCACGGAGGTAGCGCCCGCGCGCCAAGATAAGAAATTAGTGGCGGCGAGATGACGCAGGAGAGCGGCCAGGCGAGAAAGAAGAGGCAGCAGCGATACGACATAACAGAAAAGCGATCTGGAAGAGGCGGCGGTGGATGAGATCGTGAGGGCAGGGATCTAAACGGTCGAGAGTTATAGGAATGTTATTCAGGTGCGTTGTTTCTACTACATGCGTGCATGCAGGAAAGGAGTTACGGTTATGCTCCTAAGTCACATGTTCTATAGAGAAAACTTAGCACATACAGAGCCACAGAGGCGAACAAGACACCGTTCAGGATATTTGTGTTAAACTCTTTCTGTATTGCTCACTACATATTTCTTTGTTAGTGCTTATCGGTAGTATTCTTAGAAGAAGATACTGCACCTCATAGTTCTTTATTATTTACAATCAGACAAATTAAGTAAACATTGATAACTCTATGCACTTAGTAATTCCTATATGTCAATAAATTTTTTGTACTGAAGATCCATTTACACGTTCTCCTTACTTTCACTAAGTCATTTACCGTGCTATTCAGTTCAAGTTCGTTTTGATTTTATTCAGTATATTACACAAAATTTATCTAGCCACTTCATCATTGTTTTTCATTTTTTGTAAGATCTTTGATTAATAATATGCATGGCGATGACATTAATTGATAAATTGTTTCCTTGCTTATCCAAATATAATTCTTATTTAATTTTGGATTGACTTATGAAAACATTTTGTCTTTCTAGATGATCACAAGTTATTTTCTGAGTTAAGCAGTAGTGAATGAACATATTAAATCCAATATTACTTGATACTCTTCTTAATATTAGTCGCAGCACGAATTTCACATTACAGCCCTGAGTGGTGCTAAAATAAAATGCAACCCGCTATCTCTCTATTAACCATATCCATCAGCATATGTGAAGCTTGATCCGTTTCCTCATCCTTTAAACCTCTTTATGTGATGCTGTTTTGCGGGAAACTTCATGGACCAAGAGGGAACACCATCAATGCGTGATTATGTATTTCCAGGAATGATGGAGGAATCCTTGGCAGGTAACAAGCATGACAACACTAGAAGCGTTAGCAAGGAGCAATGTTTCAATGCTTCGAGAGGAATGGACAAGATGTAAATGGATTTTAATTGAGAGATCATATCTTCCTTATCCGTTCCGATTGCATCTCTATTGAATTTACATCAAATACTCCACAAAATGTTGCTAATTAATGAGATATCATTATGGCTGAGTAATTGATTTGTCAGGTCACATATGTAAATGTAGTCTTAAGGTAATTATATAATGTAAACTCTTTTTAGTTTCCGATTTGGTAAAAGTGTAGTTTAAAATGATTCATTTAGTAGTGATGAAACCAATTTGCAATTTTAAGTTTTTAGAGAAATATAACATTTTTCAAATTTACTAAAACAAAATTATACAACTATTATTCTTACAAATATTTCTTATATAGTTTGATTAACCAAAATTTTAAAAAGGTCCTAAAAAGCATTTCTTTTCTTTAGGCGTGCCATTAAAAATATTTCAAACAAAAGTAAATAAACTAGCCCGTGCAAGTGCACGGGTTGACGACTAGTTTCTCTAATTTTGCTCTAGACATACATCAGTGAACACATCAATTATATTAGCGTGGCAAGTAGCCCTCCCAAATTGTACAGATTAGCAACTATTATGTACTCATATTTGAATTCGCGTTTCTGCAGGGCCTATCTAGCCCGCGTGCAACTGGGAACTCCACCAAAAAATTTCAGTGTTGTCATCGATACCGGGAGCAGTCTTTCCTGGGTCACTTGCCATACTCCGGGTGCACCGGAACTAAGTGTGAGAATTTTTTACCCACAAGCTCTTCTTCTTCTTACAAGAAAAAGAAAAAGCCTTTTATGATCAAACTAATTGAAGCTGTGATATTTGTTTGTCAGAGCCAGCAAACATCATTTGACCCAAGTTTGTCATCGACATCTCATCCACTGGCATGTTCAGACACGAGGTGCCAAGATATGGTCCGTACAGACAGTGGCGGACGCAGGAAAAAATTGAAGGGTGGGCACACCGTAACAAAAAATTCGCATCGCGGATTTTTTTGCGAACTAACACTCACTCTGTACATAAAACATGTCTCAACTTTGTCTAAATTTGCATATATCTAGACATGGTTTAGTGTGTAGATATATGCACATTTAGCCAAAATTGAGACATCCTTTTATATACGGAGCGAGTAGTATAAATAAGAAATTCTGCAGGACCAATACATAGTTGAAAATATCACTAACAAAAAATACTTAATTTCCTTTTGTTGTTCGGTTTGGGGGGCAAGGCACAAACACAAAAAGAAGAGCATACCTTCTCCCGTTTTGCTTAAAGTTGGAAGTATAAAAACAATAGAAACGCATGAAACGCATGGTACTAACTAACTAGGGGCTGACCTACTACAGCAAGCTAGCGTTGCTTGTCTACTCCTGCGCCGCGCCTGCGCCACCAAGAACTGGGGCAGCAACGGCCTGCGTGGGTAATTGGCTGGCATGAATGACCGGAAGCAGTAGCAATAGTCAAAGACCATGGGTAGTCAAAGAATTTCCCAAAATTCTGGGTGGGCCACGGCCCACCCGGCCCACCCTCTAGGTCCGCCAATGCGTACAGAGCGTGCAATGTGCAGCAAATCAAGCGGTTCATGCGGGTATTATACCGACTATGGTACTGGTCCTGGGTCTAATGAATCTTCTGGATCAAGTGGTTATTACTTATCTGAAGTGGCTCTGTTGGAAGCAGTCAAGGGAAATGGGCTGAGAGTCCCTAGTAGTGCCCCTGTTATCTTTGGGTAAGTTGTGGACTTGCCATAATTCAAGATTTTTCGCTAAAAAACATTTTTTTTAGCATATATATTCACCTATTCGTGATGAAAATATGTTGACCCATGCTTTTTTTGGAAGCATTTGTTATCTAAACATGAGATATATTGTTTTGGCTAAAATGTTATTCTTAGGAATTTCGGTCTAAATAATACTCCACGTAAGCCAGACAAGTCTATTCCCTGCCGAAATCACCCGCCAAAATAAAACTGATCGAGTCAGCATTCTACCAACTCCAACTTAAGCCTTTGTCAAAAAAAAAAAAAACTCCAACTCAAGCCCAACACCAACCAGCCCTTTAGGCCCCGCTTGGGACATAGGTTTTATTTCCGGCCCGTAACTTCATACAGGGCCGTTTCTCAGTGCACTGTTATACGGGGGGAAACGAAACGGACCTCCACCGGTCCGTGGCCTTTACGGGGGGAAATGAGCCGAATTCCGAACGAACGGGTAAAAGAAAACAGCCAACCAAGCAGCAATACTGGGCTTCGTCGAAAAAATAGCGACCTCCGAAAAAAACCCGGGTTTTGGGCTAAATTACGACCATCCAAGCAAGGCCTTAGGCTTTAGCCTTCTGGACTCCCGATGCAGTTCCGTCGAAAAAATAAGGTCTGCAGCGGTAGGGGATCTGCTCGCACCTAGCAGCGAGATGGCGACCTCGGTCTTGGGGGCTCGTGACCTCGCGTCAACCCGGCGCTCCGATCTCTGGGAGGCACTCAGTCAATAGAGCAGCCGCGAGCCCGTGACCGCCGTGAGTTGAGTTCAGATATCCAATTTGTCAATTTGCTTCTGCAACTTTTAAGCCTAGATTTCGTAAATCAGATTAGTTATTGATGATTTCGTTTATCCAGTGGCAAATGCAGATGCTACAGTGCTATAGTAGAGCCATGGCCATGATAACTAAGCGAACTTTCAGTTGTAGTTTTATCTTCATCCTGAATCTTTATGTTTTAATAACATTGAAAAGCCTGTGAACCGGTATAACTTAATTACATGGACGTCTATGTCTAACATCGAACAATTCCTAAACCTCTATGTCACCCTCGTTAGCCGAAATTTATAACTTCGATTACCCAACGTCATAATCATGTGCCCGGCATTATTAAGTTCTTTTCAGTTATAACTGAAATGAATGATTAAATACCTCAGCAGGGCAAGTACATGAGCTCATGGTTTCGTTTTAATTTTTGCTGCAACAGATGCAGCACGCTACTGTCGGGTGAACTGGCAGGGGAGACATTTGATGGCATCTTTGGCTTCGGGCCATATCTAATGTCCTTCAGTTCCCAGATGCACTCGCAGGGGTTATCCTCTGGTGTGTTCTCTTTGTGCATGAAGAGTTCAGGTGGTGGCATCCTTATGTTTGGCGAAATTTTGGAACCAGGAATTGTGTACACTTCACTGGTACCTTCACAGTAAGTTTCTCAGTCCAGTATATGATAATTCTCCTACATGTGCAATAATCCATAAGCATCGCAAAGACTGCATCGAATATTATGCGGCGATAGGATAACACATGACTGAAATAAATGTCCAAAAAAAATAGTGACTAAAGTTTTCTAGAGAGATATGTTGTCTGTCCTAAAACTTAGCACTTGACAATAAATTTTCCTTCTATTTTAACTAAGGTTGTGAATGGCACCGAGAGTAAGTCAAGTCAAGCGGAATATTCAACCACCATGTTGGGTACTCCTCTATTTTCTGAAATTTTATGAACTAACTTTAGATACATACAGGGAATTTTATGAAGTGCGTTTGGAGAGCATTTCGGTGAATGGTCTTTCGGTGAATGGTCAAGAGCTACCAGTTGAGCCACATGAACAAAGAACTGTTATCGATTCAGGAACAAAACTGGCATTCCTTGCAGATGGCATTTTCAATCCATTTGTTGATGCCGTGAGATCAGCGATATTTTTACTTAATCTTTTCCTTGGTTATAACGATTATCCTATCTAAATTATTAACCTATTACCTTCCGTATTTATAGATTCTTGCTGCAGTATCTCCGTCTGTGAGCCCACTGATGAAGAATGGGGATAGATGTTTTGTTACATCCAGCAGGTATTTTCCCTATTTATGGAAAAGAAATAAGATCTCTCAATTTTTCTTACCTATGGCAAGGGTTAATTTTCATTAATGTGCTTGGCCAGTGTCGAATTATCATTTCCAACCCTGACACTGCACTTTTTTGGCGGTGCTGCAATGACACTGGAGCCGCAAAACTACTCCGTTCTGTAAGTTGGAAAGTATTTCAATGTTGAATTTGTACAAATTTGCATATATCTATTTAAATGTTTCTGGACTTCTTTTCAGTTTTCACACGTTCATGTTATGACAATATGTTTTACAGGAGGACACAACAACATACTGCATTGCATGGAGAAGGAACCAGGATACACAAGTAACAATACTTGGAGGTTAGTCGAATCGACTCATACTCTTACCTTACATTGCATATTTGATTTGTGAGTTTCTATGTTGAATTTTCAACACCATTATTAACAAGGGTTAATTTAATAATTGGCACAGCCAACGCTGCATATTCGAAGTGTGATACAAAAGTCAGTTAACAAAATTGACACATGAACCATCAGATACATCCTCAAATGCCTTTGCAGAAGTTTTAACTTTGAATTCGAATGGAACTAATATACAACATTTTTTTATATTTTCATGAACAACAGAAATTCCCCCTGCCATATCATTAAAAAAGCTTGGACCGTTCCCCTCTCCCCGCTACAGTCCCAGAGAGGCGATTTGTGCGACCCCGCGTTGACCACCTCGCCGGCGTCGATCCGTCCGATTCCTCGCCTCCGGCGGCCGCTCTGGCGGCGGGAGGTCGGGGAATCGGCGGATCACGCCGTGTACATAGTGTAGGGCAACGTAGGATGCCAGCCGGAGGCGCTTTGGAGCTGGAGGCGTCGACGGATTGGCTTTTGCAGGTGGCGGTCCTCTCCTCTGCGGCGGATGCTCCCGTGGCGTCTTGGCGCAGATCTGCTGCCTCCAGCGTGGTCCCGGCTCGGCGGAGCTGCCGACCTCGCTTTCCCTCTCCCGGTGGCCGTGTAGCAGCGGCGACGGGATCTGTTGATCTTCGTGAAGATGGCGTCGTCCATGTTGGTGCCGGTCGCGGCGCGGGGCGGAGGTGCTCTCAGGGCGCCGAGGACCGTCGACTTCCCAGCTGCTCGAGGGATCCTCCCAGTCCAAGGTTGTGCGGAGGAGTTGGTGGCGGGTTTCGCCGGCGGAGCGTGCTGCGCGGCGAAGAAGGTACCGGAGCTCAGAAGGACCTGACTGTAATTTCTCTTTTTTTTGGGCTTATCTGTAAGATGCATGGACGGTGTATTTTCACTCGCAAAAAAAAAAAACAGGTCAACCCAAACCCCTGTCTGTGACTTGACCCAACCAGGCAGCTATAAGATTTATTCAACTGCTAGGCGGTAGAGACTACTCGGGCTCCAAAGGTTCCTCTGCAGCTACTTCATCTCCTACAGCTCTCCGCTAGCCTGCAGCTCCTCTCCTCCTCTTGTATGTGTTGTACCACTGCAGTGACCTGACAGCTATGTGGTACGACCCGCAACTCCTCTCTGCCTTTTCCTGGCATCCAACTCAGATGTGAGCCATGCTTCAGACATTGCTGCAGCCATGGATTTATGGTCACAGATTGATGGCACAGAGGCACAGTAGATAAAGAGCAGCGAAGGCGGACATGTCTGCGGGAAAGGACACGCGACGGAGGAGGAGGGGAGGGCTATAGGCGTGGAGGGATCAGAGTTGGGCTGTCGAGGCGTGGCAGCGACAGAGAGTAGAAACAGCAGAGCTGGGAGCCTGGGACCTTACGAATGAGGCTGTGACTGGGACGATTGGAGAAGGGGGAAGAACTGATTGTAATAAGGGTATTTTATGAGTATGAATATACGGAATAAATTTCATGTTGGTCCATATTTTAGTTGGAAAGGCCATAATGGCATCTGAGGATATATCAAATAGCTGCAGTAGCATTTTACACAAAAGAATTTTTGTACTGACATTTGAAAACACATACTTGGTAGTGGTATTTATCGGATTAAGCGTATTAACATGAATATCCCCCTTTAAAGTTGGGTTGTACTACTAAATATTTTCTTTTTTCTCAGATATTGTTCTGATGGATAAGATCATTGTTCATGATCTGCAAAACATGCAACTAGGCTGGAAGAATTTTGATTGTAAGCTCGAATTTTCTTCTGATAATTTAACTTTTAATCCTCCACATTGTCATCTTTGTGACTAACAAGTTATGTGTTTTTCAGGTGCAAGGTCGGTTCGTGCTGCTAGGTCGACCGATAAGAATCTTGTGAGTTCTGGGCACGGATCATACAAACTATCAGCACTTACTGGAGTTGCTATCATGCTCGCACATACCTTCATCTTATGTGCCATTTCCACCGCTTGCTAGCAGAGTATCACGGAAGGTATGTCGTATAATGAATTGCTATCGTGATTTGGTGCTTTAGACTACTTTTGTGTTCTCAGTTAGGTAACAGATAGATTTTTTCATTAATTCCATATATTTGGTAGCATTAGGAAATCAGGAATTATGAGTCGTTTGGGTACCGCCTTGTGGATTAGTTGAGAAGTGCCAATCTTAGCCTTGTCAATTGTTGACTAGTCGATAAGTACTAATATACACCAATATTGCAAAAAAAAACTTGAAGGCAGTAGGCCGAGACCCATGGATGGATCATAGGGTTCAATCTTTCGCGGCCACTTCCGTTTCATCTCTCATACACCCATGGTTGACTAGCCAGTTAGTCGCGCGACTAGCTCCCCTAGTCGAGTCCAAACAAATTCGAGCCCCCTGTTATGACCGGATGGTTAATCGGTTAGTCGTTTAATTTAAAAGCATGTGTAAAATCTGTAAATAGAGCATTGCCAACTTTAGTGATCTAAAATGGTCAAAGAATCAGAGAACAATTGTTAGGCTCTAATTGTACTGATCAACTCCTAAAATATCTGTGAAAGTATTTCCTATTGTTTCATAAGATGATTTAGGTTCTCTTACTAGAACGAATGTAGACAGAATGCACTTTATTTATGCACTGTACTCGTCTCTTTGTGTTGATACTGGAGAAAGCCATCCAAGATAATGGGCATATAGTTGGATCCAGTTTATTCTGAGTGTGCCATGACCTTACTATTAAGGAAAGGCATCACACTCATAAGTATTAACAAAAGTAAAAGGATGGCAGTTAGGCAGAATTGTAGAGCACCATAAACCAGAAGAACATGTAAAATCTAAAATGCAACTGGTAGGTGCTCATTGTAAGAAATATGGACCAAGAAAAAGAAGACACATCAACTTTGCAGGCCAAATATCTGAGTTATGGTTTGATTGTTACGACGGTCGACGGACACATGATTTCCTTGTCCTGAAACCACTCTGTAGTACATTTCAGATTTCATGAAAAGGTATATGTATTACATTTACGACTATTCAACTAATTCATGTCTTGCATCATCAGATTTCCGAGGAGCAGCATCAGTTCATCGAGCAGCTGAAGTCATGCCCTGGAACAGTTCTACTGCCATAGAACACTCCTAATGTTCTAGGTCTAAATTAGATTATTGTCATGCACAACTTATAATTGGAATGCACTGTCATCTTATATCATTGGTATTGTATTGTTTTCGTTGTGGGGTGTTGTATTGTTCTTGATGTATCAGTCAAGCGTATCTGTACTGATTTCTGAACACCCTTGTGCTGAATGCTTACATTTGGATGTTTAAGTTACAGAGATGAGTGTAACTGTACATTTTACTCTGCATTCCAGAAATACACCGTCTCCTGTGTGGATCTTGGGGGTGGCTTGGGCGGAACCCTGTCCGTCGCGGCCCTCATCTTTCGCTCCACCTCGTTCTCCCGCGTTGCCGCTCATTGGTACATACTCTAGTGAGCCTCGTGTTGACGGCATCTCCGCTTTCTGCCACAATTAATTAGTTGGAAAGTCTCCATCATGGGTTGAAAAGGTAAAATTTTAGGCCGCAAACAAAGAAAGTTACATGAAACAAATTCAGCCCGAGGTGAAGGTATATTAGCTTAATGAAACATTGCGCCAGGCAGGTGGCCTATCCCACCTACTGTAGAGGGAACATCTGTGCTCGGGTGTCAAAACTCGTTTTCTACAAATACACGTGAAATTAGGAAGGATATATCTACTAGCCTGTACGTAATTATTCTATCCAAATATAAACTCGATCGTAGGGGACAGTCATTTTCAAAATTAGGAAGGATATTATCTTTATATCCAAATTAGGAAATATATTAATGCAGAATCAGGAGTAGTCATTTTTATTCTTCATTAATGATAAGGGATACGCCACCAGCCTGGCGCAATGATTGATTACCAAAATTTGATCACCCGATTCTTGATATAAATATGTGGACTATCTGACCGTGGTTCTTTTTTTTTTCGAACCCGAGGCAAAAGCTTTGCCTCACCATTTATTAAGCAGAAGGTGCCCGGTTTATTATGGAAGAAACCGGGCGAAAACCATACAACAACACGACACAACCCACGGAACGAAGCCCCACAACCTCGAGAAACCACGACGCCGCACGACCCGGCCACCCACAGCCCAAACTGCACCAGGTGAGCCGCTCGTAGACCAAGGCCGCCGCACCAACATCCGGGGCCGCCGCCCCGGCCTAAAGGGCAACCGCTGCTGCCGCTGCCCAAGCAGCCCCGACAGCCTCGCCGCCAGCACCCCCTTCCGGGACCGCCGTCCCGACATAGCACCGCTCGCAACCGAGCCACGACGCCGCACGAACCAGCCACCCGCAGCCCAAGCTGCCCAGGGAGAGCTGCTCGCAGACCACGGACGTCGTACCAGCATCCGGGGCCGCCGCCCCGGCCTAAAAGACAGCCACAGCTGCCGCCGCCACCCCACAACACCTCGGCCTACCACTGGTCCCTCTTGCCGATGTCCAGCTCCGAAGACGAAGCCCCCAAGAGGGAAACGACACCAAGGCGCCGTCATCGTCTGATCACAAGATCAAGGGTTTGCCCCCGGAGCTGGACCACCCGATCGGATCGGTGCAAGAGGGGGCTACAGCATAGCAGCGATGCCTCCAAGGAGGTAAACGACGGCCACAGCCGCCGCCATCGCTAGTCACGGTACAAACCGAGACGGGGCTTTCACCCAAACGCCAAGCACACCCTCCGCCGCGCCGGCAAGCCTCACCAACCACCACCACCACCATCAAGCCCGACGACGAGGAGGTGCAAAACAAGTCGCCGCAGCCACCCGCACCTCGCGGAGACTACCGGCAGCCACCCCGCCAGGCACGCGGGCAGGTCCAACACCGGCAACCAGGAGCAGAACCACCGGACGCAGCACGCCGCCGCACCTTCCCGAGCACCATGCCGGCAAGACAAGGCGGAGCGCCGCCCGTGGCCAAGAGCCACCACGGGTCCTGGCCGCAGCTTCACCCGACGCGACGACGCACGCCACGCACGCCGCACGGCCGCCGGCGACCGGAGCAGAGGACCACCACGCACGCCAACTCCACGCGCCTTCCCTGGGCGTCCAGAACCGAAGCCCGGAGGCCCACGTGCCCACGCCGCGCCCAGCGCGCACGCGACAACCCCTCCTGGCCGCCGACCCGCCCCAAGCCCGACGGGCCCGCCAGAGCCCAGATGCGGCCCGCACAAGCCCAGCGCGCCCGCGCCGAGCCACCGCGCCGACCTCCACGACCTCCTCCACAGCCCTCCACGCCGGCTGCAGTCACCTCCGCCGAGGCGGCCAGCACGCACGCCGACGGCCACCGTGGCGCCAGCACCGTGCGTCGCCATGCGCGACCTCCAGAGGCCCTCGTCCCCGCGCGAGGAGATGGTCCTCGGGGTCCGCCTTCAGCCCCTCCATCCTTGATGGCCGGGGCGCCGCCACCGCCGCCGGCGTCGGCAGCGGCAGCGGGGCCCGAAGTCGCGTGGTCTTCGCCTGGCTGTATGGGGTGCCTCCGGAGCCCCCCGCGCGAGGGGCCCGGGAGGAAGGGGAGGAGGGGAGGGGAGGGGAGGGAGGGGCGGCGGGCGGCGGCGGGGAGAGCCCGGCGGCGGCGGCGCGGTGATTGTTTCAGATATGTGGCGCAACTATGCTCAACCTCTCTGACCGTGGTTCTGGTATATGTTTGCCATACATACACAAAACAATCTGATTATCTGAATAGCAGGAGGTCTTCTTGTAAGGCAAAGTACGAGATGAAGGGAAGCAGGGTTGTCATGCTTATGATGGTTATCCTCGCATGTACCGCAGTGCAGTCACAGTGTAAGTGTGTAGAAATAATCAGGTGACTGTCATATTTGGTGGTTTTGAAGAATTATTTGATCGCCTACCGCTTGCTTTGGAAAGACAAAGAAGTGATTCTAAAAAGCTCCTTATAATTTTTTTAGCGAAAGATAATTGACCTTTTTCTTGCATGCAGGTCGAACAACTGATGAGATGGGTAAAAATAATGTATGGCATAGCCACCTTGGGATAAAAATCATGAGACGTGATCATCTTATATTGTTGCGTCAATTCCATCATCCTCCTCTAATATCAATCAATTATTTCCCTGTTACTTTTTCGGAATGCTTTCCTCCAACGGAAGTAGGGCCTCAGTTTTCTAGTTATACCGTGAGGGATTTCTCAAACATTTCTTCTGAATATACAATAAACGAAACATATGATACATTTCTGTGACTAAAACATTGAGCATATCGTACCACACCAGGTGAAGATACAACCGCGCCTCATATGCCATGACAAGAGCTGTTTACATGACACTGCGCTCATTCTGGTGAGCAATGAGATGGGAAGAAAATTAACCCACTTGATATTGCACAAACTTGATTCAGCATTGGGTACTTGTGAACTCGTCAACTTGTGGCTGTGTGCATCATAACTATGCAGAGATCGGGTGTAATGCTTAAAACTCTTAAGTAATAAAATCTCTTTATCTAAAAAAAAATTGCACAAACTTTAGGGGCGCGCAGGTCTGACCAGGACACCACTTTCTCTTCTCTGCTCTTATAGGATAATGTGAAAAAAACACGGTTTGAGTTGTACGAACTCACGATTATATCATGTTTGTCCATTGTGATTGTTGTTTTCTGGTTAAAATTAACGGAAAAAAATCCTTAATATTTGTCAAACACAGTTTAGGATGATTCATTCCAAGTTTCAGAATATTTTAACTATATTTCACGTTTTAGTTAAACCGCATGAAAAAAGTGGTAGAACATGTTTCGAAAACTGCAAATTTTGAAATATTTCAAACTTGTTTCACTTAACGTGATACATCCATTCGGAAACACATATGAAACCTCAGTGAAATACTTTTATGAAATCTCTCTAGGGAGGACTGCCGGTTGATATTGGCAAAATTAAGGGTCCGCGTGCAAATATGTTGCAACGAACAAATCGGTCGTTCATGACAGCAAATGAAAGATATGATTCTCTACTGGTGATAAGGGTCAAATGTGTGTGTCCGATAAATGAGTAATTAATCCCGAATGGCCCAAAGAGCGTGGTTAGAATGAGAGACTAAACAAGGATGGTATCTCTCCCTCGCCTAACTAGGACTCCGGTTGGGTTGCTCGTGCCAAGAATTCTGCTCTAGTACAAAGGTGACCCTGTGTATGCCTCAAATTATTTCAAAATAAAACTTCATAGCGCCTTGACATAAGTCTCGCGTCGGGGTCACACATGGGGGTCGACACGGACGAGAGCCAGCATCGCCACACCTCCCAAGCCCACCTCCCTTTACTCACTCCATCCCCTCGCACTTGCTAGGCAATGCCTAGGGATAGTCGGCGACAGCGGGTCACCCACCCTCGCGCGTGGGATGGCGAGCTGCAGGCGGCGGAGAAGGCCGCTGGGCCGGCGGACTCGGGCTGCGTCGGCAGTGCCTTGGCCAGAATTTGAGACGCATCGTCAGGTCTCTGCGGCTCTTATGCCAGATCTGGGTTTGGACGGCATTCTGTACGGTGATTTGTTGTTCAGTGCTGATCGCGGTGTGGCACCATCGGCAATTGGGCACGGTGTCTACATGGGCAGTGTTCCTGGCGGATTTCGAGGCACAATTTAATTTTTTTACCTTTATGTTTTATATTGGATTATTTAAACACGCAAAGTCAAAAAAATTGTATCCGCCCCCAGAGAAACTAAAATTATGAATTGTTGCATCTGGTCAGTCTGGGGAGAGGTATAGGTACAGTTACCTGTCCATCTGTTGTCGGAGGGAGAGGTACTTATCTACCATACGTAATTATTTCTATCGAAATATACTCGATCGTAGGGGACAGACATTTTTAAAATTAGGAAGGATATTACAGTATCTTTCTTTGAAAATTTGGAAAGCTATTAATGCAGAATCAGGAGTAGTCGTCATTTTTATTCTTCATTAATGACTGGATCGTAGGCGTTAAGGAACAGGCCACCAGCCTGGCGCAATGATTTATTACTAAAATTAGATGACCTGATTCTGACCTTAAATATGTGGGCTATCTGACCGTGGTTCTGGTACATACACCAACATTCTGAATAGCATGACTTCTTCTTGTAAGGCAAAGTACAAGATGCAGGGAAGCAGGGTTGTCATGCTTATGATGGTTTGCCTCGCATGTACGGCAGTACTTTCACAGTGTAAGTACATATAAATAATTTTCGCAAAAAAAGTACGTATAAATAATCAGGTGACTTTATTATTTGGGGTTTTGAAGAATTACTTGATCGCCTACAGCTTGGTTTGGAAGGACGACGAACTGATTCTAATTTTCAGTGAAAGATAATTGACCTTTTTTTTCTTGTATGCAGGTCGAACACCTGATGAGATGGGTGACAACAAGAGGCAGATATGTATATGCGAAAGAATTCCTGCTCCCTGCCCAAACAATTTGTGCTACTGCTGTTCAGACCTAGAGGGTGAGCCTTGCTTTGAGACTAAACGGAAATGCGTGACAGGCTGCGGCTGCCACCTCCCCCCCAACTGGCCACCTGCACTCACCCCTAACGCCGTCGATTAAGCGGGCATGACGTGTTTGAGTACTTGTGAGAAATAATGTTTCTTCTTCTTTTCTTTTGCGGAGATTTGTTGAAAAATAATGTATGACTTAGCCACCTTGGAATAAAAATTATGAGACGTGATCATCTTATATTGTTGCTTCATTTCCATCATCCTCCAATATCGATCAATTATTTTCCTGTTGCTTCTTTTCGGGATGATTTCCTCCAACGGAAGATTAGCCTCGCTCCTTGTTGAGATGATACAAGTACGGCCTCAGGTTTTCTAGTTACCATGAGGGATTTCTCAAACATTTTCTTCTGAATATACTATAAGCGAAACATATGATACATTTTTGTGACTAAAACATTGAACATATCGTACCACACCGGGTGAAGATACAACCGCGCCTCATACACCATGATAGGAGCTGTTTACATGACACTGCGCTCATTCTGGCGAACAATGAGATGGGCAGAAAATTAACCCACTTGATATTGCACAAACTTTAGGGGCGGACAGGTCAGACCAGGACACCACTTCCTCCTGGCTCTGGTAGGATAATATGAGAAAATCACAGCCGGAGTTGTACGAACTCACGAACATATCATGTTTGTCCATTACGATCGATTGTGTTCTGGGTAAATTAACGGAAAAATCCATAGTATTTGTCGAACACAGTTTAAGATGAGAAAGTTTTGAGAATTGAAGGTGCTCACATTGTTAGTGAGATGAAGGCGTTGTGGGGCAAGCTTCAAGGAGGTCAAGTTTCTTTTTATCGGTCGTGATGCAAATAATGCGGCACATAGATGTGCCAAAGAAGTTTTAAGCGTTTTAGATTTTGTTCGCTTTGATGTAATACCTGATTTCTGGCTAATATTATTCAGTCTGAATGTAACCATTATCCCGTTCAATAAAGCAGTGGATTAGGATTAAAAAAAAGTTTAGGATGCTTCATTCCAAGTTTCGAAATATTTTAAACATGTTTCACTTTTCAGTTAAACCGCATGAAAAAAGTTGTAAAACATGTTGCGTCCGATAATATGAGTAATTAATCCCCGATGGCCCAACGAGCGTGCTTAGAATGAGAGACCAAACAAGGAAGGTATCCCTCCCTCACCTAACTAGGACTCCGGTTGGGTTGCTCGTGCCAATGATTCCGCTCTATTACGGAGGTGACACGATTCAAAACCCTATGTGACAAGGGAGAAGGGCTCCAAGTCCACGGTGAGGACCATGTCACTAAGTGAACGGCAGGGGCTCGTTGACAAGAGATGTGCTGCCCATTTCCGATGTAAACCCGTCGACAATAGAATTATATGTTAACCGGTTGGCGCGATGGCCATGTCGGTGACGCTGTTTCACCATCCATTGTCCCTTGAGCGACAACGGACAAAGAGAGTTTGGCCTAACAATTTGTATTGATGTCACATGGCACAATAACTTCTTTCATGTCATGTGCCTCGTATTATTTCGAAATAAAACTTCATAGCGTATTCACCTGGACGCTATGATGGGCTTATACGGTATCACTGCAATATATTATCGCCACACCCATACAAAACATTCTAAAAAAGTATTTTGTGGAGTGTGTACAAACTTCACAATAGCAAAGGAGTACATTTTTTCCTCGTATACACATAAATGAGGAAGTTATTCAGTCTACACATAATTGAGTATATGAATTTCTCTATGTTTTATATGAATAACTTTAATCGCTTGAAGCAATAGTGACAACGAGGATAGAGATGTCGGAGGCACCAAATCACTACTAAACCGTTTGATGAAACGATCGCATTGCTTGGTAGAGAAATATCGTGTACTCGGTCCGTGGGAAATAGGGTTTAACTTATGAGATAATGTCATGACCATCTTGGAATAAAGGCTATGCGACTTAATTAATCAACTTATTTGCTTGCTTACATTTAAAATGTGTCCATCCATAAATATTTCATTTTTCATTTTAGCGTTTTCAAATTCTAATATTCACTACCGGACTTGACATGTTTGCCCAGTGCTCAGGAGGATAACATTCGGAACGAGAGGGCAAGGAAGATCAATTCAAATGGTGGTGGTTTTACATCACAGTTATAAAACCCACTTCAACTAGTCACGATAATTTCCCACTGTAAAAGGAACAACTTTGACGTTAGAATCGGGGCCTCGGACTAGGACCAGGACGCATCACCGAACCAGGGCTCGGGCCCAGGTGGATCGTCGTGCTCGCATTTCCCACCGCGAATCCGCGACCACCAGCGCCTGCAGCTTCGTCGGTGCGCAGCTCAAATCTTATCTCGCTTAAGCAGCCATGGCCGCGGCCTTCCTCCTCTGCCCCAGGCTGGCGGTGCCCCTGCGCCGAGGATCCCGCCTCCTCGTGTCCTGCTCCTCTTCCTCCTCAGGTGTCGGCTTCGTTCTTTGGTTCCATCAGAGCCCTTTCCCCATCCCAAACAAGAACTGCAGCTGTGTAGTACTGCAGTTGACAGATTCAGTGTAATTAACAGATTGTTTGTGCCCCGCAGATGCTGCTGGAGGGGTGGGATTCCAGGGAAGGGTGGGCTTCTTGGGCCTCGGGATCATGGGCGCCCCCATGGCATCAAACCTCATCAAGGCTGGGTGATTCTCCCTTTTCCTTCTGCGGATAATTTTTCTTCTGCCTCTCTTCTTCTATTCCCTTTTTTTGTGTTGTTGCTGGGAGACAGTTTTACTTCAGTACCTTATCTAATTGTCTTGGGGTTGGGACAGAGGGCACACAAAACTTTTACATTTTTTCATCGGTATGGATTAGAAGTTTCTCCAAATTTCTTGGTAATCAAATGTATTGGTTCTATGCTTATGCTTGTGCTTTGGCCATGAGCCCACGACCATGACTGGTGTCTGAATTGTTTCATGGTGATTTGCAGTTTTGATGTTACAGTTTGGAACAGGACCCAAAGCAAGTGTGATCCTCTTCTCAGCCTCGGTGCCAAGTATGCTCGACCTCAAATATAACCATCTTTTACTTATGAAATGTGTGCCACTGACAAAACAACTACCTGGGCTATTGATTCGTGCTGTAGTACTCTAAGTCTGAATCTTGTGGAATGGCGAAACCACAGTGCCTCTTTACTGAAACTGGATCGTGCTATAAAACTCTGACATGTTCACTCACTACTAAACACATTTTATACTTTCTTGTTTTGAAATACTATAAGACTGAAAAAATCCTGCATGTTGTCAATTAAAAAACTGAATCAAATCCTGCATGTTGTCAATTAAAAAACTGAATCAAATCCTGCATGTTGTCAATTATGTATCCCACAAACGTGCAAATCTCGTTTTGAAATACTATACATTTTAACCTACACAAAAATGACAAATGTGTAGATCTAAATGTACACTTTCAAATCACCAAAAATATAAGATTTATCATTTTTGTGTAGCTCAGGATATAAAGAATTTTAAAACAGATTTTACACTTTCGAGGGATACATCATTGACAACATGAAGGAACGTTTTTTCAGATTTTTCTAAAACTTATAAATATGACTTTTGAATGTTAAACAGAGGGAGCACCGAATCTCAGGAGGCAAAATGACTTTCCGCTTTCTCTCTGCTTACCTTATTCTTCTCTACTTTCTTTTGAAAATATTATGATTTCCTAAAATTCCATTCTAAACTGTCTTACTTGAAGAGACCAAAGCCTTTATATTACTAGTCTATTAGGTGGTTTCATGTTGTTAATGTTGACCCAAAGTTAAGTGACAGTATCGTACTCCTATGTAACAAAAGATGTGTGCAACATTCCGCTTGGTGCTAATACAAGAGGCTGGCTTCCTACAGGTTCGAATCTTCACCTGCCGGAGTTGCATCATCTTGTGACGTGACCTTTGCGATGCTTGCTGATCCAGAAAGCGCGGTACAGTTTTTCCCTTTCAGAGTTTGGTCGCCTTTCTTCTATTCATGAAGGCTCAGCATGATGACTGACCTAATTGTGTCTATAAATGGTTTGTTCCACAGGCTGAGGTTGCATGTGGGAGCAATGGAGCCGCAGAAGGGATGGCCCCAGGTAAAGGGTAAGTAGTAACCGATTGCGCTGAAGAAAAATGAACATAAAGCCAAGAGCGTATGAAAAACAGCAGCAGTAGAACTTGAAATCATCATGGTTGTGTGTCATAGATATGATGTCCATGTTTTTCGCTCATAGTTTCTCATGCTTGTCTGTCATAGGTACGTTGATGTCTCGACAGTCGACGATGCAACATCTAAGTTGATCGGCAAACGTATTACAAGTACTGGGGCATCTTTCCTTGAGGTAGTGTTTGGCCCCTGTCGTTGCAATTTTGTATCGAATTGCTGATTTTCCTGTTAGAATGTGTCACTGGTAATGTAATTTCGGTACCTGTACTATTGGTCCTGTGCTCACTTGATGCTTTTCAGTAGGCTCCAGTTTCGGGCTCAAAAAAGCCAGCGGAAGATGGATTGCTGATCTTTCTTACCGCGGGTAAAATATCTAGTTGATAAAATGTAGTTGGTACAACCTTTTTTATCTGATACCTGAAACATTGTCGATATGATTGCCAAGGTGATGAATCCTTGTACAAGAGAGTGGCACCCCTACTTGATGTCATGGGCAAGGTTAACATCTCTAATCATAAATAAGCACTTGAATTGGATACCTCATGTTGATCAGGATATGTGCTTACTTTTCCTTGCTCTGAAAGCAGTCAAGATTTTATCTTGGGGATGTCGGGAATGGCGCAACAATGAAGCTTGTGGTTAACATGGTCATGGGGAGGTAAAATCGAACCTCATTTATCTGAAATCACATCATTTCTGTATCATATGGCGGTTATCAATGCTTTGGACCCCTTTTTTCACCTGATCCTTGTGGTGAAACACTGCAGCATGATGGTCTCCTTTGCAGAGGGGCTACTCCTGGTGAAAAAGTCGGGTTAGACCGAATACTATCGTGAGGTAGCTCTACTGAAACAAAACTAGAAAGCTGAAATACCTAACAAGAATAATTAACCCAGGATGCTCTGGTCCTCCAACAGGTTATTTCACAAGGTGCTATCAATGCCCCCATGTTCTCCCTGAAGGGCCCTTCCATGGTTAAAGCTGCATACCCTACCGCGTTTCCCCTGAAACATCAGCAGAAGGTAGCGCCTGCTCGCCTCGCACGTCGGCCTATACGGCACTGAAATAGACATTGCCATTTCGCACCTCATCTGTTCCCGGCACTGACGAAAAAACTTTGCTCACGCGTGACAGGATCTGAGGCTGGCGCTGGCCCTGGCAGAATCGGTGTCCCAGCCCATTCCTACAGCTGCCGCTGCAAACGAGCTGTACAAGGTTGCGAAATCGCTCGGCCTCGCCGACCAGGACTTCTCTGCGGTCATTGAGGCGCTCAAGGCCAAAGTGCAGAGCTCGCAGCAGTAGAAATTGTTTGTTCAGCTGGCCAAGTTTAACCGTGGCCTTTATGTTTGTTTTCCGATCTTGTTGCAGGCTGTTTTGTGATTGTTTTACAGGCAGAATGTAATGTGTACAAAATATAAAATGAGTCAGCGCTACCGGAATGGATATCTACTTGTGCAACCTATGCCTGAAGGGGAAGGAGTGCATGCTTTTGGTATGTAAGTAATTTTGGTTGGTTACTGGAGTCAGTCATCCGAAATGGTAAGGAATTAATGGTCCAAACTAACTATCTGACCTTGGCCTTTTCGGACGATGAGCAAATCTAATATTTTCTTTTGGTCTGTACGTAAGTAGTATGTCTTGAAGCTCTGATTTATATAGACCAAGTTGACATCACAAAGAACGTACTGCTGTGGTGTGGAAGACAGACCATGAGGGTGAAAGGTCGGAGCCGGTGCTCGTGCACGCTGCTGCTGCCGCCGCCAATGGCGAGTATTACTACCTCTCCAACCTCGACCAGAATATCGCCGTGCTCATGAAGACCGTGCACGTCTTCAGCCCGTCCAGCGAGAAGTCCGCAGGCGACGACGCGGCCACGGTGATCATGGACGCCCTGGGCAGGGTGCTCGTGCACTACTATCCATTTGAGGGTAGCCTGGTCGTCAACGCCGACGACGGGAGGCTCTCCGTGCGCAACGACCGCCGCGGCGTGCCGTTCGTGGTGGCGGACGCCGACTGCGAGCTCAAGGAGATCGGGGACGTGGTGTCGGCGCCCGACGCCGCGGTTCAGGCGCAGCTCGTGTTCGTCAGTGACTCGGAGGACAACGCGCCTTTGCTGACCGTGCAGGTCACCAGGTTCAGGTGCGGCGGCTTCGTGCTCGGGCTCGCCATGAACCACTGCCTGGCGGATGGCGTCGCCGCGGCGGAGTTCCTCCGCTCCTGGGCCGAGACGGCCCGCGGCGCGCCCTCTCCACGCCACCTTTCCTCGATCGCACCGTGCTGCGCGCCAGGACGAGCCCCACGGTGGCCTTCCCGCACGAGGAGTTCGCCGACATGGAGGACGTGTCCGGCCTCGCCGACCTCAGCGACAAACCGCGCGTGCACCGGGCCTTCACCATCGACGCCGCCAGGCTGGCGCGGCTGAAGCGGCAGGCCGACGCGCGCTCGACCTTCGTCGCGCTGACGGCGTTCATCTGGCGCGCGATGGCCGGCGCCATGAGGATGCGGCCCGAGCAGATGAGCAGGCTCATGTTCGCCGTCGACGTCAGGCGGCGCGTCGACCCGCCGCTGCCTCGCGGCTTCTGCGGGAACGCCGTCGTCTTCGCCTGCCGCGGGCGACCTCGTGGCCGCGCCGGTGTCCGAGGCAGCACGGTGTGTCCAGGACGCCATCGTGCGCACGGACGACGCGTTCGTCCGTTCCGCCATCGACCACATCGAGGTGGCCCGGGCGCGGGCGCCGTCGATGACGGCGACGACGCTGGTGACGGCGTGGAACCGTCTGGGGTTCCACGCGGCGGATTTCGGGTGGGGCGAGGCCACGCAGTCTGGCCCGGCGGAGCTGCCGCGCGGGGAGGTGGTCATGTTCATGCGCGACGCGCGGACGGCAGCATGGTGGTGCTGCTTGGCCTGCCGCACTCGTGTATGCAAACATTCCAAGATATGGTAGATCTGCTCTGATGTATGTTTATCACTCTTGTTCGGACGCCATGGGCGATGATTAAGTTTGGCAAGAGGAGCCATTGCTGCTTTGTCTCGATTTGCCGCCGTCGGGCGAGAGGAGCCATTGCCGACCATTGCCGCTTTGTCCACCTTGCCACCGTCGGGCGGCGGGACTACGCATATACCGGTAAAGACTTATCGGTCGAATGCAGCGATGATGACCATATGAGCCATATACCTTGTGTAATGTGTTGTGTTCAAGGCTAGACGCTTACACCTCATGCATGGGGCCATGGTGGTGTAGTTACGATCCTTGGTAGCCTCCGGCGTAAGGGTTACAAGACTCGGCTATGGGCCTATGGTATTGTGTCTGGCAGCCTACCAAGACAAGCCATTATTTCTTCCATGTTTTTAAAAAATCACAAAAAGATGAGCATAAGAGGGTCAGAAGAATAAGCAGCTACCAAATGTGTATCAGATTTCAGAATAGAGCATGCCTTTATTCATACAAATACAACGCAAGTACCAACAGTAAGAATTATTGAGCTGTAGAGTTGTACACTACATAACTCAGTTCGGCATGCGAGAACAAAACTCATACTCAAACACTAGCTACATGTGCCCTGGTGCCTGCTACGATGTGTGAATTTTCATCTATGTGTTCCTATTCACCGGAGGAACATCAATGGTATCTTGCAAACAGTCAATGTGTCCTCGTGTTGATGCAGCAGCGTAGCATATTCTTCATGATGCTCATCAGCTGATAATTGACGGAAAAACCTGCTAGTTTGGTAAAATATACACAACGCAAACCTGTGGATGTCCCACGCGCTAAGATCCGATACCGGCAACACCCGTGGCTTGCGCTGCTGCTTGTTGTGCTGCCGCTGCAGCCGCTGCAGCTGCTGCAGCAGCTGGTGATGGTGGTGAAGCTGGTGTCTTCTGTGGGGCTTCAACAGCATGCTCCTGCGGCTGTTTGTTATCTGCCTGGGCTAATAAGTTCTTTATCTGGGCTCCGCTGAGGGTCTCCTGCTCAAGAAGTGCACTGGCTAGAGTATGGAGCTCCTTGTTGTGTTTTGTGAGGATGTTCTTTGCATTGTTGTATGCCTTCTCCAAGAAATTCTTCACCTCCTCCTCAATTAGAAGCCTCGTTTCCGAACTCATACTCTTTCCATCATCTTCATAGTTGTACGAAACAAGACCAACCTGCTTGCTCATACCATATTTGGTAACCATTGCTCTCGCCATCAAAGTTGCTTGCTCGAAATCAGATGAAGCACCAGAGGTCACCTCGCTATCCCCAAAGATAAGCTCCTCTGCCACCCGCCCTCCCATACAAACATCCAACCTTGCTAGCATCTGTTTCCTTGACATGCTAGTCTCGTCTTTGTCAGGGAGCTGAGCCACCATCCCAAGGGCCATTCCCCTGGGCACGATGGTAGCTTTGTGGACAGGGTGAGCACCATCGGTGTGGATGGCAACAAGTGCATGCCCTCCCTCATGGTACGCTGTCAATTTCCTGCTCTCATCCGAGATCACTGCCGACTTGCGCTCGCTAC
Organism: Poa pratensis; assembly: GCA_947311845.1. NCBI lineage: Eukaryota > Viridiplantae > Streptophyta > Magnoliopsida > Poales > Poaceae > Poa > Poa pratensis. The sequence continues at coordinate 54,704,551 of CAMZMU010000042.1, forward strand.
CCATCATGATCCGGTCCTTGGCATACTCCAGATCATTCATTGTAACAGATTTCGCTCCTTCCATGGCAGCCTTAAGAGCAGCCACATTCACCAGATTAGCAAGGTCAGCACCTGAAAAGCCTGGTGTTCCCCTGGCAATGATCATCAAATCCACATCATCAGCCTTTAAGACCTGCAATTATGTGCAAAGGGATATGAGATCACATTTTGACGTGGATAGCATGCAAACAGAAATTCCCGAAAATACCTTTGACATGTGGACCTCTAAGATTTGCCGTCTGCCCTCAACATCTGGATTAGGAACAACAATATGACGGTCAAAGCGCCCAGGTCTGACTAGTGCTTTATCTAATGACTCGGGGAAGTTAGTGGCAGCGATGACAATTATCCCCTCATTCTGCTTAAAGCCATCCAGCTCGACAAGCAACTGATTCAAGGTCATCTTCATGTACTGCTGATCCTTTGGATTTCTACTCCCGCCAATTGCATCAATTTCATCAATGAATATGATACAAGGCGATCGTTTTTTGGCTGCAGCAAAAAGATCCCTCACTCTTCTAGCTCCTACACCTACAAACATCTCCTCAAACTCACTACCACTGCATGAGAAAAAAGGAACACTGGCTTCCCCAGCAATAGCCCTGCTAGCATGGTCTTGCCAGTGCCGGGAGGGCCAACAAGCAGGACACCTTTTGGCAGTTTTCCACCAAGACGTGTAAAACGCTGGAAAACATGCATGCAGATTGTGAGTATGAATAGAGCAGATAATATAACAAAATTAGAGGTTAACTACAAAAAAGGGATAATACCCATGATACACAAAAACAGAGGCTGACAGCTGATGTCTACATCACAAAATATGAACTGAATAACTTAGCATTTCAAAAAGCAAGCAATATGAGGACAAACAAATTGGACAGACATAAAGCACAACACTAATGCAAGACAAGAAGATTACTGCCGAACAAAATCAAACATAATTTACTTCCAAAGTTGAACGTAATGCAAAACAGTTCAAATTATGGCCTGGCGAAAACTAATCCATGGCACCAGCAACCAAACCTACTGGATGTCAATGGTTTATTATTAGAGAGTAGCTAATGGAAAGAATAAAAATGGATTTACCTTCGGATCTCGAAGGTAGTGAACTATTTCCTCGAGTTCAGCTTTGGCTTCATCAACGCCTTTTACATCACTAAATTTCGTACTAGATTCCATGCTTGGTTGAACCTCTTCATTTAGACCAAGGCCTACAAACATTTATCATTATTTTTAGTGCGACAAAGTCCAAAATGGAATTAGGAAATTAGTCATTCAGATCTTTGAGGAAACAAAACCTTTGCTGATTCCTCTATCCTCAATGAGAGCCCCAATGCCCGAAATTAATAGGAAAGTCAGTGCAATGCTTCGGAAGGTACGCCAAAGTTGATCCTTAAATTGACCTGTTTCTGCGGTGACCATGTGAATAGGTGCATTCGCAGTGCCAATAATTCCATCTTTTGTCACTTGAGGAGCACCCTTTAATGCTGGCCGGGTACCAAGACTTCCTTCTGCCCTTTCGGAAGCAGAAAGACCTGACAAGATATTCCATGCACGGAATGTTAAGCCAGTTAACAAGAAACTACTTCCTCCGTCCCATAACATAGGAGGGAGTAGTCATTAAGGAATGATGCTCAAGCTCTGTTAGATGGAACCTAACCACAAATTCATATCTACAGAAAACTGAAACAGATTTAAGTAATGTACAAGTGACTGATAATCCACTGGCCATACAAGTTAAATAATCAGTACTCGGGGACTACAGTATAAGATATAGAAACATCTATATGCCATCGGAAGAGGAATACGTATGAGGAATTTGCAATTGCATTTTTTATCTAGTATGCAGAATCGCACCAATTTTTATAGCATACAACCACAATCTAGTCAATGAAGAAGTTTGTGGTGGGATTCATACTATATCCATAAAGATGCAAACTGACTTGTTTATCTGACAAATATGGTGATAACGAACCTAAGCGGGAGTTATCTAGAAGTGTGTGCTGTCCATGTGGGGTTTATAATCTAAACTTAGAAAGAAAAAATGCATTTTTTTATTCATTGGATGCCTATCTATTAGTGCAGAGCATTTGGATTGATGGCACACTGTCACGTTTTTAACTCTTCTTTTTCACCCAATTTACAATAAGAAATAAATGAATATCAAATGTTTCAACATGCTGCAGGCTGTCTTTTTTAGGGAAAAGGAACCTGCAGATTCCTTACTAGACTAGTGACAAAATGAAACACTTATTATGAAAAGAAAAAATCACATACGCTTAAGGTGCCATAGTGCAGACAAAACATGCATTGGTATAAAAACAAAACCGTGTGCTCAGGCAGCTGATGGAACCTTTGTAACTATTTAGCAAGAAAAATCAGAAACAACAGCATGTCCCACACAAAACAGCTGAATTAAACCAACCAATTGAAAAAAACAAAGATAAGATATTTTGAGGATATTATTACCTCTTTGCAATGTTTTCAGCAACGTGCTATCATCCAGCCTATCAACCTTGACAAGAGCTTTTACATATTCCGAAAGTGCTGAAGAATTCGAATGCAATGAAGGCTGGCTTTCGAATATTTGTATCACACGCTCTGGGTCACTTCTGTGTATCTCTTTTAGCAGAGAAGCTTCACTTTGGGAGCCCAGGTCTCGCATGCTGCGTGAAAAGCCACCAAAATAGCTTGAATGGTACCTATCATGTAAATTCCTCCGTGCGCCACCTGCATTGATAATCGCCATAAGAAAACTCGGTAAAAGAAGCACACATAAATTTATCCATGAGAGCAATGGCAGCAACAGCACTAGCTATAAAATAAAAAATAAATACACCATAAATGCTCTGATGGACTGCTTTAATGCAATTTCATAAAAGATACAAAGGGGCAGACAGTGAAAATATGTGTTTAATATGCAGATACAGACACTCATCTATAAACAAGTACAGAAAGATGCAAATGCCACACTGTTAGTAAATAAAGTTACTATTTGAGCCAACGTGTTGTTCATTGTACAAAGATCGTGTACCTGCACAGATGTCACTTCTAAGTGACCTCAGAGGGGAAGAAGCTGCTAACTCATTGTAGATTGCATATGCTGATTGGTTCCTTGTAGCCTGCGATAAAAAAATTATACCTGAATTAAGTCTTGCTAAATACAGCGACAGAACAGCACAAGAGAAAATAACTGAGCAAATTATTCAATGCAAGGATACCCAACAACTCTCGATATTTAACCACAGGGGGAGGAGCTGGGCCTTGGGCGCCCAGGGGCATGCATACATCCTTGCCTATGTATAGCTTGGGCAAGGATGCAGGAAGTAGAAACTCAGCCACACCTCCAAACCCCCCTTTCTCTAGCCACAGCACCAATAATCCCCAACCCACAACACCTAAATAACTTCCCCTAATTCCCCATCCTTCATGGCGGTGTACACGGCAGCAAGTTCCACCACGGCCTCCAGCAGCAACGCTACCTGCGAGAGGAGCTCTAGTGGAGCATGGAGCCATGGAGAAAGAAACTCGGTGAAGTGCAGGTTCATATCTGGAGAGGCGTGCCCTCATCCGCATCCAACACGAGGCGAATAGCTGTCAATGCTAGATGAGGCCAAGGCAGAGCAGTCACTCCTCGTTATTGTGCGTGGTTCTTGATTAGCTATCCTACTGTTTTTCTTCTGATGTTGATTGAGTTGAGATTGGGTATCTTGGGCAAGGTGAGGAGTGTTGGGCCTGATTGGGCAGTGCATGAACATTGTAATTGGCACATTTTTTTTTTGCGGTTTGTAATTGGCACATTTGAAGAGATTTTGGTTCATTGAACTGTCAGTATATACTAGTATCCTAGATATTTTCATATAGGTCGTCACAGTAATCTGATAACTTCTATACAAAAAGAGAAACATATTGCACCACAAGAACGAACCTCCTGCACTTATTAACCGTGGATTAACGAACCTGAAATCCAAAACTAATGGGAACGACGGCTACATTCTCCCGTCCCAGCCGCACCGCCCGGTAAAGGAAAAGCGCGGGAGAAAAACAAAGAGGAGAGAGCTGTTAGAAAACGCACCTGGGAGAGGAGGCGCCGCCACGCCATGGGCCCGAATCCCCAATCCGCCGCCGCCTCTTCCGACGAGATCCCGAGTCCCCAGCAAGCGGGCACGCGGAAAGGCGGGAGGATTGGATTGGGAGTTGGGGTGCGGAGGGACGGACCGGCGTTGACGAGAGGGCTGAGAGAGACGGCGCGCGGCGCGGAGGCGGGGGATTCAGCGGCGGCGAGGTGTGCCGCGGTGGTCGGGAGGAGGCGGCGCTGGGAAACAGACCACGTCACGCGGCGCAGCTGGACAAGGGAGAAAAGCTCTGATTTTTCTTTACCTTCTCTACCTCCGGAGGCTAGTACTGTTTTTTTTTCAGGGCTGGTACTGCTCTTCTGGTTTTTTTTTCTCCCTCCATTTAATAACAAAACAGATGGGCCGGGCGGCTTCACAGACTTGAAACAGTCATCTCGGCCACACAAAAATAAGGTTTTGCGAACAATAGGCCTCTCCCGTATCTTTGGTTCAAAGGATCATTAGAAGCACCTACAAAACATTTTGTATCGAGCTTGTTTGGTTGGGGGATTGGATACCGTAAGAGCTTTTTGTATTTTGCATGCAATTTTGAAAAATATACACTTCTACCCTGAACGGCAGGCCGAACCTCTGAAGCCCAAAACTGTCCCAATCAACGCAAACCGTCCGATGAAAAATATACTAAGCACCCAAATGTGTAGTAAGATATTATCCCATGTTTTAACATCCATAAACAATATTACCGAGTAGCTGAAGTTGTCATGAGGGAAACAACAAGGGGAAAAGGATAGCTAAAATGAAGGAAAACAACACGAGGAAATAAACAGAACGTTGGCCGCACAATAAATATGCATGCAATGGCCTCGTGCATAGTCCGGCTAGATTCTTCCAAGAATCAAGACTGCCGGGGCCGTCATACACTCCTCACAGCTTGAGCTGCAATTTTCTAGGCAGATCGGCCTGGTATCCATCATGCATCGATTGCACCTACGGGATTGCACTTTCACGGCGCACTCGGAGTCACACGAGCACTTGGTTTCGCATGTCTTCCGGCAGGTATTGTAACATGACACTTCACATGTTGGGTATCTCGTCGGGTCTTTGCAATCGAATTCAGAGCAGCACTTGGTTACACAAGCATTGCAGTCATTTTGGGCAGCCGCCAACTCCATGCTCATGGCAAGCAGCACGAAGCAAACGGCGGCGACCACCACCACCGCCTTAGCACCGCCGGAAGCCATGTATGCTAGGTTGCTTGGAGAGTAAAGATCAAGCGGCCAAGAAGAAGCTGAGGGGTCGAGGGAGCCAAAACAAAGGACGAGGAAGAAGAAGAAAATATGCCAAGTGGTTTGTGCCCTGTACCGATAAGATGAATACCAAACGATGCCTTTTATAGCCACAGCCAACACACACTTGCATTTCATTTCGACAAAGAACACACACTTGCATCTGTATGATCCAGTGGTGAATGCATAATTTAGTGCACGTGAAACACGCACCATTGACTTCAGAATGATATGCACGATCCAAGCACCTTACTGGATTATATGCAAGTGTAAAAGGTAGTGACAATGGCACAATGCCCCACATGTCCTGTAATTTTAGGCCGGCTATCCTAACTAATGTGTTGGTTTCTTCGGCCGCGTCTATATTTGTAGCTAAATACCCGTGCGTTAGAAAAAGATAAAGACAAATAGTTGTTAGAGTACAATTTTGGTGAATCGATCCCTTGCATGTTGATAGTATAACGGCCATTCATTTTATTCACTTGCAAAACAACAACTATTAGCCCAAAAGACAATAGCTCGTCGACTACTGACATGTGCGTAAGGTATGTTAGTGCGCACATCTATGCTTAGATGGATTACAGGGGAAGACAGGTTGCACCTTCAAAAGATGACGAACTAAAGCAAATATTAGGGCATGTCCATTAGTTTAGACGATGCATGTCACATGTAGTCTACGGTATAGATACCTCCTACAGTATTTTGTCTATTTAGTTATCTATATCAGAAACTTATACTCCGCATTGACCGTCATGTTGAGTACCATCTGCATGTTCTTCAAAAGCAAAGGTGCAGGAGGGGAGGAGGGGGGGGCATAAGAGTATAAGATACACACTCCAATTGACGAGCAGATACATCAGCTCTCTAACTATAAAGTACAAATCGAGAAAGAAGAATCAAAATAATACATGAATCTTCCGTTCCCTAGGTGCCTGTGCATTCCTCCGTGTAACACAAATTACAGCTCAAGTGTTATATTCAATGACGCATGTTATGAATGGTATATATATGACTGGTCTCTCCAGGGGTCAATCGGTTGAGAAATAGCTTAGTTCTCGTTCGCATGATGCCATCAAACCCAGTTGCAAGTCAAGTTTCAACTCATGATTAGCACGAATCGCAAAGCAAAGTGGTCCGAATCAGTTGCAACTCCACCTACAACTTATGACGTCATGCGATTGAGAACTAAGTTAACTCTCAATCGATTGAGAATTAGCAAAACCAATATATGATAGATTGATAGGTATGATAGATTGGTAGGTCTTAGTATAAGAAAAATCAAGTGCCGTGGCTCTATATACATAGATAGTGAAAGGTAAGTGTTGTAGAAAAGCTGACCTTGATCACTGAATGTGAGCCTGAACCAAATTTCCTGGGAATCCTCCTGAGGAATATTGAATGTTCTGTATCTAAACGTGACCTTGATCAATGAGTGTGAACTCTGTATATAAATATAGAAAAAACGAATGATAATTTTGATTATGTCGTTCAGTTTTGCGCTCAAAAGACCTACATATTGTCGGCAGACTCTCCGTCTCTGTCCCTCAAATCAGGCCGGTGCCACGGCTCTCTCTCTCTCTCTCTCTCCACGGAGACTTGGTCTCGTCGGCTCGCCGTCTTCTTCCTCAAACAAGCTTGCCGTAGTAAAATATTCTCCAGAATCAAGGTCAGGCGGCGGCGTCCAACCGAGAGGTTCGCCATTAGTCCTTCCCACTCCCCACTTGAGCGGATTAAAAATTTGTCGATTGGTCGAAAAGACGGTGGCAGACAACCAAGATTCTACCGATCGATAAGGAAGAACCGCGGCAGCGGAGGCGTGCCGCGTGCGTGAGTGTGTCCTGACTCTGCGCCCAGAGGCGCTAGCGTCGGAGCTCGTGACGAACGCGGCTTCGTCCTTGTCGCCGATGGCACTGTCACGACGTGTCCAACTACCTCCACATGAGCACGACATACGCCACATAAGGCGTGGGACAAGACGAAAGCAAATTATAGATTTTTGTTTGATAAAATATATATCATGACATTGTTAGCTGACTGAAGATGGGAGTAAAGGGGAGACAAATTGACTAAACCTATGCGAGATGCAGAAATTAATGTACAAGTCGATACAACATATTAAGCTCAACTTAGACCACCCCCTAGCGCTATTGGTACTGCCGCCGAAAAAAACAGTTAGTCTGATTTGTAAGCACTAAGTCTCTGTTTGGCAGTAGAGTTTTCTCAGAGTATTCTAAGAATATTTTGGTTTATAGAAATACCATAGTTTTAAATACTTTGATGTGTTTGACGTTAGCAAAACTGCACTGTTACAAATCATGGTATTTGCTAAAACAAAACTATTTTGCACTATACAAAAAAGTGGTTCAGATATCTTTTTTCCGACTTGTAGTATTCATTGCCTAGGCGTGGAAATACTCTGATTTTCGAATACTTAGGTTTTAGAAATTGTCCATTGCCAAACAGAGCCGAACTTTTTCGAAAAACTGCCAAAAATGGAGCCAAGATGAGCAGAATAAGAAATCTGTAAAACAGCCATCAGTAATGCAGCTACTTCTGTCAGCCAACGTGAATGACTCTTTTTCCAGCAAAACGTGAATGATTCAGTATCTCAATACTAATCAGCTTCCCCTAAAAAACATCATCTTTTGGCGATTAACACAATACTAGCTAGTCATCCATATCCTCAAACTAACACGGTTTATTCCTTGTGGATTGAAAACAACTGCATTGTGTAATGGCAGGCACATGACATGACAGTGTATATAGAGAGAGTTCACGAGGTCTTCTATAAATAAATCGGATAAAACATTTGGTTCGGTAAACAGGAAATATTTATTTTTTTTCTCATTTTTTTGTACCTGTCTATGAAAATGGAATCAACCAGGATTAAACTTTAAACCTAATGCGCGACGATTCATAAGTCCGCGAGGCGAAGGATCCGAAGACTGCAGGTAGCTTGATGACGATGGCACATCTCGACCGTAAGGCGCCCTCACGAGTGTACGGCCCTCGTCATCATCATCATCATCATCGTCTTCTTCTTCTTCGTCCTCGTCAACCTTCATGCCGACCATCGCGTCGGCGTCAATCTTCACGGCACCAGGAAGTATGTAGCCGCCGTAGACTGGCTGCCGATGCTCCTCCGGTATCGTATACATCAACGGCTGCGGCGGCATCCACGGGTAATTCGGCAAGAGGAATCTTGAAGCGTCCGGCGCCGCCCGGCGGTGCTTCATCAGCTGCTCCTGCACGGCATTGAGCTCGGCTTCGGCGAGGGCAACCTCTTGCTCGAGATCCAGGGAGACGCCGTACGCTCCGAGCACGGGACTGGCAGCCCGCAGGTCGGCCTCGTACAAGATCGATTTCATGCAGTCGTCCCGCTTCTCCGGGCCAGCTTTCGTCAGGAACCGGAGGATGTTCTTGATCCCAAAGAGGCGGTGGGAGTTGCGGAAACTGCTGGGCTTGTCGGCGGGGAAATAAGGCGCTAGTGGGCATCCCGGCGCGCACTTCCGGCGCTGGTGCTTGCACGCGGAGCACGCCGGATGCGGCTGCTGCGCCGGCGGTGGTGCAACCGCCGTCTCTTGAGGAGGATAGGATGAGGAGGACGAGAAGCCCGAGGATGACTCCGCCATTGCTGACGGAGACGTGGACGGGAGACGCCCCGGCGGGGTGGTGGACATGCCCGCACCAGGACTGGCACCAGCACATCGTCCAGCCTGATCGATCGGGAATGGCCAGGGCGCTGGATGGCGGCGGGAGCAGGAGACCTACAGATGCGTGCGCGTGGCAGCCGGATGTGCGCATATATATGCGCCGACATGAACCGACCAACCGATTCTGCTGGGATTGTTACGACGGATATGTGCGAATTGCAACGGACTTGCTGTTATGATAATGATCTGCAAGAAATGGAAACAATTCGGATTAGTGAACAAGTCCAGGGAGCAAAATATAAACAATAATACTAGAATCTTGTAAACGAAAAAAAATAAACAACATCAGTGAAATATTATGACTGCGGATCCATTTCCAGCTCTGTTCTTGTATCTATCCAACAATGACTCATGCATGCAGTTGGAGTTTCTACTTGGACTTAGACTCAAGGCATATCACATTTTCCTTTTTTTTTTCGAACGTCCTTGCAGAATTCCTATTTCATACCGGTAGTCTGGTTGCTATTTTTATTTTTGAATTATTAAGTCGGACTGAGCATCCAAATCTAAATCTGCGCAGGTTGAGTAAATAAAATATAAATTCATCTTTAAATGTCAAAATGTTGTATCAAGCGTGGGAGTATTAATTATGGATGTTTATGTATTTAGATGAAATTGTATCTCATTGGAAGAAACAACATGTGTAGTTCTAAATCTTGATTTTGATAAAGTTGATCCCGAGTATCTTATTAAGTGCATATCGGAAAAAAAAATCGGTGAGAAATGCTGCATCTTGGCTGGTGAGAGATATTGTGAGGAATATCACTCTATCGAAATAATAATACTTGCGGCATGGAATTCGCTAGCCATGGAGAGGTTAGGGCCACTCCCCATCGAGTCATTCTTGTGCATCTTCTTCTTTCCAGAGTGAAACTCCTACTTCTTACCCTGGAGGTTCCACTATAAAGACGTCCACTTTGGTCATCAAGCCAGATCGATAAACTCTATGCGTTAACAAACATCAATATCAACCATCACCGTTGACAATGTGATTAACAAGAACATTTTTCTTCTAAAATGACGCTTTTCAAAAGGGCACGATTCATCACCGCTTGATCCAGACACGAGGGCATGCAGTATTTTGATGTACAGTTATTACAAAGTGAAAATAGCTATCTCGCAATCGTAATGAAACCGATTATAAATCCTGATTCATTTTTACAAACCTGCACGCGCAGCAAAAAAATTGCAAAATCCGACTATGCAACTGGTGCTGGTGTGGAAATACGAAGTAATAGACGTGTACGATTAAATCAGGGCCATCCGATCCACACAAGCTAACCCCCTTTTCTGGAACCACCCACGTCATCCCAAATTCGCCTCTTCACTTCCTCCGGCCCAAAGCCCCAGCGCCGCCGCCCGAAACCCCTGCGCCTCCTGGACTGGAGATCCGTCCTCGCCCCCCGCGATTCCTTCCGGTGAGGACGCCCTAGCTTGCTTCCCCGTACCGTTCTCCGTCTCGCCCTGGTCTTTTATCTACTGTGAGCCAACAGATCTTCCTTCTTGTCCTGTAAGATCGATCTCGGTCCGTCTACCTGGGGAGCAAGTCGCGCACCTCACGAGGTGAAAGATGGGTATCCTCGAGAGGATCAAGGAGATTGAGGCCGAGATGGCCCGGACGCAGAAGAATAAAGCAACAGGTTGGGTTTTCTTCGCTGCCCCTTGGAAATTACAATCGCGCAATCGTTGCCACTCATTGCGTGCTCTTTGTTCTTTCCTACTCGTAGTTTTGATGAAATTGTAACGTACTGCGCTACTTGTCTAGTGATGTTTTGGATCACCAATTGCTAATTTATCCCCTTTCTATGTTTTCGAACATCTGATGGAAAATATAGACATACATTTTGTTCTGTACCTACAGTTGCTTATCATATGCCCGTTCAATGTCATAGACATACATGTAAATCGGACTGGCTGTATGCTTGTTTGTGCATCTCCTGGTGGAATCATAACAATTCTAAATTTTCAGACAGATGGTTTTCCCACTGGGCATGAATATCTATGTTATTTATGACTACTGGGTTCGAGAAACAATCCTTTTCCGTTCTTATGATTCTTTTAGTTTGAACCAACCAATTGTGTCACGTATATCCTTGTTTATGCATTTTTGCTTGTATGTAGGAAGTTACAAATGGGTGTGACTTCCACAAACATATGTACTGCTATGTATGCCAGATCAGATAACTGTGAGAAAGCTTGTACAAAACACTGTCTAGCGAGGAACTGCATGTACATTTATATCTGCACAATTTATGTCCCTCAGCCTGTTAACTTCTAAGTTTTCATTAATAAGGTTGTCTATCAACGACTATCTGCAGTTTATCCTGATTTAGCAATGGGTCGTTGTGGTTTATTATGTTGTATGTTAAAGGTTCTTCTCCCTATTGTAGGGACTAACCTATCTTCTTTTGCTTCACAGAATATCATCTTGGACAACTGAAGGCAAAAATTGCAAAGCTGAGAACACAATTATTGGAGCCTCCAAAGGTATTTATGAGTTATGGCGCTGCACAAATTAGACGTTCATGCAAAACTATTATTTTGTTTTTTTCTTAGCCAATCCCTTGCTGAGTTCTTTCACTCATCAACTTCAAAGATTTTGAGTAACATACACTAAAAAAGGAGAATGGACTTGATAGTTCCTTGAACTTGTGTGGTCACATCAGCCATCTCATTTTGTTGATATAGGGTGCCAGCGGAGGAGGAGAAGGTTTTGAAGTCACAAAATTTGGCCACGGTCGTGTTGCGCTTATAGGGTTTCCCAGGTCTCTTTCTTATGCCTCAAGCCTATCGTTTTGTAGCAGTGGATTTTTGTTTCTGTACTCTATTATAATCAATAGGAGAACCTTGTGTCTATCCAGTTACATGATTTGTTTCATTGTATTCTTGACCCATGCCTATCTGTCAATCTAATTCAGCCGTCAGCTTGCTTATGATGGATATTTGATGTCTGCATTATCTGATATTCTTATTACCCAGTCTATGCTATAGTGTATGCGCCTCTGTCTTTTCCCTTGAAAAAAATGTATGATATATGACCCACTATCTAATACCCAATACTATTAATCACATGCCCTTATTCATGTGGTTGCTAGCTTAAGCATAAAGATCATTCCTTGTTTGTACTGCAATGCATATAAAGCTAAATCTAGTTTTCAGCTCAGATCTGTAATGTCAATATGACTCCTTTTTTTACTCCATGTCAGTATGACTCCTCACATGTATGAGAATTTTTATTGCAGTGTTGGAAAGTCAACTCTTCTAACTATGCTGACTGGGACACATTCTGAAGCTGCATCATATGAGTTCACAACCCTCACTTGCATTCCCGGTATTATCCATTACAATGATACCAAAATCCAGCTTCTTGATCTTCCTGGTATCATTGAAGGAGCCTCTGAAGGCAAGGGGCGTGGAAGACAGGTAAGTACTTGTTTTTTGGTTTAATTCTGACTTGTGCTTAATCTATAGGCACACATAACTTGAGGGTATTACTTTTGATGTAACATCTTGTTCCTCTTTTCAGGTTATCGCTGTCGCCAAGTCATCTGATCTTGTGCTTATGGTTTTGGATGCCTCAAAAGTACGTAATGCAGCTCTATCAGCTTTGTTTCATTGCTTGTGCATCCCTATTTGCTCTATGAAAAAAAGAGACTTTCCTAAGTCCAATTATTATTTAATCATTTGAGAGAAGGGGAACATAAAGGAACGGAAATATATCTTGGACTCTAGAGCTTTCAAGTATCAAAGTTTTGATCTAATCTAATCGTGCCCATGTTTCAAAGTTATCATATCCGGGAGAAATTTTTAGGCTGCAAAAATTGAAGTTTTATAATCTAAAGGAAAAAATGGAGACAAAATAAAGAAAACCGTTTAAATAAGTATTGCTTGAAATTAAGAGAAAAAAGAAGGCATTGCGTTAAAAGAAAAATGTTTTGGAGCTCTCTAAACTATCACGACTTCCTCTCTGGGCTCCTTACCATTAGACTAACGGAAATGGATAACTTGTGAATCCGTTAGTCTAACTGTGAAAGGCCATGATAGCAACAGAAGCAACTGAAATATTTAGCGAGTCCTAACACAGTAAAAAAAGTTGAGAGGCAATTGAGAAGGTTTAGGGAGTTCTCTATATGCATGAAAATTTTGCGCGGGCCACGGAGCTTAGTGCCTGGACTTTTTTCCCTGCTTTCAGTTGTGATCCTTCCGAAGTCACTCTCTTACAGATGGTGGTAATGGCAGGCTGCACAATCTCTGACCCCACGAATCAAGAGATTGATTCCTGCAAACGATATCATGTGACCTCACCGATATTGTACCCTCGCCTGCCGTGCTGAACTACACCCTCGCCAAACTCTTTCGCCCCAAAGCTCTCAAGAAAATAACGATGTCGATCTATTATGATCCGAAAAAATGGGTACCGCTAGTCCATGACTTGCAAGAGGGCTGCTCTGTGGAGGGGGCGAAAACACAAGAAACAAAGCGAATAAGCTAAGACGCCTCACATAATGGGAGTTAGTGGAAAAACTAATACACTTTTTAGATATTGGGAAGGAGGGAGTAAGTGGGATGCATGTTCTCAGTTAGATTTTTCCGTTGTTTCTAGAGCAAAAGCCTAAAATTTTTAGTAGCATGTAAATCCCAGTTCAGTTAAATTCTTCATGTTTGTATATGTGCTAAGATATTTCTGAATTCTTGAATAGAGTTTCTGTGCCATCTTTATTCTATATAAGTAATGGTATAGTTACATGAAACTTCTCATGTTAATGGAGATGAAGAGTTTGGTTGACTATGTTCTTTATAAAACAATATGAAATAAAATCTATTTACATGCGTTCTTTCCCTTCTTATATGTGATGATTGCACATGACCAGGCTTTACCTTAGTTCTAATTGCTTATTTGATTCTTGTTCTATATTTCTTTTCAGAGTGAAGGGCATCGCCAAATATTAACTAGAGAACTGGAAGCTGTTGGCCTCCGCCTTAACAAAAGGCCTCCTCTGGTATACATTTGTTCACTTAGTGTGACCACGAAATAGGACAAGACCAAGTAGAAATAGAACAACTGTCCAAGAAGATACTCTATGCAGTACTGAAGTTGTATGTTGTGCTCAAGTCAATTTCCACATAGATCTAATTGAGCCAATCCGAGACTGAATTGACTCTTTTTTGTTTGTGATGGGAAAGTGTTTCCAAGCACAGGCGCTCAAGGAATGTGCAAAGTTTCTCACACACCTTACTCCTTCCCTCCATCCTTGACAACAGGGACATCTGCTAATTCACGAACATCAGAATCAATTGTTTAGAAAAAATACGCTCCTCAAAAGAGTTGCAATCATGTATTCAAATGATCTTACATAAAGCCCATAATGTATCATCAATAAATTCTGGTCTCTGTTGAAGATATCCCGTCTTTTGTTAGAAATGACAGCGTATGTATTATTGACTGTGTACAAAAATCACACAAAGGAGATGAAGGGAGACCAAGCTAAAAAAAATAGCTGGCATAGTATTGACAGTTATCCAGGTTCTAGATCACCTTTTTTGTGAACATCCGGCACAACTATTGAAGTATGTTGTACTTTTTGGTGTTCTAACGGACAAGTGTTAACCTGAATTATATGACTTGACCAACCAGCTTTAGGAGTTAAGTCTTACAACATGTCAAATGGCTTTCTCCAAAATGATGTCTAACAGAGTCGCTGGTTTCTGTTAATCACTTTCTATTGATTGCAAAGAAACATCATATGTGCACTTATTCTTTCTTTTTCTTGGTTGATGAATCACTTCTTTGTGTACGAACAGATATACTTCAAGAGGAAGAAGACTGGTGGGATTAGTTTCAACAGCACGGCGCCTTTAACACATATTGATGAAAAGCTCTGCTATCAGATTCTGCATGAGTATAAAATTCATAATGCAGAGGTGCGTGCGTTTGTGTTAAGTGTGTCATGTGCGCTCCTTTTCAGTTAACTGAAATCATTTGGGTTACTTTAGGTGTTGTTCCGTGAGGATGCTACTGTGGATGATTTCATTGATGTCATCGAAGGAAATCGGAAGTATATCAAGTGTGTTTATGTATACAACAAGATTGATGTTGTGGGTATTGATGATGTGGATAATCTAGCTCGGCAACCGAATTCACTCGTGATCAGCTGCAACATGCAGGTAAGTTTCATCCTTCATGAAACTTCCATATGCTCCTTGATTATTTTTGCTGTGTATGTGCACGCCATTGTATCTGAAACAAATTCTCGTTTGCAGTTGAACTTGGACAGGCTATTAGCAAGAATGTGGGAGGAAATGGGTCTGGTGAGAGTGTACACGAAGCCGCAGGGTCAGCAGCCTGATTTCGGGGACCCAGTTGTCCTTTCTACCGTATGTCTTTTTTTCTCTCATGCATTGCACTGAGTAGCACACAGACTTTGTTTGATGGCTCTGGTTTTGTGCCACATCAGGATAGGGGTGGTTGCACCGTTGAAGACTTCTGCAATCATATCCATAGGAGCTTGCTTAAGGATGTGAAGTATGTGCTTGTGTGGGGAGTCAGCGCTAGGCACTATCCACAGCATTGTGGTACTAGCCATGGTCTGCAAGATGAGGATGTCGTCCAGATAGTAAAGAAGAAGGTTATTACTACCTGCCATAGGCTGAGTTCCAGTACAAGTGTATTTTCGACGCTTAACAATTGCTAAACCTGTGATGTGGAACTTCCAGGAAACGGACGAGGGCGGGCGAGGCCGTTTCAAGTCGCACACCAATGCACCTGATCGGATATCCGACAGGGTGAAGAAAGCTCCTCTGAAAACATGATCGGATCGGCCGCTCTTGGCTGGGGGACGTCTCCGAATGCACCAAACAAGTTACATGGTGGAAAACTAGTTGAGCCGGACGCTACTATCCGCAGCCCTATTTTTGTACCAGAAGGGCCATATTTGAGCACCTAACCATCTCACCTTGCATCTCTGCACTACTACCATATGAGAAATGTTGCTTTTATTCAGACAGTAGCTCGTGTCATATGTGAGTAGGATTGTGTTGCCATATTTTCGGCAGGAAACTTCGCCAAGGAGTTTTATGCTACCTGTTGCTACTGTCATACTGTATTTGGATCATGCAAGTTAATCCATAGAATACCACTGGTGCAAAATAATGGCATAGTAGATCTGATGCAAATGGGAGACCATGCAAAAAAGACGTGCAGATGCTAACGCGGTACACGTGCCGGGAGGCCTTTGGCATGGCCAGCGCATTCGCCATTTCGCCGTCATGGCGAACTTGCTAGCTAATTTATTATCCTCACGCGACCCGTTATGGACCAGTATGCTAAGTTAAGCGGGTCCAAATCTCCGACCCGTAAACCGACCGACCGCCCACCTCGTCTCCGGCGATGACGCCGGCGGCGCCCCCCTTGCCGGGGCGGAAGTCTCCGGCCGCAGTCCTCCTCCTCTGCCTGGTCACCATTTCATTGCTCATGTTCATACTCCTGGCATCTTACTCCCCCCGCATCCAGCCCCACGGCCGCAGCCCCCACCGCCGCCTCAAGCTCCACCCCAAGAACTCCGCCGCTCTCGCTTCCTCCTACGGAGCCGCCGGCGCCGCCCACGAATCCGGAGAGCACCACCACCGCGCGGCGCCCTTCGACCCGGCCATCGCCGAGCTGGAGCACCGGCTGGAGGACAAGGAGTGGGAGCGCGAGCACTACCGCATCCTCCACGGCGACGGGCAGGAGGAGAAGGACGACCACATGAAGGAGTGGGAGGAGTTCCTCAAGGAGGAGGAGGACTTCATCAACGACGACGATCGCTTCAACGTCTCCGACCGCATCCGCGCGCTTTTCCCCAAGATCGACCTCACCCCGCAAGACGGCTTCGTCTCCCTCGACGAGCTCATCAGCTGGAATCTCGAGCAGGCCAGGGGCGACCAGCTCCATCGCTCTGCCAGGGAGATGGAGCTCTACGACAAGAACGGCGACGGGATCGTCTCCTTTGGGGACTTTCAGGCGCTGCGCAAAGAGTCCCATGGTAATGTGGCAAAAACATTCCTTTACTTATTTGCCACTCAGCAAGACTTTTTTTTAATGACAATAAAGCCATAATAAAATACCTGATTACTTACGAGCTTACCGATTAATGATCTTCAGGAGAGGGGAGTTCATTGGGGTTTCCGTGGTGGAAAGAGGAGCACTTCAATGCCTCAGACGCCAACGGAGATGGTTTCCTGAATAAAGCTGAGTTTCACGAGTACGCATTCATTTCAGCCGTACCAAAAGATCAATTTTTCTTACTGGTTCTTGATTGTTCATTATTAACGTTTCCTGTATTTTTCAGCTTCCTTAATCCAACTGATTCAGAGAATCCTAAAATCATCAACTTGCTCTGCAGACAAGAATTAAGGTAAATAAATTCTTCCTCAGGGCAATCCTCATATCCTGGTACTTAGGTACTGGAATGATGGTTCCAGAGTTGTTGGTTTTTGTTTAACTAGGAACCTACTGCCAAATTTCAGTACTTGCTACTTAGCTGGTAATCCTGATTCCTTGGTTACCTTAATCCTGATTCTGAGAGTACTGAAACTAAATAACCCTACCACACCTATTTATATAACAAGACCGAAGGGGGGACTCCACCCCGGCTTTGTCATTAAGGTAGAAGTGAGGACTCGAACCCGAGACCTGGCCCTTATGTGCATATGCACGGCTACCACACCTATTTATATGTCACGAACATAATCTTTCTCTTTTTAAATGAAGTGCAAAGAAGGATACACCACATCATCATATTACGTTAGTCACACAGTTAAGTTCAAACTGCTTCAAGATGGGGCAACTCCATGTTAGGTGAAACGACTAAACAACCTATTGAATGGCCATTCATTTTTTTTGTCTGAAATGCTGTGAATTTTTTATCACTAGTGTTTTTTTAGTTGAACATTATTTCCATCATTTCATTAACTATGTAAATTGTAAGGGAGCACTCACAGTTCCTTGAGTTGCCATTTGTCATTCCTTACCTATATGCCATGTCCAGGCAGAGGGATAAAGATGGTGATGGAAAGCTAACCTTCGAAGAATATTTTCATGGGCTACATGACCATATACATGGTTATGATGATGAGAACGCAGATATTAATCATATTGGGAACATGACAATTGCAAAGGAGCGGTTTTCCAAACTTGACAAAGATAGTGACGGGTAATGACGTGAAGCTTTGATTAAGGAGTTCAATCGATGAACGTTTTCACTGAAGTTATCAGCAACTTCTCTCTTTATGCATTTGAAAATAATAATTTTCTCATGTAGGTTTATTTCAGAGCATGAGCTAGAACCTGTTCTTGATAAGCTCCATCTGTCAGAACGATACTATGCTAGACAGCAAGCCACCCATGCTATTTCAGAGGTTAGATTTGCATTGTCCCTAGAGCTTTTATTCAATTTCTATTGTTCTTTGAGACCTTGGAATATGTTCCATCCGCTGTTTATTATGCTTATTTTGCGTAAGATACTAGTTGAAGGCTTCAAGATATGTTAGAATGCTGCTGTTATATCTCTATGGCATAATGAATGGTACTGAAGGGACTTGTAAGTTCTTTCAAATGCTAATTTGATAGATTGGGATGTACACTTACACGGTGAAGCAGCTGATTGTTTTCTTATATGTTTATTTGCTGCGAGTGCCCTAGAGGTTCTCGACCAGGGGTGATCACAATCCCATGGTAGCTAGTAACTGCAGCTATATGATTTTCGGTTCGCACTTAATACATTGTCAAGCAAAAGGACTATTGTATTCCAGCAGCCTCCTTTTATGAACGTTCATGTGAGAGGTCTGTTTTCTTCTGGAGATGGCACTTACGATTGCTTTATCAAAAAACTGTAGGCCGACAAAGATCATGATGGAAGGCTAACATTGGAAGAGATGATTGAGAACCCCTATGCATTTTATGGTAGTGTTTACTTCAGCGACGACGAGGACTACTTTCATGAAGAGTTCCGCTAAGGCAGCTGCAGCCTGCAGGTAAGGCAACTGCACCCTTCTGTTTCCAGCTCGTCCAGTTTTCCTGCCTGTAGTTGACTCGCTGCTTTCCAGTGCATTGCAACTAAAATTACCATGTTCGTTTTCTTTTGGCAGATTTTAGGTATCCTAACCACGAAAAGTGAGAGACAACCTAGCAGGAAGGATCCCGAAGTGCATCACTTCTAGTCAAGATGTCATGTGGATACTTGCAATTGCAAGAATCAACGAGTCGCGGCAACTCCATTTCCTCAGTTCCATACCGTGTATCCGGGCAGCACAGCTTAGAGTTGGCATCACATGGGGGGAGAAAGTGCTGCTTTGGTTTTCTGAATTGTCATGTAAAATTAATTTTCATCTTCCTGGTGATGGGAGTCGGACTCCACATGCCAGCTTTCTCGCTATATATAGTTTAGATTAAGCTGAGCTGACATTGTCTCAGTTTTGTAAAACGTATGGTGTATTAGTGAAGAATGAGACACTGACATTTGCTGAAATAAGATGAAAGCTCGCCGAAATCCACTTTGACTCCCGAGCTCACCTCTCGTTCGCTAACATGCTGTGCTGTTGAGTTATGTGAAATGAATCAAATCAGCTTGGCTCTCCGTATGTCCTCTGACCGAGCTAAATTATTTTATAAATTTTTGTAGTCGAGTATGATTCGGCTTGCCTATGTTCAAGGAAAAAAGTATGATACGTCTTGCTCTGTTCATTAATAATAGAATATTTATTTTCGTGATGTAGGACATCGTGGAAAATGTTTAGGCATTTGTTTGGATGATCATGAATTGAATTTTTTTTTGAACAAGTAAATATTTTATTTCATCTAGCAGCACTTTACAGAGAGGAGTGTGAAAGGAATCACACTTAACACAGAGAGAACATCTCTACCAGGACAAAGACCTGTGTCTGAAGAAAGGCACCTAACAGCTAGAGTCCTATTCTGGATTTTGAGAGCTTTGTTCAGCGGCTATGAGTAAAGTGCTGCATTGTTAAACAGACGGTATTTCATTCAAACTAAAAATTGAAACTAAACCTAATCTAGCTCGATGACGGCCTCGCCATGCCGTCGCCCACCCCCCCCCCCCCCAACCAATTCAAAAACAGCAAAGTTTTAAGTTTTATATTTACTCGAGTTATAAGTATGTTGTACTATTAAGAGTTTTTTTATGACCTTGATGGGGTTGAAATCATATCATATACATATGCATCCACAAAAATGAGAGAGTCATGTACAATCCTCTTAAAATTCTTATCACTATCTTGCCTATCTGTCGGAAACCCTGAATAGACCGGACCTAAAACCGGGCCCCAAAAACAATTATGGGTGATGACCAGACTTATTCTGGGCGAGTCCAGTAGCGTCTGGACCAGCCCGGAATTGGTTTGGTACTTGACTCGGAAATGTTTCCGGGCTCCGATGCTAACTCCGGAATAGACCGGGCCTGGGATCGGGTTCTGAAAATAAATATGGGTGGTAACAAGACTTATTCCAGGCGAGTGCAGTAGCTTCTAGACCAGTCCGGAATCGGTCGGGGTACCAGACCAGGAAAGATTTCCGGACTCCGGTGCCAGCTCCAGATTAATCCGGATTCTAGACCGGACAATGCAAAACCTGTGTAACGGTCAAATTTTAAGTGGCTAGTGTATAAGGCCAACTCTTCTTCTCTAAGGGGTAGTTAACCAACTCCAAACACGAAATATCATGAGCTCTCTCTCTCTCCACCATTGTTGTGAACCTCAAAATTTTCAAGATCTCCCAATCCCTCCAACGAAATACTAAACCCTTTGGGGAAAAGCAAGAGAAGGTCTCTTGACTTTGTTATGAAACCCTAACCGTGCTAGGTCGTCCCGAAACTTCCAAGTTGTGGATTCTGCTTCCTAAAGTTAGTGACGGTTTGGAGGTCACATCAAGGCCTACACTAGTCATTGAGCTCCTACATAGTGGGGGAGGCTTAAGGAGAAGGTGAGAGCCTTCATGGCGTACGTGTGTCTTTCATGGTATCCAACACCTCTCCAACAGTGACGTAGTTTCCTCCCAAGGAAACGAACATGGGTTACACCTTTGTCTTTGTGTGACTCGATTATTTCTATACAAGCTCTCACTTGTGCATCTATATTTGTGATAGCCATCGTGTTTGAAATATTTTTGCATCATATAGGGTGTTTCACTTAGTTGTTAGGCTCACCTTATTTATCCGTATAACCGAAAACTAGTGAAAAGAAGATTAAAATTTGTAGAAATGTATTCACCCCTCTAGATTATCATATCTATCCGTTCAATTGGTATCAGAGGCAAGGACTCCTTTTAAGGGCTTCAACGCCTAAAGAGTGAGATGGAAAAATCCCGAGGGAGTAGTGTCTGAAGCACTCGGATGCAAACGCCCAACGTATGTTGGCCAAACGCGAAGAGTCCTTGATGACATCTATGCTGGGATACGCAGTAGAAAACAAAAATTTCCGTCCTACGTAAGTTCTTTCAAATGCTAATTTGTTAGATTGGGATGTATAATTACACGGTAAAGCAGCTGATTGTTTTCTTATATGTTTATACTAGTTGAATTAGGCGTGGCGGCACGCCACGCCCTTGGTTAGATTTTTGTGCATTATTTGGACATGCACGCTGAAAGTTTCTGAACAAACTTCTTGTCCTTGCTAAATGCTAATATGTGCAGTCAACTATCACATACTAACTTCAATTCTTTACCTCCAAGCTACATATCTTTTATAATCATTGCAGTTGTTATTTGGTAAACAAAGGATTATCGTTGGCAGACGGAAACAAATGTGTGTACTGACTAAATACAAAGCTGATTATTATGGTAATGCAACCTAGAAAATGCTTTCTTTAACTGTGGCGCCACCCTTTGTTGGCGTCATTGCCATGTCATCACACCCACGCTCCTTGCGATGAATCAGCAGTGCCATCCTAGAAAATCCAAGATATTGTTAAGGCTATAAAACTGATACACACCATATTCGACTCAGTGCTGTTGCAAAAAAGCTTTGAATTACTAACTTTACTATGGCTTGTGTGCTGGTTCCCTTAGCATAGAATGTGTTTTGATTTAATTGGCTGGTGAATAATCCATTCATAATCGTAAAATAACTGTAAGTGTACATAATACAACATTTAGTACTCCATATGTATTTATTTTTTAATTGTAGGCACAACCATAAGAGTTTAACTAAATTCGTACTGAATCCTATAAGGCTCCTAGCAACTTAGTAAATGATTAATGTACATAGAGTGGAGAATGGATCACTTTCAGTTCATTGTCCTCAAATCAAGAACTTAAAGTCACAATGTATTGTCTCTAGTATGCAATATATGCTGAAAGGAGAACATACCATGAAGTAACTATTACTAACCATCAGATGTATATCGTGTGCATGATTGCTCACAATCTGTATGAGAAAGAAACTTCCGTCTGAAGCAATACCTCAATAATACTCTATCCCAATTTTCTTCAACATGCAACGCACTCCCATGAAATCTAGCTAGATGAGCTTGTGCATGTAACATCAATGTTTTTGGAAAGGGTACTGCAGAAAACTGTAGCAGTACAACTTATCTGAAACGTGGAGTCACTTGCCTGCTGAGTGTCTTCTGGGGCGACAGGTATTACAGAAAGCTGTATCTACTTAAAAAATATATGCCGGTGGCCACCCGATCTACTTCCAAACTACTTGCATCTCGCTGGACAATATCATCTGTAGGAGTAAAAATACATGCTGGATTAGACCATGGTCGGAGCCTGAAATATGAGTCGGAGCCTGAAATATGAGGAGATTCAAAGCTAGCTACCTTAGATACGAAGGAGGCCTTGATAGGATAGGATTGGAAAATACATGTGATGGCACGCTCTGTTCCCAGATTTACATCTTGGCGATCTCTCCACCGGTCTCTTCAGCGGTGCGTAAAGCCTTTTGGCTAGATGGACTTGCTTCAAAAAATCCAGAGTGACAGCCAAACCAATATATCGTTTTCAGCAGCATCATATTGATAAGAAGACCATGTCCTGAAACTACCAATCAAACAGCAGCCATGAGAAACAAATTGTCCAAAAGTTGTCCTAGATTCGAACAAAAGAGCGATGGATTGCAGCAAATAAGAAAATAATAAAGTGTTACCTACCAACGTTGGCAATAAAAAGGTGCATCAGTTAATATTTTCAACTGCACCTTTAATCAAAATAAATGAGTTCTTCTGTTCAGGTTCCTAATTTTCAGTTATCATTGGAAAAAAAATCTCGAGGTCACAACATAGCATGCAAAACTCCATCCGTATGGCATATATAATTATTTTTGCAAAAATGCATCTATAACAATTAACTACATGCTTTATGAAGCCTTGTGCATAACACAGAAATACTTACCATCTGTTTCATGTTCACGATTCATGCATTGAAGTTAGTTCTTTGTTCAGGTCAGTCTGCACCTGTACACACGTTATAATGATAGCATACATGAGCCCTAGACTACAGCGGAAACGACGCACAAATTGTAAGGAATTGAATAAAAAGTACGGAAATGCAAATAAGAAAGTGGATCTGGTGGGAAGAAAATGGCATGCTCTTTATTTAGATGGAAAGAGATACAGTACAAATACTACAGTTTGACTCCTAAAAAGGTTGAAATTATCCGACGTGATTCATGAGAATAAATTTATTGGGATGTGATAGCGCAAAATCTTCACTGAAAAATACACAATCTAGTTGAAGAAGAACATGTGTAGTGTTTTAAAAATGTGTGCTTAACAGCCACACCTATTCTCTGAAAAGACGCAACCATGCTTTAGCCCTACTCCAAGGCGACAAAGCTGTATAAGAACAAATCATCAAGTGCCTGCAAGTCCATCTAGCCGGTGACGCCAGTTTCAGCCGTAGACGGGCTTATGACAGCGTGGCATAAGAATAGTCCTTACCGGCGAGGCGGTAAAACATGATAGAATTGACACATCAAGTAAGAATCCATAGATAAATTAGTTGTGCCTTATAAATTGTGGGCTAAATATTAACAGGAAGATTTAATAGTTTTGTTACTATGTGAGAAACATTTACAAAAGTAAAGGAACACAATACAAAACTAATAATTGCTTGAATTACCTGTGAGAAAGCCATGCAATCTCCAAATAATTTGAGCAACTACAATCTTTGCAATTATCCAATTGACTGCTTGGAGCATATGAGGCCGTTGACTTTATATTCCTGTGAGTTGACCACAAACAAATGAGCGAATCAGCTGCCAGAAATATATAGATGCATTAAGACTAAAAATAACACTTAGCATATAACATAATCTGACATAGTACACCACTGCGTGAAGCAATACAACAAAACAGCTGATGGAAAGAAACAAAAGATGCAAACTATCTACAACCATCCAAAATGTATATGTACACTAATTGTTGCATCGAATAGTTAGTAGAGAATGTCGTACAGAGAGGATTTTTTTATCTCGGTTTGAAACTTTGGTGACCATGCATAGCTGAAATTGAATAAGTAGATTCAATCTCTACTGTTTTGTGGATCTCAAAATACCTTATAATCACACATTAATGACAATGTAGAAAATAAATCTTCCACTTTTGTTGAATGCAAATAAAAATAAGTCAACAGTCATGCAAGGGAAGAAAAGGTAAAAGCAATCATCAAGATGACTTGTGCACCTCACACAGGAGATCAGGCCACCTATATTACTGAAATACTGTGCAGAAATTGCATGATGATTATTAGCATCGAAAATTTATTTGATGGTACGTGCAGTTTGTATTGTATCCAATAAATATGTCAAAATCTTGCTGGAACAGTCGCACATATGACTCCAAGAAATTTAGGATATATTGCTTGCTGGAAACAGCTAAAACTTTATTTGTATCGTCATGCAGCAGCGATCTTTATACAACAGTTTCATTATCTCGATTGTATTAAGAAATGTGTGCAACTGAATCCTAATCCCAAAAGCTTCCAATAACTTCCACCTAGCTCTTTCAAGGTTATAATATCAAATCAGAGAACTTTTTATATAGAGAAGTGTCGGTGTCTTCTAAGAATCTCACCTAGCTATTCCAAGGCTAAAAATCTCGTCAGCTTTCTTCAGTTTGTTCTTGGACTCCATCAGCGACGCATAACGAATGTAGAAAACAGCATGACCCTCACCAATCTGATTGGCCTCCAGGAACCTGAATATCACCTCAGCGTCAGCACAATTCCCAGCCTGCAAGCCAAGCTGCATGTCAAACGTACATGCCTACACACTACAAAATGAGATAGATCAAGCTGGCTTAATTAAACAACTCACATATTCGAGCCACACTTTTAGGTACCGAAGATCATCCTTGTACCTCTCGTCGTGCCTCGTCGTGCCAGAAGACACGCACACACTGCTCATAGATCACGACGTGGCCGGAGAATTCCCCGCCGGCCAGGAATGACTCCTGAACCCATTTGATGCAGCTGCACACAGGCAAAGCGGAGAGCACGAGCTATGAGCACCTAGCTTGTATAAATCGATGAATGGGCAACCTTTGCACTCCAAAATCTAGCTAATGACTACTGATCCGTACCAAGAAATTACGCACAAGAAGGGGGAGGAGGGATCAAGAAGAACTTACTCTACCCACGGCTGGAGCGGATCTTCACCTTGATACTCTTCGATTGCTTCGATCCTCCTCCTGAATTAGTCAATTAATCAGACACGGAACATACAGAGTCATCCGAGACTTCCCCCGACCAAGAAACCCAACCAGAACGAACAAAACAAATTAACCAGACCGAAGACCCAGAATTGTATTTCAAATTGGAATAAGTGAAGAATTAATACAGGAAATTAAACTGCACATAAATACTTACCATCAGCTCGGCCTTGCGCCGCCTCTGCTCCTCGGTCGGGGCCCTGGGCGGTGAACTCGCCGGACGAAATGCGGGCCGCCAGCTCGGCCTTGCGCCACCTCTGCTCCTCGGCCGGGTCGGGGCCTCCGCCGCCACCGGACGCGGAGGCGGAGCAGCGGAGGAGCGGGGCGCGGCGGCTGGGTGCCGGAGCGAGGCGAAGGCGGACGTTGCCGGAGCCGGAGAAGCGGAACGGCGGGGCGGCGGGAGCGGTCTAGGAGAGGTCAGGGCGGGGTGGTAGCGCGGCGGACGAAGGCCGGCCGGCGGCGAGCGGCCGGAGCGTGGCCACCGCCGCCGCCGCTGTGTGAGAGAGAGGGGATGAGAGGAGAATGAGGAGGATTGCGATTTAGGGTTAGGGTTTTGACTATATACGTAAGGACCGATTTGTAAATATTGGAAAGCGGGAGGGGTTTTCTGCAAAAACGACCGCGGGGACCGTCGGATCGGCCGCGGACGGCACGGATGGTGGGACTGTTTTTACTGTTCAACACTGTAGTTGTACAGTGAAACGATCGCTCTCAGGGCGAGAATCCGTTTGTCTTTCATATACTTAGTAATTTGCTGTTAGTGCTCTAGAGGTTCTCGACCAGGGGTGGCTAGTAACTGCAGCTATATGATTTTTGGTTCGCACTTAGTACACGGTTAAGCAAAAGGACTATTGTTTTCCAGCAGCCTCTTTTTATTGTGAGATGTCTCTTTTCTCCTGGAGTTGGCACTTACGATTGCATTATAAAAAAACTGTAGGCAGACAGATCAAGATGGAAGGCTAACTTTTTTTTTTAAACCTGGATGTAAGGCTAACGTTTGAAGAGATGATTGAGAACCCCTATGCATTATGGTAGTGTCTCCTCCATGTCTATCTTAGAAACGGTCTAGAAATGATTGTTGGAGATGCCCCTAGAAATCGAGCCATACATGTGGTATGCCCAAACCACACGACCTTTATGCAGGGTAGAAACATTCTCAGGGGAGTTCTGATACGACACAAGCCCGTTCATGAGCTTCGTCAGAAGAGAGAGGTTCACCTCACCTTGGTCATTGTATGCCAAGAGCTGTTATGATGGTCACCATGTATGTCATCCTATTCTCCTGACATTACACGTCCACTTTGTTTGACCATCCTATTCTGCTGTCTTTGCAAATCCACTTGGTTTGACTGGCACACATGGTCGCCTCAACATATATACCCGGCCAGTCCACCCTAGAATGGTGACAGGCCATTGCGGAACATGCAAAATACTGGTTTAGCCTAGATTATACGTGGTCAGGTTCAAAGGTTTACACACACTCGCAAAAGAAGAAACCAAACATAACCAAGACAGTTGACACATCTCGGTTTCCTCGTGAAACATTGCAGAGGCCTCGGACAGGCTTTCAGACATCCGGGAGTATGTAATCAACGCTTCCTCCTCGGCTTTCGTGACACCGGTTTGGTGCGGCGGCGGGGCACGTTCTTTGCCTCGGCCAATTCTCTATTCAGTTTGTCGAGGTCCCTCACGAAGACCTCGTAGTGGCCTTCATCCTCACAGGCACGGTGCGCTAACCGTAAGAACTTATCATGCAGCACAGATAGCCTGCATTGCTGGCACGTGTCCATCTGAGGTTCACCGCGGCAGTGCATCTGGCACTGGAACGGCTTGGTTGTCCAGCGTGGCATGACGTGTAACCTTGGTATTTCACGCACGCCCAGGTGGGTTATCACCTGAAAAAGATTCAAAGCCTGAAGGTGTTAAAAGGTGTATGTACATGCATATGGCAGCTAACAGTAAGCATGCAGATAAAGGTAGGAGCAAGAGAATACTGCAGTGGCAGTGGATGGAAGATGGTTCTGACAGAGAACTGTTACCTTGACAGCATGGCAGCAGAGCATCCCCGTGTGCTCGAATTGCTTGCACACACACATGAACGCTTCGCTGTCTTCTCTAACATTGACCTCATATTCCACCCTAGACCATGTCTCCCTAGCTTCATTGCTGGGATGCCGTGCTATGTACCTCAAGTTGGGGATGACTGCCTCCACCATGTAAGGTTCGGATTCACGTATGGCTTGCACAAACAGTTCGTACACCGGTCTTGTGTACACCTCACTGGCATGCTTCTCGATTGGTAGATTTGTTCGCAGAACAATCTCATCCTACACAAAAACAATAACTCATCCTTAGTCTCAGCTTATCTTGAATGCTCAAAGGAAAGACATTAATTTTCTGAAGTTAAGCTTACCATAGTAGTCCTCTTCTCCTGAAACCCATAGTACACTACTTCATTGAAGTGTAGTTTCTCGTACTGTTCGACGAAAAGCTCCATTGAGCAATCCCGTGGAACATGATGTTGTTTCAGAAAGTGTTTCGCACTCTCGTTCTTTTGTGTGCTAGTCAGCGTAGCACAGAATGCATCGCTGAAGTATGCCTTGACCCACTTGTGCCGTACCTCATAGATCTCCTTCAGAAATGGATGATTCTGCAATCCATGCCTCTCTAGCAGCATCTCCCATGCTCTCTCAAACTCATCAGCCGTCAGCATGTCGTTCAGAATTTTGTGGAGCCCTACTCGGAAACTACTCGTTTTGGTGTAATGAAAACCAAGGTAGTCCTTTGCTCTGCGAAGGACATTCCACTTGCACCATCTGTGTGTAGTGAATGGCAGTACCTCCAATACGGCTTCCTCAATTGCCTCACAGTGATCTACATGATTATACACAAAACAAGTTAGATGGCTGGGCTGCAGAAAAATACTATTGGGTAGGGAAAAACTGTTGTACAGAAGTAATCTTACCGGTCAGTATAGTTTGGGGGTGTTTCCCACCCATTAACTGGAAGAACTGACTGAGCACCCATTTGAAGCTCTCCATTTTCTCGTCTATCATCAGCACCCCACCAAGCAATATGGTCTCGAAGTTGTTGTTGACTCCAACAAAAAGGCCGAACGGCATTCCATACTTGTCCGATCTGTAGGTGGTGTCGAAGATAATCACATCACCAAAGTATTGGTACTGAAGGCTCTGGCCACTGGTCCAGAGTAGTGGCCTTACTCTACAGTTACTATCAACCTGCAAACCAGTATAATCAAATGTTGGATCCTTTGCTTTGATCCTAGCAAAGATTTCCACGGTCTTCCTGATATCATCAGACAGCGAACTCTTTGCTTCAGTATCAGCAATGTGTGGAACATTGTTTTCCCTTAGTTGGCGAATCAAGTCCATTGTGTTCTTGTCAATACTACTATGAGACTGCCAAGATGACCTTTGCGCACACATCTTAGAAAGTGGATGGTTATGCCCAACTTGATGTTCGCACACACACCATCTGCTGTCTCTGGATCTCAGCAAAAGAATCGACGCTGTGCATTCACACCGACGAAATGAATTGCTTTCCTTGGTTGGTTTCCCCTGTAGAATATAGCATTTTCTGAGCATTGGTACTGGGTTGAGATCAACATCATAAAAATCAGAAATACTACCTTAACTACAAGGGGAGGATGAATGCCATACCTCACACGCACAAACAAATTGTTGTATGCATTTAGTTCCATTAGAATCCATGCTACTCGCTCCATACCTCACGCCAAAACCAGATTCCCAAGAATAAATGTTGTAGAATTCATATGCTTCGTCAAGAGAAACAAAGAAACTCCCAACAGTTGGATTGACCACGGCCTCAGTTTCCCTCTGCGCAAACCCTGCAATCGCCTTCTCCAGCGCGCCAACACGATACACAGAAGCAGATCCATGTTCATCTCCCAGCCGTACCCTACATAATTTGTTATCAGCAACTAGTTACATACGTAGAGATTGGTGGTAAGGTGCTGAATGGCAGTACAGTTTCCTTAATTTGCACCAGCCGACACATAACAGAAGATCATCTAAATATAACATTCGAAAGGTATTGAGCATCCATATGTTTCTCATATTGAATACAATAATCATGGGACTGCAACTAGCAGATGTGGACTGTAGTATAGCAAAACAACCAGGCTCTAAATGTTTTTGCCTATCTAAACATAGAAGGTTCACAAAGTCGGAGACATCAAATGAGTGTAAATGACAAAACTGTTCATAATGATTTACCACAAACTAGGAACAGGCAAGCAGACAGCCTAACTGCATTTGTTTGGGCAGACATCACAGGCAGCTAACTACTGTAACAAACAAAAACCCTAACCCCAAAATACTTGTGGATTAACTAATGAAGGAGCCTACATCCACGGCGACGCGAGTACCTTGGAGGAGGCGCGGCGGCGGCGGCGGCGCCATTGGCATGCGGGGGTGGCGGCGCCTTCTCCTCCTCCATCTTGATCCTGTACCGACGAAGCGAAAGGAACGAACTGCCGGCTTTTAGTTACTTCGCCGGCCGGACGGAGCGGCGAAGTTGAACAAGAAAGTGGTAGCAGGATGGATAGACACCGGCTGACCTCCGCTGCTCCTTCCCCGGCGGCGCGAACTCCGCGGCCGTCTCTTGTCGCCCGCGGCGGTGGGGATGAATATTCTTTTTTGAGTGAATTGCACTTTTCTTACGGGTTGAGTGAATTACACTCGAAGATGTCACGTTTATTGACAGTCACTTATCATCTCACTTTGCCTTAGAGTTTTTAAAAACTTTACAATTTATTATTTCACTTTGACCAAAATCGTGCAATACACAATATTCTAAAAATGATGTACACACTAGTGTAAAATGTAGTAGAGAAAAAGTCATCAAAACATATCCAGCTTGGGTCTAATTCTTGAAGATCTCGTAAAAACAAAGACAACAATGAAAGCACGTTGTTGGAGGCTCCATCAGTCGCGGAGCTAGGGGGACCAGCAGAGGCCAAGGCCCCCCTATGACACGGTGCATCAGGGTAGAATCCTGTATTAGCTTGGTTTATGTTGTCTGCTAATGACAATTTAGCTATTTTCGCAAAAAAATGACAATTTAGCTAAGCCGGCCCACCTTACGTGAAATTTTCCTTGCTGGGCCCCCTTTATGCTTGAATCCTGCCTCCGCCCTGGGCTCCATTTGAGCACAACGCATTTTCTAAAGTTCCGTGATCGTTTGGTTTTCAACTTTTGGTAGTTCTCAGCTTCCGAGATGAAAACCCCAGTTCGATCTTTGGTGGTTGTGACCGGAAATGACGACTCTCTAGTCGTTTCGTTCCCTTGTTGAAATCCATTGTTTGGAGTTGGACCATTTCCGGTGTGAAAACCTAGAATCTAACCATACTGGTTAGATTGGACGACAATGATGTTTCTGCACTCTTACCTTCAGTTAAGAACACGAGACGTGAGCTAGCAATCTCGCAAGATATGGCTTCTGCCACACCTAAATTCATATATTTTTGCATAGCATGTGTAATTATGGATAGATTAGCTAATTTTGCTTAGTACATGTTCATTCTGCCACACCAAAATTTTGATTGTACCTCCGCTACTGCGTATAAAGAAGTACCAAGATTAAGTGGAGACGGGGAGGACACGATGACAGGTGAGGAGTGTGGAGGACTTCCGGTGCCAACTCATGCATAAACATGTGCGATGGCCAATAGCGAAACGAGGAGGAAGACCGTACAGAGGGCGATGACGTGGTCACCAATGTGAACAACCATGAGCACAATGGCCGTCGGAGGCCGACCAATACCATAACCGTTGACGTCATTCTAGACCTTTCTCCATATACCCAATGGTGGAGGAGCCGACCCTCGTGAGGACTTAGAACGTTGTGGTTGCAACCACTATTTTCTCAAGATTTTACTATTGTGACTATTTCGTCTACATCCTTTACCAGCGCAAAGATTTGGCGCCTTCTTATGTCGACCGCCACACCTCCGATAGACAGAGCTAGGAATAGTAGACGATAGCAGGGAAAAGTAGACGTTTGATTCATGGGCACTTGCATAGATAGATCGGTCGCGTTGTTGGCTCAGTAGATAACACCGTGAAGTTGGTGGTCGCGGATAATTCTCACTATACAGTTGGCATCCGAATCATGAGGCTCAAGTTCTCTAATACTTAGTTATCTTATCTCACTGAAAGTTCAGGACCCAGTTCAGATCAAGTGGTATTATACTCAGAGTTCATCGATGAGAGATTTTGCAGTTTTTATTTCACTACCTACACTCCACCAAGAGCCCAATTTTTTCAGATTGGTCCATCTTTTGTACCGACCTTTTTAGCTTTTAGTAATTTTTGCATCTAGTATTAGCATATTAAATTTTTGTTTCCTTCATCCTAAAATTACTTGATCGATCTTGCTTTTGGCCTGTCCTAATAATCTCTACCATACAGTAGTTCTCAATTTTTATTAAAAGTTACACACTTAGTTTCCAAATTTTCGCTGATTCTAGACACGCTTGCCTTCTTATGTGCGGTGATACGCGAGCGTTCTCGCATTGTATCGTATATCACCACGTGTGTGTTGGCAGTAGACAGGCCTCACACTAGACATCAAGGGCACTATTTGGTTGCCTACATCCCCCCTCTCCCCCATTCCAACAGGTTCACTGGCTGCAATAAAAACTCGTTTGGTTGCGAATACGAGGTGTTGGCCTGCAGGCACACGAACCTTAAAGCAACCTAGAGCCTGGCTCCCTAGGAACGTTCGAATCGGCCATTACCGGCAAGTCAGGCCAAGTCGAGCACAAAAGGGGAAACGACAACGTACGCGGTATTGCAGGGGGATCAACGAGGAGATGGTCTGAGAGACCTAAATCTGCTGGCGCGGTATGGTGCAAAATCCAGTCTTACCCTCTTTTACTGGATGACATCTAGGCGGAGCCGATCCATGGCCATGACACCGCGCCTCTTCCCACAGAGGTCGCGCTGGAGCATAACCACCGCACGAAGGCGCGCCGTCACCGGAGCTCGTCCACCGCTGCATCGCACCTCCACTGCTGGACCCCGAGCTACACAAAAGAAGAAGGAAAAACAGCCCAACCAACCCTTGGGAATGAGGGACTCCGCCGACGACGGTGGCAAAGGTCGACAGGCCGCTGCCGCCCTCGAGGGGAGAGGCGGCGGTAGCTCGGTGTTAAGTTTTTGGGAGAAAACTATGTACTAGATCGATCTTGATTTTGGCATGTCCAAATAATCTCTGCCGCACACTAGTTCTCGATTAAAAACGAGACAAAAAAAGTACTCCCCCCGTTCCAAAATACTTGACATGGATTTGTCCAAATATGGATGTATCTAGACATCTTTTAGTGTGTAGATAAATCCGTATTTGGACAAATCCACGTCAAGTATTTTGGAACGGAGGGAGCTTAGTTTCTAATTTTTCGCTGATTTTAGACACACTTGCCTTCTTAGGTACCGTGATACGGCGACATCATAGGGTTTAGGATTTTATCTTATATCAGCACATGCTGGCAGCAAGCACATGTTTGGTTGCCTACAGTCCCCCCTGGCTTGCTAGCAACGCTCGAATCGGCCATTTTCAGCGAGTCGGACTAAGTCGAGCGCAAAAGGGAAA
This sequence comes from Poa pratensis, assembly GCA_947311845.1. Taxonomy (NCBI): domain Eukaryota; kingdom Viridiplantae; phylum Streptophyta; class Magnoliopsida; order Poales; family Poaceae; genus Poa; species Poa pratensis. Next base: position 54,738,005 of record CAMZMU010000042.1, read on the forward strand.
GCAATGTACGACACAGTGGGCGGGAGAGACCAAAATCTTCCGACTCTTGATGGCGTGAAATCGAGTCAGACCCCCTTTTTACTAGCTCACATCTAGTCGGAACTGAGCATGACCGGGATGCCGCACCTCCTCCCACAGAGGTCCCGCCGGAGCAGAACCACCGCACGAAGGCGTGCAGTCACCGGAGCTCGCCCACCGCTGCATTGCCCCGCGACCGCTAGAATCGTGATATCCGCCAAAGAACAAAAGAAAAGAAGCCCAACCAGCCCTTTGGAAGGAGGGACACCACCGACGGCGGCGACAAAGGTCGTCGCGCCGCCGCCGCCCGCGAGGGAGATAGTGGCGGTGGCCTAGGGTTAGGTTTTGGAGTTCGGCCCCGGGTCGCTCAGAACGAGCGACACCACATCACAACATAATATTACAATAGTCACACGGTTAACTTAAAACAGTTTCAAGATGGGGCAACTCCATGTTAGGTGAAAAGACTAAAAAACCTATTAATGACAATGTTGTGTCTGAAATGTTGCGAATTTTGTATCGTTAGTGTTTTTTTAGATGAACATCTTTTGCATTTTTTCATTAGCTATGTAAATTGTAAGGGAGCACTCGCAGTTTCTTGAGTTGCCATTTGTCATACCTTACCTATATGCCATGTCCAGACAGAGAGATAAAGATGGTGATGGACAGCTAACCTTCGAAGAATATTTTCACAGGTTACATGACCATATACATGGTTAAGATGACAAGAACGTAGAAATTTCTCATATTGGGAACATGACAATTGCAAAGGAGCCGTTTTCTGAACTTGGCAAAGGTAGTGACGGGTAATGACGTGGAGCTTTGATTAAGGAGTTCGAGTGATGACTGAAGAAATCACCAACTTCTCTTTTTATGCATTTGAAAATAATTATTTTCTTTTGTAGGTTTCTTTCAGAGCTTGAGCTAAAACCTGTTCTTGATAAGCTCCATCTGTCAGAACGCCATTATGCCAGACATCAAGCCACACATGCCATTTCATAGGTTTGATTCACATTTTGGTCCTAGAGATTTTATTTCATTTCTGCTGTCCTTTGAGACCTTGAAATGTTTCGATGTTCTCTTTATTATGCTTATTTTGTGTAAGATACTAGTTGAAGGCTTCAAGATTTCCATGTTCTGTTTATTATGCTTATTTTGTGTAAGATACTAGTTGAAGGCTTCAAGGTACATTAGAATAATTCATAATGGCACCCGAGCTCATATGCTCCCGTTATTTTCGGGCAAATAAAAAAAATAGAAAAACTTTTCAGAAAATTCCGAAAAAAATCACAGACATACCTAAGTATGGTTCGCACACCCGTGTGAAATTCGCAACGAAATGACATCGTGGCCGACCTGTGCAAAAAAGACAAATTTCTGACAGAAAATGAGATCCAAAAATTTGAATTTTCAGATCTGTGACTTGTCTTTTTTGCACAGGTAAGCCTCAATGTCAGTTCATTATGAAAATTCACACGCTCGTGCATACCATACTCAGGTACGCCTATGATTGTTTTCGGAATTTTTTGAAAAGTTTTTCTATTTTTTTTATTTTTCCGAAAATACCGGGAGCATATGCTCCCGGGTGCCAAAACGCCGCTCCCGCTGTTATATCTCTATGCGCATAATGTATGATAGTGAACAGGGACGGAGACAAGGGGGACGAGCAGGGGCTACGCCCCCCCTATGATCATGATTTTCGTAGTAGTATTAAGCATGATGGCTCAATGTTTAAGCTAATGTAGCTGGTTTATCCCCCTCCATGAGATGACACACCGTGATTAGTCTAGCTTTGCCCCCCTTATATTCATTTTCTGGCTCCGTCCCTGATAGTGAAGGGACTATGTAAGTTCTTTTAAATGCTACTCCCATGGTAATTTGTTAGATTAGGATGTATACTTGCATGGTGAAGCAGCTTATAGTTTTCTTATATGTTTATTTGCTGTGAGTGCCCTAGAGGTTCTCGACCAGGGGTGGTCACAATCCCATGGTAGCTAGTAACTGCAGCTATATGATTTTTGGGCAGGAAGTATTCCAAAGTGCATCACTTTTAGTCAAGATGTCATGTGGATACTTGCAATTGAAATAATCAACGAATCGCGGTGCGCACAGCTTAGAGTTGGCATCACACGGGGGGATAAGGTGCTGCTTTGGTATCTGAATTGCTCTGTAAAATGAAATTTCGTTTTCGTGGTGATAGGAGTCGGAATCCACATGCCAGCTTACACTGTCTCAGTTTTGTAAAACGAACGGTGTATTACTGTATTAGTGAAGAATGAGATACTGACTTTTAGTGAAAGCAGATGAAAGTTCGCTAACATACTGTACTGTTAGGTTATGTGAAATGAACCCAATCAGATGCGCTCTCCGTATGTCCTCTGACCGAGCTAAATTCTTTCCTAATTTTCGTTAGTCGAGTATGCATGCCTATGTTCAAGGAAAAAAGTATGACACGTCTTGCTCCGTTCATTAGTAATAGCATGGGTTGTGCGTCATTCACCAGCTAAAGTAAACACTACCATAAAATGCATAGGGGTTCTCAATCATCTCTTCAAACGTTAGCCTTCCATCATGATCTTTGTCCGCCTAAAGTTTTTTTGATATAGCAATCGTGCCATCACCAGGAGAAAAGAGACATCTCACATGAACGCTCATAAAAGGAAAAGAGACCTCAAACACGGATATTCATAACGGTGCATGGGTCTAGATGCACCCACTATGTATTTTATTTTTAATTTTTTTTCAGAATGTCAAAAAATTCCGAAAAAAAATCCGGATGCAAATTACAGCGTGATGTGGTAGCACAAAAATTGGCATGGTGAAAAAACTTTTTTTGCAACCTGTACAAAAAAGACAAATTTCGGACACGTACATATACTTTTCGGTATGTCCGAATTTGTCTTTTTTGCACAGGTTGCACAAAAAAAAATTTCACCATGCCAATTTTTGTGCTGAGTGCAAATATGTTGGACTACATGCAAATATTTTTTTTCGAATTTTTTGACATTCGGAATTTTTTTTTCTGGCTAGCGGGTGCAGCTGCACCCGCTAGCCAAATCGCCGTGTCCCCTCAAACAGGCTTTCAGACGTCCGGGAGTAAGTAATCAACGCTTCCTCCTCGGCTTCCGTGATGCCGGCTTGGTGCGGCGGTGGGGCACGACCTTTGCGGCGGCCAATTCTCCATTCATTTTTTCAATGTACCTCATGACGACCTCGTAGTCCTGTTCATCCTCACAGGCGCAGTGCGCTAAGTCTAAGAACTTATAATGCAGCACAGAGTACCTGCATTGCTGGCACGTGTCCATCTGAGGTTCACCGCGGCAGTGCATCTGGCACTGGAGTGGCTTGGTTGTCCAGCGTGGCATGACGTGTAACCTTGGTATTTCACGCACACTCAGGTGGATCATCACCTGAAAAAGATTGGAAGCCTGAAGGTGTTGAAAAGCAAGAGAATACTTCAGTAGCAATGGATGGAAGATGGTTCTGACAGAAAACTATACCTTGATAGCGTGGCAGCAGAGCATCCCCGTGTGCTCGAATTGCTTGCACACGCACATGAACGCTTCGCCGTCTTCTCTAACATTGATCTCATATTCCACCCTAGACCATTTCTCCCTCGCTTCACTGCTAGGATACCGAGCTATGTACCTGAAGTTGGGGATGACTGCCTCCACCACGTAAGGTTCGGATTCGCGTATGGCTTGCACAAACAGTTCGTAGACCGGTCTTGTGTACACCTCGCTGGCATGCTTCTCGATTGGTAGATTTGTTCTCAGAACGATCTCATCCTGCACAAAAACAACAATTCATCCTTAGTCTCAGCTTATCTTGAATGCCCAAACGAAAGACATTAATTTCCTGAAGTTAAGCTTACCATAGTAGTCCTCTTCTCCTGAAACCCATAGTCCAGTTCTTGATTGGACCGCAAATTCTCGTACTGTTTGGCGAAAAGTTCCATTGAGCAATCCTGTGGAACATGATGTTGTTTCAGAAAGTGTTTCGCACTCTCGCTCTTGTGTGCTGGTCAGTGTACCACAGAATGTATCACTGAAGTACGCCTTAACCCACTTGTGCCGCACCTCATATATCTCCTTCAGAAATGGATGATTCTGCAAACCATGCTTCTCTAGCAGCATCTCCCATGCTCTCTCAAACTCATCAACCGTCAGCACGTCGTTCAGAATTTTGTGGAGCCCCACTCGGAAGATACTCGTTTTGGTGTAATGAAAACCAAGGTAGTCCTTTGCTCTGCGAAGGACATTCCACTTGCACCATCTGTGTGTGGTGAATGGCAGTACCTCCAATACAGCTTCCTCAATTGCCTCGCAGCGATCTACATGATTATACACAAAACAAGTTAGATGGCTGGGCCGGAGAAAAATACTATTGGGTAGGGGAAAGTGTGTACAGAAGTAATCGTACCGGTCAATATAGTTTGGGGGTGTTTACCACCCATTAACTGGAAGAACTGACTGAGCACCCAGCACCCATTTGAAGCTCTCCATTTTCTCATCTATCATCAGCACCCCACCAAGCAATATTGGTCTCAAAGTTATTATTGACTCCAACAAAAAGGCCGAATGGCGTTCCATACTTGTCCGATCTGTAGGTGGTGTCGAACATAATCACATCACCAAAGTATTGGTACTGAAAGTTCTGGTCATTGGTCCAGAGTAGTGGCCTTACTCTACAGTTACTATCCAACTTCAAACCAGTATAATCAAATGTTGGATCCTTTGCTTTGATCCTAGCAAAGGTTTCCACGGTCTTCCTGATATCATCAGACAGCGAATTATTTGCTTCAGTATCAGCAATGTGTGGAACATTGTTTTCCCTTAATTGACGAATCAAGTCCCTCGTGTTCTTGTCAATACTACTATGAGACTGCCAAGATGACCTCTGCGGACACATCTTAGAAAGTGGATGGTTATGCACAATTTGATGTTCGCACACATACCATCCACCGTCTCTGGATCTCAGCAACAGAATCGACGCTGTGCATTCACACCGACGAAATGAATTGCTGTCATTGGTTGGTTTCCCCTGTAGAACATAGTATTTTTCGGAGCATTGGCACTGGGTTGAGATCAACAACATAAAAATCAGAAATACTACCTTAACTACATGGGGAGGATGAATGCCATACCTCACATGCGCAAACAAATTGCTGTATGCATTTAGTTCCATGAGAATCCATACTACTCGCTCCATACCTCACGCCAAAACCAGATTCCCAAGAATGAATGTTGTAGAATTCGTATGCCTCGTCAAGAGAAACAAAGGAACTCCCAACAGTTGGATTGACCACGGCCTCAGTTTCCCTCTGCGCAAACCCTGCAATCGCCTTCTCTAGCGCGCCAACACGATACACAGAAGCAGATCCATGTTCATTTCCCAGCCGCGGCCTACATAATTTGTTATCAGCAACTAGTTACATACGCAGAGATATGTGGTAGGTGCTGAATGGCAGTACAGTTTCCTTAATTTGCACCAGCCGACACACAACAGAACATTATCTAAATATAACATTCTAAAGGTATTGAAGCATCCATATGTTTGTCGTATCTGAATACAACAATCCCGGGACTGCAACTAGCAAATGTAGAACTGTAGTATAGCAAAACAACCAGGCTCTAAGTGTTTTTGCCTATCTAAACATAGAAGGTTCACAAAGTCGGAGACATCAAATGAGTGTAAATGACAAAACTGTTCATAATGATTTACCACAAACTAGGAACAGGCAAGCAGATAGCCTAACTGCATTTGTTTGGGCGCACCACATCACAGGCAGCTAACTACTGTAACAAACTAAAACCCTAACTCCAAAATCCTTGTGGATTAACTAATGAAGGAGTCCGGATTACTATTAACTTGATCGATTAATTAATCCGCATGCGCTGTTCCATGGAATTAGGTCGCAATCATCCAGATACAGCCATTAGCCAACCCCCGGGCCCCTCCACGGAGACACACCCAGAAAAAAACTGAACAAACAGCAACTAGCGCGACGGCGACGCGAGTACCTTGGAGGAGGCGCGGCGGCGGCGGCGGCGGCGCCACGGGCATGCGGGTGTGGCGGCGCCTTCTCCTCCTCCATCTTGATCCTGTACCAACGAAGCGCACGGAACGAACTGCCGGCTTTTAGTTACTTCGCCGGCCGGACGGAGCGGCGAAGTTGAACAAGAAAATGGCAGGAGGATGGATATACACCGGCTGACCTCCGCTGCTCCTTCCCCGGCGGCGGGAACTCCGCGGCCGTCTCTGTGTCGCCCGCAGCGGTGGGGATGAATATTCTCTTTTTTAGTGAATTGCACCTTTTTACGGGTTGAGTGAATTACACTTTGCACCACCTAGACTGTCACGTTTTATTGGCAGTCACTTATCATTTCACTTTGCCTTTGATTTTCTTAAAACTTTACAATTTATTACTCCTTTTTGACTTTAACCAAAATCGTGCAATACACAATATTTTAAAATGATGTACACGCTAGTGTAAAATGTAGTAGAGAAAAAATTCATCAAAACATATCCAACTTGGGTCTAATTTTGAAGATCTCAGCGAAACAAAGACAACAATGAAAGCACATTGCGATTTGGATGCTCTGCTTGAGCATAGTGCATTTTCTAAAGTTCCGTGATGATTAGGTTTTCGTTGTTGGTACTAGTTGTGTCATATTAGAGCATTTATAATAGATGTCCTATTTTAGCAGTGGTGGCCTGTCGTTTCGAGGGCATAAAAAGGCAAAAAACCGACCTCCAACGGTGCCTATTTTGAGGCTGCCCCAAAATTTGCTCCACTCTGCCTCATATATGTGGCAGAAAGGCCTGCACGCGGCCGCTGCCCTATCCACCAAATCACACGCGCGGGAAGCCCAATTGCCACGCGAAAGTTTCCGTTTCCCCCACGCCGCCCCGCTCCTCTCCCGATTCGACCGCCGCCGGCAACCTTCGTGCCATTGGACGGCGACGACAGCGCCCTCACTGTCTTCCCCACCCACCCATACCACCCCTTCCCTAGCCCCGGTCGTCACCTCCATCGCAGCGGAAAGCCGTATGGTCTCGCCCTTTCGCCGCCCGGTGTTCACGCCGCCCCGACCCATCACCGACGCCGGGAATCAGTCCTGGGAGGCCACCACGGGAGGCCACCGTGGTGGCGAAAACGGGCACCGCCCGCAAGAATGCAGACACGGCCGGCGGCAAGAGGTGGTCGGCGGCTGCGACCACATGGAACAAGAAGCAAAAGGCGGGTCGCGGCCACAAGCCCGACGACGACGTCGTCGATGCTGAGATGCCTTTGCCGCCGCCGCTCATAGCCGAGGAGCTCGTGTCGTCGCCGACCCGCACTCCGGCCGCGTCCAACGTGTTCGACAATATGTCTATAGGGTAAAATTTTGACCATTCTTTGCTATTTCATTTTTATTCAATGTTCTTCTTCAACATAGTTGAATTTTGCATCGTAGACTCAATGATGATGAGGAGTTCTTCAATACTATGAATGCTATCTCATTCCTATGCCGCCTCGCAAGACACTACATCACAAGAGTATGAGCAAACACACATTGATGATGATGGTCTTGATAATCAAGATGACGTTTCTGTGCCGAAGGAAAGAGCGGAAACTACACCATGACAGAAGACAAGTTGATTTGCGCGGCGGGGTAGAGGGTCAGCCTTGATGCGGCTGTGGGGGTGGAGCAACCGAAAGAAGCCTACTGGACGCGCATGTGGGAGCACTTCATTGCTCGGAACAAAAGTGGCATTGATCGATCGAAACTGAAAGATTGTGGAATATTGATTGTATTGCTTGATTCTAGATTGATTACATTGAGCCACGGCGGGCTGTATATAAAGGGGTACAAGACTTGGAGACTACGAAACCTAGTAGGGATAGACTTGGATTACAATCCTAAATTACAAAATATAACTAAACCGTAATATAATCTAACACCCCTGATGTAGGTTGGTCCCGATTTTCACGGATTTGGGCGGAGGAATCGATGAACACGAAGAACAACGGATGAACTCAAGAACACAAAGAGGGGAATCACTCAAAACCAGGGGTAAATAGCAAGTAGCAACTCGGCAAGACTCAATTGGTAACAAATCCCCGAGGGTAGCCCCCAATTCTCCTCTCCCAAGCACACCTTACTCTTAGAATTATTTGTCCAATTGGTCAATCCAACCAACCCAATCTAGCCACTCAAAGAGGGAAGATTAGCAAGTAATTGCAACTACAAGCGGAAGCCTTGATATCCACGCAGGGATCTTCTCCTTAAGAGGAGGCCTTGGTTCATCTCCACAAGGGGAGACCTTGATTCATCTCCATAGGAGGAAAGAGACACTTTGAGAAGAAGGAGCAAGGCTCTACTCTAATCCCAAATCATAGTCTAACCCTAGATCTAGATGGGGAACTCCTATTTATAGTCTAAAGGCAAAAGGGGAAAGTTAGGTGGGGTAGGTGGGGGTTACAAGGCTCAACAGCCTGGCTGGTTCCCGCAGCAGCGGTAGTACCGCTCGTACGGGCGGTAGTACCGCTGGTGCGGGCCGAGGGCGCGTTGACTTTGTGCGGCGGCAGTACCGCTCGGCCGAGCGGTAGTACCGCTGGCTCGGGCGGTAGTACCGCCAGCAGTGCCGCACATGGCCGCAGAGACGGGTTTTCGGCGGCACTGGGGGCGGTAGTACCGCCTGGGGGAGCGGTAGTACCGCCCAGTCTCTTCTTCTTCTTGGCCATCTTCTCGGGTCTTCTCTTGTTCATCTTCTTGGGTCTTCTCTTGGTCATCTTCTTCACTCCATTGAGGGTCGTCATCAAGGTGGTTCCTGAGTATGCACAAAGTATCAGCATGAAGTAGCAAACCATTAAAAGGAGTGTCGAGATCACACATAGATAGGAGTGAGTTCACCTTATCATGGAGAGCTTTGACTCTTGCTCTTGTCATTGGACCACTTGTTGTAGGAGCCGTAGGTTGGGCTACATCAACCCCCCTCGCCCCCCTCTCCCGCAGTCAGATCGGTAGTGACGCGAACAGCTGGAGCGTCGCGGACGGTCTGACTGGAGCACAAACCAAAGTCGCAAACTGGAAAGGGAGCCGAGATAATAGCCCTTGATGCCGATGTCGATGTAGCCGAGTAGTGGGCGCTATAGTCGTGGTCGATGTTGCCGTTGTTGGGGTATCTGAGGTAGACTTTGATGGAGTTGGTGTAGACGAGGTAGGCAGCACGCCTTGCCGAGCTTGCCAGACTCGGGAGCGCGTCGAGGAGACGAGGACAAAGGCACGCGCCGGTGTTGCCAATACCGGACATGCAAAGATAGGGACCACCATGAACCTTGTGAACCAGAGCCGGATGAAGAAGCAGAGGAGATCTCATGATCGGTCGATGCGTAGAGCAGATTTTCCGCCGTTGTAGCCGGAATAGACGAAAAGGTTGCAAAAAGTAAATTGAGCAAAAATAAAATAAACTGCAACTCTGGCGGCGCGGTTTGTGGTGGACGAAGACCGCGTGGTGGTTGTTGAAGACGTTTGAGCTGTAAAGGTAGTAGTTTGTTGGTGTAGATTGTTGTCGGCGAGGTAGTAGATGTCGGAGACGTTCTTGATGTAGAAAATTATCGACGATGATGACCACGAGCGTTGTTGGTGTAGCCCTTGTGTAGACGGCGAGGCGCGTACTTGGGGACGAGCTTGTCCCGGTTGATGTTGTCGAAGACGACCCGATGTGATGGCGACGTGCGGAGGTTGCACCCGGCGACGATGCTTGAAGACGTCCCTTGGGCGCCGCGCAGGGCGTCCTTGGCACCGTCGATGACGAGGAGTTGCCGCAGATGAGTCGATAGCGTGTTGGAGTAGAGGCGCATGAGGACGACATGCGACGGTGAGCGACGCAATCCGATCTATGATCGGCGAAAAAGAAGAAACCCCGGCCAAGCGACGGGCGTGAAAATATTGACGACTCAAGATCTAATCTACTTGCGCAGCCCCAGCGGAGATGAATCTACCCTAGGTTGCGGAGCGAATTGCTCTGATACCATGAAAGATAGTGAAATATTGATTGTATTGATTGAATTCTAGATTGATTACGTTGAGCCACGATGGACTGTATATAAAGAGTTACAAGACTTGGAGACTACGAAACCTAGTAGAGATAGACTTGGATTGCAATCCTAAATTACCAAATATATCTAAACCGTAATATACTCTAACAGGAACAAGAGTTTTTCAGTACCTACGGTCCACTATAAAGCCAAAAAAAAAGTCGGTCCATCTTTTGTACCTACCTTTTTAGCCTAGAATTTTTTTTGCATCTCGCAAGTGAAGAATTAGACACTGATATTTGATGAAAGTTCGCTAACATATTGTGCTGTTAGGTTATATTGTGCTGTTAGGTTATGTGAAATGAATCCAATCAGTGCTCTTCGTATGTCCTCTAACCGAGTTAAATTCTTTCCTAAGTTTCCTTGACGAGTATGATTTGGCCTGCCTATGTTAGGAAAAAGTATGATACGTCTTGCTCTGTTCATTAGTAATAGAATGTGTCCTCTGAGTATTTTTGTGTTATAGGACATTCGTGGAAAATGTTAGGCATTTGTTGGGATGGTCATGAATATTGTTTCCGAAATGCCCACAGGCTATGAGTAAAGTGGTTCACTGTTTTTATGTTTCAAACTTCATGCAAAAGGCGTAGTTCTACTTTGTTTATGCAGGAGCAATACACAAACTAATCAGAAAAACAAAACCAGAAGCAACTCCATTTTTTCGAGGTTCACATATATAGAAACTCTCACCAAAAATAGGAAGGCCCACAAGTAGAGCCCGGAGGCCCAAGCAGCTGATCTAGACATGGATAAGATCATAAGATAAAGGAAAACATCGAGAGTGAGAGGCTAAACCAGCACTCCGACTTCCCCCCAGTCATGGCGCTTGCCCTGGCCTCTCCAATGGCGTCCCTCTCGCTCCACTCCGGGAGGATCTCGGCCGCCCTCCATCCTCGCAAGGCGTCCCCGATAGGCGCTTCCTCCTCCTCCTCCTCCTCGTTTCTCCGGAGCTCCTTTATCTCCTCCTCCTCCACGTCCTCCAGTTCCGCCTCCCGCACGTCGCTCTCGGCTGCCGTCTCCGCGTCGCTACCTTCACTTCCGCCTCCTCGTTCGCAGGTGAGCGAGCCTCTTCCCCTTACCTTTGTTTGATTTCTTCGTATTGTTGTTCTAGCTCTGCATTGGGTTGGGGGAGTAGTGGGATTGTGAGTAGTAGTCACCTGCGATGGCATTGCGGGTTTGAAACATGGAGCTTTGGGCGTTGCGGATGCAAATGCAGTAGCGTCCTGAGCTTCTGTTGTCATTTTCACTAGTACAAAATTTGCTCATACCAAGAAACTGAAACATTCCCAACTCCAAGAGGAAGTAACTGAACTTTGTTTTTTTTTTCGATAAAGAACTGAACTTTGTATAGGTATTACTTCTTGACGCCTCGCAATCCCACTTTGTGCGTCTGTGGCAAACAGGAACCAGAAGAAATTAGAAACTTCCATTTTTGGTTTAGCGTGTGGAGGAAAATTGCACTCCAAACAAGTGTGCCGAAAATCATACGTATTTTCTCCAGCATTTCTCTCATAGGTCTTAAATTCCTAAACTGCTGGTCCTGTTGGTCGATGTACGTGACTTGGCGAAATCTAAGATGTCTGATCCTGGAGTGTGACCACTCTTGCAATTAACCACAAGATATGCCATGGCTGGAGATTAGGAGGGCGTGGTAAAAAAAAATAGATCGACGGATTCCAGCCATGGTTCCACACCTTTCCATTGAACGGAGAAACCAAGTTTTGCTGCAAGTTCAGGTCTTAGCGTTTACAGCACCGAAAGCAAAAGCGAAAAAATATCTACATTTCGTGACTCCAGGAATTGCCTAACATAATCTTTCCTGGATCTTCACTTCATCTCGCTGGCCAACTGATTGGACCTTCCGCTTCTTCAGCACCAAGCAATATGGCGAGCTTCTCTTGCTTTAATTGCTCCTTCCCAGAACTGGGCACAGAAGCACCCAGTTGTTATGCAAGTACTCCGTCCCATATTAGTTGTCGCTGAGACGGATGTATTAGACAACTAATATGGGACGGAGGGAATAATATTTGGTTTGTTCGGCAAGTTGTCATTTGGTTTGTCTCCCAAGTTGTAGGCCGGCATTAAAGGTCTGGCAATCAATCAATAATGAATAGATAGTGAGAATTTCAGTCCCCCAAAGTTAATCTCCATCAATCCATCATCTTTAGTCCCCTCGCCCCTCTTATACGTCGCCTTCACCTGGCAATCCTCCTGGTGGTGTTTACCACTTTACCTTGTTGTCAGATGAGAGGCTATGTACGTAACATTATTTCTAAATAAATCAAACTGCAATCTTTTGTTTATGGAACACTCACATCGACACTAAGATCTTCGACTTAGCTCCCACAGGTCATACACCTGTTTTGCTAGTTGAATTCTTTAGAAAGATTCCCGGATAAAGTTCAGTACTGCTTCATCATTCAGCCAAAATTTGCTCATGTTGTTCTGAGAGACACATTAACTTGTAGATGCAGACCTATTTTTCGGTGTCAGAACATGAAACTGATATTGTTCACCGATCAGTTTAATTAAATACAAATTAGCTAGAAAATCAAGGTTGAAGTATTATTTTTGTACTCTATGTCCTGTGATTTCCAACAGTATTATATGATACTATGTAAAACCTAGCATATGCATCTGAGTTCCAGACCTTAAAGCCCCGAATCACATAGAAATTAAATATAATATCGAAAAACTTCTACATTATAATTGGAATCCTGTTTTCTTTACAGATTTAGGAAGCAAATCACACAAATTGAAACCATAGGACGACTGAACAGATAGCTTAGATACCACTTCAGTCACAACCAATTTGTGTACCACCTACAGCAACCCCTAAATGTTTCTGGAACCAGTACAACAATGTTACATTAGATGGACCAATTAAATTTATAGTTCAAAGTTTTTCGAAGCACAAAAAATAAATATACCTGCAGAGAACAAAAATACAGCCAAGAAGAGCTAATTACTTTATTCAACTTAAAACATACAGCAAATAACCTATACTATGCAGTTACCAAATGCACCAAACCATATTCAGCCTATGGGACATTATGTATGTTCATATTTTATCACAATGTAACAGGTTCATCTTTGGGAATTGAGTTCAGCTACAACAAATTAACAACTGGAAGATCTCGCGGCCTGCAGATCAGGGCTGGAAAGGCTGCCCTCTGCTTGACCAAAAGATCAAGATCTAGGAAGTCACTTGCCCGTGTACATGGTTTCCGCAGGCGGATGCGGACTACTGCTGGAAGGAAGGTCCTGAAGCGTAGACGTGACAGAGGAAGGAAGATTCTCTGCACAAAGACGAACTCACCCACTGGGACGAAGTTCTGATTGCACTGCAATTTGAGGCGCCCTATATTCCAGTTGTAAGTTTTTGAGTTTTGCATCCCATGTGTCCCAGCCATGCTCAGCTGTAACTATTTCTAACATTATTTTCTTTTGGTTCATAACTTAATATGTGAATCACATTCAGTTCTCAATAATGGTGCTATTTAGCCTTTTGGTTGTGGCGTTCTTGGTTATTTTATTATCATATTTTATATCCTGTCCTACGGCCTCCGTGTTCGTTTATGGAGGTTATCCAGTGAATTTTATCTGCTTCTCCTCCTCCCCCTTCTCCTTTGTACCAATGTCTTCTCTTTGAAACATTACCAACTTCTGTGCCAACAAGTCTAATGGTTGTGCTCGCTTGATTAATTCGGCGAATTCGAAATCAAAGTCTGAATGTTCTCGTTGGTTTAGATGACATGTCTCCACCAGAAACTCTGTGCTGAATGGCTGAATCACAAGGAGTTTTCTACTGAAGTTACTGTAGAACTGAAGGTCAAAGCACAGATTAATAGATGACTAAAACATTTTTTTCGAGCCTAGTTTTTTTAGATAAGTATAGTCTTTCCTGATAGTAGAAATCTTCACCAATATCATGAAAAAAATTGTCATTAATGGATGGATCTCAGCCCCTAGCTCTTTAACATACAGACACTCTTTAGAGCTACACGTCAATTTGGTACCTGGGCTACATGTAGCCCTATATTTCAACATTAAATAAGTACTCCCTGTTCAGGGCCTCTTTGGACCGCAGGATTGAAAACCACATGAATAGCAAAAAAATAGGAATCTCATAGGTTTGCATGTGCACAACAAAGAATTTTAAAACAAAGGAAAACGTAGAAATAGTCGTTTGGATAGAACGCAGAAAAAACAGTAAACATGCCTCAGTCCTACACAACTGAGTCTAAAAATGAGGTGGAGTAGACGTTAAAATTCATATGAAATTGAGGCATAGGAATTCAATCCATAGGAATTTTAACAGGCCATTCCATTGATCCAAACGCAATCCATAAGAAAAAAATCCTAAGGATTGGAATCCTACAAAAATCTTATCAAAATGCTACAATCCAAAGAGGCCCTCCATGTTTTAGCTTCCTTTTAAAACTCATTTATCTTGACGTGTTTCAGTGCGCTCGCTCATTTTGGTCCGTACACAACTCACATTTAAATTTCTAAAACATGAATGGAGGGAGTTTTATGTGTAGTATGTAAATACAAATTTGCATCCATATATCTGATTATCCGTACCCTACACAAAACGACAAATATGTTGGTCAGAATAGAGATAATTTTTAATTGTCAGAATTTTTAGTTTTTGTGTAGCCAACACAAATACATATTTTTAACAATCTTTTGCAGACATGTAGCACTCATCTATATGCGTCGGTAGAATTATTTTGAATTCTTTTGAAACTTATCAAAATTGGTTTCAATTTGTTAGGAAATTGTCAGGCTACATGTAGAACTCATCTATATGTATCTGTAAAATTATTCTCCTATATGCACCCTCTATGAACCTTGATCCTGGAAACCTTATCCACCATATATACCAAAGAAGACCCATGATACTAGGTAATTCAAAAGGGCTCCCGGGAACCAAAACACCACTCATACCATTACTACCTTTTTAATTGGTTGGAATACACTATGGTTGTATAAGCATATGATAGGATAGTTTCCGGATTCAAAATATTTAGACTAATTCAGACAACAACTCAGAAGAAAGTAGCCAACTCAGAAGTAGTTTTGGCTAGCCACGGTAGGTTGTATGTTGCGGCATGGGTTTAACTCAATACAGTTTAGATGGGAGTCGAGCTCCTAATCATTGGTTTTATAGTCTTGCAAGAAAGAAAACATGGTTTGTGTTGAAAGCTAAAAATAAGACACAAGTAAATCAACTAATTTAGAGGGTAAATGATGTCCAAAGTGGCAATTTGATGTAGACTGTATGATGGTGGATCGACGATGCAAAGACTAGGAGCCGGTTGATTGGCATTTAGTGGCGTAGGAGGTGTATTAACTTCCATAGATATACCGAGGCCTGTCAACATAGCATGCTAGGTTAAATCTAACCAAGAGCCCAAATCATCTCAAAGAAAAGCCAAGACCCAAAATGTGTTGAGAGTAGAAATCCCATCAATATTCCGCTCATCTATGAATCCTCGTCTCAAAGCCTGTAAGATTGGCTCGCTCTTTAGGCCTCTTTGGTTCAAAGTAAAAATAGAGGTATGGTATTTTTTCCTATGGTGGCAATATTTACCCGTTTGGTTCAAAAGAATGGACCGTAGAAAAACAGAAAAAACTTTTCTTTGTCTTGAGTTTCAAAGTAAACGAGAATAATTTTACATTCCTATTGGATCTGTTTTTAACTCACGCGTCCGAAAACGGGACCAAAAGGTGTTCAGTGGCATAATAACACATTAGTTGTACTTTAATGTGGTTTGACATTGATTGCCATATTTATTTGGATTCCTGTGTTTTTCATATTCTGTGAACCAGCCACTCATGCTTACAAATCTCATGTGTTTGCAATCATGTGGTCTGCACATACGTTACTATCACATCCATGTGTTTTTTCTGTTTCTATCATTCTATGTTTATATAATCTTATTTTTTTTCCTCAAAAAAATCTAATAAACCAAAAAATAAAAACTTAAGGCTGTATAACCGTAGAATGCTGGCTACGTTAATCCAGCTAACAGCCCATATCATCGTTTCCAAAAGCGTAGATCCCAAATGTTTTGAAAAACATTGTTCATCCATACATCATCCAAAATGCAGAGTAGTCACTCTCCACTAACCACATGTTCTTTTAATTGATTTTTGTTTTCGGAAAACATGTAGCTGGACGAACTCAGCTGGAAGCACGAGAGACAGAATCAAACGTGTCATGTTTGCACCGTGTCGATCGAGCCCTCCCGTGCATGATGCACAGGCGAGGAGAGGTGGGCTCTATACATGGAGGAGATGCACTAGTAGAAACAAGGCTTTTGGTTTAGAGTCGTTTTGGGCTCTAGTCCCGGATTGTTTTTGAACCGGGACTAGAGAAAAGACTAGTCCCAGTTCAACGACTACGAGGCCGCACCAGACTAGTCCCGGGTCGGACGGGACCTCTAGTCCCGGTTCATCGATGACAGCTAGGCTAGCCTAGGATTCCCCGATTAGCTAGTTAGACTATGCAGATAATATTTTCGACATCTCTAATGAAATATTTTCCATTTTACGAGTTTTGTCGTGGTCTACCCTACCAACCCCACAGGCCCACACATCGTAAATTCCTGATCTTGCCGCTGCTGCATCCTCGCTGTTTTACCTGTGCATGCGTGTGCTGCGAGTAGCATGGCACGTGCCACGTGCACGTAAGAGCACAGCAACGTGTACTGCACTGGTCGGCAAGCGCCGAAACTACAGTTCAGAGCATACAAATAACATCATTTTGGCTTCAGAGTGCATATTCATCCTTTATTTAAAGGCATTTTGAAATGTCAACAAGTATCTAAACTAAATTTGGTGCCTACTTCTCAACATACTATGTGCACTCAAAGTTGTTTCACGGAGAACCGACTTTTCATTGCTAATATAAGGCTTTTCACACCACTTTTCTTTTTGTCTTATCAAGGGTACAAAGTATCTCGTTTTTTATTGGAACTTTGCATGCGCACATAGGATATGGAGATGTATGCCCGGAATTTTTTTCATAACTTTTTGATATTTTGAATGTGTTGTCTTTTGTCTAGTGAGCATATGCACCTCGGGGGACAAAGTGAATTTCTGACAAACGACCGGCTATCGTGATAGGTACATAGACTACACATTATTTTTTATCATTAATTTTGGATCGGTGATGTGGCCAACACCTCATCCTCTGAGCTAGTCCACCATAAACCATGCATCCTCCTAGTCCCGCATGGAACCATGCATCAAATATTACAGCCGGCTTATAAAATCAAATATTATCGCGATAGGTACACAGACTCCTTTTTTCAAAAAAAAATTTAAAAAATTAGCGTATATAGCCAATCAGGCATATGTGTCGATTTTTTTCATAACTGGTCTGAAATACGTAAGAATTACAACTGGTTTATTGCACAAATCAATTCCAAGTTAGTAGTGTATATTGATAGTGCATTCAAATGATTCAAATCCATAATATCATTGACTTCACAAAAGTGACACCTTCTGAAACCACCGAAGATGGACCATCTAAGGTGGCATTTTGTTTTAGTAATGCACAAACTTTATTGGTGAGTCTCGGGAAATTTATGATGGCAAAAATACCCCTACATAAAACAAAGTCACCAAACAGATATAAAAAGACCGCAAGGATGCCTTGAGAGAAAGATGCTTGGAGGTTTCTCTTGATAAGTAGTTACAAGAACATGAAACAAAGACGTATGAACTGCTTAACAAAATAAATAAATAATCACGATAATTTATTTCACACTACAACAAATCCCCACATAACGTGCGTGCTTCCGTGTGGGTACCTGAATAACGGATAGGGCACAACTCAATAGTACACCAGTAGGTAACTAATTAGGACAATTAGAAAATGTGCAGGGTATCACCCCTTGATTAAGAGTTAATTCAACATTTTACCCTCTAATATAGCATATTGGACAGACGTTACCCTATTTTATATTTATCTTGGCGGACTGAGAAATTCTATGTCCGGTTTTCACCCCTTTAAGATTTTTTTTACTGATTCTGTCAAACAAGACCTACTCGTCAGGGCGACATGGCACATTTTCATAGTCAAATGTACGCCTTCAGTTTTGGATTAAGCTAAGATTTCAGTCAAAAAGATTGTGGTGCCCATTCATACTAGATTATATGTATTATACAATTTTGATTACCTTAGATCAGCAAGGCACACCACCAAGGCAAACATCAAAATAGTAGAAGGGTAATACCGGGTAAAGTCAGGTAACCAATAGGATTTTGTTTTCATAAAATAGGGTTATTTATGTCACAGATGTCTGTATAAACTGGAATTTACTCATTAATTAAATGCACATTCCTATGTCAGAATTGAAACAAAATGTCCCAAAAGAGCCTAAACAAAATAAATGGGCGCCCTCAATAAGTTTATCTATTCTTTTTCAAGCATGGAATAATGCGGGCCCATGACCCCTACGAACAAAACGTCGCGTCCTTGTCACGGACGAACAGTAGGCAGCACTGCCGGCCGGGTACAGTACTTGGACTGATTGCACGTCACTGTACAGACACTCGTATGCTGTATGCATGCATCGATAACAGATACCATCATAGACCACATCTAGCTGTTGTAGCAAGAGTACCCAAGTGACCAGTACTATCAACACGATTGACTTCAGTTCATCTATTTACATTTTTTGCACTGAAATTGTTCTTCCTTCAAGTCAATGCAAACATATCGGACCTCTCGTTTTTTTTCGACAAAAGACATGCATAGCATATGGATTTTACTAATAATATATATACATATGTAACTTTGTTACAGCTATATATATGGACATGTACCTTATAACTTATTAGATGGAGAATTGGGAATTACTGATAGTGTAGCCACGAGAAGATATGAATAATGACAAGCATGACAATTTCACATGGACGAACAGCCAGAGACGTGAACCACATATACAGACTACTATACTCATGCGCTATCTGACAGTAAGGGAGTAACAACAACCCAACTCCACTACGTTACATCATGTATTAGAACCCGATTAAGTATTGCGTATGCATTTTTTTTATCAGCAAATAAACAATAAAACATGTCTCTGTACAAGGAATAAGATCAAATTTAACTAACATTTACATACACACACACACAAAATGCAATCGCTCTTGGAGGATTAGCACCATCGTTGCCCACCCTCCCGTGCAGAACTGGGCTAGGGTTGGGGGGAGGTGCAGCTGTAAAGGCGACCGGTGGTGGGGTGACGCAGATCGAGGGAACAACTGAACAAGTCCTTACCAGATCTGCCGCTTGCGCCTTGACGGCGCCCGCGAGGACGCTCCTTCTCCGCTGCTAGCCGTCATGGCGGCGGGCGCAGCCGACCGCGTCAGTGAGGGGCGGCCATGCCTCGGACGGACCTTGCTGACGGTGGCGGGATCGGGAAGGCGACGGAGCCCTAGAGAATCCCGCCGGCGGCGTGGCGCACGGCAAGGGCGCTGGCGGCCTCCCACAGCTTATGGACGACCTGCTCCTTCAGGGTCTCGCGCCGTCGTCACCACCCGTTACCTCGCTGCGTGGCGTTGATTCTGGTCTGGCCGCGCGGCGCGACCTGCTCCCTGCCTGGCCCGGCCATTACCCTGCCCGACCGCCGCCCTGCTGGGGTGCTGAGAGGTGGTCGTCGGGGCTGGGGCTCGCTGTTGCCATGCCCGGCCACCGCACTGTCCGGCTGCAGCCGCCCTGCCGGAGACGGAGGGGATCGAGAGGAGTGGGGATTGGGGGAGATGGGGGCACTGAGATTGGGGAGACGGGGCAGACACCGACAGCGGGACCCACATGTCACCTGCCCAATTGGACGCAACGCAATCAGAAAGCGCCAATTCCATGCGTCGCTGAATTGTGGGCCCATGTCGTGGACGCACCACAAACCAGAGATTCCACGGAGCTTAGATGTTGTAGAGATATGCAGTTGATTAGTTCTTAAATACGAAAAAAAAAAATAGACGACAGATGCATGCATGTATTATTTTCAGATAGCTGTAGTATTTGTTTTCGTTGGTCCGAAGCTTTAGCTTACAGTGCCTTCTACCCAAAAACCAAAAAATTACAGACTCCCCTGCGTGCTGTATCATGCATTGAAACCTCGAAGCTTGCAAGAACATGAGATCATAAACACGAGAGAGAGAGAGATTGCCCAACTCAAAAAGCATCGTGGTGATCTAGGGTAGCAGCAAGCAGTGGCCTGACCCTAGCTAGCTATGCCTCTGCGATGATCAGATGCGACGTCGACGAGAGGAAGAAGAAAGCAGTTACCAAATTGCCATGGCTAGCTGTGGCTACTCATGCCATGCCATGGTTCGTTGCTGGCCTGCTGCTGCTGCTGTGACTGCGGCTGTCCATGCTGCTGTGGCTCATAGCAGGGCGCCATGCTGGTGGTGTTGTTGGCGGTGTTTACGGCGGCACCTATGCACGAGGAGTCGAAGCCGGCGAGGCCGAGGATGTCGCGGTGCGAGAAGGCGCGCAGCCCTAGGAAGTCCCTTGTCATGCCGTCATTGGGCCCGCCTGCTGCACCGCCGTCCTCCGCGCTCCGGCCGTGGGATGCGGTCCTCGCGAGGGTCATCATCTGCTGGCTGTTGAGACAGGACAGGCCGAGTCCGAACGTGGCGCTGCCGGCCGCGCCGGCCATCTGGGTGTAATGCTGTCCCGATCCGCCGGCGCCGGCCCCGCCGATGGTCGCGCCCATCTGCGCCGCCTTCTGCAACAGCGCCGTGGCCGAGAGGTGCGCAGCGGCCGCTGGCAGCTGCTGATGTTGCTGCTGCGTAGGCGTCGGCGCCGATGTGGCGGAGCTCTGCGCGGTGGCGTTGCAGATCGGCTGCAGCAGCTGAGTGTGGTGGACGTCGTCGTAGGGCATGGTTGGCCACGGATGCATCTCCGGCTTCACTGCGTAGTTGCAGTGCTGCTCCTGCTGCATGATCTGGTGTTGCTGGTCCTGGAATGCGGCGAGCTCCTGGTGCTGCTGTTGCTGCAACAGCTGGTGCGACGGCGGCGGCGGCGAGTAGAGCATGGCGTGGTGGTGGCTCTGCGCCATGACCGGCAGGCCGCCGATGGCCTTGGCGTTCTCCTCCGTGAGCGCGTCGCAGAAGGCCCGGTGCGTGATGAAGCTGTCCCGCCTGCATGCAATGCAATGCAATGCAAATCAGTGCAACAAAGAAAGTGATCAGTCAGAAGGAAAAGTAAAACTTTCTCCGGTTTCTTTGTTCACTTGTCGCTGTTGCCATGCGGGGCTGCCGTGGCGTGTGAGCTCGAAGAGAGAATCAGGCAGGCATGGAAGGACGCATGGAGGTGACAGCACGGAGAGAATAGTGTAAGCATGCATAGGCAATTAGGCTAGAGCGTAGGAGGATGGAAGTCAGGGAGGAGTGAGATGGAAAGAAAGCTCTGCAAAGAGATTCACATGTCTGAATTCTCTCTTCCCCCGAAGCCCGATCCTCATCATCAAAGTATCTCTCTTCCTTGTCCTATGGGCATAACTTTGCTCGTTTGTTTGTTTCCTCCTTCCTTTCTTCCTTCTAAAATCTCTCTCTCTCCTCTGTTCACACACAGTCGGTCACACGAGCTTGCGGCGGGACACGGATCCGGTGACATGCCCATGGCATGTCACCGATGAACAGTGCTGTGCCTTGCACTCTGGGTCGTTGGATCGAAAAATGAGCAGACCAGATCAAACACTGTAGCACGTGGCCCTGTAGCAGCTGTACTGTAGCGGATACCCTGTAGCGTGCACACTGTAGCAGATGCACTGTAGCAGATGTTCATCTATCCATCGATTTTGGATCCAACGGCAAAAAACTAGGCACATGTCACGGTTACTGTTCACCGGTGACATGCCCATGGCATGTCACCGGATCTCGATCGCTTCTTTCTTCCCCTCCCACAGTCCTACTGATCCAAGCAAGCCACCCTATCCTCCGCAAGCAACTGCAGTACGTGTGGTCACGATCGAATCTCGCACGGACACAAATCGAACATCATTGCTGCTACCAGTTCCTTCTCTTTGATTAACTAATATGCCCTAATATACGGTGCCAATTCGATCGGTGCAAAGTAACGAAGTGCAATGGATATATGTTTGGGGGAAGAATTCAAGGAGAATTACATACCTGGAGAAGACGGTGCCGCAGTCGCACTTGTACTCGCGCGTGCCGCAGATCTTGGAGTGCGCCTTCCAGTCGGACTGCACGGCGTACTTCTTGGAGCACCTGTCGCACTTCCACTTCTTCTCGCCGTGCTTGCGGAAGAAGTGCTTCTTGATGCCGGTGAGGTCGCCCAGCGCGCGGGACGGGTCGTGGTGCACGCACGACGCCTCCGGGCAGATGTACACCTTCTTCCGCACCACCTCCTTGCTCGACCGCTGCTTCAGCTTCCACGGCAGGTTGTGCCCGCGCCGGTGCAGCTGCAGGTTCTGGTCGCGCTGGAACCCCTTGCCGCAGATCTCGCACAGGAAGCGGTTCGTCGCCATCAGCGTCGCCGGAGACAGCGCAACAACCTCCGAGTCTGGGTCTGCTTCATCGGTTCGTTCGATGAAAAAGACGGACACAGAAGATGACATGCAACGAGATAGATACACGCGCATCAGTCCAAGAACCCATCTTGGATTCAGAAAAAGAGAAGGACAAAATCAAGAAAAATGACCTACCGGGGTTGCCCGGGAGGCTTCGCTTCCGCTTGTTGGTGGCCGTACTTGGAGGAGGCGGGAGGGGTTGGCGCCAGCAGAAGCGGAAGTGGTGAGGTTGGACATGCTGTCCTGATCTGCCGCCTCCGCCTCACCAATCTGCTGCTGAAGGTGGTGATGAAACATAAAAGAAACACGAGGGAGGGCTTTGATTCAAGCCCTGATCTTTGCTTGCTAGGTATATATCTCTTGCTATACCTCCCCTTCTGTCTGTCTCCCTACAGAACTAGCCAAGGGAGCAATAAATTGGTGCTGCTACAGAGGGAGCATTAAACTGAAGAATGGAGGATGGGGGCAAGAGTGACAAGAGGAGAGTTCAGAGAGCCCGGCAGCCACTCCCACTCTTGGCAGCAGCAGCACAGGGAATATCACAGCTATCAAGGAGGGGAAGGGGACAAACAAGGGGAAACTGAGGTGGTCAATGACTGGAAAGCAATTCAGACTCTCTCTCCCTCTTCTTCTTTCTTCCTTCCTGCAAGCCCTTCTTTCTCTCTCTACTTTCTTTTTCTGCACTCCGCGGCATTACAAGTGTAATACTCCACAAGTAGAACACTCCAGCAAGACGCCAAGAGCTAGCTGATAGCGCCGAGGGAAGAAGAGAGACCAGAGATCAAGAGCTATGCAAGCTGGAAGAAGACGGCCGCCATGACCATGAGAGAGAGAAAAAGGAGAGGGTTGGCAGCCATAGGGGGAGAAGAAGGCTGAGCAAATGGAAGGAAGGGCACACCAAACCGAACCCCTCCTCTCCCTGCTTTATCTGCTTCCCCTTACTTTAGCGGCCGAAGGAAAAAAATACACTGACCAAATGAACAGTTGAGCCTTCTTCTATTCATGCTCTTTTCAGGGAAAAAATACGTGGAAAAAAAAAGAGATACTAGAAAGCAACTCTTCTTTACTTCTTGCAGCTATTACTATCATGGAGAATTTTTAAGACAATGATTAGCTAGTAGAAATGGAAACTAATACTCCATAGCTATATTTGCGACACTTTTTGTGGATCGGAGAGAGTAAAAATCAAGGACTTTATATGAACACTATGATCGGCAGTAGTAGTATTCTATAGGAGTAGAAACCATAGACAGACACCCCCACGCACCACACTGGTAGCAATGCTGCACCGATGTTGAGCTTTCTGTCTTTTCCCTCGTCTTACCCAATGTAGATACTTTCTCTCTCATCGTCCCTTCTCTGAAATTCTGCTTTTCTTTATGTAATCGCTACTGTACACCCACTCGGTTGGTACACCATGTATAGTAGATCAATCCCCTCACAACAATTAGATAGGAGGCAGAGATAGATTGATTCCCAGTTTATACACTTTTTATTTTTGAAAATTCCAGGGCCTGCGTGTTGGGATGATAAAAGAAATACAATGACGTCTGGTACATGCATGTGTATACCAACCTCAAAATGCAAGCAAGCATGCATGAATAGCTCCATGCCATGTGGTTTATCTGCCCTTTCTTCTTTATTTTCCCTCAGCGAATCACCTTGGACCCCATGCGTGCATATCATATCATATCATGGGTAGTCATAATGCAAAAATAGAAATCCTATCCTGTTCGTGTCATGGAGCAGTATGTCTACGGAACATGAGAGCTGCTGGCTTGCTTGCTTGGAAGACCCACGTGATCAACAACATGGAAAATTTACTTGGAAATATTTGCGAGAAATAAACACAAACCCAGGGGGGTGTAACAATTTTTAACACATCGACTGTTTACAAAAGCACACGAATTTTCTCATCTCATCCCTTGAGGAAGAAAGTAATCTGCTACTACGAGAGAACCAGCTTGTTTCATTTGTTATCAATGTATATTTTTTCACGCTCAGAGCATCTCCGCCTGCTTTCAGTAGATTGGGAGTGCCTCCCCCATCGGTCTCTCCCAGAATCCCAGTAGATGCTCCCACCAAATTTTTCAATCAAATTCAAACAGCGACACGACGGTCAATTTCGAACAGCAACGGTCAAGTTCAAACATCCAAAGCCAAAAACACCACCAGGTCCGACGATCATATTATAAAACGTCAAATATGCATGGAAATCAAATGGTCGACGCTTCCTCCAGTGTCTCCATCTCGGCCTCGATCTTCGCCGTCGTCTCCGCGGTCGTGCCATGCGTTGGGTCCCGCGGCGTCGTGCTCGTCGTTGGCCAGCGTCTCCCCCCCCCCCCCCCCCCCCTCCACATGCTTCATCACACATATCCGCCGGTCGCACGGGATTTGCGAGGAACGAGACCGCCGGCGCCGCCACGAACAGAGCCACCACGAGCAACGCCACGATTACGCTTGATGGGAGACATCGGCAGCGGGGGATCACCGATGGTGGGAAGGGCGGGAACGAGGTGGACGGGGGAGGCATTAGGCGGGAGAATAAAAATGGGAAGGGGAAGGGGAAAGTGAAATAGACCGACGTTGTGTCACTAATTGCCCGGTCCCGCGCGTCAGAATCCGACGTGGCGCGCGTTGCCGCCGTTGCCGGCACCCTCGGTTGCCTCCCTACAAATGGCGTGCGAAGCGGGTTGCCAGACATGCTGTTGAACCGTTGAGGCAACTTTGTCGCTATCAGGATACCGGTGGAGGTCAATTTCGTGCCGGCGTATTCAATAAGTCTATTGGGAGCATTATTGGAAACGCCGTGGAGATGCTCTCATCAATGGAAACTGGAGCAGTAAATAAACCCTCTGTTCCTGCTTCCTTGAAGAGCATGGAAGTACATCACGGAATGCATGATGGACTCACCTTGGATTCTCTATGCATGCACACATGCATGGCAATCAGAGAAGCAAGATTAATCAATAATTATACAAGCTTTGCTTGTGCAATGTGCAGTGCTGCTGCTGCAGCAGTGTATAGCAACAGTAGTGGTACTCCTACTAGTAGGGGTAAAACGCATAGGAGGATGTGTGCCTACCTACCTACACCGCCATAGGGTGTTGGGGAAATTTGGTACCTCAAAAAGATGGGTTGAGATTCGCTGACTTTGCTCCCGCTGACTTTGCCTGACTTTGAGTCACTTACATGTGGGGCCCACCATGCGGGAGCAAAGTCAACGAATCTCAACGGCAAAAAGATAGAGACGTATTTTCCAAAGTTGGCTAGTGACCGGAGCCTGCATGCTAGCTACGGCTTCATGTGACACACGCACACTATAGTATCTTTTGAAACAAAACACACATCATATGTTACCATATGGTAAGTAGTGCTTTTTCAATAAAATAAAATAATAATATGGTAAGTAGTGGGTGATTAGCGGGAAAATACATAGCCGAACATGATGGCATCTGCCCGTTTTTGGAAAACACATTTTTAAATGTAAAAAATCCCGGGGAAAAAAAGCACGTGTACATCTCCACGTTGTGTGTGCGCGCATAAAGTTCCGTGGAAAACGTTCTATTTTTTTTGCCAGTGTAAAAAGACAAAAACATGTCTTATGAAAAGTTTTTCAGCACCAAAATTTGTCTCACGAAACTTTGTGCCGGAGATGATATTTGGACATTTTGAAACGCATTAAAATGTATTTTTTAAAAAGGGTGTAGATGCCCCTGGGTTCGGACGGTATACTCTCGTGACTAGTGTGCTTTATTTACTGCGTGTTCTGGTGCCGCCATGCAACGCAATCGAAGGCTTTGCCTACACACATGCACCATCTCAAATCGGAACTCCTCCCAAACTGCTGATCGATTAGGTGCCGAGAGGTGGAGGAACCACAATTTGAGCACTACTTAAAAGATGCCTATTAAGAGACCCTATTTCACATGGTTATGCTAAATCTATATGCAATGTAGTTATCGCATACCGTCGTTCAAAACACGTGTTTCCGATGTGCTCGATAAAATCTCTTGTTTCTCTCATTGCACACAATTCTGGCGCAAGAAAGATATTCCACTATGGACTAGAGAGAGAGAGAGAGAGAGAGAGAGGAGGGGGGCGGGGGGGTTGAATAAGCCATTGGAAAATAAAGTCAAAGTTTGTTAATTTTAGAATTTTACTTAACATTCGGATAGCAAATTACAACATGTCTCGATCTTTCCCACGAGTTACATAAGTTCGAGCAGAAATCAAAGACACGGCAACATAATCTTATTAAAAAGAATAAAACTATATGGCGATCGAACTGATCACATCACATTGGATACTTTGATGCTTGATTCCCCCGAACCACTTGAAATAAATTTAAACGTTTAAACCATGGTAGCTAAGATGAAAATGCATATAGAAATACCACCAGCAGCACTCGACACCAGTACGTGTACGTAAGCCAAGTTAGCAGCAGCAGGCACTCCTTGCTCCAACCCCTACAAAAACAAAGCAAAGATTGGGTCGAAGCCAGGCCGAAAGGTTAAATAGTTATCTGATCATTGATTAGTGCTTAATCACTGGACCAAACCTGATTAGTTTATGAGGCGATCAGAATAGGACGTAGCTTTTTGGATCCATCGTGTCGCCGGCTACATTTAGCCATCGCGCGGCATGGCCGGTGTGGGCCTGTTTGATGCTACAATTTGAAAGTTGAAACAACGCTTGCATATAACCTTGATTTTTTTTTTTTTGCTAAGATGAAGTTTAGCTATTTGCCAAATATTCGTGCCACGTTTGCATCACCGCCTAAGCATGTTCCCGATGCTCCCTACGTTTTCTGTGATGCACTGATGCAGAGCATGTGTTATGTCTGATTACCATTCAAAATGCTATGGACGGATAATTGTGTTGAACAAATACTGATTGTCATGTGCGCTGACTAAACCTGAAGCAAGAAAAAAAACGAACACAAAATTGTCTGCCCCTCCTTAGACTCAATTCCACTATTGGTACAAAATGTTGGCGACTAAATTATCAGTAGACAATTCCCACAAAAAATCACAAAATAATAAATGAAGAAAATATGAGGTTTTCATGAGGCTCATAGCAATAGCAACTCCACCTGGGCTCTCATAGGCCTCCCATCAGCCCGATGGCAGTTTGGACGCGAAAATGACCCGAAAATCTTTCCGATAATCCTTTGTCGGCCCCAACATTTGGGGTCGGCTCGGGTGTCAGACATGCCCATCACGTAGGACTTTGATAGGCAGGCCCAGCCTGTCATCGGCACAGAGGCCGATCAATGTTATCTAATGGCGCCCACCTCCTTTGGTTCCCCAGAGAGCTCTGCCCGTTTACGACGCAACAATGGTACGGACCCCCCACGCGTCACTGGCATTACCAACGCATTTCTAGCATTAAACCAGCACCACCAACCCCCGACCTACCCTACTGCCCATTCCCTTTATGTATCCCTCCTGGCCGCACTACGTCTTCTATTTCATCTGCGCATCTCCACATAGGCTCCTCCACATATGTCACCTTCGACTCCGGCCCTCTCCCAACATGGCACGCAACAAAGATGTCGGTGGATCAAACCGTAGGAAGCGGAGCCTCACCATCGACGTGGGGCGGGAGCTCGCTGACCTCAGCATCATCGCGCTAACTGACATGCGGCTGCCGAAGGGGTGGCATCTAAGTTAGGCGATGTCCCTGTATTGCCACCACTCACCGGCATCTCCCGCGACCACGGGGTTCACTGACGCCGGAACCAGAAGACGATGGAGGAGATGGCCAACCCTCTATGCCCTAAAAAACGAGTGGTGGGTCGCTCGTTTCAAAGAAGAGAGGTGCACTACCCTTGGGGAGTATAAGCCCCCTAGCCACGAGAGCTGCCGCCAGGTAGAAGGAGTTATGCTCAATGACCATCGCACGCTGACGAACGACGTCATTGTTACCCGCCATGCCACCGCGAGAATGGAGGGCTCACTACTGTGGGGAGGGGCGGTCCTCCGCGTGCCCAAGCTGGAGCCAGAGGAGGTGTCGGCAGAATACCGCGTCTCCTCGCCAATGCACGACCCCGACGATCCGCAAGACACGTCGGGCTCTGTCACGCCTTTCACTTGTTGGAGAGTACACCGCTATCGAAGCCATACCGTCATCTCGTCGACCTGGAAGACATGTCGGGGCTCACACAATTGTTGCAGTTGTTGGCGGAGGAGGCCTTCAACATCAACCTCTCCGAAGAAGAGGATTAGGTTAGGCTTGGGGATAGGGTTAGTTTAAATATTGTTTAAATCCATTGTAAAATATTATGAAATTTGAAGCTTAAATTTATAGTTGTGTGTAGTCAAAAAAGTGTTGGGACCGCAGCTAGGGCAGCCGCTTCTATGCTCCACCTCAGCTATGCTAAAAGCATGCCACATTGGTGAAAAAACTTACGGGAATGTCTAATTAAAGAATGAGAAAAGAGAGAAAGAGATATCGTATCTTAAACAATATACTGATTCTTATCGCGTATAAATTACTCCGACAAAGTATATATTAAATGTTAATTTTTAGATACAATACTAACATACAAATTATTAAGATAATTGTATCTAATCATATACGGAGTATTTAACAATGATAGAAAACTTAGGAGAAATGATTGGGACTGTTCTTACTGCCCTTATATAACTTAAAACTGGTAAATATTTTTCATGTAAAAGCGTCGGCAATGTATTATTAAAAAGGGCAGAAATATGAACAAGATTAACAACACATTAGTCATAGGAGTCAGTAGAGTATACTCCAGTATAGTAGAGTAGGTCAGGTCGCTGTCTGCCGCGGATGTATTTTAACCCCTGATGGCATGCAGACAAGCGTCAACAGAGACATGACATGTGCCACCTCATCTCTGCTTCTGCTTATCTGCTTAAACATTACTTTGTGATCGTAGCAGCAGCGACCAGAAGCATGAATTGCCAGGCGCACTGTTATTTTGCGGCTGCTCTGGTTTCTGAGTCACGCCTGGGCAGGGCAAACGTCGGGCCAGGCCAGCCAGGTTCTTTTTTTCGAACACGCAAAGCTTTGCGTGTCACTTGCATTAGAAGAAAAAAGAACAGAGTCCAGAGTATAACGATTCTGGCATCCAATGTTGCGGTAACACGGCCAAACAACAGGTCCGACATCCAACGATGCGGTAACACAGCCAAACAACAGGTCCTCACAACTAGATGAGGAGGTACCTCAATCTACAAACTACAAAAACAACATGAGACATCGCCGAGCCTGCCTCCATCCAAATCGTAGCCAAAACCAACTGCTCCAGGGAGGACCGTCACTCCAAAACTGCCCAGGCCAGAAAACCAAACACCTATGTGCCTAGAGAGAGTCGGCAGGTGAAGGGCAGGGCCCGGCTAGAACTGGTGTAATGATCATCACGGAGGAGCTGACGCCGGCATACATTGCGCCCCGGAGGTCCGCGCCCTATCGACTCTGGAACCATGCATCGCCGCACTCCAGCCGCCACATCAGAGCCACCACGTGCAGCCCAAGCAGCGCCTACAAGAGGGGAACGGCGCTGAGACGCCGCCGCTGCCCGATCCGGCAAACCGGACCTAGGGTTTCCCCGGTGCTCGAGGAGGAAGTCCAGCAAAGGTCATGCCAACGCCTCCAAGGAGGTAGCGGCACCCTCGGGCGTCGCCGTTGGCAGCGCTGGCAGCCGCCGCGCGGGGATATCGCCCCGACCCATATGCAAGGACCCCCGAAGACTCCGAAGACCGCCGAAGCAGGGCCAGCCCGGAGACGGCAAAGCTTGTCGCTTGAGAAGACAACGACGCAGGGGATGGCGCCTCGAATGTTGTTGTTGTAGGAGAGAGACACCGCCAGCGGGTCAGCCACCGCGGGGAGCACGTCGATCAGGTGGCGCCGAGCAACCATCCGCGCCGCGCCGCCGCCGGCTATGGCCGCCGCACGCTGGCCCACAACCACCGCCGTCAGGGATCCACCGGGATGCAGCAGAGCTGCCAGCGAGCCCACACGGCGCCCTCCACCGACGACGGCCAGGAGGGGTGGGAGGAGGGAGATGGACGGCTGGACCGGAGGGGATGCCACAGCGGGCACCCACGCCTCCGTGGCGCATCCCCGGAGACGCCGCCGCCACCCGCGCCCGCATCTCAACCATCCTGGCCCGGCCCCGGCCCAGATCGGGCCCGGGAGCCACCACCACCACCTGCACAGCCGCAGGGCATGGGGGGCTAGGAACCAGCCGAGCCCGCCTAGATCCGGCAGCCCCCCGCCCCGCGCCGCCACCGGAGCTCCGGCAGCCTCGCATCCACCGTCGGCGCCGCCGCCCGCATCCGCCATGAGAGCCGCCGAGCTCTCATCAGCCCCTCGCCCCCTTTGGAGGAGAGGGGGCCGCCACCACCGCGTGTCACCGGTGGCAGCAGCGGCCAGGGAGAGACGCCGGAGGGGGCCTTGGTCACGCCGGAGTTGGGTCGCCCCCGGGTCGCCCTGCCTAGGCGACACGGGAGCCTCTCTTCTGTTTCTCGTGGTTTAGACCTAGGCCAGCCAGGTTCGAGCCGAGCCTGAACAAGCTCGACCTAAAGAGATTGGTCTGAACCTGACCTGGCCCAAAACAGTGAAAATATATATTCGTATTTTGGATTAAAAATGATTTGGGATTAAATAGTATAACCATAGCCTATTATTTGATAAAATGTATGAAATCATGTATTTTTGGGCCTACTTCATACTTTCGGGCCGGGCTTTTGGCAAAAACCGTGGTCCGAGCCCAGCCCGAACGTCAGGTTGCTCATGCATAGGTCTAGTTTGGACTTGCGCCTTTTCTTTCTTTTACGGTTCCGGTTCCAACTCCGATGTCTTTGCATTGGAGAAATAAGAAAACACAATATCGAAAACATACAACCTCTCCTCCTAAATATAAAACGTTTTGAGAGTTTAAATATTTAGGAATAGAGAGAGTATCGTGTGCTATGCATTTTTAGGACTATTTTTATTGGAAGGATTTTCAAATGAATTTCAGATGATTTGGAACGCTTAGATTTATGTTCTACATGGATTTTTCTACTGTTTTGTAGAAGTGAACCGTAATTGAGTTATACGAACTTTTCTACTAACTCAAATGTTTGCCAACATGTGCAAATTTACCGATGTGGGGATCAATTAGGCATGGCATTATATTTTTTTCATGTTCTTGTGTCTTCGGAACATAACATTTATACAAGGCAATTTATTTCCGTTTTCCTCGTGCTATTGGGTATATAGGCATAAGTCCAACCAAACACCGAAAATCGTTAGGATTATGTAACCTCACAAACGTTACCAGATGTTATGTAGAGCTCGATTTTCAGACCCCCATGCACGGGTAAAAGGCATACTTTCTATAATCTATAAAGAATAAAAAGGAGATTACAACGTGAGAACTTGGCGGGATCAAATGTTGATCCCGATGAGGGTTTCGTGGTGGCCGAAATAAATGCTCTATTTTATATAGCTGCTGTATGACAAGGACAATGATGGCGACGTGGAGCTTCTCTCGATCTCGAGTTGATTTTCCGGTAGGATGTTCTTGAGTCCTCTTTGTTGGGATTTGTAGTAGAAAACAAATTTTTTGTCCTATGAGTATAGAACTCAAGATCGAACTATGAAGATGCGAGATAGATCGGAGTTAGATCGTTACCAACGACGTGTAGCCGAAGTAGATTGTTGGTTGAAGATTCGTTGATGCAGCTCCCCAAGCTATATCTATGGCTCCTAGCCGCAAGGATGTTCCCTCCTTCCTAGAATCGAACCTACGATCCCTCTGTTAGCATCCACGCATACGTGATCACCAATCTAGCAGTGCTCCGTCGTTCAGGACGAACAGAAGCTGGAGTACCAGATATGTCTTCTGTCATATGTGGAGAGAGAGAGTGTGTGTGGGTGTGGGAGAAAGAGAAAGAGGGAGGGAGGAGGAGGCGGAAGCCCTTCAACACAATGATGTGTATGGTGGGGCTTCCCCACCTCTCCTTATTATATAGGCTCAAGGGGAGGGCAAGGGTGTTATCTCCGAGGAATGGTCGGCGCATCAATGAGGAAAGAGACGGGACATCGTCGTCGCTTGGAGAAACTGAGGATGCATGGAATGGGGATTATGGTTAGATTGGGTCGGGCGAGGTGATTTATACCTATTCACTGACCATTCACTCACGGGAGGGAACCGTGACCTGCCAGGTGTGCTACATCCACCGATGATTGGCTACGGTGTTAAATATTCCAAAGATAAGGATAGATTAGTAAGTGCTCATCTCGTCAAGGACATCCAGAGGCTTGTGTCTAACGAGAGCATGTTTTGTTGAAGATCAGTAGAGATGGACACAATGTTGTAAATTGCCCTTATAATTTTGGAAAAAACAGAGGTGTACACTGCTTGTTGGTTGCATATTGAAGTATACGTGGATTGCCCAACATTTTACATCAGTTTGGACTTTTCGTTATACTAGGTGGTACATGAAACTTATATGATATTTGAACAATGGTCTTGGGTTCAAGTCTCGATTTTCGTATTTTTGATTTTTTTTTGCCTGCCCGCATTCTTTCCACGGGTTGGTGCGCTGAAACTAAATAGCAGCATTGTCCTCATTTTATTTCTGATATAGTACCCCGTACTATCACTACCCCCAAACGGAGACATCCCTGACGGCCGGGAACCGTCGAGAAAATGGAGAAAACCGTCAGGAATACGTGTTCCTGACGATCGCCGTCAGGAAACAGCCGTTAGGAACAGACTGCATTTTTGTTTTTTTATGAGGCTAGAATACATGATATCTCACGTGAAGTTTTTTTCACCCTCGTAGTGAATACGTTTGTCTACATCATGGTATTGGTTTTTGAATATTTTGAAGCTTTAAATTTAAACTTCTAAAATTTTAAACGGGCTCCGTGTCGCCTGGGAGCCATATCGCCGCTCTCCATTGTCCTCATTTTATTTCTGATATAGTACTCCGTACTAGAAGACCGACAGACCGTAGCCCTGCACTTTATGTATACCATTCCCGTTATATTTCCCACAAGAAAAAGCAACTACCTCATATCAGAAAAAAAAATCTGCTTAAACTCTTCGAAGTAGCTTCGATCACTGAGAAACACGGTTTTGCTTTGGATGAAACTGCGACCCTGTATTTGTTTTGGTCTTTTGCGCGATAAAAGCACTCATGCACACGTGACTTCTTGGTCTACCTTTTACAGCACATCATCATTCAGATAGTAACAAAGCTGCAATTCTCTTTAGCATGCAAAGATGGGATCCAACTTTCCGAGCACAAGATGATCAAAAAGAGAAGACTCATGAACACCAATGTACCAATGATTAGAAGATAATTGTCACAGCGTGGCTGGGCTAGCTTTTGCTGAATCAAGTCAAGCAAAACAGCAAGGCTAGATTTTCTTGCATGGTGAGCAATCACAAACATTGTACATGTCAGTCATGAACACAATCAAGGATCTCCAGATAATAGTAAAAGAAAATCCTCCTTTGCCTACCCATGTCAATATCAATCTGCTAGAATTGTGAGCATGCATCAAGAAAAGGACAGGCCCTCTTGCAAGTTGCGGTCACAATTCTGAATCTGGTAGCACAAAGAATTACAAGACTAGTTGGGAGATGGAGCACAAGTTCCTGGCTGGACTGTGTGATGATATGAGGTGAACATGGCAGTAGCCAGGCTTCACGGAGTGTGGTTGCCGTGTTCATGAAGGGACTGTCTTAAGAAAGTCGCCACTAATACTGATTCGGGAAATATATGTACACTAGAATATGAGTGGGTGGCACTGACAATGCACACTCTCTAGAGGAACTGAAACCCATAATTGCCTAACCTTCCTGCTTCTTATCTCTTAAGATGGCGACCAATCAAAATAATCGGTTCTTGTTGCTCAAAGAATTCATGATAATCTGAGTGCAAATTCAGATAAGAATGGGTCAAGGCTCTGATGTTAATTAAGAGATAAGGTTTCCTCGCACCAAAAATAAATATACAGTGTGAGCTCACATTGATTTTGACATGTAAATAAATACCTGGAACTCAGTACATAAACTTGTTATTACCACCAGACATGCTGGACGGCTGACGGGAAGAGACACGGGCAAAGTCCTAGGATTTTCCAACCGTGGATTCCACCTCATCATTCTTCCTGTGGGCATTGACTCAATCCATTACTGGGAGCTGAATGGCAACAATTCAAGAACAGTGAAGTGCAGAATACATACAGGAATGTCCCTATTTGCAATTTAACAGAGGCTGGGCCGACTGAATTCGGTGGCCTTGGTCTTGGGACATGAGCTGAACGGATGCAGGAGTTTCCTGTTTGCTGAAGGAGGCTGCCAGTTTGATGAGGCAGATTTGTCCAGAGGAACTGTTTTTTGTCAGCCAGCCTGAATGCTCTCTGTTCAGAATTAATACTATTGCAGTGCTAAAGTGAGAAAGACAAGAAGCAAAATGGTATCAAACAGCGAGTCCGGTCGACGAATCAAGGTCAGATTTGGTTTCCTTGGAAAAGTGGCATATGGCATTTTGCTGAACACTTCGGTCCTAGGAAACAAAACTTAGTAGATACTGCCATAATCGCCCATGAAGGGTCAATACATAATATGTTGGAGTGGAAGAAGACTCTGCTATAATGTTCAGATAAGTTGGCATACCGATAGTAGCAGTCAGTTGCAGCAATCATGAAGAAGCTTAAGTCTGTATTTCTCCTCATAAAACAGGGTCATAGTCAAACATAAACGTGAGGCACACACACAAAAAGAAAGACATGGCACTTTTTAGCCTAATGGCTTGGATCGTTTCCCACTACCCTATGCAATCGTTCACAAAAGCTTGACGTAGTCGATTCAAGCTGCATCATCCTTGATACGCCTTCCGGAAGGAGGGTAGAAAAATAGCAATACAGCGCTATGGGACTCTTGGGAATTGGCAACATGTGTTAGAAACGGAATCACAAGATATTATGCTGGGGACAAGCAATCGCACCACGACAACACAATCGTCGCTCCTTCCCACAATACCACAAACTGCTCTGGCGTTGGCACATGCCGTTCAACTCGCCTGCATTCCTATTGCTATTGAGTCGTCATAGGGTACAAACTATCTGAATTCAACAATAATCGCCATGTCAGGCTATCACTAACCTTGTATTGTATGAGGCGCTTGAGGCATGTCTTTTTAATGAATGGGGGGCTTTCGAACCCATTTGAACACTCATATATCCGTACTTGCGCAAAGACTATTTTTGTGAACATGCAAAAGCTTTGCGTGTCGACTTGCATTAGAAGAAGAAAAGGACAGCCAGATTACAACGATTCCGGCATAAAAAGATGCGGTAACACAACCAAACAGCGGGGGGACAACTCTGAAGGAGGGACACACACAACCGTCCTCACCAGGAAACTAGGCGAGGAGGTGCCTCTACCTACAACCTACAACATCAACATGAGGTTTCGCTCGGCCGAGCCTCAAGCCACGAATGGCGAGGTGCGACCCCGAAGTCCGCGCCCTATGCAGTAGTCTACTCCAAAGCAACTCATCGCCAAAGCTCCAACCGCCACATCGGGACCTCCACGTGCAGCCCAAGCAACGCCTTCAAGAGGGAAACGGTGCTGAGACACCGCCACTGCCCGGTCTGGCAAGCCGGACCTAGGCTTTCCCCCGGTGCTCGAGGAGGAGGTATAGTCAGAGTCATGGCCATGCCTCCAAGGAGGAAGTGGCACCCTCGGGCGTCGCCGCACGGGGATTTCACCCTGACCCATGAGCAAGAACCCTAAAAACCACCGAAGCAGGTGCAGCCCGGGGACGGCACCAAGTCGCTCCAGTTGCGCAAAGACTATGAAGTGCTGTAAATGGGATTAGATTGGATTCGCCACGCCTTAACAAAGGGGGCATCGTGCTACGATCAGGGATTAGGTTGCAAGTACACATGATTCAGTAGCTTGGTCAGCTCATCTTTTTTAGATACTAAACTAACCTATGTCAGTCTCGTTGTGTTGTGCAAGACACGTAATTTCAACAACTACTTCCTCCGTATCAAAATATAAGACTTTCTATTATTTGCATGCATACATGTATATAGACATGTTTTAGTGCAAGATTCACATGACTCATGTGAATCTTGCACTAAAACATGTCTATATACATGTATGCATGCAAATGATAGAAAGTCTTATATTTTGATACGGAGTGAGTACTTATTACGACTGTCGAGGTGTAGACTCGGCAAATCCCTGTGTTGAGTACCCCGGGTTGATTGAAGGGGAGAGAGAGTGCGCGCTGGTAGTTCCGTCGGCTGACAAGCAAGGATTTACCCAGGTTCGGCCCCTCATGGTGAGGTAAAGACCTATATCCTGCTTGTCTGATCTGTATAGATGATGGTATGAAGTTACATGGTGGCCGCAAGGGCGATGGTATGAGACGTGGTCTCGCTAGGGCTATGCCTATCTGTGTGTCCCGTGGGGATCTCCCTAATGGGGTGCCCCTGACTGGCTTTATAAAGGGAGCCAGGTAGGGTTTACATGAGTTTCTTGTCTGGTACTCCAAGTTGTAGCTTGTTGGTCTTTATTGGGCCGCAAGGTGGGCCTTTGTTGTCATCTTCTAATAGGCCGCATGTCGGGTCCTAGTCTTGGCGTGCACCAGGTATCTTCACCGTGGGGTAGTCGAAGGGTAGCCCCACGACAGGAGCCCCCGAGTGCTTGGTCGAATCGAAGATTCGGGTAAGGACTCTTTCCTCCTGGGCAAGCCGTCGGGTTCCTGAAAGGGACAAGTAAAAATGATTCGACTCCGGCCGTTGAGGGCTTACGGAGGATGGTTTAGTCGGTAATGTTTCGACTGAATATTGATCTCATGCTATCGGGGGCGCGACAGCGCTCCCGATGGGAGTGGCCCCCGAGATTAAACTGAATTGCTTGTAATTGAGGTTAATCTTAATTAGCCTTCAGTCGAAAGCCGGTTATTGCCATACTCCCGATGGGAGTGAATGAGGGACTCGATAATGAGTAGAGTCTCGTTCAGCCTGTTGGCTTACCGTGTATTTTTATTCAGCCTGGTGGCTTACTGTGTATTTTATTCAGCCTGTTGGCTTACTTCTCTATGGGCACTCGAAAGTTGTTCGAATGCTCGTTCAGCCTGTTGGCCTACCGAATGATTTGTTTTGTCGATGACTGTGAATTGCCAAGACGAATTTGTTATGGCCTGTGCGGCGCAGCACCCGGGAGATCATCGGGTACGGCCAAGGCGAGTTTGTTGTGGCCTGTGCGGCGCAACACCCGGGAGAGCATCGGGTGCGGCCAAGACAATTTTGTTGTGGCCTGTGTGGCGCAGCACCCGGGAGAGCATCGGGTATGGCCAAGGCGAGTTTGTTGTGGCCTGTGTGGCGCAGCACCCGGGAGAGCATCGGGTACGGCCAAGGCGAGTTTGTTGTGGCCTGTGCGGCGCAACACCCGGGAGAGCATCGGGTGCGGCCAAGGCGAGTATGTTATGGCCTGCGCGGCGCAGCACCCGGGAGAGCATCGGGTGCGGCCAAGGCGAGATTGCTTCAACACGGCGGACCGGAGTCGACACGGCAGAAGGAGTAAGTGTGGCGGACTGGAGTCGACGCGGCGGACCGGAGTCAACGTGGCGGAAGTAGTCGTCGCGGCGGACCGGAGTCAACGCGTGGAGGTAGTCGACGCGGCGGAGGTAGTCGACGCGGCGGACCGGAGTCGACGCGGCGGAAGTAGTCGACGCGGCGGACCGGAGTCGACGCGGCGGAAGTAGTCGACGCGGCGGAAGTAGTCGACGCAGCGGACCGGAGTCGACGCGGCGGAAGTAGTCGTCGCGGCGGACCGGAGTCAACGCGGCAGAGGTAGTCGACGCGGCGGACCGGAGTCGTCGCGGCGGAAGTGATGAAGGTGAAGCGCCAGCCCCCGAGTGTCGGAGACAGGCCGATGAAGGCGAGGCCGCCAGCCCCCGGGTGTCGGAGACGGAGCCGATGAAGGAGAAGTCGACGAAGGCGAGGCCGTCAGCCCCCGAGTGTTGGAGGCGGAGTCGACGAAGGCGGGGCCGCCAGCCCCCGAGTGTTGGAGGCGGAGTCGACGAAGGCAAAGTCGACGAAGGCGAGGCCGCCAGCCCCCGAGTGTCGGAGACGGAGCCGACGAAGGCGTGGCCGCCAGCCCCCGAGTGTTGGAGGCGGAGTCGACGAAGGCGGGGTCGACGAAGGCGGGGCCGCCAGCCCTCGAGTGTTGGAGGCGGAGTCGACGAAGGCAAAGTCGACGAAGGCGAGGCCGCCAGCCCCGAGTGTCGGAGACAGAGCCGACGAAGGCGTGGCCGCCAGCCCCCGAGTGTTGGAGGCGGAGTCGACGAAGGCGGGGCAGCTAGCCCCCGAGTGTCGGAGACGGAGCCGACGAAGGCGTGGCCGCCAGCCCCCGAGTGTCGGAGGCGGAGTCGTCAGCCCTCGAGTGTCGGAGGCGGAGTCGATGAAGGCGAGGTCGTCAGCCCCCGAGTGTCGGAGGCGGAGCCGATGAAGGCGAGGCCGCCAGCCCCCGAGTGTCGGAGGCAGAGCCGATGAAGGCCGAGTCGACGATGCGGAGTTGAATAAGACACGGGAGCCGTTGTTGTCGAGTCATGGACGTCGTAGCGGGCGGAGTCGACGCCGTGAAATGCGACGGAGGGAGTCGAAGCGGCGGGCCGGAGTCGACGCGGCGCGGGCAACACTCAGCCCCCGAGTCCCTTATTAGGCCGACGAAGGGGAGTCGACGGTGCCGAGTCGATGAAGGCACTCGAGTCGCGTGTCGAGTGCAGCGATGAACTTGTCGTTGACGAAGCGCCAGCCCCCGAGTGTCGGAGGCGGAGTCGATGAAGGCGAAGCCGCCAGACCCCAAGTCTCAGGTGACGAGCGGCCAATGAAAAATGCGCAGCGCCGCCATCGCCACGAGTCGCCAGTCTGTCTGTTACGCGCAGTCGAAGATGATGCGCGCGACAGGTTTGGAGTCGACCCCGGCGAGTCAACGATGGTCGCGATGTGCCGATGCTTGGCATGTTCGCTGGTGGCGACCAGATTGGAGTCGCAAGACTTTGATGCTGCTGTCGAAGTGTTGTTTCACACGCCTTGATTCTCCTCGTGCATGCACACCCATACGATTTAGGAGATAAAGCATATATTAGCAGATAGAGTGATAGATAATTAATGAAAATAAGACAAGATTGAATAATTAATGAGGATGGAGAGCCGTGCAGCGTGCATATGCGTTGCATGCTCGCTGCCCCTTTGCAATCACGCATGTGCAGCTTTTTCGGTTTCTTGGTTCGATCGGTGGATTGCTTGCATGAGTAGCAGCGTTGCCGACCGCCGCGTTGCTCCGGTTGGATGCCACCACCGATTGGTTTTGTCGTCTTCACAGGTTCCGATGAAAACATGAACTAGATCGAGAGCACAGCAACTCGCCGAGTCGGTTGCGCAAGAAATCAAGTACCCGCGGATCCGACGCTGGGGTCAAGTGCCGTACATGTGTAAGCACGATCGCCAGAAAATTCTTCCGAACCGATCTTGAGGAAGTCTGCGAATATCATAGTGCAAATCGGAAGTACCGAATTCTTCAAAAAATAAGTAATATGTACGATTCAAATAGAAAAATAGGACCTGATATTTTGTTCGACGAGGACGAGTTGTCGACTGCCAGGAGGCAACAGCGGGGCCGGAGTCGCTCGTACTGATCGTATTCATGCATGCTGCCGTGGGCATGCGACCAGCCTAGCTGCCTCCCGCGATCGATCCGTCCTCCATGCGTGAGTCGTATTTTCATGTGATTAGCACTCTGGCCGCATAATCCATGCAACATGTGGTGATCTCCTGGGATTGAAACTTGGACCGTCTTGTTTGAGCAGATCGATCCGTGCTGGTCTCT
Source organism: Poa pratensis (assembly GCA_947311845.1). Classification (NCBI taxonomy): domain Eukaryota; kingdom Viridiplantae; phylum Streptophyta; class Magnoliopsida; order Poales; family Poaceae; genus Poa; species Poa pratensis. The sequence continues at coordinate 54,778,560 of CAMZMU010000042.1, forward strand.
GGGCGGCTGGGCCGCGCCGGACAGGAGCATCAGCACGATGATGAGCTGCATAGACGCGCTGCGCTGCGCTTCGATGCTGCCAGCTAGATGCGATCTGCCGTGTAGTAGTCGCTGTCCGAGCCCGCGGCTAGCAACGGATCGCCACTGTGCGCGAGCCAGATCGGATCGCAGGATCTGTCCACCGGAAACGCCGTCGCCACAGCAGTCGTTGATGAAGTCGAACACGTCAAAGAACATGAGCCGGCCAGATGTGATCTAGCCACCGTTGTCGATGGAGATTGGAGCCGCCGAAACGTTGAATCCAGCGCGCGTTCTTTCCCACAGACGGCGCCAATTGTCGAGGTGTAGACTCGGCAAATCCCTGGGTTGAATACCCCGGGTTGATTGAAGGGGAGAGAGAGTGCGCGCTGGTAGTTCCGTCGGCTGACAAGCAAGGATTTACCCAGGTTCGGCCCCTCATGGTGAGGTAAAGACCTACATCCTGCTTGTCTGATCTGTATAGATGATGGTATGAAATTACATGGTGGCCGCAAGGGCGATGGTATGAGACGTGGTCTCGCTAGGGCTATGCCTATCTGTGTGTCCCGTGGGGATCTCCCTAATGGGGTGCCCCTGACTGGCTTTATAAAGGGAGCCAGGTAGGGTTTACATGAGTTTCTTGTCTTGTACTCCAAGTTGTAGCTTGTTGGGCTTTATTGGGCCGCCAGGTGGGCCTTTGTTGTCATCTTCTAATAGGCCGCATGTCGGGTCCTAGTCTTGGCGTGCACCAGGTATCTTCACCGTGGGGTAGTCGAAGGGTAGCCCCACGACAACGACCAAGATAATTGTATAAAAAGTGAATGCACGGGCAATACTAAACAATGTTGTTGTTGTTTGTGACAAATTAATGAGACTGTCACTCTTTTTTTCTTTGATTATTACTTTCCCCTTCTCCATGGTCCAGCTGTTAATGTAGCATCTACTTAACAATTGTTAATGTATATTAGCCACATAGTGTTTTTAATATGTTTGGTACATGGCTACAGGGCGTGGTTCTAGATTGAGGTTTCGAATATTTTTTCTATTTTTTTTTTTTTTTGACAACAGGTTTCGAATAGTGGTTGACATCTTATACCTTATATTTATTAAAGAAAACAGCTGGTACAAAAGAAATACAACTCGACGCAATACGGTCAGTACAAAATAAAATATAATGAAACTCATACTATTCGTTTTCTTCTTCAAATTGTTTGACGGTTGTCGGAGCTTGAAACATGCACTGAACAAGCAGCAAAAGACTGGGTCAACAGCAAACGCCCTCGCCAACCAAGTCTTTGAAGACCGCAATAGCCACTCACTGCGAACAACGAGATCGAATAAACATAGATGAAACATCGTCCAGGTACACACCCCAAGCAGCAACACAGAGTTGGCAATCCTCCACCACAAATTCAGAGGATTGGAGAAACCGGACGTTACCGTATACCCAAATGAACGACGTTACCGTATACCCAAATGAACGAAGATATCGAACATGTCCAACAATAGACTAGCGAATGGTTTCCCTGACCACACACCAACTGCCACGATCCAGTGTAGACCAACAGATCTGACAACACCTACCCTCATCGGCCCTTCGCCGGCGCAAAAAAGTTGACGAGGTAGGGAGAGGACGGAGAGACCTTATTCAAATTCGCCATCGTTGCCACCACCTCACCGATACCGCTAGGAGACCAAAACCAAACTCAACATTAGGGACCTTGCAACATCACCAAGCGCAGGCCCGAGGTCACCACCCCGTCCCGTCGCCAGAGCAGCAACAAAAGGAGGCGGGGGCCCGTTGTGTTGGTTCTTATGGCTATGCAGAAACGATATAAGCTTTCCCTGCAAAAAAAAATGATATAAGCTTTGGCAGAGAGGAATATATTTCTTCTCCATTGCATGTCCTATACTCGTGCACCCATTAGATCTGTACTTTGTCTATGCTTCAGAGGGGTGAGGGATACAAGTGGGTGGCAGCGGCATGCGCACAATTGGATATTTTTTTGACAATTAATACCATATATTATAGTAGCGAATAGTACATGGTAGAGATACATGAGCTGACTACATCGATTACAAAATAAAGTCTAAAAGAAAAGAGCAAATCTTCAAACTCTTTCTTCTTCAATGACACAATCTTGAACTTTTCTGAAGGCAGCCGTAGAACGACAAAGATATCAATCCACAAACCTACAAAAACCAACGAGGGTTCTCCCATAATTTTGAGCCGCAATGTCAAGGTTACGTGCACGCACGCAGCATTAAGTTAATCAACCAACATCGGCAAGAGTACCAACACCAATATTTCTGGAAATAGCAACCGGACGTCTTGGTCCACGTCGTTGGGAGCCGAGAGTACGAATCACCATTGTCGAGAACGTAGAAGCCGGGACAAATATTGTAAGGACAATCCTCGCGGCAACCATAAGAAAAGATCCAAAATCGATCCGGCGAAGCAAGATCTGAAGGACCAAATCTAGACAAATTTAATCTTACAGCACCACCATTGACGTCGGGAAGAAGATCTCGGCGTCGAAGGAAGAACCGAAGATTGCTTACTGTAGATGATGAAAACTTCATTGATGAAGAAGACGGCACCAAAACCCTAATCAAATCTATTGAAAACACTACTTTTATTAAGAACTCCAGCCACAGATCGGGTTCCCCACTCCTCGCGACACCGGCGAGGCCGGCCGGAGGAGGGGGAACCGATCTATGGTGTAGGCGGAGGTGGCGGCGATGGCGCGGATAGGTTTCCAAGAGAGCTCCCGTACGTAACAAACTCGCGTTAGTAGGCTTGATGATGTGCTGAATCACTTCACTTTTGCTCCATTGGTAAGATCGCTTTTAGCCATAGGCATGTGTTGTCGTCGCGGCGATTAACCCAGCAAACAGTGTGCACAATTGGAATTGGTAGCACGAGTTGTGGTTAAGTAGCATCATAGATGGCAGTCTAGGATTCGGATTGATGCTCCTGCTTCAAAGTTTCTAGGATTCGGATTGAAGCTCCTGCTTCAAAGTTTCTTTTTTACTATTCTCTATGAACCTTTTTTACTTTGGTTAGCTCGTGTGTGTGTGTGGGTTGTATGCATATCCGTATGCAGTTAAATTCTTTTGCAACTATGTCGGCTTTGATGCGACGATATGTTTCATACTCTAGATACATCCGTATCTATACTACTATTAAAAGAGCAAACATGTTGCGGATACATTAAATTTGATTCGTCCAATATGAGATCAACGGATCAGATTGTTCCAACAATGTTGAGCACCTCAACACTTTTTCAATTTCGTTATATTACGATCATTGCCACCCGTATCCGGTTTACACACGAGAGAGAGGGCTGCGGGCAGCTCCGGTCGCCGCCGCCTTGTGCAACCTCCTCCGGCCGCGGGCTGGGTCGACCGCCGCCTTGCGCGAGACCCTCTGGTGGCCGCCCAGCGTGAGTCCATCCGGCAGCAGGCTCCTCCGGCCTCCGCCTCGCGTGAGTGGCTGGCCGCCGCCTTGCGCGAGACCCTCTGACGGACGCCTTGCGTGAATCCCTCCGGCAGCGGGCTCCTCCGACCTCCGCTTCGCGTGAGTGACACCAACTCGCTAATCCTTCCGCCGTGGCGGAAACATACTGCCGCCGCTGCCGTGTGTGACACCAACTCGCTAATCCTTCCGACGTCCGTACCGAGATCTGATCTGGGAGAAGAGCAGCAGTGCGACACCAATGACGGCCATGACGCAGACCACCGCGTGCAGCGCAGCCACGAGGCTCGGCTAGGAACCTGAGCACATGCGCGTGCACGGCCAGCGTCTCCGTCGGCGGCGCAGACACACGCGTGAGCACCCACACGCACGGAAACTGGATTAGTGGTACGCTGAACAAGTAGGCGCGTGGAAGCTGGATTGGCGGCACATCATAGTAGTGAAGCAGTGGGGCGAGGAGGAAGGAAGCTGGGCGTGATCTATTGGACTAGACATCGACAACATATTGCAACGGGTAATCTGTTTATTCCATGCTCTTCTAAACTACATATTTACTGGCTGACACTTCCTCTATATCTTAGGATCCATGTGTTTGATAAAATGAAGCTTCCAAATCGTGGCGCTGACTCTCTATTCCAATCTGCTCACAGTGCAATAGTGCCCTGTCGTCACCGTGGTTGCAATCCCCGCTGCCAGCAACATGCTTGTGAATTCTATTTGACATTCTTCCGAGCGGTCCTTATTGCTCTACTGAAATTTGGCGTGTCCTTCAGGACTGGGTTATAGCTTAGGGAACAGGAAGTTCTTTTTTTTTTAGATAAAGAGTGTTTATTAATATCGAGAAGATACAACATGCACCCAGCCTCTGCAACAACGCAATAACCGAAGCCATTACGGATGCACACAGCCAAAAGACAATAAGAAGAAGAAATAAAAAGAAAAGTCCCGCTAAAGAGTTACAGTCCTTGCAGCAGTCGCGCAACCACCACCAAAACAACACCTGATGTCCAAATCTTCAAAAGCAACGCCTTCAAGAAGAACAGTGCCAGGCACAACCAATTAAGGCCAGACCTTGGGTTTTCACCCTGAAGATAATCCTCGCTCTCAAAACAATGTCTTCAGCAAGACCACTGTCAGGCACAACCAATTAAGGCCAGACCTTGGATTTTCACCCTGAAAGGTAGGACGTTGGGCTTCACGTATGTTGTCGCCTCCACTTACATGCCGCTGCTCCAAGTCATGAAACACTAAGCCAATTCCTCATCAGCACAAAGAATCAAACCACCATTGCCAGTACTCAGAACTCGCCTTCCATGTCATTCTCCGCCAGCACCATGGAACGAGAAAGCGTGCTCCATGAAATTAACAGCCAGCAGAGTTTCAAAGCGCTCCCTCTGAAACCAAACGGTCAGATAAAACATGGGTGCGTCCGACCGAATACCACCCGATCCAGCAATCTCCAGGCATGAAACGCCCAATGGAGTTCGCCGGCGGAGCCTTCCGGAACACGACCGTCCAGCAAGTTCGATGGGGACGAACATCCGGTAGATCTTCATCTTGGCGCCGCGAGAGGAACCCTAGGACCACATCCTTATTAAGGGCCGATCCGACAGTCCCCACACCGCCGGCCGACTTCCGGCGAAACGAAGCGAGCGGGTCAACCTCCGGCCCAAGAACCCGAGGACGCCCCAGATCCGGCCGGCAACGATCCAGGAAGACGTCGTCTTCCAACGCGAGCCGCCGCCCTGGACCAACCAGCCGTCACCATCCTCGTACGCGCCTCCCAGCCGTGCGTCGTAGCGCGCCGCCGCCACACCGGAGCAGCCGCCGCCACGCCGCACAGCCTCCGCCAGCCCAAGTGTCGGCCTCCCCACGCGCAAGGATCCCGACGGGGACGAGTAGAGGACGCCCCCCGCGTTCAGCAGCGGGAGCGTGGCCGCCACCGCCGACGCCACGGCGGCAGCGGCCGGAGAAGACGGCAGGTGGCGGTAGTTCTAGGGATTTGTTTTTCGCCTCCAGAGCCGCCACGCGCAGCGGCCCGGGAGGTTTTTTCTCGCCTCGATCGTATTGGGAGATCGAACAGGAAGTTCTTATTCTTGTGTGCCAAATAAACATACTGAGTTCATCTATTGAGCAGAGTATTGTAGAATAGTTCAAGTGACAAAAAAAACTTGCATTTATTTGATAAACTCAATATGTTTATTCTGTAATACTCTGCATTTATTTGATGGTTATTTGAAGGGGACGACTATGTGTAAGGCGCCTTACATTTGGCAAAAGTGTAGACACTATATGTGGCAAATGTGTACGCACGCGGTGAGACGAAATAGTTGCATGCATGCACTAAATAGCAAAATTGCTGATGTCATCCCAGTCATACGCACACGGAGCGAGCTAGAGAAATTGCCCTCTTTGCATGCATGCACAAAACTCCAAAAAAGCTGATGTCATCCCACATTAAATGTGAAACTCGAAAATTCAAAAAGTTTTGTAGCCCAAACCGTTTATCCGATTTAGAATCCGTTTTCACCGTTTGACTAGTCGCGACGAGATCTTCAAAACTAGATCCCATGTCGATATGTTTCGACGAAAAAAAAAATTGACACAAAAGTTACCACCCCCGTAACATATAAGTTACCCGGACTGTAGTATGTAAGTTACCCACCATTCCAAGCAAATATGCATGCATGCACTAAATGACAGAATTGATGACGTCATCCCGCATTAAATGCGAAATTTGAAAATTCAAAATGTTTTTTAGCCCAATCCGTTTATCCGATTTAAGATCTGTTTTCACCGTTGGACTAGTCGCGACGAGATCTTCAAAACTAGATCTCATGTCGATATGTTTCGACGAAATTTTTTTTTGACACAAAAGTTACCACCCCCGTAACATATAAGTTACCCGGGCTCGAATACGTAAGTTACCCACCATATTAACGATTAGTTTTCGGGTTGAAATAGAACTATTTCTTTTGTTGTTCTTGTAGATTATTACGAGTTTTGAAGTTACCACACCTAGTTTTCATAACTGAATATCAATTTGAGATGGTAAATTTATCGTGCATAAATATTAGGATGATGACTATCGAGTTCATACTGACAACTGGTCGATAACTACATCATGAATATATGGATAACTTCATAAGTACTGAGTGGGTAACTCCGTTACTATTGGGTGGGTAACTATTAACAAGAGAGTATGTAACTACATTGATTTCGTGCTGGATAACTTTATCAGTACTAGGTGGGTAAGTATTACCGATAGATTACGGGTAACAACATCGATTTCGTCGTAGATAACTATATCATGAACACATGGTTAACTCCAGCTGTACTGGGTTTTCGTGCTGGATAACTGCATCATGAACACATGGGTAACCTAATCAGTACTGGGTGGGTAACTCTTACCGAGAGAGTAGTGTAAATATATTGATTTCGTGGTGGATAACTGCATCATGAACATATGGATAACTTCATCAGTACTGGGTGGGTAACTACAGCAGTACTGGGTGGTAACTATTGCCGAGAGAGTAGGATAGGTATATCGATTTCATGCTGGATAACTGCATCATAAACACAAGGGTAACTTCATCAGTACTGGGTGGGCAACCCTATCAGCAATTGGTGGGTAACTATTACCGAGAGAGTAGAGTAGCTAAATCGATTTCGTGCTGAATAACTGCATCATGAACACATGGGTAACTTTATCAGTATTGCGTTGGTAACTTTATCAGTACTGGGTGGGTAACTCTATCAGTAATGGATGAGTAACTATTACTGAGAGAGTAGAGTAACTACATCGATTTCATGTTGAATAACTGCATCATGAACACATGGGTAACTTTATAAGTATTGGGTGGGTAACTTTATAAGTACTGGGTGGGTAACTCTATCAGTAATGAGTGGGTAACTATTACCGAGAGAGTAGAGTAACTAAATCGATTTCGTGCTGAATAACTGCATCATGAACACATGAATAACTTTATAAGTATTGGTTGGGTAACTTTATCAGTATCGGGTGGGTAACTATTACCGAGAGATTAGGGCAACTACATCGATTTCGTGGTGGATAATTACATCATGAACACATGGGTAAATTTTCAGTATTGGGTGAGAATAAGTTCATCATTATTGGGTGGATAATTATGGTTAACTATAATGATTTCATGGTGGATAATTACATCATGAAGACATGTTAACTTTATCAGTACTGGGTGGATAACTCTATCACTATTGGGGGTTAACTTTATCAGTACTGGGTGGATAACTATGGTGACTAACTGTATCATGAACACATGGGTAACTCCATCAGTTTAGACTGGGTGGATAACGGGTGGATAACTTTATCACTTGAAAGTGGATAAATTTATAACTACTTGGTGGGTAACTTTGTTAGTTTAGAGTGGATAACTCTATCACTACTGGGTGGGTAAACTCCATCGGTTTAGGGTGGAGTAGGGTAGCAATTGCCTGTAGAGTAGGGTAACTAAATCGATTTTTGAGTTACTGTAAAACTCCACCGACGCCCCCAATTTTGGGTCGATTTATATATATTTTTTGTCTGGTTTTCTCCGTTTGAGGGTGTCGAACACTTATCCGTGGACTGTCCGCCCGTTGCATCCAGCAGCGTCCCCAAGCGATAACAAATTGCACCCAACAGCGTCCGAGCCATAACAAACATAACTGTTTTGTCCACTTTTTTCTTTTTTATTTTTATTTGTTATTTTCTGATATATCTAATTTGTTGCTGCACTTTGTCCAATACATTTTGAAGAATAGAGAACATCAATAAAAGTTTAGAGTACATAAGCAGCACCTAGATAAAACATCAATAATGGCTAAGGCTGCGCTTGGATTCCCGGTAATCTAGCCGTAACGGCCGGAAAATATATGGACCTAGAGAGGTCACACTATTTTCCGAATGATTCCGACCGTATTTCACGGAGGTAAAATTAAACACGGTTCCCAAGCGGGGTTTAAACCTTTTTTTTAAGAAAGAGAGGCTTTATAAATCAACTGGTATCATAAGTTTTACATCCGAAATTACAAGCTAACCCATCATAAAAAACATGATCACTTATGGACCTAGCTAGTTTGGTCAGGCCATCTGCCACTCTATTCCATCTGCCATTCTATTCCATCTGCCACTCTATTCCCTTCACGTTGGGTCTGAAGCACTCTGTAATTGGGCATGCAGCTTAGCAGGTTCTTTGTCCAAGTGGGAGACGAGGCCTCATGGGTAGTCGTGTTGGGAGAAAATGGATACAGTGGCAATTTACCTTTGGAGTTTCCCATGGCGACAGTGTTGCTGGAGTCTTGCCTGTAAGCCTGCAGGAAGGAGACCGAGCTGGCCACCGTGGCTTCTCCCTTCTGATGTATAATGTTGTTCTTTCCTCAGGTGCCATGCCCACCATATAAAGTAGCAGAATTTTAGCTCTAGTGTTGGCGTCAGCTGGAAGAAGAAGCAGCAGCAGCCAATCTCGGTTAGTGTATCTGAATTCAGTTTCGTTGGGCAGAGTCCACACCTTTCCAAGATCATGGCGTAGAGCGTGGCTAAACCTTTTTGTTTGCAAACACTAGCTAGATAGCTCAACAATAGCAACAATCACTGACAGTACATAGCAAGCAGACGGGCAAGCTATTCGACTGCATTTGCTAGCAGCAGCAACAACTGATCAAGAGTCGGACGAGCTCGTGACGCATAGAACGGAGCTTGCCGGACCAGAACCTGATGGCGCGGCGCGGCGCGGCCTATTCCACTCCGACCAGGAGGCAACCCAGGCTAGGAGGAGCAGTAAACAGGGGAGAAGCTGCCTTGCCATGGCATCCTCCGCCTGCTGCTATTTCTCCCTCCTCCCAGGGCTGCCTCCATCCCCTCGTCGTCGCGCGCTCGACTCCAGTCGCCCCGAACCCCACCGAGACCACTAATAGGTCCGCCGTGAGCTGTGTGTCCTCCCCGTCGAGTATCGTATGCCGGAACGCCGTGAATCGACGGGATCGAGCCATCTTCCCCAACTCCGGCCGCGACCTTCCCCGCCAGCTCCCGTACTCTTCGGCCTCTCCGACCATACCATCACCTTCAGCGTGAGCCTCTGGTCCCGGAGGGCCTCTCCATCTTCTTTCTAGTGCCCCGTAGCGGCGTACCGCCGAGCGCCGCCGCGAAGCTCCGCTTGGGTGGTTGCCGTGGCTGCTTCCGGTGACCAGGTTGTCTGCTCCGCCGCCCTGTCGATCCATAGCGACGCGGCGCTCTAGATCCACGCGGTCCTAAGCTCGAACACGAGCTCCTCCGCCAGAGCCCTTCTGCCGCGCCGGGAGCAGCCACCGCCCACCAAGCAGCGTACTGTTTTGCGCGACCTCCGCTCGGGACCGCACTGCGCGATGCGAGTGGTCCACCGTTCGTCCGCGGATCGACGGTTCGCGTGGGTGCGTCACGTTTTGCCAAACGTAAGGCGCCTGCTGATTAGATTTTCCGTTATTTGAATGGTGATGCACCAGTTATCCTAAGTAGAAGCATCAGCAGGACTGTACAAGTTGAGGCATGGGCGGACCCAGCGGGTGGGCCAGATGGGCCGTGGCCCAGCCAGAATTTTGAGAGTTTTTTTGACTACCCTTCTGCCAGTCTTTGACGGGAGCTCCGAGCGAGCTGAAAGCCTGAAACCTTCGCGTCGCTCACCTATTCCCTCTACTGGGCCTGGCCTAGCGAACCAGCCGGTCGAGTGGACGTGTACGAAGTACTCTCGCGTGAGTACAGCCCGGTCGAGTGGATGCGTACGGTACGTCGTACCTTTCTTTTCAGCAAGCACTTGCAAGTCTCTTCAGTTCTTGCTTTCTCTCTTTTTTCATCTACGTACGTATACTGCTTCCTTTCACTTCCAGTTTCCAACGACAATATATAGAATGTTCCCATATACGTACAAATTTCCAAAAAAGGAAGTACATAAATCCTAAATAAAATTCTCGAAATATTTTTTTTTTCCAAAGTACAAATATGAAAATTGTTCAGATTTAAAACTGTTCCGATTAAAAAATATTCAGATTTAAAAAGATTCCAGTGTTGATTTCTTTACATAAAAAACGTTTTAAGCATTTTTAAAATTTGAACCAAAAAAGGCGGTGAACAGAAAGAAACTGAAATTTGGGTGAACAAAAATAATAGTAAAACATACCTAAAGGCTCAGAGTGATTGAAATCATGCACATATGAAACATACGTATTGAATTAAATTTTGTGAATCTACTGCCTATTTGTACTAATAATTTGGCAAAAAAAATCCGCGGTGCGAAAATTTTGTTACAGTGTGCCCACCCTCGAGTTTTTTCCTGCGTCCGCCAGTGAGTTGAGGTCACCTTTCAAGAGGTCTCTGAATTTTGGAGTATGGTATATTATAAATTGTTGCTGGATATAAGGAAAACACTGACAGATGATTTACAATTGTGTCGTCATAAAATTTACCATTTTATTTCCAATATTATATGATTGTTTGCCCATTTGATCCATGGATTGTTTACTAAATATATGTTTTCTATTCCTTGCAGATAATGCGATTTGGTCCTTCAGGCTACCTGGTGAAACCTCCATACCGATTTGGCTAAAGAAGTAAAGATACATTGGAAGTTAGTCTACTTTTCATGACATCTCTGAACTTTTGTAGGCGTATAGTATTTTCTGATTTATTGGTGGCTAAGAGGGAGAAGTGAGAGAGGGTACACAAGCTAAAATTGAGTGAACAGAGTATTAGTCTGGTTCTATATACACAAGTTGTGACGCCAGTTTCCTCTGCACTGGCAGCGCAATCACAAGGGGAGATACAAGTGTACATATGACCATGAGACTCATATAATTAGCAGAGGGATAAATCTGTAGATCAAAACCTTTGACTTTTGTGCGTGTCACTGGCCCATAGGGATATTCATGGGCGCTTATTGCTGCCTTTAATTTGGTTGTTGTAGTATTATAGATTAGTATGATGGGGAAAGGAAAGAAAAGAAGGTTGGTGGTATTGCTGTATTTTATCTTCAGCTATTTGGATTTTATTCCGGGCCGGTACTATAGCTTGATTTGTAGTGGCTATGCATATGTAAAATTTGTTCATATGATTTTTACCAATGATCTAGCTAAATAACGGACATTCTTCATGGTTCTTGGTACTGTACTGAACATACATGCAATGATCTCTCCAAGTACGGACGCTACAAGCTCCATAGTAAGAACCCATGAATATCTGCTGCAAGAATGTATGTGTGCTTGTCTAAGTTGATTCTGAGTTGTACTTTTGCACTTACTTTTTAGCGCGCAGTTGTTCTAATGGCACCAATTGGCTATGATTAATCAGGTGATTCTCTTAGTAGTAGGTGATGTGCTCATATTCGCAGTATTGTCTACACTTCTTTTATTCACTTCCCAACTTGTAAGAAATTGAAACGGTGTGACTCAATGCAATGTGTGTTGTGAACCTTTTTGTAATGGCATTCACACCATTTCCCAATGCTGTATATTTGGTTTGTTATAAAGCTGAAAAATTTCAGTGTATCTTCATGAACATCTGTCGATCTCATTTATTCATTCTATCAGTGTATGTTACTTTGGTGCTTAGTATATTGTATGTTTTGAGTAATAAAATGGGTAACTAATATTTTTGTTTTGTTCTATTAGGGTGATCGTGAGGAGTGAGACGTATAAGCAATATTCTTGATTTGGAATATTATGGTTGTTAGCATAATTCCTCCACCATCCAACATTTTTAACCTTAACACTTTTGACAGTAGAGTCGACACCCATATTTTGAACATCTTTCAGCTGTAGCTGTAGAGTCAGTACCCACATTACAGACATGGAGTAAGGAGGAAAAGAAGAGTATTGAGTTAGATGGCAATGCGATACCTAGCATAAACAACTTGAGATTGCAAGGGTGGATTGATAAGACAGATGGGGAACAACCTTGCATCTGATGGTGACAATATGATTTGTAAATCATTACCAATTTACGTTTAACTGAGAATCGTGCATTGCACGTGCAGGCTAACTAGTTTAGACAAATGAGAGTCATCCTTTTCCGAACGGAAGGAGTAGAAGATTTCATTTTCATAGAACATGGCTGCCCCAATTAGCGTGATAGACTTTCTTAGGTGAACTAAAACGGCTTCACAAGAGTGGTTGACTATATCGAAAGTGAAGTACTGTGGACAGAAGAAATGGTACAAACTTTTTTCATCTGCTATATTGTGACATATCTGGTAAGAAAATTTTATGAAGTACATGAAATAGCACCACAGTAATGACCTAAATATGCATTTCTTTTTTCCAATGCAAAGACAGTAAAATCATCTGGAGGTAAGCAACAAAGTAGCTACCCATCAGTCCATCACTTCTTTAGGGTGAGTGAGACCGGGAGAGGAGTCTTCGCCAGGTTGACACGTAAGGACCATATCCAGTTCGCATGGCACACAACACACGTACAGGTTCAGATGCACAAGGTCTGATCAGTTGCTTTCACGAGCGTGACAGAAATATTCCAAGACTAATATTCGAAAATACACCTCAGGTGAAAAATGACACAAGAGCAGCACAACGTAATTACCCAGTTCCTCGCAACAACAAAAAAAGAAATTGCCCAGAAGGTCATCTCTATCATCATCATAAAAAGAAAGTAAAACCCTGACTGTGTAGTGAGATGGACAGTCACGGTCACTGAGGCAATGTGATGCTGGTAGCAGGGGTACAGAGGGCACATAACTCAAATGTCTCCCTCGTATGGCAAATCCAGAAACCAGAGGTGATGATGCCATGTGAGCTTCTCTCAGTGATCATGTGACATGTAATTCACAGCCGAGACTTGGACAGCGAGTAGGCACGGGGCAGGTCGGGGCGAAGCCTGAGATGAAGCAATAACCATACGTGGTCCAGCTCATACCTGGGGCACGTTTGATTATGCCTGCCCTCGTGTCCCACGGTCTCCCGAGGAATTCCACGAGCAATTCTGAACCAAGAGATAAGAGATCCCTGGTATTGCATGCCTGCAAGTTCAAACCATCCAGTGCACCAGGCTAACACCGGTCACCAGCAACGGACCCATGGGTCTAGCTCATATGTGCCCCCAAATCATATTGATGCAAGACTTAAATTGCAATGTTTAGCTGCCATTATCACGGGCAATAAAGTAGTGTTTTCTTTGCCAGGAGAATCTCAAAGCCCTGAAAGAAGAAAAACATAAATATTCCTTTTCTTTACTTCTGATAAGCATAACAGATACTTGATATATTTTTATAACAAAGCAGCTAAACATCGCCAAGCACAAGGGGCATGTACGTGGGAAAGCATCTTTCAATAGAGCCCAACAAAAGTAAATGTGTACGTACGCAATCAACCTGACAAGAGGTGCCTAAAAAGCAGCCTTTGTTAGGAACTGAATGATGACATATCAAATCTCCCGTGCTACGCCTTGTGAGCCAATGTAGCTTAATTTTTCCATGATATAAAACAAAAAACCACATCAGATTCCTTGCCAACATTTGCAGATAAATTTTCCACTAAACCAATGGTCCAAGGAATAACGAGATAGCTTAGACTATGTGGCTCTACACATAAGTATTTCTCCAGACAGCAATATCTTTATGAATGATAAGATGTTTGTTTGAGAAGAAACTAAACTGAACAGTCCTATTATAGGTTGTAACATAACCCAGTCTCAAAATTCTACCGAAAACCTGTTACAAATGGAGTAGAAAAGGCTAATATTTCCTATTGAAACGGTCTAAAAGATCATATTGCCATGGGAAGAATGCAGTCAAACATTTTGTTTTAATGTTTAGATTTATCTCTCAAATATAAGTGAACAGAGTAGATTTTTCACAGGATGAAACTTATTTTAACAATCTCACAATTTTATATCTATGAATAATGTGTTTTGGTAAAGCTACTTTGTAAAACTGGGATGCCAGGAGAGCTGGCGAAAACCAGTACCAGAGCCTGGTTCGGTGCAGTTGCAGTGAAGGACCGTTTTAGCAAACAAAAGGAAGGGATAAATTTTGCATTTTAACTCTGAGCATAGGATTCAAATCCAAGCAACTCTATCAGCTGTATACTATCATATAAAAAGCTGAATTGATTTGTAGAGAATCATTTAAACATAATATCTTTGAAATTTTGGTGGTCGGACCAGTGAACCAATTGCTTCAACGAACTACTAGCCACAACAATTTCAAAAAAGTATGAGAAAACTCATGGTCAAAATTATGTCTTGGGAGTCAGTGAGCAATCAGAAGTAAAGAACATTAAATATTTTTACCAGAGATGTATAATTCTTAATTACGAATGGTATCAAGTATCAACATTCGACAATGCAACCTGAAATTTAGCAAGACAATGAAGAAACAGTTGCAAACTAACAGGTTATTGCTAACATATCAACTATGAAAAGGGAACAGTTTAAAGTGCACATACCCCATTAACTCCAAGCAACTTCAGAAGTGCGGTTCATAGGAATCATATGTGAAAGGGCGGATTCAAGAAGGCATTCATTCATCCAACACTACAACCAATTGGCACCGTTGAATCTACCATATCAAATTGAACAGAAGTGAGTTGACAATAATCAACCTTCATGTACCCATGGTGGCTCTTAGCCTAGTTCTGCAAAATAATTTTGTGAAATTTCTTGGTAACAAAAAAATCATATTGTACTTCTGTTGACCTACAAGATATAGCAATTGCAATGTGCAGTTGCAATACGAAAACTGGGCCGAAAGTATCAAAACAAGCCGCACACTAATGGGCATGAATTCATCACTGAACAAGAGCCAGGTATACTGTACAAAAAAAAAACTAGTAGTCTACAGGTACCAAGAGTAGTATATTCACATTTTCCTGAGTTTCCTCTAACTGCCAGCACCAAACAAGAATTCCTGCAGAATTCTAGAAGCCTCTGAAACTTCATGCTGAGTGCTTACTGATTCAACCACTGCAGTAGTGTCAGCTGGGAAACTTTTCTTTGCAAGTGAACTAGCTTCTTTTAATGAGTTCTTCTCATCAAAAAGTGGAACTGGTCTCTGTCTATTTGGATTGGCATTTATATCCCCTTCCGCGTCCTGTGGTCCACCAAAATTCTTATATTTACCGGCATTTGTATACATATGCTTCTCGGTGGGCAAAGCATCCTGGTGCAGCATGCTAGAATCTGATCTGTCTTTACTGGAAGGACGAAAATGTACACCCTTTGGTATACGACCTGATGCTTTTTGAGCATTTACTGAGATGCCGGCAAGGGTTTTCAGGATGGAGTTATGTTTGGTAGGAGCAGAGGTTAAAAGTCCGCCATCATGCACTGCCAATGCTTTCTGACGACTTGTTTGATCTCTGCTGATTGGTTTTTCAGATACCAATGACGAATCAGATTCCTTTGCATCTGGTTTGGACGGACCATCTGCAGTTGGGACCTGATAAACAATGCGGTTTTGTCAATTCGAGTAATATTAACATTTTACCAAGCTATTTCATTTCTAAAGTAAATATCAGGGAATGATTTTGTAAATCACGTACACATGAGAAAATTTGCATTTATCACCTCTGAAGCACGTTCCATTTTCCACAAAGTTGTGACAAGGGTACTTCGACAGCTCATGATCATAAGGACAATCATCTCCTTTCAAACAAGAACCACGCGCAAAATGTGTGCAGGGCTGTAAAATTAAGACGGAACAGTAAGCGGGCACCAAAACAGAAAAAGGAAAGTGAGGAAATTTAAATAATGTAGTTAGCTGCCAATTGCTTCGATTAAGATATACTCCCTCCGTTCCACAATATATGACGTTTTAGCATGTGTGCATGTTCACATATATGTAGACATGTTTTAGTGTGCATGTCCACTCATTGTAGCATGCATTTAGACAATATATGTGAGAGCTAAAACGTCTTATATTATGGAACGGAGGGAGTACTAGGGTACACGCTGATACTTCAGAACTGTGTACACAATCTATTCATTATACCATGTGAACAACTCAAACTGAACAGCCACCATTTTGTGCAAACCTGGGCAAACAATCTATTTCAAGTACCAATGGGCATCACTGAGTTACGATCTTGCAAAACTTAAAAGTTCGAATTCACCATTGATAGCCCTTGAAAGATGTATTGCACAGGTATGCACAAGACATGCGGATGGAACATGTTGATGCAGCCATATAAACACAAATATACACCAATATCACTGTAATACATAATGAACACTGCACACATACCTTAGATTTTGTCAAAGGTGTAGTATCATGGGAGAACTTGCAAGCATTGCCCTGCAAAGAGAAAGAAAATAATTAGGTTTGTTTAAGTAAATATTGAGAATGAATTAATTTATCTAGTGTTTGTACAGAAGCGTTGTCAGTTTACAGAAGTAACATATCTAGTGATAACATGAATGGCTTTACATGAAGCAGTTCAACATTTAAAGCATTTGCATTTGATATGACTCGTCAGGATATTATGCAAACACAACAAGACATATTTCTAGAAAGGACTTGCATGAGGATTAGTCCATCGCCTTTCAAGGCAAAAGTCTGTAGTTCACAGGAAAACACAAAAGATATTGGCTAAAGGAAGAAAACAAAATGGAACTGAGAATCAGCATGCACGACTACAACATCTGTTCCGATTGAAAAACAAGTTAGAGGTTAACGAAAAGCTCACCTGCTGGCACTTTCCGTGCAAGTAGAAGTGGCAATACTGCGCCACTTTTGGCTTTATAATTGGCGCAAGTTTCAGTCTTTTAACACCATCGGCTACCAGTTGCTGGGCTCTCTTAACTCGTTTATTTTTCTACATGTCCATAAAATTACAAAGCAAGTTCAATACTCCCATAAGAAAAAAGCAGTTACAATACTCAGTTGAATAAAATATGTGTTGAGCTCCGATGGTGGTGAGACCAGACATACCGTCTTCTTAGCCTTTCTTTCCTCTGTTAAATGCCGTTTTCTGTTCCCGCGTCTGGAAGTCTGCAAAAGATTATCATGGGACATATTTAATATTTGTACTTATGTAGTCAAGCAGAACATATGAACCGAAAAATACTGATTGGACTATATTAGTGTGAGTTCCGTACTCCTCTCTTTAAGTGCACGGGATGAAGAAAGAAATCTATGATGTGTTTGAAAGAAACTAAAGGCACTGAACTAGTTACTATGCGGCATCAAGTGATAAATTGCATCTCACTAGCTACAATTCGAGCTAAACACATAATTAGACAAGATGAAGCAACATGCCAAGAAACATCTAACAACCAATACTGGTTAATAGTAAATGGTATATTCAGTACCTCAGCATCAGGCACTGGAGTCTCATTCCATTCCACAATTTCCTCATAACTGACTGTTTGCACCCTGATTAGTGCATCATTCTTGATATTACCTTCCTTGTTCAGTATAAGATCACCGGTTTCTTTTATTTTAGGAGTTGAAAGCAAATTCAGACATCGCATGTCATGGACAGATGACTCATTCTCCCCTGGCCCTTTGGTAACAGAATCCCCTTCTAATTTCTCATCATCTGCATCTTGATGCTCAGAACCATCAGATTCATCACCCACATCCTGCAAGTCACCCTCAATCTCTCCTTCCTCAAACACTTCACCAACAACTGATTGATGACCTGAATCGCCCATAGGTCTGTCTTCTTCAATTCCATCTCCCAATTTTGGAACCCCCTCAGATATATTCCCATCATTCTGCGGTTCACCTTCAGAAACCCCATAGGTCTGCCTTGATGTTGCGCCACCGCTGGCATCACCAATCAGCCCTGAGAAGTTAGTCATCATCCTATCAAGCAGCAGATGTTCATCACTGACGACCTCTACCTCTACCGATTCCTCAACCTCCCCATCCAAGCAAGCCTTCATCGTCCTCAAAACCTCGTCTGCCCCCACAAGTTCTGCCTCACCACCAGACTCCTCAACTACAGCACCTGTCTTACGGCAGGCGCTTCCCACAACAACCATGTCTTCTACACCCTCTACCCGCTCAACCCCGGCGAGTTCATGCTCCGCGGATCCCTGTGGTGCCACGTCCAGGTCGGCAATAGGGTTTCCGGCGGCTGCTTCGACTACTGAGGGTGCGGCGGTCTCGGAGACAGAAGCGATTACCGCATCCGGCTCCTCCGCCACACCCTTCCCCGCTCAAACTCGGCGTCCTTAGGACGCACCGAGCCCTCCTGTGGGGACTTACCGCCGATAGGGTTAACGGCGGCGGGCTCGAATTCCGGGTGCGCCGGAACCGCATGCTTCTGGGGGTGGAGGTGGAGGCAGTGGGAGAAGAGCCGGGAGAGCGTGCGGTAGGAGGCGCTGTCGAGATGTGATCGCCGGCGAGTGAGGAAAAGGGTGGTTGGGGCGGCGGCGCCTGCCGCAAGGGGGGCAAGAGGCACCGACGGCACGAGGGCATCCTCCATGGCGAGGGAGTTGGTTGAATTA
Organism: Poa pratensis; assembly: GCA_947311845.1. Taxonomy (NCBI): domain Eukaryota; kingdom Viridiplantae; phylum Streptophyta; class Magnoliopsida; order Poales; family Poaceae; genus Poa; species Poa pratensis. The sequence goes on from CAMZMU010000042.1 coordinate 54,797,507, forward strand.
GGCGTGGCCGCGTGGGGGTTTGCTGGGTTGGAGAAAGGGTATCGAGCAGCGATTGGCCTCGCCGTCAGAGCTCGTCGGCGGCGATGGGACAGTCCGATGAGGAGAGGGGAAAACCCAGTGCGATGGAATCATGGAAGGCAGAGGCGGCAAATAAGGGATGGGCCAATGCCAATTTGGGCCGTAGACCAGTTGTAACTTGTGGAGGACTGGGCTCGTTTTTACGGTTGCTGAAGTGTGTTGTGTTATAACGAATTTACTTGCTCCCCTCGCAATTTTGAACTAACTTCAGTTCAAAACCGCTCAGCTTATTTTGCGTCGGAGGGGGTAATAAATTGTGGTAAAAAATATGGGAGTAGAAGAGAGAGTGATCGGCCAAATGGAAAGATAGGCCAAAACTGGAGTAACTCACCTCGAAGCGCAAAGTTGCTAACTTTGTGGTTAAGGTGTGTCGGGTCTAGGCCGGGTGTAATTGGTATTTTTTTATATTAATATATTCCCCTTGTTGAAAGATGTGTGCCTGGTCCAAGCCACAAGGGTAACAAGTGAGAAAGCTCCAGCGACAAGGCACACCTCACAAAAAAAAACTTAATATCGTTTTTTAGTTCAACTAATATCGTTCTGAGAGTTGTTTGGTTGGGCTTATAGCCTGGCTTTCCACGCTTATAAGCGTAAGCCGAACCAAAAAGCAAATTCACGTTTTGTTTTTCCGCAGCCGACCGCGCTTATTTGCATTAGAAAGCACGTCCGGAGGTGCTTTTCCTGACAATCTGCAAATGAACAAATCCCACGCCCTCGACTACCCTGTAACTTACTCGGAATTACAAGCAAACTGCCCTCCCATATATTCCCCACGACCCTTTGGAAAACGCCAATGGTTCCACCCCGACCTCATTCCCCTCCTGTTTGAGCGATGGAGCAGCCCCCAGATTCTCGCCCTTGGAACCCTAGCGCCGCCGCCCTTGGATGAATCCCCTCCGGCGCCAGTAGGCGGGAAACGGCCGCCGCCGTCTGTCTCCTCCCTCCCTCGCGTCTCCTACTCTCTCTCTCTCTCTCTCTCTCTCTCTCTCTCTCTCTGCCCTACGACCCCAGTTCGCCTCACTTCCATATGATCTGGTACGAGGCCAAGCTTTCTCTGGTGGACTTGACGACGATCGCGGCACGACCTGGGCTTCTCCTCGACCAACCCGCGCTGCTCCTCCGCTCCGTCACCTGGATCTGGCTGCCTCTGGTGCTCCAAGATTAGATCCACTTGTTGCTGCTCCAAGAAGAGGTGACCAGGCCGGCTGCTGCTTCTCCAAGACAAGATATAAATCTGCTCTTTTTTTCTTTATTCACACAGTAGACTATGTAATCTGGATTGATTAGGACATGTATGTACTTTAGGATATGTATATTGTTTAGGAAAATATAATGCTGATTTGCGTGTATGGATTTAGGAATTAGACATGTATGTGGTATATTGCTTCATATTTATTTGGATGCGTGTACATGTTGATTTAACATTTATATTTTTTAAATTCATGTTACCGACTAAAAAAACATGTAATTTGCATATGTACAAAATAGTTAAAACACTCGTGAAATGAATATACTTGGCCATTGTCGGTCGGAAATTCAAATTGGAACACTGATTTTGTTTCATTTTTTACTAAACTAGTAGCATATGAGTTCGGGAGTCAAAAAGCCTTCCTCATTATCACTAATACAATATATAAACAGACTTCAGCATCCAAGGGCATTCTAGACTTTTCACCACTAACAGCTCACAGCCGATAGCCAGTTTGCCAAACGGTTCACAGCTCACTGGTGGCTCTAGGTTAATAGTGCCAGAAACAATGCTTGTACGTCACACGTCAGTTGGGAACCCCAAGAGGAAGGTATGATGAGTGCAGCAGTAAGTTTTCCCTCAGTATGAAACCAAGGTTTAATCGAACCAGTAGGAAAACGAGGTTTGCTTCGAAGGTGTTGGTGAAGGAGTGTAGTGCGGCGCAACACCAGGGATTCCGGTGCCAACGTGGAACCTGCACAACACAATCAAATTACTTTGCCCCAACTTAACAGTGAGGTTGTCAATCTCACCGGCTTGCTGAAAACAAAGGGTTAAACGTATCGAATGGAAAATGATGTTTGTTTGCATAAAACAGTAGAGAACAATGATTGCAGTAGATTGTATTTCAGATGTAAAAGAATGGACCGGGGTCCACAGTTCACTAGTGGTGTCTCTCCAATAAGATAACTAACATGCTGGGTAAACAAATTACAGCTGGGCAATTGACAATTGATAAGTGCATATAACATGCATGTGTGAGCTGTGGTGTCTACTATGAGATTCATTTGGGCATTACGACAAAGTACATAGACCGCTATCCAGCATGCATCTATGCCTAAATAGTCCACTTTCCGGTTAACATCCGTACCCCTTCCAGTATTAAGTTGCAAGCAACAGACAATTGCATTAAGTAATGTGCGTAATGTAAACAATACATTCATCCTTGAATAAAGCATTGCTGTTTTACCCCTAGTGGCAACAACACATCTACAACCTTAGAACTTGCTGTCACTATCCCAGGTTAAATAGAGGTTGAACCCAACTATCATGCATAAATACCCCCTCTTGGAGTTACAAGTATTCACTTGGCCAAGGCTTCAACAAGTAACGGAGAGCATGCAAGATCACAAATGACATAGACATGATAATATAATATTCAGCTCCACATAGGTATCAATATAAGTCAGATCCCAGCAAACACAACATGTAGCATTACAATAAGATGATCTTGATCATGATAGGCAGCTCACAAGATCTAAACATGATGGCACAAGTGGAGAAGACAACCATCTAGCTACTGCTATGGACCCATAGTCCAAGGATGAACTACTCACGCATCACTCCGGAGGCGGGCATGGCGATGTAGAGCCCTCCGGTGATGATTCCCCTCTCCGGCAGGGTGCCGGGAAGAGCTTCAGAACCCCCCGAGTTAGGGTTGACGACGGCGGCGGCAGCGAATATGTTCTGGATGAAAGGCTCGGTGTTTTAGGGTTTTCGCGTCTCGGGGAATAAATAGGCGAAGGGGCGATGTCGGCGGACCCCCGAGGGGCCCAAACCACAGGCGGCGCGGCTGGGCCCACTGCCGCGCCGGTGGTTTGGCCACCTCGTGGCTCTTCGTCTCTCCTTCGGACTCCGTGTACGTGCTGGAAAAATAGGGACTGGCCTTTTGTTTCGTGCAATTCCGAGAATATTTCCAGAAGTAACTTTCTGAAACCAAAAACAGCAGAAAACAGGGAACTGGCACTGTGGCATCTTGTTAATAGGTTAGTCCCAGAAAATGCATAAAAGTGATACGAAGTGTATATAAAACATGTAGCAAATGGTATAATATAAGCATGGAACAGCAGAAATTATGGATACGTTGGAGACGTATCAAGCATCCCCAAGCTTAGTTCTACTCGTCCTCGAGTAGGTAAAACGATAACAACAAATAATTTCTGAGGAGACATGCTTTCACACAATCTTGATCAATATATTGCAAGGCTCATGTCATGAATGAAGTGACTCAAAGCAATGATCTATAGTTTGCTAACAAATAGATAAAGAGTAAACAATGAATCATATAAGCAAAAACTTTTCATGAATAGTACTTTCAAGACAAGCATCAAAAAGTTTTGCATAAGAGGTAACTCATAAAGCAATAGATTCAAAGTAAAAGGCATTGAAGCAACACAAAGGATGATTAAGTTTCAGCATTGCTTTCAACTTGTAACATGTATATCTCATGGATAGTTGTCAACATAAAGCAATATAACAAGTGCAATAAGTAAATATGTAAGAATCAATGCACACAAAGTTGACACAAGTGTTTGCTTCTAAGATAGAAAGGAGTAGGTAAACTGACTCAACATAAAGTAAAAGATAGGCCCTTCGCAGAGGGAAGCAGGGATTAAATCATGTGCTAGAGCTTTTTAAGTTTTCGAAAGCATATAGAGAGCACAAAATAAGTATTTGAGAGGTGTTTGTTGTTGTCAACGAATGGTAGTGGGCACTCTAACCCCCTTGTCAACCAGACTTTCAAGAGCGGCTCCCATGAAGGACGTTATCTCTACCAGCAAGGTAGATCATCCCTCTTCTCTTTTGTTTACACATGTATTTTAGTTTCTTTATAGATGACACTCCTCCCAACCTTTTGCTTACACAAGCCATGGCTAACCGAATCCTCGGGTGCCTTCCAACATTCACATACCATGGAGGAGTGTCTATTTGCAAAATTAAGTTGCTTACTGATAAATCAGGGCAAAACATGTGAAGAGAATTATTAATGAAAGTTGTAATTAATTGGGGCTGGGCACCCCGTTGCCAGCTCTTTTTGCAAATTATTGGATAAGCGGATGTATATGCCACTAGTCCAGGTGAAAGTCTGTCAGAAGTAAATGACAAGATTGAAAGATAAAACACCACATACTTCCTCATGAGCTATAAAACATTGACACAAATAAGGAGTAATAAAGTTTTGAATAGTTTAAAGGTAGCACATGAAATATTTACTTGGAATGGCAGGAAATACCACATAGTAGGTAGGTATGGTGGACACAAATGGCATGGGTTTTGGCTCAAGTTTTGGATGCACGAGAAGCATTCCCTCTCAGTACAGAGTTTAGGCTAGCAAGGTTGTTTGAAGCAAACACAAGTATAAACCGGTACAGCAAGAATCACATAAAAACATATTGCAAGTATTATAAGACTCTACACTGTCTTCCTTGTTGCTCAAACATTTTACCAGAAAATATCTAGACCTTAGAGAGAACAAATATGCATCCCAAGTCTCAACAAGCTCTACGGTAGTTCTCCACTACTAGGCTTTAACTACATGATGCAAGAGCTTAAACATGATCTACTTGAGAGCTCAAAACAATTGCAAAGCATCAAATCGAAACAAGACAATGATCTACAAGAATGCATATGTCTTTTCCAATACCAACTACTACATGTAGCATTTTCTTTCTTCCAAACAAACACCAATAATTTATTTAAACATAAACTCTCCAAATGATAATATAATGCAGCAAGAGAGTATTTATAAACAAGTGCTAACAGCTCGAAGAGATGCATGAAAAACAGGAGCTAAAAGCACTGCAGTAGCTAGTTAAGAATACTCAACAAATATAAGTGAAGAACATGAGTATTCACATGAAAAAGCGGAGCGTGTCTCTCTCCCACACAAGGATTGCTAGGATCCGAATTTATTCAAACAAAAACAAAAATAAAAACACACAGACGCTCCAAGTAAAGCGCATAAGATGTGAAAGAATTAAAATATAGTTTCACTAGAGATGACCTGATAAGTTTGTTGATGAAGAAGGGGATGCCTTGGGCATCCCCAAGCTTAGACGCTTGAGTCTCTCTGAATATGGTTGGGATGAACCACGGGGGCATCCCCAAGCTTAGGCTTTTCACTCTTCTTGATCACATAATATCACCCTTCTCGCTTGATCCTTGAAAACTTCCTTCACACCAAACTCAAGACAGTTCTCATTAGAGGGTTAGTGCATAATCAAAAATTCTCATATTCTGTAATGATACAATCAATCCCAAAGCTTCTGGACATTAGCTACAGCCACCAATGCTTTGTGGAGCAAAGAAATCCACACAAACACAGTAAAAGAGCGAATGCAAAACAAAAGGCAGAATCTGTCAAAAACAGAACAGTCTGGAATGACGAATTTTTTCGAGGCACTTAAGTTGCTCAGATGGATCTGGCCTAAAATAATGAAAGTTGCGTACATATCTCAGGAATATGCGTGATTTTTCTCAGAATTTTTTGAATTTTCTACAGGGAGATAAGCTCAAATCCGTGACAGCTAAAAATCTGTCACTGCGCAGAAATCCAAATCTTGCATCAACTTTCAATATAGAACTTTACTTGGCACAACATTGCGATAAAATAAAGATACAAAGGAGTTGCTACAGAAGTAACAAAACTCCTTGACTCAAAGAAAACAAAAATAACAGCAAATAAAAACGATGGGTTGTCTCCCATAAGCGCTTTTCTTTAACGCCTTTCAGCTAGGCGCAGAAAGTGAAAATCAAGTGTTGTCAAGTGGCAAATCATTCAAATCATCAAAAGCTTCTTCCAACACACAGCTTGTAACAATGGGTATCTTAGATGTTCCTGGAGGTGTTTCATTACCTTTAACCGTACTAAAAGTTTTATCAATTTTAAGCTCATAATGAGTCTTTGGTTTTGGCACTTTAGGAACATACATAAACTTTTGCTCTCTACCCACATAAACTTTCTCCTTTTTAGACTTAAGAGAAGTAAAGGTTGAACTTAAGGTTTCAATAGCTTCCTCTAACTCATCAATTCTATGATTTTGGGTGTCATGGATATTATTATCCTCAAGAACAGTGATTCTTTCATTGATGGTGGCTATTGATTCATTAGTCTTACCAATACAATCAAGAAAATTTGGAAAAAAATTCTCCATAGAGTCTAACTTATTTATAACATCCTCCAAGGTGATCTCAATTTTAATATCTTTAGTGGGTGGTGTTCCTACCAAACTTTCAATAATATTACAGGCTTCTAAAGCAGGAGTACCCAAGAAATTTCCACCTGTAAGAGTGTCTAGAACATACCTATACCAACTAGAGATACCAACATAAAAGTTCCTAAGGAGGATAGTGGTAGAGTGTTTCTTAGTACATCTATGATGAGCATCACTAATTCTATACCAAGCATCTTTCAAATTTTCACCTCCTAGTTGCCTAAAAGAACGAACTTCAACTTCAGGAGCATTCATTTTGAAAAACAAAATCAAACGAATTAAACAAGTAACTAATTTTTTTGTGTTTTTGATAAAGAGAGCAAACAAGACTAAATAAAAATAAACTAAGCAAGACAAATAACAAAGTAAAGAGATTGGGTGTGAGAGACTCCCCTTGCAGAAGCAATTCGGTTTTCCCCGGCAACGGCGCCAGAAAACGTGTTGGTGGCTCTAGGTTAATAGTGCCAGAAACAATGCTTGTACGTCACACGTCAGTTGGGAACCCCAAGAGGAAGGTATGATGAGTGCAGCAGTAAGTTTTCCCTCAGTATGAAACCAAGGTTTAATCGAACCAGTAGGAAAACGAGGTTTGCTTCGAAGGTGTTGGTGAAGGAGTGTAGTGCGGCGCAACACCAGGGATTCCGGTGCCAACGTGGAACCTGCACAACACAATCAAATTACTTTGCCCCAACTTAACAGTGAGGTTGTCAATCTCACCGGCTTGCTGAAAACAAAGGGTTAAACGTATCGAATGGAAAATGATGTTTGTTTGCATAAAACAGTAGAGAACAATGATTGCAGTAGATTGTATTTCAGATGTAAAAGAATGGACCGGGGTCCACAGTTCACTAGTGGTGTCTCTCCAATAAGATAACTAACATGCTGGGTAAACAAATTACAGCTGGGCAATTGACAATTGATAAGTGCATATAACATGCATGTGTGAGCTGTGGTGTCTACTATGAGATTCATTTGGGCATTACGACAAAGTACATAGACCGCTATCCAGCATGCATCTATGCCTAAATAGTCCACTTTCCGGTTAACATCCGTACCCCTTCCAGTATTAAGTTGCAAGCAACAGACAATTGCATTAAGTAATGTGCGTAATGTAAACAATACATTCATCCTTGAATAAAGCATTGCTGTTTTACCCCTAGTGGCAACAACACATCTACAACCTTAGAACTTGCTGTCACTATCCCAGGTTAAATAGAGGTTGAACCCAACTATCATGCATAAATACCCCCTCTTGGAGTTACAAGTATTCACTTGGCCAAGGCTTCAACAAGTAACGGAGAGCATGCAAGATCACAAATGACATAGACATGATAATATAATATTCAGCTCCACATAGGTATCAATATAAGTCAGATCCCAGCAAACACAACATGTAGCATTACAATAAGATGATCTTGATCATGATAGGCAGCTCACAAGATCTAAACATGATGGCACAAGTGGAGAAGACAACCATCTAGCTACTGCTATGGACCCATAGTCCAAGGATGAACTACTCACGCATCACTCCGGAGGCGGGCATGGCGATGTAGAGCCCTCCGGTGATGATTCCCCTCTCCGGCAGGGTGCCGGGAAGAGCTTCAGAACCCCCCGAGTTAGGGTTGACGACGGCGGCGGCAGCGAATATGTTCTGGATGAAAGGCTCGGTGTTTTAGGGTTTTCGCGTCTCGGGGAATAAATAGGCGAAGGGGCGATGTCGGCGGACCCCCGAGGGGCCCAAACCACAGGCGGCGCGGCTGGGCCCACTGCCGCGCCACCTGGTGGTTTGGCCACCTCGTGGCTCTTCGTCTCTCCTTCGGACTCCGTGTACGTGCTGGAAAAATAGGGACTGGCCTTTTGTTTCGTGCAATTCCGAGAATATTTCCAGAAGTAACTTTCTGAAACCAAAAACAGCAGAAAACAGGGAACTGGCACTGTGGCATCTTGTTAATAGGTTAGTCCCAGAAAATGCATAAAAGTGATACGAAGTGTATATAAAACATGTAGCAAATGGTATAATATAAGCATGGAACAGCAGAAATTATGGATACGTTGGAGACGTATCACTCACAACAACTTTTCAGAATAGAAGCTTTCCCACAGCTGTCGTGTCTCGTTGCACGGACACCGGGAGTATAGGATACCCCCTTTTAGGTTCGGCACGGGGCGCGAAGGAGGCTGAGAATCGTCTTCTTGGGCGGAGTCTAGATCAAGCTCTCCTCTCCACGATCAAGGCATGCAACCAAAGGGACACAAGGAGCTACCCAGGTTCAGGCCGCCCGGAGGCTAAAAGCCCTACTCCTGCATGTCTGGATTGATGAGTTCTTCATAGTGTGGCTTACAATGGAACCTCCCGGACAGGGTACCCGGAAGGGGTTTGGCCCGAGGTAGAAGAAGGACAGATCCTGACCCGGAGGAGATCACCTTCCTCTCTACCTCCGCAGCCCTAGTCTAGTCTTGCTCTGGTTCTAGCTTGTGCTTGTCCTTGCTCTATCTTCTCCTTGTTCTATCCCTTCCTTGTTCTATCCTTTCCTTGTTCCATCCGTTTCTCCTCCCGTGCCTTGGTCCTCCTTTTATAGGCTAAGGGTTGCCACAGGGTCACGTGAGGAGCACGAGGGACCTTCGGGGTGAAGTACCCTCCTCATCTAGTTTAGGGGGAGACGTGGCCTCTCCTCAGCCTAGCGTCTCCTCTCGGTTAGGTGGGAGCGTCCGCCTTGGGGTGGACAGGAGCTGACACCACCACGGGGCGTGCTTCCCACCCGCGCTGCCTTCGCCTTGCTTCCCAAGTCTTCCGCGGTGAGGTGGAGTGCTTATCCACAGGAACGTAGGAGGTACCCGAGAGGGAGCCTGGCCTCCTGCCGGGAACTCGTGCTCTCGGGTCCTTCCTGGCCTTCTTGCTTGATTCGGGGACCCGGAAGGTCCCAGGACCGGAGCCCTTAGTCGTCGTAGGCCATGCGTGTCCTGACGGTGAACCCCGCCAGCTTGACTTGAGTCTTGGTCTTGTCCATCTTCATCTTGGACCCACTTTGGCAGTACTAGGGGAACCCCATGTTCCACTGTTGCGACAGTAGCCCCCGGGCATGGTCCCGGCGGCTCTTGCTCCAGCTGCCGGGGCCATGGCTTAAAGATAGGTCAAAGTGGGTCCCGGGTATCTGGTCTTCTCATCTCCGTTGGGTAGCCGTCCCAATTCTTTTGCTGGGTTAAAAAATAAGCTACCCCTCCCCAGCTTTTCTCATAAGCCCTCGAGTTTATTGGTTGGGGCTTCTAATCTAGTTTTCTCATAAGTAAGCTAGAAGCTGCAAGTAACAAGTTGTTCGGCTTATGGAATAAGCTGGGGGAGGGGCAGCTTATGGAATAAGCCAGCAAAAGAACTGGGCCTCACCGGGTGGCGGGTAGGCATGTCTACAAAATCGGCTCTATGGATACCCATCTAATGATAGGACCAGGCAATGCCCAACCTTAACAACCCAACCCCAAAACCCAAAGAGGCCAAACCCTACCCCAATCTAAGGCTAACCCTAAACCTCCCTCTCCATCAGTCCATCTATCCCTCTCCGCCTCCCTCTTGCAAATTTGTTGCTCGTTGTACTAAGGCGTTGCATGAATTGTTGTTGTTGGTTTTGTTTGCTCCATAATTATCCATGGTAGCTGAGGGTGTGTTTGGATCTCTCGCTCAACGTGCCTTGCCAGGCAAGGAAATTCTAACTCGGTCGAGCTATAGCCTGTAGAGGCAATGCTTCTTATTTGGTTTATTTGGCTAGCCACCGTACTAAACCACGTATGAATGAGCAGTTACTGTTTTAATAGACTTGCACTCAATTCTTGCCGACGAAGGCTAGCCGAATTGGCTCGCCTCGCATGAGGATTATTTTCTAGCCCACGCAGGCTAGCTTGCCGGGCAAAGCTAGTTTTTTTCTCCTCTACCAAACGGCTATCCTAGCTTGAGCAAGGCTAGGATTAGGCTTCCTCGAGATCCAAACGTACCCTGAATGTCCAACGGTATGGGCATTGAAAAAGTTTTGTACCATCAATATCTCCACATGCGGAAAACTAGATATGGACATGGATCTGGAAAAGTCATGTCCGTCCAGACATCCCTAGTTTTTACAAAGGAAAAATATCTCCGCTACATTACCAATCAAACATTATATATTTTCTAACATTTACATCTGATCTATCTAAAAAAATTAGGTTCAATATGCTAAAAAATTAAAAGCTAACCATTTTAAATTTGATTGTTTTCATTGAGATATGATTTCTCGTGCTAAGCAGGTTGATAATCATAGAAGTGAGCTTTATTTGTATAAGGCCATGTACAACGTGGGTGCTCCAAGCGAGCGTTAGGATGTTTTTCCCGACCGTTAGGCCCTGTTCCCACTTGAGGCCAGGAAATGTCCTCGTGTAGATGCTGATTTTGTGTCGGACGCTTCGCTCCTTTCTTTTCCACAAAGAACGAGTAACCAGCCGCTGGCCCTATACATCGTGGAAAAAAAAACTTTTTTAGCGCCTCATGTCAGCACTTTCCGTTGGGGATAAAGACTCTTATCTGCTTATTTTACGTTAATGGGCATTAGGATATCTTGGACATTCCCTAATGGGCATTAGGATATCTTGGGATGATACTGGCAGCTGCTAAGGGTGGATGTTTTTTTTTTTTGTAGTACTCAATTAGGCCATATGCCACGTGGTTGAGTTGGTAAAATAAGGTTGGGTATATGATACTTTGTTATAAGGACCATATGATCAAATCAAAGTAATGAGTATTATGGGACATATGATGAATCATCCCCGATACTATCATGGTCAGTTGAGGAGAAACAACTACAGACTATTTTGAGACGAAAACAGTAAGCATATCTTTATGTAGGTGAGTCTTCCATGAAACAAATCGATTTCCAGTAGGGAAAATTTTCGCTAATAAAAGAACTAGAGGAACATTATACATCCACGTTCCCTTCTATTTCCAGACTCAAACGACACACCTTTTAAACCTAGCAGCATGACACGAACAATGCAAAACAATACCTCTACAATGCTTTGCTGCTAAGCCTAGCCCTGGGCAGCCTGGCTCGGGCCCGGCCTGAAATTCCCGGGCCAGGTCGAGCCATGCCATCGGGTCAGGCACTCAGGCTCAAGTCCGGCCCACTGTGCCACTCAGGCCTACAAAATTTGAGGGCTCCTTTGGGTCATAGGATTTGTAAAGGATTTGTGTAGTATTGAAATCTTATGAGAATTTTTCTTTGGATGCAGTTTGATTCATATGATCAAATCCTATAGGAAAAAATCTCATATGAATCTTGTAATGTAAATTTTGTAGGAAAATAACATGATATCCAACCTCATGGAAAATTTGTTTCACCACAATTAAAGGAACTTGATGTTCCCATAGGCAATTAGCCATGCCATTCCAATTCTATAGGATTTCTGTTCCTACACTTTTCTAATCCTATGAATCAAAAGAGCCTTGATTATTTTGCGGAGGCCGACTCCCGGCCAGCCCGAAACTTCCCCTGTTTGTCACTTTGGGACGGGCTTGGGCCCAGAAAAAAAATTAGGCTGGGCACAGGCCTAGATTTTAGGTTTCGGGCTTTTTCAGGCCCAGCACAGCCAGAATATGGCTAGGGCTATTTGTTGCATACAGAAAAATTTCGAACTCAAGAACACTGTCTAGTTTATGCAGATTCCTGGTTTTCATTGCGTGGGAGAACTGCTGCTATATTTGACTTCAATGTTCCTATGAGCCAATGCTCTCGACCGAAAAAGAGAAACGATGCAATATGACAGAAAAAGTGGGCTAACTAAAAAATAAATACAATGCAAAATGACAGACAAAGTGGGCTAGCTGATATACGGATATGAGATGGCACAACGCAGTATGAACAACTTCACTTCTCCACTGGCAGATTCTGTTGTTTGCATACCTCTAGTGTTCCACAAACTGCATAGGCTCCACCAGATATGGGCAGTCATCAATCCAACCACAAGGCCTTCCGGTGAACTCCTGAATGTCCAAGCCGATATCAAACTTGCCTTCTTGCTTAATTTGAGTTCCAGGTAATGCATCCAGCTCTTCCCAAATATTATTGCACATGTTGCCTATGTTCTGAACGCTCCCCTTGGTCGTAGGCTGGCCGTTCGTAGCTGTGCCACTGCCACAGTCACTGCTACCTGCAATTGTACTCTTTAATAGTGCATCGACAACTTGTTGTTCTTCATTCTCCACCAGTTGCTGTCCTTTTGCGGTGCTTCTTAGCTCTTTCTTATCTGTGTAATTGGGCAAAAACTGTTGCACAAATACTGGGTTAGTGAGTGCCTTGGCAAAGAAAGTGATGATCTGCTGTTGCTTCCTTTCATTGTGGAGGACCCTCTGCTCCATGGCAATGAGCTGCGATTTACAAATGTTGTACTGTCGCTTAAGTGTGATAATTTCTGCTCTTAGAGCTGCACCATCTCTCTTCAAACCAACAACTTCATTGAGAGATTCAGGCTGTCCATGACAAACACTTGTTCCATTTCTGAGTTGTGATTCTATCTGATGCTTGGAAGGACGCCGCCTCCTGATGTCCTTCAGTAAACTCTTCTGGCCAGCTAAGAAAGCTTTATTCGCAAACTCCCACCTATCTGGATTGACCTTTCGGAATCCCTGCAGAATGATAGCAGTCAGCAGTTCAGCTGTCTAGTCACTAGGACATACTATTTATCGATAAAAGGGGTAGTCTATAATTGCAGTCTATCAGTATCCAGAAGAAGACAAGTAAATTGAACTTCTCTTTTTAGTAAGAACAGAATATAAGCACAAAAATCAAGTTAGAAATTGTTACATTGTCTCTAAATGTTTCAGCTACTAGACCAAATCAATGGTGACCTAATCTGCAATATCTATGCAGTGGAATTTTATTAAGAAGGAAAAGAACATTAGAAAGGCAGAAGCCATGAAGGCCAGAACATGCTTGCAAGATGTAATGAGGGTTTTGGTAAGCTATGGAATAAGAAAAGGCCAGGTATGTACAAAAATCACAGGGTTCACATCAACACCAATAAAAGAAAGTTAAACTAGATCATGTTAACATCACGTTTCGCTTTTTAACAATTAAAGGTTGGACAGATCACTGAGATTATTATTTCTTGAAGTGGTAGAACAAAAATTGGGTACGACTTATGAGCTGCTTGGACACCTGTGAGGCCCAGAAGCGAGCATCTTAGATTGCGCCGTGAGCAAACTGAATACATGGCATCTCGAGCATAGTGGAGCAGACGAAGCCTAAAATAACTAAATTATTATCACAAACAACCAAAACGTAAGCAGAAAATTTATCACAAAAGACCAAAGCAAGCAACAAATCAAAGATTGTGAGGGCCATTGTGAAATAAACTGTATAACTCTTCCACACATTTAACTCTTATATGCCTTCTTTAAAAGAACAATCCTATACTGGCCCAATGGGGTGTGATTTATAATCTGCACAAGGCACGCCTGTGATCGTAACCACCATTTTGTCTGACTAAATAGAACACGCAAATTATCACATCGAGGTGTGCGCACATTTGCGTGTGCATTACAGTCACAACTCACAGCATTCAGGCAGTTCAGAACTATAACTCAAACAGAAACCAATTTATTTGCCTTCTCTAATCCAAACATTCTCGTTCGGCAAGCAACAACAGGGGTCAGTAATGTGGAAGAAGGGATGCATCAGCACAATGATTTCGCAAGATATACCACTCGCCTCATGAACCGTATCGCGGAAACACGCTGGATAAACTGGAATTTGCGAGGACAGGTGAGCCTAAAAAATTGGGGGATACATACGTAGGTGTTGAGCTGCCTGACGAAGGAGGCGAAGTTGGCGTGCTTGAAGAAGCGAGGGAGGACGCCGGCGGCGAGCGCGTGCGGGTCCCACACCACGAAGCTGCTCCCACTGTCGTCTGCCCACGACACCACCGCATCCGTGGCCGCGTCCGCCACCATCTCGTACGTCTTAGCCACGAACGGCGCCGGCCCCGGCTCGGCGAGCCCCTTCATCGGGCGCGGCCACGCCCACGCCGCCTCCTCCTCCGGCTTCACCTCTCTCTTCACAACCGCCGCTTCCCACGCCATTGCTTCTTCCCCGGAGACTCCTTCCTCTGCGCTGGTGCGGGTCCTCTTCGAGCCGCTTGAGCCGGGGATGGCTGGGAGACGGGAGGAGGAAGCCATCTGACCTTGCGCGTGCTCCGGTGCGGTGGGTCGCTGGGGTTCTAGCACTTTATAAACTCCAGGACAGGACAAGTGGAACGATCCTGCTGCCAGCCACTGGCTGCAGTCAGCATTTGGTTGAAGTGTTTCTTCCTCTTGGAATTCCATTTTGAAACATTTCATAGTAAGCGTTTTTGAATGAGATCCCGTGATGGAATAAATGAGATAATTTGCTTCATGCATTCAAGTTGAGATTTCTGCGCAAACAGAGCCATATAGCCCAATTCATGTGTTCTCAACTTCTCATTCCCGAGCGCACATGCTCCTGCCCAAATTAAAAAATCTAAAAAAATAGTAAAACATTTCAAAAAATTCTGAAAAAAATGGGTGAGGAACATGTATAGGTTTAAATAGGTGCCAGGTTTCGTGATGAAATGACATGTGTTGTAAATCTCATTTTGGCCACTGATTTGTTTTTTTTTTCACAGAACACCAAAAATGACATTTCGTCACCATGCTTGGAACGTATGTAAAACACTTTATGTGTTGGCACCAATTTTTTGAAATGTTTTACTATCTGTTTCACAATAATATTCAGCCAAATTTTCTTGTTCACGGGCTATACAAAATCCCTAAGAACTCCATTAAAAATGATCTCAAACAGCCAAACTGGCCATGTTTCGAAAAAATGGAGCTCGAGATCAAGTGGCAAAATGTTCCGACTTATAATTGGAATGAGTAGTTGTGCATCAATTTTTGACAGGGTTGCACATATAGAGATTTCTATTCTCTCAGGAACACAAGAATTTTGACGAAGTAGTACTTTCTAGAACCGCAACAGATGGAACCTGGCCGAGGCATCGCGCTAGGCGCCAGTTCTGGGAAACATATTTTGACTTGTGACACCATCAGACCAAACGCAATCTCACGTGAGTAAAAACAACGCCACAGGACCAACGAATGGACAGCCCAGTCCATGGGAGACTGCGGGTAACGAAGATGTCTCATACGCGAATTCAACATCATAGTTTGACGATCTGAAAGAACCTCAGGGATGGTAAGACAACACAAGCAAATGCATAACAGCAGTCGAACTAGCATGCAATTACAAATACAGACAAAGAGCAGTAGAACAATCGAACACCACCACTTTGCAAAGTTTATTCGGTGGAACAAACGTGTTTGGTAAAGAAATCCAGGAAGGTGTCTCCTGGTTCTGCTCTCACTCCCTCGGCGGTGAGGATACATGTATTGTGAACTCCTAGATGTTCATACCACAGTTCATTCAAAGCTGAGGTGAAATTCCCAGAGATGCCTCGTTACCATGAAATTTTGTGTCTGCCTTTAGCGATTCTCCGGGCGATCACCTTACGCCCACCCGTGGTTGCTTTACTGCAGAATAAAAATAGGGAATAGGAAAACCAATATTAGAGCAATGAGAATACAGAAACTTCTAAAAAAAAGTCTGGTACACAACCACACCAGCTAAACTATTGGCGTACCCAAAAAAAGTCACACGTGTACAGAAGAAAAGAGGCAGTGGATTATCATGAAACCTAGCTTCTTTAATTAATCAAATAACAATAGTGGAGGGAGGGAAGGGACACAGACCGTGCACGGAACCCGTGGGTTCTTTTCCGCTTGATGGTACTGGGCTGGTAAGTTCTTTTGGGAAGTAACTCAAGGGGTTCATTAACAACAGGATCAACCCCTACAAATAGCCAATTAGAAGCAAGGAAAATTATTAAACTTGCAAAATTAACCATTCCATTCAAGCTCACAAGATCAGTCATATGTTTACAAGATAATTAATAATCAATGATGTTGCATTCAACTAAAAACTATGACACAACATGATCAGCAAAAGTAAAAAGTAACACGCCCACCATATGCACCATGCAAGCAACCTATTCACAATCCCTAACCAAAACAAGTGTATTTCTTGAGTATTTCTAAACATTTTAGATTCCAAGCCTACCTAAATCACATATCCATGTGTCCAGGAATTTTCAAAATACATAAGCTCTTTAATATAATATGGTTGGTCTAAAGTATTCATGGTTTCTCATGATCTATAAACAACTGGCCAAATTTTATGTTCTATTATCCTGGTTGGCGCCCAAGCATGGGAATTTAAAACAATTAGTAAGGGGCCTGTGTGTTGCTATGAAACCTTAATACAAGAAAATAATTGGCAAAAGCTTTTATAATTAGTTACAAAGTTGCACTGTGTTACTGTAGTTTTTTTTTGTCTTTGTGCTCCGAATAGAGAGGAGCACAGCAGAGCTGAACAGCACTGTGTTATGACTTGAATTCTAACTGTGAAAGGGAGTCAATGGACAAGGACATCATAAGGACAACCCCAGTGTATTGCTTCTTGGGCCGTAGCAGTACGAGGTACTCAAAGGAGGACAATGTCAGTCCTACGTGTAAGGGGGTGAGAAGAGGTGACGGACCACAACCACATTGCCATCTTTATTAAAGATACAGAATGCATCCCAATTCTCGCACGATTCTCTACATAACAGTGATCAGCAAACTTCTTGCGACCAAGATGCATACCCGAATGAACATAGGAACGTCACTATATCAAATGCAAGCAATTTGGCAAGAAAGAAATTGATAAAACCCAGCCATTTATAGGTTGTAAAAAAGCATAGCCAATGTAGAATGTACTGAAAATGGGTCCAGTAAACCATATTTCCGCCCATATAAGGAACAGGTAATCCCACCAGTCAATGTATAGTCGCTGGTTAAGTGACTTTCTACTAGGTGATGTGACGGCCGGGAAATAGAACATTGAATATAGGCACCCTTAACATTAATCTGGATGGGCAACATACTGAATAGTGAGCTAGATTAAACAGGAAACAATTCGTGGTCTTATCAGCAATCTATATAAATTATCATGCGCCGGAGATGTCTGCTAAGTGTATAATGAACTAATCAAATAATCACCGATACCTCATACCACGAGTACAGACACTTGGGTTAAAAAAACGAGCATAGGTACTTAAGATATAATGAGATTGCAGAACAATAAGCTGCTTCTGCACCAAATCGATCGACTAAAGCAGGCACTAAATGTTAAGTGGGATTTCCTAAGCAATCTTACATGATACAATGAACGAATTTACCACAATATTAACATTTAACATTCCAATTCTTCCCACCACACCAAGAGCCGCCGAGAACAGCACTAGGGTTGAAATTAGGTTTCTGGATGGCAAGAGAAGTCATGTGGAGTTCCGTGATACGTAGAGAGCGGGTAACATTTCTCCCCACTTTATACATCCCGCATTCACCATTGATGCAACAACAATACAAGTATAGCACAACGATCAAAATGTCTGATGCAGCGAACGTTTCAGAAGGCATCAGAAGGGAAATGAGGAAGAGCGGGCGCGAGGCCGTACCGTCGTCAATAAGGAACCGGAGCGAGGGGAGGCCGCAGGGGAAGGAGATCTCGCCGGGGAGCGAGGTCAGCCTCGCGACCACCTCCGCATCGTGGGCGTCCACCGACGCCGCCGCCGGCGGGACGTGCGGCTGGATCCTGGCGAGCAGCGACGGAGGAGGAAGTCCGGCCCGCAGAAGAGATGGGGACGGGGAGGCGAGGAGGCGGCCGAGGAGGGAGGAGCCAGCCCGCACTAGGGTTTTCGCCGACGCCATCGCCGTGTTCCGCTTCGTTGTGGACCTTAAACCCTAGCTTCCACTTCTGTCTTCTCCGAAGCAGCTCGACCTATGCTGAGATGGCCTAATGGTCTGGAGTAGAGCCCATACGAAATAGGCCCAAGAGAGAAAGAAAAGCATAAGCCACAAATGGGGCTTTTTTTCAAGATGAAATGAGGCTTCTACTGATGAAACAGATGTGTCTTTTGCTTTTGGAAGCCTTGCTGTCTCTCGATCTCCATTCTCCATTCTGCAGCTTGGATTAGAAGACGATGCAACTTCGACTCAAAACAAAAGAAGACGATGCAACTGTGTCTACCCATTTTTTATCAGTACTCACTCCGTACCGAATTATAAAATGTTTTGTATATTTTAATATGGATTATATAGGGATTGAAATGAGTGAACATACACACTTATTTATGCAATTTAGAAGAAAAAGGTAAGACATTTTATAATTTGGAATGGAGGGGGTATGTGATATTATCTACACCTTACTCACACTAGTTTAAATCTGGGGAGATGTTAGTCAATATGATAGCGAAAAAATCAAAAAGGTCTAACACCAAATCGTAGTTTACATAAATTTTTGTGTCATAGTTTGATCCTACGGAAAATTATGACTGCGTCACTACTCCACGCGAAAATTCAGTCTGTACCACTAAATCTATCTCTCTCAATTGTACGCTCACCACCGCACCTACATGAAAGAAGAACGATGTATGCATCATCGTCGACGCTGTTGCAGGCCAATGTTCCCCCTATGTTGAGCCCCCAATTCCAACCAATCACCAGATCTGGCGAGCCAGAGGCCACTATAATCCAAGACCGGGGGTGTGAGACGTGAGACGAGTAGCATGGGAAGGGAGCAGTAGTGGTTTAGGTATGGCACCAGAAACAGACAAGGCAGTCCTATTACCACGACTCACACATGTCTCGCCAGCCGCGCAATCTAGGAGGACGGTCAACTTCACCCGCGCACTACTCATCGCCAAGTCGATGTTGCCCATTCGTCCCGAGGCCACCGGGTTTTCCATTTTGTTTTCCCCTAACCAAGATTCACATATTTTATAAAATTTAAGAGTTTTTTCGAAAAAATAAAAAAAAAGGACAAATTCAAAGTCCAGCAAACTATGTTTAGGAAAGTTAAATAAGAAGTGAGGCTACCATCCGCCACTATACTAATGCCAAGTTGGTGACATTACATATGGTATTTTTGAAAATTTGATCGAAATTTCCGTCCGAGATTGCCCCTCATCAGATGTCTTAAATTTTGAGAAATACGTCCTTATTTTCCCTACGAGGCCATTGATTCGGCTTCTGAAGGCACCACGAAATCGTGTGACAGCACGAACCTGGACACCACCTTTGGTGGTAACACGAGGGAGGAAGGGGGGGGGGGCGGGGTTGCTGGTGGCGTCGGTAGACTATTCTTCCTAGGCGATGGGAGGGCTGAAAGTGGGGTTTTCCAATGTCGGATGTTTTTTTTCGAAATTTCACTTTGCCTACGAATTCTAGTGATTCCTCTATTTTTTTAAAAATATATATTTATAAGT
This sequence comes from Poa pratensis, assembly GCA_947311845.1. Classification (NCBI taxonomy): domain Eukaryota; kingdom Viridiplantae; phylum Streptophyta; class Magnoliopsida; order Poales; family Poaceae; genus Poa; species Poa pratensis. Next base: position 54,817,445 of record CAMZMU010000042.1, read on the forward strand.
TTCAAAAAAATTAAGCCCTATACTTTCCCTTACACTCGGAGCTTATCGATACAACATCCCATCTGGAAATAAATTTAAGCTCACCTTAATACACCACCTTTTTAGCATAGTGCGGTGATATGGAACTCGAGCTCAAGGTAGCTCATTAATTTAATTCAAAAATCATATTTTAGAGTTTCAAGAAAAATAGAAAAAATCATGGATTTCGATGATGTTGTATTTTGGGCTGTGTAAAAAAAAAAAAAATATGAATTTGAAAGAAGTGAACAGTGCAAAATTTGTACTCTTCAAAATTTGTCAGTTTTTAATATTTTTAAGTAGTATAGAATATGAATGATTTTGAGTTGAGATTTTTCATGTTGGTAGAACGCACTATTGTCTACGTCCGGGATTTTTTTTCCAGATTTTTTTTAAACTTCGAGCCCGGGTTCCTTTTCGCTTTTTAAGCAGGGCCTGCAATTTTGCGGTTATCACAATTCTGACAGTTCATTTTAGCTGCAGGATCAGGCTTGATAACGTAGACTGCAACCACTTAGGAGATTCAGTGACACTCAAAAAAAAGTTAGAAGATTAAGTTCGTGTGTTGCTTTTTTTTGACAATCAATACCATATATTATATTATCAAATAGTACATGGTAGAGATACACGAGCTGACAACTGCGATTACAAAATAAAGACTAAAAGAGACGAGCAAATCTTCGAGATCTTCAAGCTCTTTCTTCTTCCATGACACAATCTTGTACTTTTCTGAATGCACCGTAGATCAATGACAAATATACTAAACCATAGACCTATGAATACCAACGAAGTTTCTCCCATAATTTTATTTTTTAGCCGCAATGCCAAGGTTTTGTGCACGCATGCAACCATTAAAGTAATCAAACAACATCGGCAAGAGTATCAACACTGATATTTCACGGAAAAATAACCGAACAACTTGGTCGACGTCGTTGGGAGCCGAGAGAACGAATCACCATTGTCGAGGACGTAGTAGCCGGGACAGATATTGCGAGGACAATTCTCCTCGCGGCAACCATGAGAAAAAATCCAAAATCGATCTGGCGAAGCAAGATCTGAAGAACCATACCTAGACAAATATAATCTTTCAACACCACCATTGACGCCGGGAAGAGGATCTCGTCGTCGAACAAAGGGCCGAAGATTACTTATTGTAGACGAAACCATTTCCATTGAAGAAGAAGACGGCTACCAAAATCCTAATCCAAAATCTATTGAGAAACACTAATTTTATTGGAAACTCCACTCATAGATCGGGTTCCCCACCCCTCCCGACGCCGGCGAGGCCGGCCGGAGGAGGGGGAACCGACCTATGGTGGAGACGGAGTGGTGGCGGCGGCGGCTAGGTCACGAGAGGAGCTCTCGTCTCTCAAAGCGGAGCCTGAAAAACTAGCGACAGGTTCAGTTCGTGCGTTGCTTGATTTCCCTTTTGTTGCCTTTGCTAACAAAATTAGAATCTTCCCGTTAAAAAATAAAATAAAAATAAAAAGCGATGATTCGGTAGGAATATGATAAGAGAAGGCGCGAGATTTACAGGGATCACAGATCGAGTTGTAGTTGTACTAGTACATTAAGCTAACTCTTTTTTTTTTTTTTTTGAAAGGGAGTCGTGTACAAGATCATCGAGATGAAGAACAAACACACACGAACGCACGCACAGAGCACTCCAACCACGACGACCATGGCGCCACCACACACACCACACACCGAAGCAGGAAGCTCAGCCAACCTTGTTGTAAAGCCGCAGAAGCCAACCGACGCAGGCGCCGGCATCTTGCCGTTGAACGAGCATCGACGCAGAGCCTCCTCCAAACCATCATCGCCGCCTCACGCCGGAGGCGAAGACGACGGCTCCATCCATCTTCCGCAAAGCCCACCAAGGACGCCGACGAGGGAGAGAGCTGCACCTGCAAACTCCCAACGGATTTGAGCAAAAGCACCGCCTCGCACGCCGGCGAGGCCAGAAGGACCCCTAGATCCAGAGCCGCGGCCGCCACCACGGACGCCGGCTCGAGGGGAGGCACTCCACGGCTCCGTAGAGCAGCAGACGCGCCCGAGACGGCAGATCTGCCCGGATCCTCCGCCGGAGCACCGAGGGCAGAGGAGAGGACCGCCGCCTCCAGAAGCTTCTCCGACCGCGCCTCCACCTCCAACGCGCCGCCGGCAAGCAACCCACGCACACCTAAGCTATGTACACGCCGGGATCCGTCGATTCCCCGTCCTCCCGCCGCCGGAGCGGCCGCGGAGGGCGAGGGATCGAGCGGATCGCCGGCGGCGAGCTCGACCGCGCGGGTTTCGCCCAAAAAGTCGCCTTGTTCACTGTAGAGGTGGGGAACAGAGGGAGGGGTCCGGTGAATGCTGTTTCACATTAAGCTAACTCTGTCTTTGTATATCAGTTCAGTATACAAGAAGATCATCTTCTTGATATCCTTTTCTCCGAAGAAAAAACACATATATACAGATAGAGGCTCTGTGATGTATCTAGGCAAATCGAGGCTGCTGGTGTGGAGATGCTGATTAATTAGATCACATGACGGTGCAGGCGTTGACGTCGTCGTCGTTGAACATGTTCATGTACTGGACGTCCGGCGCCCCGGGGGCGGCCATGGCCTGAGGCGCGCTCCGGACGAAGCCCGCCGGTGCCTTCTTGTCGTAGACACCGCCGACGTAGGGGTAGGTGGCGACCGTGTAGGGCACGTACGGCCACATCTCTGCCGCCTTCCCCGTGCTCTTCACCCGCTCCAGCACCTTGCGCGGCTCCACGTACCCTGTCACCGTCACCTTGCTCATCTTCGCGTTCACTGCAACGTTCGTCACACCTATACCACCCACGATTCAAGTTTCAATCTCCAATTTATCCAAAATGATTCAAGTTAGATTGCTAGGAAGTGGTATTTGACATATCAGTACCCCGGATCGATTTGACGGCGTTCTTGACCCTCCTCTCGCAGCCCTCGCAGTCCATCTTCACCTTGATGTTCACCGTCTGCCCACAAAAACTCCAGTTAATCACGTTATAATAGGAAGTACATAGCAGCTCGGCAAAGAAGAAAACCATATATATAGACCTCCGCACAACATAAATACTCCAACTGAAACTGTTTCCAGGAAATGATCAAACCGATGAAAGAACATGTAAGAGCACATGTGTTCTTTGGATTCCACAAACCTCACCTGCAGTGGCCGCTTCTTCCTGAGCTTGATGGCTTCCTTCGTCTCCGTCATACTGCACAAATCAGAGAGGTGATCCAAGGCGCCCATGATCTCACACAACCACTTTTGCTTCGAACAAGGACTAACGAAGCTTTCTCGTGCTTGCTTGGTGTTTGGAGTGCGAGGCCCGTGTGATCTGGTATAGAACCGTAGGTGAAGGAAAATGGTCATATATATACAGGTACAGAGGGAGAAAGAAAAAGAAGAGATCGGGTGATGACAGCGTCTTACTATGTCGCTCGCTGGCTGATTTTGTATGGTTGGGGGTGAATGTCAAAGTTATACTGATGGTACTAGGCTACTACAGTACTACAGGGTTAGCGATTAAATCACTGAGCTTTCGGATTAAATGAGTGAGTTGGGCAATCATCTTGCTCAAGGATGGACCATTCGCTAGCTGTTTTCATGGGCTGGTCGGTTGATGCGCTGGGTGTATTGGACAGATAATTCTAGGTTTTTGGTTCACAGTTAGCGAGATATTTGTTTTCGTCGACTAGCACGTCGGTGTCTCTAAATTAAACTATAAGTGCAACTGTTTTGAGACGACTAAAATGTTCAACCAATATAGATGACAGTCTAGCAGAAATTCACTTTGGCACCCGGTTGCATATGCTCCTATTATAGTTTTCAAAATTAAAAAATATATGAAAACACTTCGAAAAAACCTGAAACAATTTGGGCACAAACATATGCAAGTTTTAAACATCCGTGCAAAATTTCGGAAGGAAATGACACTTTATGTGGTCTGCGCAAAAAAGACAAAATCCGTGGCCGAAATTAGATTTAAAAATACATTTTTCAAAGCATAGATTTTGTCATTTTTGCACAGACCGTAGAAAATTTTATTTTCTTCCGAAATTTGGCACGAATGTTTAACACTTGTATATCTTTGTGCCCAATTTTTTCAGATTTTTTTGAAGTGCTTTCATATTATTTTTAATTTCGAAACATATATCAGGAGCATATGCACTCGGGAGGCAAAACGCCTCTCCCACAGTCTAGCTATAAGATGTACGCAGTATAAGCGTCATGTATATTCTACTGTTTTGGTTTAGTTTCGTATTCATACTTTCACAGTTTAAGATTTCCGATGAAGTCTTTGTTTTCGAAGAAAAAAGTGCATGCGTGATCGATTAATTAGGCCACTACTTTCTAGATTCTCATTAGTGTTCTAGTTTATTATTCTACCTCTCGATTCACGCAACACATTAGCAAAAGCCTAATTACACTAGAAACGGGTCGGGGTTTAGTTACATAATTGCACAATTTTTTTGCTGGAACTCACACAAATTTAAAAACATGGGAATTAGATGTTATAGAAACCTTGAGTGATCCGTAAACTATGTATATCTAATATGATTTGATACTTTGCAGTTTGGAATAATGATAAGTTGTGCGCATCACCCAGGGCGGTTGGGGGGGGGGGGGGGGGGGGGGTGCATTCACCCCTTTCTAGAAAAAAAGATGTTATATAATGTTATCCACACATGAATGAAGGAGTTTGTCAATGCATAATGAGAAATTGTAAGACACGACCAAATCAAAATGAGCGTTAATTCTGCTTGATTATGTTGTACGTGTGGGATCATACCCCTTGATAGAAGCATACATTTTTTTGATGTAGGAGACGACATTTCTATGCTCCTAGGGGGCGTCTGGCCAAAATCCTAACTGCTGCCCCGTCTCCCCTCTACTTCATACATCACGGCGCCACTAAGGAAGTCGACAGGTAAAGAAGTCTGCTTCGCGGATGGCGGTGGCGGGCATCCAGACACATTGTTCAGACTGCTAGGGTGGGTGTGCCCAAGGAAACCCCAAACGACCCACCAAATAGACCAACCATTTTTATTTTATTTTCTATAAAACAACCAAATTGGACACTAATTGTTTTTTTTACGAAAGGCAAAAAAGCTACATTCTTTGCGATTAGGAAATGCGTAACACACGTAAAAGGAAAGTTCAAAAGAAAATAATTGAGAAAACTATTGCTAGCACAAACACTAAAAGGACAAAGGGCTTGACCTTGCCGACGAAGACTCCATGAGCCCAACTTGTTTGGCTAAAGGGGTCATTCGACGAGGGCGATCACCTGTCGCTGTCCTGCATCGACCCATGAGCACGCCTCACGGAGGATGGCAAAGAACAGTTGAGGTAGCGTGCAGAATTTTTGCTTGAAAATCCTATCATTGTGCTCCCGAGGGGGGGGGGCGGTAAGGCGGGGACGACAAAGAGCCAAGTCAAGGTGGCGACATGAGGTCGCGCTCCAGTCCAACAGGGAAGTAATATCAATAACTAGCTAAATACCCGTGCGTTGCTACAGGCTAAAAGTTTCGTAATTCGTATACAATCAAATCATACACACATGAAATCGGCATACAACATTGTCGGTGCATCCCCTACTCTATGCATTATTCAGATTTGTGCAGATGTCTCAATGTCTCGATGCAGTAACATAACATGCTCAAAGCATGCTACTCCTCTGACCTCTCAATCGTTGAACCCGCACACCTGCTGCTCCATGCCCTTTTGATCTTCTACTTCACCTTGTATGCAACGCAGTGCTCATCTTTTTTATTCTATTGCAACGGTGACAACGAATCTGACAGGAACGGTACTCAAGCGGCATTTGCGACATGTTGACTGGGAAGCAACGGAAACGAAACGAAACGAAACGTGACCGGTGGCCGTTGTCTGCCTCGTGAGGATGGCGAAAAAATCACCATGGGAGAGCGAAGGGTAGAAACACGGAGACTGATTATTTGCCGGCATCTTCGCGTAAATCGGCGTCAGGTCGCGCCCTTGCCGGCGGCGAACGCACGAATCGGCTTGGCGGCCTTCTGAAGTTTCTGTTGTACTGGTCATGGCAAAACCCCTCGGAGCGCTCAACCACACCGTTATTGCGGCTAGATCCTCCTACTGCAGCTCATGTTGCACCCGTCCTGCGGCGAGCAGGAGCGCCAGCACGACGTCACGCCGGCGGCTGGTTAAGCACTTCCACATCCACGCTCAAGTCAGCGGACGCCGTTTGAAGAATGAGAGGGGAACGATAAGTGATCAAGGAGATGGAGAAGTGGATCGGGAGATCGACGGGCTGAGCACATGGGGCGGCGGAGAAGAAGATGAGGGTAGGGCGGTGTCCGGCGGTGGAGGAAGCAGGGGAGGCGGGAGGGGATTCATTGGGTTGTTGACCAGAACGAACGATTATTTTACATAAGCGGTGGCAGTTGCCGTAATTTCGACGACAAATAGGGGCAATTCCAAAACAGACGAACCGAACCGGTGCCTCTAACTTGGCGGTGGCAAACAATGTAATATTTCAAACTCTGTAAGGGTAGAATCGAAAATAAAAATGACGTACCAATCATCACCTCTATCTATATTATATAGTAGATAGATAGTAGAGATTGGTGGGAGACGAGAAATATAAACATAGGACAAATAGACCTAATTAAACATAGAACAACACAACATAGATCCGACAAGGACATAGGAAATTAAACTAAACAAGCCCTAAAAAAACTACCAATCGGAGTTAGAATCGAATATCATAGCAGTTTCCAACGAGTCGTGCCCACCTAGTCGGGGTCGTCCTCGAGCTCGAGTTGCAGCGGTGGCTCAACGTCCTCGTCCGTCTCAGCCTCCACCTCGTCCCAATCAACCATGGAGCCATCAGAGTCCACATGCTCGAGCTTATTGCACGTTTCGGCGAATGCGGTGCAATGCACGAGTCTCGATTGATCTCATGCTCCAATGGAACATCTCAGCTACGACAAGGTCAAGCTCACCAGACGTCAGGCGATCTTGGAGGCACATGATCCGATCACTGACAAGTGGAGCCCATGGCTGACGAGTCTATGTCCAACGTGGCGAACGTGTTCGGACCGACACCCCGAGCTAGCCCCAAAAGTTGAGAGGTTTTCTAGCTAGTGTCCTGGGAGATGGGCTTATCGAGAATTTGACTTTTGACGTGTAAGCCCGCCAGTTCGCTTCTACGGAGTATCATTCTCTGCCGACCAAGCCTCGACCTATCCAACCAAGATGAGATGAAGGCGTCACGCTGCACCTGGAGGAGACACAACCTCGAGTGACACGTTGATTGACGGTGATAGGATATCATCGAGACCGTTTAGGCTCGGCCGTTGCTTTCAGTAGTTACTGTGATTTGACTTGTTGGTGAGTGTCGGACTCCAATAATACAGGCCGCACCACCTCCTTTGACAGCTTGTGTGGCACTAGCTTTGTGGTCCGACTCCACCGGCCAACCGTTTAATTAGGCATGTCATGCCGACTCACTCACATGCCCATCTCTGTGGCAGCAAGCTAGCGATCTCACAGTGCTTCTTGCATTCCATCTGCTGTGCTCCCGCTAGTTTTTTAAAAAATGAAAAATATATTTAAAATTTTCAAAAATTCTGAAAAAAAAGTCATGCATGTTCTCGATGATGTACCCTATAGACCTGTAAATCACAATGCAAAATACTTTGTATTCCTACCTACACAAAAATGACGAATTTATAGATCTGATTATAGTTAACAATGCATAGTTTCAAATCTCCAATTTTTGTCATTTTTGTGTAAACTATGATATGCAGATTTTTAAATTTAAGATTTTACACGATTGTATTATACATCATTGAGAACATGCATAATTTGTTTCAAAAAAATTCAAAACTTTTTAAATGTAACTTTTGAATTTTGTAAAATAGAGGAATCTCATGATCAAAAACCACTTTCCGCGGCAGATGCATATGGGATACATGAATAGCTGAACAGAGAACAACGTCTACGGAGACTAGGGATAGGTGTGTACGTTTATGTGGCTGCCATTTTTCTATCATATAAGGGCTGCCAAGACTAGGGATAGGTGCGTATTTTTATTGGGCTGCCAGGGCTCCCGTGGCATCTGATCCACCGGGCGGCCGTTTCTGGTGCCTGTCCTCGCCGGAGTTGGACGAGGAGGGGCCGGCAGAGGTGAGCTCCGTCGATGGATCGAGGAACAACAAGTACATCTCCTGGACGGAAGAATGCGAGACACCGGAGGCGGTCTCGGGGAGATCGTCTACGCCGGGGTCGCGGATGGAGCGGCGATGGGAGAAGCGTCGTCAACAGAGGTTAGCAGCGATCTCCTTTTCCGTTTCTTCACCTGATGCAGGCCAGCCGGCGAAGAGATTCCGAGTGCCGAAGCTGGGGATGCCACGCTTGGATTCACCGGCGGGATCGCGCGAGCGACGGGCACCGAAGCTGCCGGTGTTGCCGGCATCCTTCTTCACCGAGGAAGACGGCGCAGGTGACTGGATCACGGTATGCCGACGGCGGCGGAGGCTGGCAGCGAAGGTAAGTTCGCCGGCGGTCCGATCCGGGTACTACGGATCGAGGTTCAAATTTCGAAAAGGACGAGGCAAGGTGGGTTTCGGCCCGGCCAAGCCCGTTCTGCATGAAAGCCCATCTAAAGGGCCGGGCTTGTCGATGGCTCGGAGGAAGAAAAACTCACAAACCCTAATACGATCGGAGTTAGTCTTCGACGTATTTTTGGGTCGTTTTGGAGGCGGTATCCCTCATCTGTTGCGGGCGACGGCGGCGCTGGCACCATGGCGTTCCGTGGCGGCGATGGGGGAGGTGGTCGGGGCGGACGTATTCTGCCTGGCCGTGGAGTTTTCAGCGGGGCTGGGCGTGCCAGCACCTTCGAGGTGGGCGGCCCGAGCGGCCATGCCGGTGGACAGCAAGGGCAGCAGCCCTTCGAGTACACTGGCCAAGGATTTCGAGGAGGCTTCCATGCCGGGGCCGGTTTCGCTGCCAGGGGCCGGTATGGTGGATATTTCGCGGGCGGCGGCCGCGGTCGCCGTTTCGACGGATGGGGCCGTGGTGACTACGGCGCCTACGGTGGCCGGGGTAGAGCTCCTGGGGCCTATGGATATGGGCGTGCTGACGATGGGGATGGGACTGGCTATGGTTATGGAGCTGGTCAAGGCCGGACTGAAAATCGCGGCGTTCGCCGTCGCTACGGGGATGGTTCTTTCGGAAACGGCGGAGGGCGTGGCAACGCTATCGGGCAGCAAGCGGTGCCCCCTGTGGCCGTGGCTGCGGCGCCGGCTGCTCCCATGCCTTTCGTGGCACCCCAAGCTCCGGTACAGGTTCCCCCTTTGGTAGTGGTTGCGCCAATCCAGGTGGTGCAGCCGGCTGTGGCACAGTGATACGTGCATTTTATATCATCATTTATATAACTTTTAGTATCATACTAGAATGTTATTTGCATGATTATATGATTGTTTCTACATGTTTTAAATGATTTTGGGGACTTTCATACAAAGTCCCTATTTTTGGTATTTAATTTCTGGGAGGCAGAAAACCTCCTTTTTCTTGTCTTTAATGTTTCAGGAGCTACAGGAACTCAAATAATAAAAGGAAAAAAACTGCGTCAGTTTTTCATCGGGAGAAAGGCAGAGCGAAGAAGACCGAAGAGAGGAGAGCCACGAGGGCCAAATGGGGGTGGCCCACGCGGCCCATGTACCTGGACGCGTGGGACCAGCCCAAACTGGCCTCGGGCACCTCCTCACCTGGGGCTTTTTATCGGCGCCTTCGTCTCGCCCGAAAAGTAACGCCCTAATTTTTCCAAGTCCATCCGAGGTCGCGGCGGCGGCGAAACTCCTGATCCCTTCCGAGGGGGGGTCAGATCCTGCTGCTCCGGAACTCCGGAGAAGGGGGAAATCATTGTCATCGTCATCACCTCTCCTCCTTGGCGTGGGAGGAGGCCTCTACATCATCACCCCCATCAAGACCTGCACCATCACCATCATCATCACCGTGATCCACTCCGTTCCCCTCTCAGTTTGAGAGTTGCTATACCCTAGATACTTGTCTTGTGCTACTATTCATGTTTGTGATTGAGTACTTGTCATTATTTGGTGGTGAAGTTATAATTTCAGATTGTGTTGTACCACTTATGCCACTGATTATGATCATGTTCGCACGTTGTGAGTAGTTCCCGTATGTTCCTGAGGGCATAGCATGAATTGGCATTGATTTATATATGACATGTGTTGGTATTTTGTCAAGAGTTTATCTTGTATGTGATTCTATGATGGTGTTGTGCGAACGTCGACTGCACAACACTTCACCTTTATGGGCTCATAGGAGAACACCGTAGTGTAATGAATTGATGGAGACTTGGGAGGACACGTAAACCTGAGACCGAGTCATGAAGTTATATTATGAGGGTATTAGTATCGGGGACCTTAGAGTGTAATGCTATGGTGGGACTTTATGTCTTAATAATTCTTGTGCAGTCATTTGCTTGTCCACATGATCCATCATAAGGGGTTGTAGTTTATTTATTTAGCTATACCTAATTATGGCTCCGTCCAAAGAGGATTAAAACTTGACAAGATATTCAACGTGTTGTTTAATAAATCTCTATGCCTAGCATCATCCATGTCGCCCTCGGGAACGTTTGCCACTTATAAGTTACACATCACTTGAGCTTGTCCTCTTGCCACATAAGAGGATTGGGCTTTCTCTCTTTGAGAGCTTTCACTTGCTACTATCTGTTATCTGCTTGCAATTATACAACTGAAAATACCAAAAACATCTGCATCTTTTATTGTTTTATTTATCAATCTTACTAACCAATACCTTCAGCTACTCGTGGGTTCGACAACCTTTTATAATTGAAAGGTACTACAATTGATCTCCTGCACTTGGGAGCCATCACACAGCAAGAGGCGCCGACTCCTGTGGTGCTGCCAGGGGCTGTTGGGATGCCGGCAGCGGAACAAGCAGCACCCAAGGCAGCGGTCTCGGCGGAGCAGCTAGCCACGGCATTGGCTACCGCGGGACAGAAGAAGGGGAAGAGATGCTACAGATGTGGGGTTGCTGGTCATAGATCGAACGATTGCAAGGTGGATATATGTGTGATATGTGAGGGTCCTGCGCATGGAGATCGAACCTGTCATTTGTTGAATGCTCCAAAGCCGCAAATCCGGGTGTTCGGCTATGCACATGAGGAGCTGATCTTTTTTGCGTACCCATGCACGTCTTCATACAATCCGAAGATGGAGAATGTCAGGCTAGCCTCTGTGGTTGTGTCTGGAGGGTGATGACAATTCCTGATATTGTCACTCAGTTGCAGCGCTTGGTTCCGACAGAGAACTTTATTTGGGATGTTCGTCAGATGGGGCAGAATATTTTTCAAGTTCATTCCCAACCCGCAATGAGCTCGACAGGTTGAGAATTTTTGGGCTGTGTCGGGTGCCCAACAGTGCTTGTGACCTAACTTTCGACAGTTGGGCTCAAAACCCTCAGCCAACGAGCAACTTGCCCGAAGTGTGGCTAAGGGTGTCGGGAATACCGCGGCCCCACATTGGTGATTTTCTTGCTCTATGGGCTGTGGGAGACATGTTCGGGATGACTCTGGAGATCGACATGGCTTACACTAGGAGACACGGGTGCTTAGAATTCGGATAAGGTTGCCTAAACCACAAAAAAATTCCAACACATTTTCCCTTGTTCATCAAAGATGGTTTCTATGACCTCACCTTCGTGGTTGAGGAAGGAGGCGATCCAGAGGGGGAAGATATTGAGATGGAAGGAAATAATGGGGATGATGAGGAGGATGACGAAGAGGAGCTTGACGATTTCAAGGACGCGGTAGCTCGGTATGGATATAACAATAGGGACAAGACCGCTGCGGAGAAGGAGGCACCGAAGGACAAGGATCCTGAGGGTGGGCCTTCGGCACCACCACCGACAGCTACGGTGTCAGGAGTGGTATTCTCTCCGGCGGTTCGTCATTCCTTTGATTTAGCACGTGCGGAGGTGTCAAACATGCTGGCTGGTCATGCTGCTATTGATACACGACATGAGGAGGAAGAGAGTAGTGGCTTGGTGGCTGAGGTGAAGGAGGGGGTACCGCAGGTTGCCCAAGAGGCGTTGGTGGATGGGCTGGACATGGAGGTCACGAAGTTTGCTGCTCCTTCGTGCGAGCAGATCGTCGTTTCTTCGGGTCGGACAGAGGTGCAGCAGGAGGCTACACCTCTGTCTTCGCCGATGCCTTCAGCTGGTGGGGGTTCGGCCCCTGCCCCTTACTCTCCGATCACCATGGGCGGTGGTGGCGGATCGAGTGGGAGGCTGCCCTATCTCGGCTCTCCTAGCACCCATGGCGGGGGTGCTGGATCGAGTGGAGAGGTGCAGCGCCGTTCGCCGGCTCCGGTATACACGTCTCCGATGCTGTCGGGGATATAATCCCCGGGTACCCCAAAGTGGTTGTGTTAACCGGGTTGTTAAAAAGATAAAAGCAGCAAAGAAATAGCTAAAATGATAAATAAAACAGAGGAAAAAGTGCTCTGGGCCGAATCTGCATAGCCCAAGCAGAGGTATCCTTATCCGGGCCGGCATACACCAATGTCGGTGGTCAAAACCTCGGATTAGGGCCGAGATGTTCTCACCGCGGACTGGCCCGACTTTTCCTTTAGCCTCGGTTGGGCCGAGTGTCTCCAGCAAGGCCCGAGATGATTTGCAGACTCGGATTGGGCCGAGTCCCTCTCACTCCCCGCATCGCCTCCACCTCGGCGGGCCACTGCCAGGCCGAATCGCCTCGCGCCTCGGCGGGCCGGCCTTCCCTTGCTCCGGACGGGTTGGCGCTCTTTACCCCGGCGTCGCCTACACCTTAGACGGGCCGAGCTTCGCTTCCACCTCGGACAGGCAGGAATGTTCAATCTCGGGCAGGCCGTTGTTTTTGTATCTCGGCTTGGCCGAGTCTCCTCCAGCTTCAGGCCGAGACCGGGATCTCCAGCTTCGAGCATCTCCAGATCAATCACTGCACGTGGATGCTCCTTCGACCAAGACGGCGCCTAGTATCAGTCCCAGTTCTGGAGCATCTCCACCACATCAGCGCCACCTCTACACCAACTTTACATCGTCCGGATCATCATCAACCGATTCCTCCAATCAGCATCGCCCCAGGTGTACTCCGAGTCGAGGCAGGTGGCCTCGACGCTCCGCGCCGACATTCCAGTACCTCCCTAACCGGATCATCATAAATATCTTCGGGAGAGGATAAGAAGAGGACGTGGAGATTCAGAAGACAACGGCTAGAAGACAAAGGGAAGGACGGCATCTCCCGGAGATGCCGGAGACAGAAGCTAGAAGACAAAGGAGGCCCATCCCATCAGAGTCAACTCATCTACAGTGCGTGAGCAGTGTTTGTGGACCAGCCATGTCCCCTGGGCTCTCTCTTTATAAAGAGCACCAGGGGGATAACTCTGAGGAGGGAGGCGCGGGTGCGCGCAGCCAGAGGCTCTTCTCCCTTGCCTCTTCTTCTTCCTAGAGCTTCTCACCATTGTTGGATCAAACAGCTCGAAGAGCATTTGTAGCCCACCGTATGCAAAGAGGAGAATACACCCAGTAGGCTAGTGCTGCAGTAGGGGTTTTACCTCCTCACGAGGGCCCCGAAGCAGGGTACATCGTGTGTGCTTTGTGTTCTTGGTTCTTCGTTCTTGTTCTTGCAGTGTTCTTCGTGTTCTTCGTGTGTTTTTCGTGTGCGACTCCATCGCGCAATCCCTCCCCGAATCCACAAGCATCCGTTCGGCCCCAGAATAAGCCACCCCGTGGCATCTGCGTGTTTCCCACCACGACAGTTGGCGCCCACCGTGGGGCTGATAGTGGCGCTTGCTGGATCAATTCGGACGGGACCTTCTTCATCAACTCCGGCAAGCTCCTCGGGCCGGATTCCGCCGTTCGGCTCTCGGGACGTCTTTGCCAACCTCTTCATCATCGATGCCGGTGCGGCGTTTTTCGCCGGCTCCCGCGAGGCCCGGAGGCTCGACGTCGTCATCGCCTCCGCGTGTTCGCATCTTCTTCACCGACACCAGCGGCTCCAACGAATCCCGGGGACTGCGGCGTCCGTGCCGTCTCTCCCGCTCAGTCCGGAGGTTCTGCATCGACGCTGTCACCATGGCCTTGCCGCGGGTCGACCGAATCCGTGCGTATCAGGCGCGCACTGTTTGGGGCCGGCATCGAGCTATGCAAGCCGGCATCACGTATACGTCGGCTTTAGAAATAAAAAGAAGAGGAGGAAAATGGTGGCCGGGTTGGTGGCCTGCACAGCACGCGTACGCTGTCGCACTTCCTCGCCGCGCCCCTGGGCCTGACCGAGTTGTGGTATGTCGGCAGCAGAGGAAAGGAAAGATGGATAGGTAGTATATGGCGCTGGCCTGTCCGAGTTAGCTGTCGGCTGCTCCCAACCGAATAGAAAAAGGAAAGAATAGAGAAAGGGAAAGAGTAGAGGAGGCGTGAGGAAGGAAGAGGACGTGTACAGGAGAAAAGAAGAAGATAAAAGAAAAATATGGTGCAGTGTGTGTGGACCGGCATGTAGTGTATGTCGGCAGTTGAGTGAAAAAAGAAAGATGAGAGAGAGTTGGAGGCAGCCCAACCGGGTAATGCTTTGTCTGCTGATTGCGTCCAGGGAAAGGATGGGAAGAAAAAGAAAAAGAAAAGAAAGAGAGAAGAAAATTGGAAATGCAGACCAGCCGAATATAGCCTATATCGGCAGCTGGGTCGGGATATCGGCGGTTGTGCTCAGAAAAGTGACTCAGTCAGACCGAGTCAGGCCGGCATAAAAATATACCAGCCGGCGTTGAAAAATATGTATCCGGCCGAGAAAAAATAACTCGGTCAGACTGAATCGCGCCGGCATAAAAATATCCCGGCCGGCATAAAAAAGAATACCTCCGGCCGAAATAAAAAAGATGATGTTTCGGCTGACTGAATGAGCTGGGCCGAGTAGGCCGTACCCGGTTTTACACTTGCAGGAATCCTCCATGGTGTGCGCCGTTGGGTCAGCTGGACCAACTGCGCCCGAGTCAGTTACGTCCAGATTATCTAAGTTTAGCATCTCGGCTATTTGGATATTAGCCTGTGCCCTCAGCTACGCTTCCGACCAGTCTGCATCGACATTGCAATGTAAGTATTTACAGTATTTGGTTTTGTACCGCACGCAGATGATTAATCCTGAAAGTTACTCGGGGACTGCCCCTTCGCTTTTTGTCTAGTGTTTCCCCCGGGACAAGATGTCTTGACCCGGGGACACATCTTGTCCCGGGGACTGGGTAGCCAGTCTGTTTTACATCTCCTAGATAAGAAAAATAACTCGGGGACTCGGTTGAAACCGAGTCTAGTTTTTTGTGCATAGTATCTGCTGTTAGATTCGTTTTCTATCAACTGCTATAGCTAGTTTGCCTCGGTTGGTATAATTGTTGTTCCCGTCAAATATTTTCCATAATATGTATGTTGGACTAACCTTAAAAGGTGACATCGGTTTTGTTGAGAATGTTCGTTACTGAGATATCCTGGAAATCCGAAGTATTCCAGAAATCCGAGGTGTATTGTAATCCGGGTCATATTGGTAATCCGAATCACATTTGGTAATCCGAATCACATTGGAAGTCCGGATCGCATTTGGTAATCCGGGTCATATTGGTAATCCGAATCACATTTGGTAATCCGAATCACATTGGAAGTCCGGATCGCATTTGGTAATCCGGGTCATATTGGTAATCCGAATCACATTGGAAGTCCGGATCGCATTTGGTAATCCGGGTCATATTGGTAATCCGAATCACATTTGGTAATCCGGATCATATTGGTAATCCGAATCACATTGGAAGTCCGGATCGCATTTGGTAATCCGGGTCATATTGGTAATCCGAATCACGTTTGGTAATCCGGGTCATATTGGTAATCCGAATCACATTTGGTAATCTGGATCGTATTGTAATCCGAATCACATTGGAAATCTGGGTCATATTGGTAATCCGAATCACATTTGGTAATCTGGATCGTATGGGTAATCCGAATCACATTGGAATCTGGGTCACATTGGTAATCCGGAATCATAGTGGTAATCCGAATCAAATTGGAAATCCGGGTCATAATGGAAATCCAAGGTATCTTGGTTATATTGGTTATCTCAAATTATCCAAGGTACCCTAGCAATATCGGTATTCTCTAGATCGTCGTGTATCTCGGTTTACCACAGTATCACAGTATCATTCCCTATCCCGGATCGCAGTTTATTTCGATTTGTCACAATATCATAACATCATTCCATATCTCACATCGTTGTTTATTCTGTTTGCCAGCGTATCATGGCATCTTTTGCATACCAGATCTTTGTGTATGTTTGTTAGCCATAGGCAACCTTTGAGATATGTTTTTGCAGGTTGTATGTCAGTCCAGCAGTGGCTGGAGACATCTATGTCGGTATACGCCCAAAGTGGCTAAAACCGGCATTCGAGACATGGTTATGTCAGTCCAGCAGTGGCTGGAGACATCTATGTCGGTATACGCCCAAAGTGGCTAAAACCGGCATTCGAGACATGGTTATGTCAAACCAGCAGCGGCTGGAGACATCTATGTCGGTATACGCACGGGGTGGCTAAAACCGGCATTCGAGATATGCTTATGTGAGTCCAGCAGTGGCTAGAGACATCTATGTCGGTATACGCCCGGAGTGGCTAAGAACCGACATATGAGTTATGCCCAAAGAGGCCAAGGTACCGAGTCATGTGTGATATGCCCAAAGAGGCCGAGGTACCGAGACATGTGTGATATGCCCAGAGAGGCCGAGATAACGAGACATATGAGATATGCCCAAAGAGGCCGAGGTACCGAAACATATGAGATATGCCCAAAGAGGCCGAGATAACGAGACATATGAGATATGCCCAAAGAGGCCGAGGTACCGAAACATATGAGATATGCCCAAAGAGGCCGAGGTACCGAAACATGTGTGATATGCCCAGAGGGGCCGAGGTAGCGAGACATGTGTGATATGCCTAGAGAGGCCGAGATACCGAGACATATGAGATACATACTTGCAGGTTTATGTCGGTCCAGCCTACGCTGGCGGCATCCGAGTTCGGTAAAAGCCAGGAGGGCTAACCGACGCTGGCGGCATCCAAGTCGGTAAAAGCCAGGAGGGCTAACCAACGCTGGCGGCATCCAAGTCGGTAAAAGCCAGGAGGGCTAACCGACGCTGGCGGCATCCAAGTCGGTAAAAGCCAGGAGGGCTAACCGACGCTAGCGGCATCCAAGTCGGCAAAAGCCAGGAGGGCTAACCGACGCTGGCGGCATCCGAGTTCGGTAAAAGCCAGGAGGGCTAACCGACGCTGGCGGCATCCGAGTTCGGTAAAGGCCAGGAGGGCTGAGAACCGACATATAATGGCGGCCATGCAGACAGTGTGCCAAATTGCCCAATGTTGGCAGAGACATCTGTGTGTGGCCATGCCCATGCAGGCAGCACATTTCCAGTGCAAACTGTCATCTCGTTGTTGATTCGGGTGAGCTCGGTCAACCGGAGGTTGCATTTGGCCTGGGAGGCATGGCTAGATGACCGTATTACAAAGGCGCCCATGCAAGCAGGAGGTTGTGCATACGGAGGTTTTTGGTATGATTATTTATTTTTGTAAGACTGCGCGCGACTCTGCGAGTCCCCCGCAGCCTCGGGGACTAATGTCGGGGATATAATCCCCGGGTACCCCAAAGTGGTTGTGTTAACCGGTTGTTAAAAAGATAAAAGCCGCAAAGAAATAGCTAAAATGATAAATAAAACAGAGGAAAAAGTGCTCTGGGCCGAATCTGCATAGCCCAAGCAGAGGTATCCTTATCCGGGCCGGCATACACCAATGTCGGTGGTCAAAACCTCGGATTAGGGCCGAGATGTTCTCACCGCGGACTGGCCTGACTTTTCCTTTAGCCTCGGTTGGGCCGAGTGTCTCCAGCAAGGCCCGAGATGATTTGCAGACTCGGATTGGGCCGAGTCCCTCTCACTCCCCGCATCGCCTCCACCTCGGCGGGCCACTGCCAGGCCGAATCGCCTCGCGCCTCGGCGGGCCGGCCTTCCCTTGCTCCGGACGGGCTGGCGCTCTTTACCCCGGCGTCGCCTACACCTTAGATGGGCCGAGCTCCGCTTCCACCTCGGACAGGCAGGAATGTTCAATCTCGGCAGGCCGTTGTTTTTGTATCTCGGCTTGGCCGAGTCTCCTCCAGCTTCAGGCCGAGACCGGGATCTCCAGCTTCGAGCATCTCCAGATCAATCACTGCACGTGGATGCTCCTTCGACCAAGACGGCGCCTAGTATCAGTCCCAGTTCTGGAGCATCTCCACCACATCAGCGCCACCTCTACACCAACTTTACATCGACCGGATCATCATCAACCGATTCCTCCAATCAGCATCGCCCCAGGTGTACTCCGAGTCGAGGCAGGTGGCCTCGACGCTCCGCGCCGACATTCCAGTACCTCCCTAACCGGATCATCATAAATATCTTCGGGAGAGGATAAGAAGAGGACGTGGAGATTCAGAAGACAACGGCTAGAAGACAAAGGGAAGGACGGCATCTCCCGGAGATGCCGGACAGAAGCTAGAAGACAAAGGAGGCCCATCCCATCAGAGTCAACTCATCTACAGTGCGTGAGCAGTGTTTGTGGACCAGCCTTGTCCCCTGGGCTCTCTCTTTATAAAGAGCACCAGGGGGATAACTCTGAGGAGGGAGGCGCGGGTGCGCGCAGCCAGAGGCTCTTCTCCCTTGCCTCTTCTTCTTCCTAGAGCTTCTCACCATTGTTGGATCAAACAGCTCGAGGAGCATTTGTAGCCCACCGTATGCAAAGAGGAGAATACACCCAGTAGGCTAGTGCTGCAGTAGGGGTTTTACCTCCTCACGAGGGCCCCGAAGCAGGGTACATCGTGTGTGCTTTGTGTTCTTGGTTCTTTGTTCTTGTTCTTGCAGTGTTCTTCGTGTTCTTCGTGTGTTTTTCGTGTGCGACTCCATCGCGCAATCCCTCCCCGAATCCACAAGCATCCGTTCGGCCCCAGAATAAGCCACCCCGTGGCATCTGCGTGTTTCCCACCACGACAGATGCCCTCCTTTCCAATGAACCAGGCGGGTGATTTGGAGAGGCAGGCATCAAACCAGCGCGTCATCGACTTCGGCGGCATTTCGGATGCCGAGACTTTGGGGCTGCGCTCGAGTGATCGTATCCGTGCTCAGCACAATGCGGACCACACACAGATGGGGCATGCCATGGAGCTGGCCGCACGACGTGATCTCATACAAGGTAAAGATTTGAATCCACCATTTCAATTTTCTCTTTTTCCGATAAGCAAATCGCGGATAGGGCTGCTAGGTTGGGGTGTCTTTAGGAATGTCAGAGAAACAATCTATTATTTCAGCTCAAATGATTAAACAATCTGAACAAGACAGAACAGTAAGTGTCGGGGGAATACTTTCTGGATTAACCCGCGGCCCAGTGCGATTTAACTTACTCGCACGGACAAAGGCCCACTTGGGAGCAAGCCCAATGTTGAACCGCCATAAGGGGAAATCTAGAAGACATATCCCGGAGGACGTGAAGACCAAGTAGTCTCCGAGTAGGCCTCTGTGAACATATTCCTTATGGGGGAAGTTTCCTTTTGTAACCTAGCGAGCCTCTGTGTATATAAAGAGGACTCGCAGGACTTAGAGCGGGTCAAGCTATCAAGCTCTAAACCCTAGCTCATACGGCGAGTACCAGATCGGATCGCCTCCATTGTAACACCTCGATTATCATATCAATACCAATCTAGGGTAGGCAGGAAGTAGGTCTTTTACCTCACATTGAGGGGGCCGAACCTGGGTAAATCTGTGTTGATCTTTGTTCCTGCGATCCCAAGCTCGGAGATGCTTGACTCGCGTAATCCCACACCTACGAAGTCATCTATGACACCTGACGTGACAAACCCACGACAGTTGGCGCCCACCGTGGGGCCTGTGGTCAAGAGCGTCACGTTCCGCGCATGATCCATGAAGGGAGCTGAAGATCTTGTTGTTGGCCGTATCATCACGGTCAATGGCACACCCCTCATCGACGATTCAAGCTGGGGACCGGAAGCAGATTACTTGGAGACCAGCCACGTCATCCCGTTCGGTCCATCAACGTCTTCGTCGGCTTCATCGGTGGCAGGTGTCGTGGGTTTGTCACGTCAGGTGTCATAGATGACTTCGTAGGTGTGGGATTACGCGAGTCAAGCATCTCCGAGCTTGGGATCGCAGGAACAAAGATCAACACAGATTTACCCAGGTTCGGCCCCCTCAATGTGAGGTAAAAGACCTACTTCCTGCCTACCCTAGATTGGTATTGATATGATAATCGAGGTGTTACAATGGAGGCGATCCGATCTGGTACTCGCCGTATGAGCTAGGGTTTGGGGCTTGATAGCTTGACCCGCTCTAAGTCCTGCGAGTCCTCTTATATACACAGAGGCTCGCTAGGTTACAAAAGGAAACTTCCCCGTAAGGAATACATCCACATAGGCCTACTCGGAGACTACTTGGTCTTCACGTCCTCCGGATTTGTCTTCTAGATCTTCCTCCTTATGGCGGTTCAATATTGGGCTTGTTCCCAAGTGGGCCTTCATCTATGCGAGTAAGTTAAGTCGCACTGGGCCGCGGGTTAATCCAGAAAGTATTCCCCCGACATTAGCACCCAAGCATGGCCTGAACTTCATAGTACTTCTTGATCTTGAATGCTTAGGCCGTGCTTTTCCTTGTTTCCAATCTGCGGCTTATAACTCTTCTTGGCGACTCAGGAACGCGACTTATCCTTTCTTGACGTTGACTTTCAGATCTAAACGTCTTCCACGTCTGGGTTATTTATCTTGACTCATCGTTTTTCCCGGCGTTCCGCATCAAGTCCTGTATTACGCATCCGCTACTCCTTTCCGCCGCCTCCAATCTCGCTTCTAGTACTCACAATCCTTCGGTGGATATCTCCGTCGATCCGAGAAAAATGTCTCGCCGCAAGTGCAACGGGGAAGGCTCGTGGGTTGACGAAGATTTCCTGGAATCCCTAACTGCACGAGGCCTTCTTCCGCCAAAAGATCAATGCAAATGGCGGGCGGCTGGCGAGGAGGTAATCCCCAATCCTCAACCAGGAGAAATAGTGATTTTCGCGGAGCATGTTGAGCGCGGGTTCAAACCCCCTGGCTCTCTCTTCTTCCGCTCCTTGATGCAGCGGTTAGGTCTCCGCTTCCATGATATAGGCCCTAATTCGATGTTGCAAGTGAGCAACTTCCACGTCCTCTGCGAAGATTATCTGGGCGTCCCGCCTTCAATAGATTTCTGGCTTGCTCTTTTCAATTGCAATAGTCAAAGGGAAACCACAGATGGTCCTTTCCTCCAATGCGGCGCCATTTCCTTCCAACGCCGTAGGGGTAGCATCTTCCCAAAACTAACTCTCGCCAAGAAAATCAAGGAGTGGCAAAGGACATTCTTCTATTGTAAAAACACTTCTCCTGAGGGTGAAATTCCTCTCCCTCTTTGGTCTCCTCTTCCCTTCGAGGCTACCGATGCTTTGTTTTCCAAACCTGATCCTTCTTCGTTATCCTTTGTCGAATCCCTTCTAGACAAGGTGAGAGCGCTGACACTCCATGGTCTCACTGGATTAGATCTCATATCTTGCTGGACTAAATGGCGAGTTCAGCCTGTGAGTCGCCGCTCGTGGCTTATGATGGATTTCTCTTGTCATGCAAATGACGTCGATCGCACATGCCCTGAAGATTGGGACAAAGGGGAGTGGATAAATTTCATTCGCCGAGTGACGGACGAGGATATTGACTCGTACGACAACGTCGGACTTGCTCCCTTCTGGGCTGAGCACAAGCCTTTTGTGGTAATGTTTACTTGTCACTTGTTTCCTCGAAAATTCCTTTCCCAAAATTGATTATTTCTGACCTGAACTCCCTTTCAGATCGATCCCTATTTCTGGGTTCTTCCTTCAGAGAACGTCGACTTGAACCAAGGATCCATGGCTGAGTCGTCGAGGCAGGCCGCAGCCTTTGACAAAGATACAGTTATGCACGAGGGTAGTGCTTCTGAAGAGGAACAACAAATGGCCGACGCTCTTTTGTCTTCGACTCCAAATACACCTTTCCTGGAACTTCCTGAGGTGCCTCGTAGGTCCTCGAAACGTATTTTATGCCAGAGCTCAGAAGACCCCACGCAGCCTGAGAAACGTCGCAAAGCCTTGGCATTACTGGCAGAAACAAGAGCTGCCAAATCTTTAAAACTTGCTGATCCCAACAAGGCTACTTTTTCTTCCGAAACTGCTGCAGAGGATTGCTTCTCAATAAGCTCGGGTAATTGTTTGCGACTCTTTTCCTTTTCTTTTTGTCTTTACGTATTTCTGGCAAGGAATTGCTGACCACTACTTCTTTTCATACTCTGTAGGTTCAGATTTGCAAGGTTTATCTTCTCCTTCTTCTGGTTGCCTGATGAAGAGTATCCGTGTCGCCTCTGGGTATGGTTCGCCTTCCTTTTAATGTTGCGGCTCTGCTAGGTTAGCTTACTAACCCATCAATGTTTTGCAGGGCTATGTCTGAAGAGGCTCCCAAGTCTAATTCCCATCCCACTTCTTCTCTGCGAGCTATGAGCGAGGATGATGCTGCTGATGAAACCGTGGGAAACAGTAATGGTGCGACTCAACCAAGGCCCTCCTTGGAGGAAGGTATTGCAGACGCGGCTCCTGCCGCGACTCCATCCACAACTCCTGCTGCTGGTAGGATATCTGCTGAAACTAGAATTCCAGCTCCAGGAAATAGTTCTAAATCAATCGCAGATGCCATAATTCTCTGCTGGAGACAAGCATGCTGCTCTGCTGCGCGACTTAGTTGAGCAATTTCTTCAAGCCGCCAGGTATATATACCGTAGCCCCCAAGGATCAAAACCTTGTGTCATCGCACGGGTGTTGATTCTTTTCCTTGCTTCAAATCTCGAGCCCCCAAATTCCTGAATAATTTACCTATTCGTTTTGCTCTGTTTGTTTTCAGCGTGAACTATCCTTGCTTGATGCTTCTGGCTCAATAAAGGGTAAAGGCATTTCCATAGACCATCCTGAAATGATGCAGTCTTGCCTGGAGCAGCATAATGAGGTCATTAGAGACCAAGATCAGGAAATAAAATCTCTCAAAGGTCAACTCGACTCCTGCGAAGAGCAATTTAAAGAACTTGAAGCTGATATGCAGCAACGACTCATGGAGAAGACGAGGTCATTAAATCTTTGCGAGAAGGACTGGCTCTTAAAACTGAATTGATTGATCGCTGCTCAAGCCTTTGAGGGTTTTGGCTCCATGGTCAAATCAGCCGTCCTGCAGCTTGCTGGTTGGTCTTGTATTCCTTTAATCATACATATTTTGGGTAACCACTCGTTAGTCTCTGACTTGTTTCTTGCCTTTTCTTTCTTTGACATAGGACCTGAGGCCCCAGTGTCCCGCTCCAATTTGAAGGATCAACTGGTATATTTGTCTGACCTCAGCCAGCGCTTCTTAAAGGTTACCAAGGAAGTTATGACGGCAATCACTCCTGCGACTGAAGGCCCAACATCTTGCGAGTATTGGATTAATAAACTACTCAAGGCTCCATATTATGTCTCTGATTGGAAACGATCCTCTGCTCGCGCCGGAGCCGCGCATGTCTTGACATTGCTTCGAGCATATTATCCAGAGATAGATGTTGGCAAGGTTGCTCGCCACGGTCTGGCGATGAGGGCAGATGATACTGAACTGCCAATAAGCGAGTACTTTGATATCTGGAAAGGGATGCGCGGTATGCCACAAAGCTTGTTGATAACTTAGACTTGGGCACTTATCTTGATAAATTCAATCTTGATGGGAGCAAGATGTCGAAGGAAAAGTCCTCAGGAGCTGAGTCATCTCGGGCTGCCGCTCCAGCAATAGTATCTGGTGGCCCTTCTGCTTCGTCTGGCGGCGCCCTGATTATTAGGACACCTGCGACTGCAACTGCGAGACAAGCCGCGCCAATTCCCACTCCTGTTGCTTGGAAGAGGAAAAATAAATAATGTGGGACATGCCCGTTAGTCTGTAAGATATTCATGTATCATAAACTGTATTTTGTGACCTATAAGCAGGTTCTTTTCTTGATAATTCCATTAAGTAGACGCTCGCGCGGCTCAGTATTTCCTAGGAACATGTGTGTTCAGGGTCGAGAGCGGCCATGATAGGCAATCAAGCTCGATTGACGCCACACCCCAGTACTTTGGTCGCATAATGCAAGACGCTTCTAGCTTAAGGATTGCCACTAGTTTGGCAAAATTTGAGGTGCGATTGGTACTCGCGATGCTCGTAAGGAGCCCTCAAGGGTCAGTGATATATGAAATTCAAAAGACTCAGCGACTCAATGATAGTTGAGGCGAAACGACAAACCCTTAAATGTCAAGGGTGCCGGCTTTATTTCATAATCACTCGATGTTTTACAGGGTGTTACATGATGATGCAGGCCCTTTAATGCGGGTTTTCTATTCCCCGCAGGCCATGCATACTTGATACTCATCGCACTTGGTTGCGAATTAATACTCCTGACGGAGTGGGTTGAACACCTGATTGGTTCAATTTTGAGTTGCTAAAAGCGACTCGGGTCGAGCATGATAGCTCCGATGTATGTCTCATGTTGAAGTAGAAGTCATTGTGTTGGGCGATCAGCCGCACTGAGCTGCGACTTATGTTGAGTTGAGTTTGCTTTGTAAGGTCTCACGATAACTGAGCCCCTTTGGCTGGGGTTGTTGATCGAGGCTGGGTCTATGCACATGCGCCATTCTTGTCTTCTTTTTGTATCAAGGCGACCTCTGGGGCATTATCTTGCTGATGCGCGACTTCTCGGTGGGTATTTACCATCCGGTGGCTGCATCCTGTTGGCCGCTTCCGCGGTACCTCCAACGCGACTCGTTTTGAGCTGCGATCACCGATCTGCGACTGATATCCATGTGAAGAGTTGGCGATATAAGCTTCTTCTGCGAGTACTGAGCCTGCGTTCTCGCATTCTAATGCTCTCTGTCTGTCTCCATATATTGTAATAACACCGTTTGGTCCTGGTATCTTTAACTGTAGGTAGACGTAGCAGGGGCGAGCGGTAAATTTGACATAGGCTTCTCTTCCAAAGATGCATGATATGAGCTTTTGACTGCTACAACCTCAAAGTCTAGGAGCTCTGTGCGGAAGTTCCGCTCTGTTCCAAAGCTAACTTCAAGTGTTATCTTTCCGATTGGTCGCGTAACAGCTCCTGGGATTATCCTTGAATTTCTTTCCTGGATGGTCGCAGCCTTGTCTCGGGTATATTCATTCTTCGGAGCGTGTCTTGATATAGGATGTTTACTCTTCCTCCTCCGTCCATTAGGACCTTACTTAACTTGTATCCCGCGACTTCTGGCGTGACCCCAGAGCTGGCTGTCCTGGATCTCTTACTTCTGGGGGGTGATCGCCTTTCTGTCCAGCGACGATACCTTTCTGGCGTTGAAATCTGACGCTCTTCCGGCTTCCATCCGTCGTTTGTACCTCCACTGTATGAAACTGTCCTATGTTTCTTCTAGGTAAAACGTCAGGCTCTTGATGAGAGCTAGATTTATTCTTGTGCTGCATCGATCTGCTGCGAGCTGTATCTGGCGTGTCGCCTTCTTTCCACCTCCGGTAATAATGACATTGCGCCTTTGTGTGACCCGCTGGCCTGCCATCTCTCCTGCGATGTAAGTCGCAAGGCACGTCGAAGATCCCCTTGCAGTTATTAGGGGTAAGGCCTTATCACCCTTGCTCTTGCATCTGTGTCTGTGCGCGATTCTGTCTTCGCGACTGGCAGTTTCCCGTTGGGTTCTGTGATAAGCCGCCTGTCCCTTATCTGTCTTTGTACTTGTCAGCCGTTGCCAAAAGCTGGTCGAAACTATCAATCTTGTGCTCAGCGCGACTTAATTTGTGCAGCGGCTCAAATCTACAGTTCTTCTCATAGCTTGTATTGCAGCTTGTACTGTTAAGTTTTTGGCGGAGCCAAGGATCTCCGCGATTCTCTTGATCCAGTCGCCGCTTGATTCGTCCTCTTTTTGAATGCATTGTCTAAGGTTTTTCATATCTTCTGTTTGGAATCTGCGATGAACTTGTCCTTCAAGTCTTCCCATGTGCTTATTGATTTTGATGGCAGCCTTAACAGCCAATCCCTAGCTTCTCCCTGTATTGCCAAGTGGAAGTATTTGCACGTATTTCTTGAGTCACATCAGCCCCTGTCATGCTTGCCTCGTATCTCTATCCATAAGGCAGGGTCTTGGTCACTGCGATAGGTGGTGACTCGCTGCGACTCGTCGAAGTTCGGGGGGAAACGAGTGAGCCGTATTTCTCTCCAAAACATGCTGGTCCTTTCAATAATGAATAGGAGTTTACTGGCGCTGAATCTGAATCAGTTTCAATCTGGGATGGCTGAGTCGCTCCGGACGTCCGCGACTCGCCTTCTATCTTCTTTTCTTTTTCCAATGATACCTGCAAACCTGCTAACTGGTTGACCACTTCTTCGACGCTGCACTTTCTCCTCCCCATGATACCTCGTTTTGCGGCTCATTGGGCGTGACTCCATACATATTTGCTTGTTGTAAAGCAGCAGTTTGTAGTAGGTCGATCGCATAGCGAGCTTCCTTATCAGCTCGCGTGTCTCCAACCGGTGCTATCTTTGACAATATCCCTATCGCGGCGTGCACGTTGCTCTCTGGGTCGCCGTGGAACTGTGATTTCATCTCTCCTTTGCCATCTTGATCTGATGTTTTTGCTGCCAACGACGGAGTCGCCACTCTTCTTCTTGGAGTTTCTTGCGCTCAGATGTCATCTTGGTTCGCACCGCCTGGTGCTTCGGCTGGCAGTGGCGGAGTCGTCGCCTTCTTCTTGGAGTTTTTCGCGCTCAGCCGCGAGTCTTTGTGCCTCTTCACAGAGCTCCGTCCTGATAGCTTCAATCTCTTCAATCTTGAGGTCTCCTTCCTGATTTGGTAGAGATCCCCAAACAGGTCTTGATGGGACGGGGATGGGCAATCTTGCCGTAGCTTGTTGTAGCTCCTCCAACACGCGGACCCTGACCGGCCGCAGCTCCTTCACCGATTCGCTTCCTTGAGTCGCGTCCATAGATCTGCGACTGACGGATCCGACGAAAACTTTTACTGATCCGATGGGAACGATGTATCCGAACTCGATGCGATCTGCCTCGGGTCCCCACTCTGAGTCGTCGATGAAGGGGACCCCATTGATGTCTTCAACTTGGCCGATGGCGATGTCCTTGAAGCCTGATTTCGATCCTGCGCGGAACGTGACGCTTTTGACCGCAGGCCCCACGGTGGGCGCCAACTGTCGTGGGTTTGTCACGTCAGGTGTCATAGATGACTTCGTAGGTGTGGGATTACGCGAGTCAAGCATCTCCGAGCTTGGGATCGCAGGAACAAAGATCAACACAGATTTACCCAGGTTCGGCCCCCTCAATGTGAGGTAAAAGACCTACTTCCTGCCTACCCTAGATTGGTATTGATATGATAATCGAGGTGTTACAATGGAGGCGATCCGATCTGGTACTCGCCGTATGAGCTAGGGTTTGGGGCTTGATAGCTTGACCCGCTCTAAGTCCTGCGAGTCCTCTTTATATACACAGAGGCTCGCTAGGTTACAAAAGGAAACTTCCCCATAAGGAATACATCCACAGAGGCCTACTCGGAGACTACTTGGTCTTCACGTCCTCCGGGATTTGTCTTCTAGATCTTTCTCCTTATGGCGGTTCAATATTGGGCTTGTTCCCAAGTGGGCCTTCATCTGTGCGAGTAAGTTAAGTCGCACTGGGCCACGGGTTAATCCAGAAAGTATTCCCCCGACAGCAGGTCCGTTAGATCGGTCCAGAAGGCGATTCAGTAGAAGAAGTCGCCGATGATGGGGAAGAATCCGTGGAAAGCATGGACTCGCAAGAGTTGGGGTCCATCATACCTGCCTTCGAAGAAAGTTGCTGCGGTTACCACCAGAAATCACATTATCTCCAGATCAAGAGATGGCTCAAGTCGCGGTTTACATGGCCGGAGGAGCAGGCGCATCAGGAACTGCTGGAGAAACCGAGGTATCGGCACCCCTAAGCAACCCACTTCTTGTCCCCTTGTCAGCCACGAACGCTGCCCTCCGTGCAACAGAAATTGAGGCCGCCAGGGCCGAGCTCCTGTATGAGGTTCGAAGGATGGAAGAAGAGCGCCGCAGGCTCGATCAGATAAACCAAGGAATCCAACAGGAGCGGCAGAGAGTAGCGCCTTGGCTGCGACTCAACGGCAGGTTGACCCGCAAACACAGCCGCGCGCGACTCAACCAACAGTGGAAATCCCGCTCACCAGCCGTGGGACGGGAATCCAAACGACTGCGGAAGGAAGGTAACCAACAAATCAAGAGACCCAGCAACAACCAAGGAGGTTTCACACCCCGCAGGGCCATTACCAGAACCCAATCGATAATATGTATGCTGCGGCTAATATCTTGGACTCAGATGGTACCAACAGGCGATGACCCGGTCAAATGCTGAGGCGCGCGCTCGGCGATTCAGATGCTAAGTACGGCAGTCCTGCAACAAGCCAATAGGGCGGAAGCCGAAGCACAGCTGCCCCCCCGTACCAGCCAATCACAGGATTGCAGCAGAAAAAAGCGTCCAAAGAAGGCCACCAGAGAACGTATCAGGAGTCGCATAGAGGCAACAGGAGCAAGTCGCAGAAGCACAGGTGAACACGCCAGTGGTGAAAACGCGGCCCGCAGATAACCCCGCAGGCGCGCCCACAGCCCTGTCCTCGCGACTCAAGGGACCAGCGTGTTTCACTGAAAGGATCAGATCGGAACCTTTTCCTGAAGATTTCAAAGGGCCACGCAAGGTGGCAAATTACAACGCCAGCATGGATCCAACTACCTGGCTGAACAATTACGAGATGAGGATGAGCATTTTGAACGCCTCAGAGGAAAATATGTGCCAGATACCTCAACATGATGCTAGAAGGTGCAGCGCACATATGGCTGCAAAATTTGCCTCCCAATTCTATAATACTTGGGAGGAACTAAAGGATGCCTTCGTTAAGAACTTCACGAAACTTGCAAACGGCTCTGCAATATAGAAGATCTAGAGCGTTGTGTCCAGAGAGGAAGGCGAGTCAAGTCGCCATTGGAGAAAAGGGTGGCAGAAATAATACACTCCTCAGATAATATACCACCAAGCTCAGCCGTCCTGGTGATGGAGAAAAACTGCAAATTCGAGCCCGCTGATTCATAAGCTGGGTCGCATGAAGGATAAAGTCAAGAGGCTCAGCGAGGTGATGGCTGCGGCTAACAAA